>OZ018317.1:18505451-19105451 GCA_963969495.1 Ceratothoa steindachneri | reverse complement strand
TGTTGGGTTTTGTGGTTTTTTGTTCTTTTTAATCTTATTTTAAAGTAGCCTAGTACTAGGCAGTTTTTAATATGGCAACTAATGCCCAAGTACGCAGTCGCCAGATGAGCTCTTAAAAAAAAATATGCCCTACCTCACAAACGAAGGCCTTGTGGACCGACTGCCGATTCTCGTTTCTGGAGAAGATCCTTGCAGTTCCCATCACTGACGGCAAAGCCGAGCCTACAACAAACATCATCCATTCTGTTATATCCGAGTGGGCTATTTCCGATTGAATTCGAGCGCTGTGCTTTGGCACAATGGCGACGAATACGGGATCCAGGGGTGAATTGCGCGTTCGACTGCAGCAAATCCTTGGTCGAGATCTGCTGCATCTGACCTGTCACCATCATGTGCTGAAAATTCTGCCGGAAGCTGGTTTTTCAACCCTCATCCCAGAAGCATCTCAAAGTCCAGATATCGCTGCCTTTGACCGTTTCTGAGAGTTCTGGCAGTTTGTTGATCAAGCCCAGTACAGGACAGCAAACGAAGAGCTCAAGGAGGACTGGGTGGACGACGTCTTCAAACTCTGCCAAAGCCACCTCCGACAGTATCACCCACGTGACGACTACCGAGAACTGCTAGAACTATCCATTGTGTTCCTTGGTGGAATCCCTCATGGACGCAAGAAGATCTCTTTCCACAAGCCGGGAGTAGTCCATCAGGCTCGATGGATGGCAAGAGCGATTTCTGCTCTGAAAATGTGGATCTTCGCGCCTCAGTTTGCAGAATACAACAAACAGCTGCGCGAGTTCTGCGTCTTCATCATACACTACTACATTCGATTGTGGTTCTCAGCTGTGTGTTCAGAAAAAAAACAAGAAACGACCTTGACCTTTACAAAGCCCTCGCAAAAGAGACGAACAAGGCGATCAGAGAGTCAAGTCTGAAAGCATTGGGACGTCACATTTGGTACCTGTCAGAAGTGACAGTTGGTCTTGCGCTTTTTGGTGATGAGCTGTCCCTGGAGGAGAAGCGGAATGTTATTGCCAACTTCCGAATCGTGGAGGCATCAGAGGAACCTCCACCCAAGGTTCGCGTCAAGAAGGCTGATTTATACAAGACCGTTTCCTCCTTCATCACGAAAAAACACAGAAATTCCTGGATCTGCTGGAAATCGACAAACGGCTCCTCGAAGTTGATCCTGCCCTGTGGGGGACAAACCCCATATACCAGGCTGGGGCAAGGCGAGTAGGTCGCCTTCTCGTCACCAACGACGCCGCGGAACGAGGGGTCGCTCTGGTGCAGAAATTCACTAAGAACCCTTGCACAAAGTCGGAGGACCAGCTTCAATGCCTCCTGCACATTGTCGAAGATCACCAGAAAATGTATCCAATGGCCAAGAAAGGAAACCTGACGAAGTCAAAGCACTGATTACTGATTTGTGTAATATGACACAATTTATCCCGTCCATGAAGAAAACTATGGTGACTGTGCGACATGAAGACATCGTCCAATCAAAAAGAAATTTGTCATTTTGTTTCTGTTGGAAAAGGAAAAGAATAAAAGAGTTACGCATTAACATCATTTCATTTTGAAATTCCACCCCTATTGATGTGATGCATCCCTATTCCGCAGGGGCTCCTGGGAAGGATGGGTCCACTACCGTTTCAGCAAGCGACCAGTGCAAGGTCGGCAGGTTTGACTCTGAGGCGCACTCGGGTGGAAGGTCCCAAACCAAGACCCAAGTAGCAAGTGCGCTGAGTGGGGCCTCAATTACATTCAGGGCACTCATTGAGAGACTACCTGACATTTTCGAGCCCATTGGCTTCAAAAACTTTTTCGTTATTCGCTCCACTGATGCCAGCATGTTGCCAAGGACCATCTAGCTTAAGCTTTATTGGTAAAGAGCCGAAGGTTACCCATTTCTCCAATGGGAGCATTTTGGGCGGATGCATTGGGATCCCTCCGAGGCGGCCATGATTAGTGCCCCTCGAACACTTGATGGCACGCCGGTGAGTGTGACGCTGCACTCTACCATGAACTTGGTTAAAGGAGTGGTTTATGTGAGGGAACTCTTGATCTACTCGATGAAGACATCACCTTAGAGCTGGCCGACCATGGGGCGATCAAGGTCGAACCTGTGATGTGATAACAGGGAGGGTTTATAGAGACCCATCACTACACTTTTAATCGCATTCAACTGTGACAAGTGCCCTGAGTCAGTGCGTCCCGGTTGGTACCGCTACCGCGTGAAGGCATTCATGCCACTACCACGGAGGTGCTAATACTGCCATCGCTTATGCCATATCAGTTGTGCATATAAAGTTGGGTTTATCAAATTCTGTGTAAGTTGATCCCAGGCCGTACATGATAAGTTCTTATCGCTTATCTCCAAGTATGTCAATTGCAGAGAACCGCACCCCGCTTCTGGGATGTCTTATGCCTCGATTTTAAAAAGGCACCCTCTGATGCTGGCTCCTCCAGGCCTACAAGCACGGTTGTGTCTGCACCCATTTGGACGCTTTCTGTGGGCTCTATTCACCACAGGTGCTCTACTGATAGAGTTGTTGGCACAAACGGTTAAAACCAGCCCCCCCTCCCCCATCATGACTGTTTCTAGTAAGGCGAAGGTAGTCATGAGGCCATCTGCTGGGGTTCCTAAAGCTAACGATGAATGGAGGACAGCACAAAAGGAGCTTTTGGCTCTTATGCCCCACCCAAGGCTGGACAGGGCGGCTCAGAGACAGTGGATCCTCCAAATGAGGGACCGCCGCCCACCAAACATTTTGAGGTGAAGTGAGGAAATCACTCGTATAGCGAGCCCAACCTCCCCCGATAAGTCCTCAAAGGCGACAGTGCCTGGAGTTCTGCCTACCAGAAGCGTACGATCATTTCTGTGAGCATCTTCTCTTCTAAAGGCCGCTTGCATTCCCTCCGACAAGGCCTAGGGTGTATATTCATTCAATTGAGTTGCCACGGACTCCGAGCCAACTGGTAGGAGTTTTGAGGCTCGGCTCCTCCTATCCCCCATTAGCTATCCATCTGCGTGTGCCTCCTGCCCACCTTCCCAGGGTATAAGGGTTTTGTGACCCCACCCCATGGGATTCAGGTAGATGGACGTGCAATTTACACCCAGTATGATGCCACTATTCTTCTATTTGCTATAAATACTCCTTTCAGGCAGTGGCAATGCACCTAGACATGGATAGGAGGTATACTGTAATTTCTGCGTACATTCCACCCTCAGCCAACTTTGCGCCACATCATGGCACGGTGGGTGAGGCCCTTTCTTGGGGTTTTGAATGGTAGACTTCACTTGTAGGGGTGGGGGGGCGAGTACACAATCATTCTCAGTGGTCAGGTTCTTGTTGACCTGATCAACAAAGATGCAGATAGGTGTTCTAAATGTCAATGAGTTCATGCATCACTGCCCAAGAACCATTTGATTTTCCTGCCTTGATCTATCCCTGTGCTCTGGATGCCCAGCCTGATTTTGGGTCAGAGGTGGTCGATGACTTCCATGGTAGTGATCACTTTCCCATTCAAATATCACCTTTTTGGCTGCTGTTGCCTGAAAAAACACCCTGGTGGTGCTTGGATAGGTCGTGGTGATCTGGATTTCAGGAAATGACTGATTGAGGAGTTTAGGTCAGTGGATGAGGCCATTGAGTTCTTGTCCAGCAACGTCATCCATGTCGGCCTAACTACGATTCCTAGAACATCTGGCGGTTTTGCACACCAACAATTCTGTGGTGAGCAGCAGAGTGTGAGATGGCCCTAAAACAAAAGCGTCATGCATACATGTGCTATAAGCGCCATCCGAACGATTTCAATATCTGAATTTTGTCATGGTAGGTCTAGTTTCTGGTATATTTCAAAGCATGCCTGCGTCTCTTCATGGCCGGCATACTTAACAGGAAGATCCCTCTTGCAGCATGGTGGGTGGTGGAGTCCTTTGCCGCCGCTTTTTCCACGTTCTCTTGCCAGAATGCCCCTCCGCCAGCATTCAAATCACGTGATGCCACTGAAGGCCATCGACACGACTTTACCTCCAGAGGCTGAGAACCCTTCAATGACAGGTTTGCATTGAGTGAGTTGCATTCCGCTCTCACTTCTTGAGCGAACACCACCCTTGTCCCGGACGATATCCCATATACCATACCTCCACACCTGGATGAGTGAGGAATGAGAGGCCTGGCCTCTGTTAGAATTGTTAAGATCTGGACGGAGGGTATCGTCCCAGACTCCTGGTTAATGGCTACTGTGCTCACTTTTCGCAAACCGGGAAGATATCACTCTATCCCGGCCCGTTTTCGCCCAATTTCTCTAACCAACTCCTGTGTGTGTAAATTAATGGAAAAATTTATAAATATTTTGATTACCTTTTTCCTGGACAGCGGAGGCCACCTGTCTTCTGCACAGTGTGGCATCCGCAAGTTCCACTCCGACTAGAAAATGCCATCTGCGAAGCCTTCCTTTGTACACAGCACTACGCCACATTGTTTTTTCCATCTGGAGAAGTCCTATGATATCACATTGCTAAATGTTATCATGAAGACTTTCCACACAATGCTGATGAGAAAACCTCTCACAATCTTTACTTCTGAATTTATGCGAGATCGTCGATTCCGACTACAAGTGGGAGGAGCCCTCTCCACCCAATTGAGCAGTAAGAGGGCATCCTTGAGGGGAGTTTCCTCAGTGTCACTCTTTGCTCTGAGCATCAACTGTATCACTTCAGCGCTGCCGCAAGATGTTATCGCTACGCTCTACGTGGACGACCTTTCAATCACTTTGGTGTGGCCCAGATGCCAACTCTAGAACGTCGACTCCCACAGGCATTAAACCGCATATCTCACTCTGCCGAAGCACACAGGTTTCAGCTTTCCTTTGCTAAGACTAAGGTAGTGCACTTCTGCCGCCATCCACAGCGCCACCCCAACCCGAACTTGTTTCCAAACATGGTTCGCCTGGATGTGGTCGATTCGCCCAGTTTTCTTGATCTTGTTTTCGACCTATGTCTTCCCTAAGGTCTCTTGTTTCGCGCCATGGACATTCTTTGTTCTGTGAAGTTCAGTACTTGTGGTGCTGATGCTACTGTCTTACTTTTATACTGATCCTTTGTTCGATTAGAGCTTGACTACGGCTGTGAGTTTTACTCATCTGCAGTCGAGCATGTATTGCGGAAGTTGGACTCTGTCCACCACACTGGTCACATCCCTCATTGAGATCCTACATGTTGATGCCTGGGGGATGCCACTCACTCTGTGCCATGCACAGTGCATTATTCGCCTGGCCCCTCCCTCAGTCACCAACAGCTCTCCCTGCATCTGATCTCAATGGTTCCTATGCCGTGAGAGATGCCAGTCCTACCCTAACCCCTTTGGGTTTGGGGCTAGATCTCGGTGTTGTTCTCAGGCAGGTGATGCCTCTGGTTCTGCCCTAAATGCCACCCTGAAGTGTACCACCGCTGACTATTTGTCACCACACCTCTGCTCCAAAAGCTTCTACAGCACTGGAAGTATTGGGTTCGGCCTTTTTGGAGCACCCTTCATATCACACTTGATCCATGCCAGTGTATACAAATGGCTCCAAGTCCCAGGAGGGAATCGATTTCCACTGTTTGAAGTTAGAGGGGCTCTACCAGGTGCTGCTTCTGCTAGATTCCTGGACATATAGGAGCTGCCAGGAATGTGAAGGCCAAACAGTCCATGAGTATTGGTCTACAAGACCAGCGTTTTGCCCTTCCTCACACAGACTACATGGCGAGGCACAGTAAAAGGATGGGTTATTTTGTTCTTAGTAGCCACTTTTTTTAGAATTCTTTTATGCTAACCCATTTCTATGGGGAAAATGGTGACTCTTGCCATAAAGGCATTTTTATCTCATTTTGAATAATTCTACTTTTCTTATTGAATCATTCCATTTGACATTAATTTCTAATTTTCATGCAGGAGTAGTGAGTGGACTGAAGAAAATTGTCTCTGATGAGAGTGTGGCTGCTTTGTATAAAGGAAATGGAGCACAAATGATCAGAATCTTCCCTTATGCATCAATTCAATTCACATCTTATGAGTTATATAAACAAGTAAGTATTAGTTCTTCATTTTCCATCGTTTTTCTCGGGATAGAGAGATTCTTTCTAGTTGAATTGTGACAAAGATAGCTAGAAATTAGAAACTGTTAAACCTATTGTTCCTCAATAGGATTCTCTTCTATTTTTCTTTTTTTTTCCATTTAAAGCAAAACTCAACAAAGACATCTGGCATAAATTTTCTAAGGAGAGATCTTTAAAGAAAGTCAGGGTGCACAATACTCCAGATGTCAACTGTTGCATGCTGGCTCCTTGCAGGGTACAGATTGAGGCTGAGAGAGTCTGGCAAGCTGTGCCATTCCTTTTTCAAGTGAGAGATTATTTGCCTACAATTCATACCTGAATATCTAAATATTTATGATACAGGTTAATGGGTGTTCTGTACCGTGGGATCATTTCAGCATATGGAAGTCACTGCAAATTCAACCCTATTTAGGTTTTCCCTTGCAAGGGACTACTACCCTCTGTAACCTGTTACACTTGGTACCTGGAGGAGCTGTACACCCTTCCATCCTGAGTGCAAATTAGGGAAGCCTTGACGCTGCATTGACTTAACTCTGATGGGGCCTGGGAAAGTTGCTGGTGTACTTCACCCTGAGCATGGGGGAGAAATTGTTGGTGCACTTCCTCCACACACCCTCTCTGCATTTCTACTTCTCTATGTATCTCCTCACTCTCTCTCTAAGCTTAAGAACTTGACCAGCTACCTCATGCTGAAGAGAAGAGAGGCTTTGAAACTTTTAAAAACAACGCCCTTTAATGCCTGCAGGTTGCAGGAGACCAGGCCTTGGGGGAACCTGTGCATTGGGGCTCGAATAATTGGAATATCGGTTGTGCCCCAATACCCACTTTCCTGTGTTTAATGGGCTGATCAACTCCTTGTGGCCATTCTCAGGTGCATAGGACTGTATTGCTTGAGGCGGGTGGACTTTACTGCCTTGTTTGCTGCCGAGCCAACTAAAAGTCTCAGGTCCCATCTCTGGGTCTGCCACAACAGATCTTCAGATCCTGGCTGTCCTGCCAATGATTGGTACATCCCATTAAGGATATCCACCCATCGCTCTGGTTGCCCAGTTGAGAGCTACAACCTTTGGGGAATGCCTGGCTATTTGGGTAAATTCTGGTCAGTGTGAGTCACTCTCTTAGGTTGCAAACACCATTCTTTAATGCACCCAGGCTGCCCCCTGAAAAGTCTGAAAACCTGGGACAGGAGAAGCTGGATGCAGAAACTAGCCTACCAACCTGCTTGACAAATAAGGCAAAAGAAGATCCAAAAGGCTTCTTTCAATTATACAGAACTAAGACTAGGGATAAAATAGGCCCACTTAAAACTACAGACGGAGTTAGTGAGTGATAGTGATACAATAGCTAGGATCTTAAATAAATATGTTCTTTCAGTATTTACACTTGATGATATTCTAATTGTACCTAAGGGCACCTTGATCTTTCAGGGTAATGATGAAGAGAAATTAGAGGATATTTTTACAAAAGAGATAGAATCAAATTTAGTAAAGCACCAGGCCCTGATGAGGTTTTTCTTAGGATTTCAAAGGAATGTAAAGATGTGTTAAGTGAACCCCTAGCATGCCTATTTAGAAAATCATTAGAGACTAGCATTGTACCAACAGCATGGAAGAAAGCTAATCTGATACCAAGCGCGGTTCAAAGCGAAGCACTCTGCTGAAACCGCTCTTCTTAATGTTTCAGACGGTTTACGTAGAGCAGCCAATAGGGGTGGTACGTCCATTCTAGTCCTCCTAGACCTCTGCTCTGCTTTCGACACCATCGACCACACTGTCCTCCTTGATCATCTTCACACTTCCCTCGGTCTCTCGGGCACTGCACTTGATTGGTTCTGCTCATACCTATCCTTCCGCACTCAGTCGGTCGCGCTCGATAACCTCTCTGAGCCCGCGGCCATTCATTTTGGAGTGCATCAGGGCTCAGTCTTTGGTCCCCTCCTCTTTCGCATCTACTTACTTCCTCTTGGCTTCCTTCTTCGCGATTTGGGCCTTTCCTTCCACCTCTATGTTGATGACACTCAGATATACCTTTCCTTTTTCCCTGTGTCCTCTCAATCAATTACCAAGCTCCTTTCAGCCTATACCTCCATAAACGAATGGCTTTCTACCAACTTTCTCAAACTTAACCACGATAAAAGTGAAGTTCTCCTTGTTGGTACCGCTTCGATGGTGGAGAAATCTAAAGCTCTCTTCCCTTCCCTTAACCTTGGGAAAACCAATGTCGCCTTCTCTGTTACCATCAGTAATCTTGGTGTTATTTTTGACAAGCAACACTCATATCTGTAAGTCTTCCCTCGGTTTCTTCTTCAACTTTTCACGTGTTCGATCCCATTTTGATTGACGAAGCTTTGAGACTGCTATTCATGCCTTCGTCACCTAACACTTAGACTACTGTAATTCTCTTATAGTGAATCTCCCTTCATCACTTCGCCCCCTACAACTAGTTCAAAACTATACTGCCCGGCTCCTCCTTCGCCGCCCCCGGTTCTCTTCTTCGATGCCTCTGTTACAGGAGCTATACTGGTTACCTATTCGCTTCCGTACCCACTATAAATTTTTTCTCATCACCTACAAGACCCTAAACCTCGAGGCTCCACCTTATCTCTCGTCTGCCCTCTCCCATCGTCATACTCCTCGGGTATTCCGGTCTAACCTCGCTCCCATCCTGAACACTCCTCGTTCTGTCGTCTGCTCGATGGGTGACCATTCCTTCTCAGTTTGTGCTCCTAGACTGGAATGCTCTTCCTGCCTAAGTCCGATCCTCTCCCTCCCTTGCTACTTTTAAACATCTGAAGACTCATCTCTTCAGAATTGCCTTCTCTCCCCTGTAAACTTTCTCTACACTCGCTACACAACCTGCGCTCTGGGTGGGCTAACAGCCCTAAAGGGCGCATTATAAATACCTATTATTATTATTATTTATAATTACCTTACGAGTACCAGTGAGTTTGACATCAGTGGTGAAGAAAATGATAGAATCAATAATAGAAAAATCTATTTGGGGTCACTTAGATAAACATAAGTTGATTAATGATTCTCAACATAGCTTTCTTTACTAGGGGTAAATTGTATTTGACTAATTTTCTGTCTTTTATAGAAAGGTGTATGATACTGCCAATAGAGATAAGAATTACTTTATTTTTATTTGGATTTTAGTAAGGTTTTCGACAAGATGCCACACTTAAAACTTTTTAATAGAGTTAAAGTACATGGGATCGATTGAAGTATTTTTAGGTGTATTCAGTCGTGACTTAGTGACAGCAAAACGTTAGCATAGACAGGATTAAATCTAAGTGGGGGAATGTTACCAGTGGGGTTCCTCAGAGGTCAGTGCTGGGGCCGTTGTTCTTGATTTATATTAATGATCTACACTTGGGTATAACTAGCGACTTGAGCAAGTTTGTCAAAGATACTAAGTTAGGTAGGATTTTAAGATCTGACTGTTATGTTGAAATATTACAAGATGAATTGACCATACTATCCCAATGGGCAGAGTAATGGAAAATGGAATTTAACATAAGCAAGTATTGTCTACTTAATATAGGTAGGTGTAATCCACTGAATAATTATTAACTGAATGGGAGAGTTTTAGGAAGGTCAGAATGCAAAAGAGACTTAGGTGTTCTGGTAAGTTCTGACCTTCGGCCTAGAAAGCAGTGCATAAGTGCTAAGAATAAAGCTAATAGGGTATTGGGGTATATTAGGAGTGTAAGTAATAGGAGTGCTGATGTCATTCTGAAACTGTACCTTGCACTAGTTAGGCCTCATCTTGACTATGCAGGGCAATTTTAGTTGCCATATTATAGGATGGATATTGCATTGCTTGAGTCTCTGCGAAGAAGAATGGCTAAAATTATTCATGGGTTGGTGAGCTTACCTTATGGTGAATGGCTTAGGAGACAAAATCTACCTACTTAGAAAGGATAAGAGTTTAAGGGGACCTGATTGACGTCTTCAAGTGGGTAAAAGGTTATAATAGGAGAGACATATGTGAGGTTCTTATTTTTAGTGAACAGGATAGGACACACAGCAATGGGTTTAAGCTGGACAAGTTTAGATTTACAAATCGAGTGGTAGATGAATGGAATAGGCTCACTAATCATGTGATAGAAACATCATCCATGCATAGTTTTAAGAATAGATTTATGGATGAGGATGCTAGGTGAGACAACTGGGTGAGGGAAACAAGAGCTGCCTCATATAGGATATTGATTAGCTTTTTGTAGACTCCTTTTTTTATTATGTTCTTATGATGTCGGGGCGTATGAGGAGCTAAGATACACTAAAAGATGGAGGGGCTCTCTTCCTACCTTCTGAATGCAGCAAAGGGGTTTCCCCCTTGTCATCTTCGGAACCACCCCCAAGCAACTCCACTTCAAGGACGGAGTTTCAGATTTGCCTCCAGTCGACTCTCCACTTGCAGCGAATCCCCCTTTGCTTTCTCAGGGAACTTCTAAGAGCACAGCGAGAAAAAGGGCGCACCGCCTCGGTTTCCTCCCTGCCTTTGGGGTCAGGTGACCCACCACAAAACCCTTAGGTGGGTAAGAGATGGCATCATTCTCTCGGCATGACTGCTCCCTCTTTATTACCAATAGTCGGTCGGCATGCTGGCCCCAGTGACGGGCCATATGCCCGATGAGTCTTCCAAGGGGGCGTACTTTGGCTCGGTGCCAGACAAGGCCCTCCTCAGGTTACACAGGCTCCCAAAGCCTCGCAAGGAGAAGAGATGCCCCTTCCCCCCACCTTATGCCACCTTTGATGGCCAAGATCTTACCCATCTCTGACAAAGATCTGGACAAGGCTGGTACGCCCGGGCTTGGGGCGCCTTCCGGGGGTGGAGATAAGCGGGTTCACTCTCTACCCTCTTCTCCAAAAAAGAAAATGAAAGGTAAGAACTCATAAGACAAGGGATTCCTCTCCCTCCGCGGGGGCTCTGGGGACGGACTGGTCTGCTGCCGTTTCGGCAAGCGACCAGCACGTCAGGCGTCATCGAGCAGGGAGACCTAGACCAAGACCAAAGACCAGAATGTGCTGAGCCGAGCCTCGATTAGGTCGGGGCCTTCATTCAGAAACCCGTCGTTTTTTAGCCCGTTGGCTTCGAGCGCTTTTTAGTTATTCACTTCACCACTGATCGCAGCAAGTTGGCCAAAAGCCACATGCTCCATCAAAGGTGAGTTTTAGCTAGATTGACTGGTAGCGAGAGCCTAAGGTGTCGCGTTTCTCTGACGGTAACCTTCTAGTGAATGCGGGGTCCCTTCCTAGGCGGCCATTATTAGGTGCCCTTCGGACACTCGATGGCTCACCGGTGAGTGTGACACCACATTCTAGCGTGAATTTCGTGAAAGGAGTGGTTTATCGGTTGGTATCGCTACCGCATGAGGGCTTTCATGCCACTGCCTCGGTGGGGCTACTACAGCCACTGTTTTGGCAATACGAATCGCTCATTTAAACGTGCAAAGTCCGGTTTGTCGGCTCTTCGTAAGTTGTTCCATGGCCGTACACGATAATTCATCGCGTATCGATTGCCGAGAGCCCCACCCTGCTTCATCGAAGCAATGTGGCGTATATCTCGTGTTGAAGAAATCCTGGCTCCTAGACCCCTGGCGAATCGCTACTGTGCTTGCTTTTCTCAAACCGGAGAGAGATCACTCTACCCTGGCCGGTTTCCGCCCAATTTATCTAACCTCCTCCATGTGCAATTTGATGGAGAAAATGGTAAATGTTAGATTAGCCTTTTTCTGCAATAGCAGAAGCCATCTGTCTTCTTCACAGTGCTGCTTCTGCAAGTTCCACTCCGTGTCGGATGCTCTGTTTTGAGAGGAAAGTGATGTCTGTGAGGCCTTCCTTCGTAGACAGCGCTACACCACGGTGGTTTTTTATCTGGACAAGGCCTATGAATCCCCTTGGCGATATTGTATCATAGAGACTCTCCACACGATGTAAGAGAAGGCGACGCCTCCCAATTTTTATATCTGAATTTTTTACGAGATTGTCGATTCCATTTATGCTCAGGGCAAAGAGACACTGAGGACACATTCATACAGGACACCCTCTTTTGTCTCCATTAGGTACAATGGAGCAGGAAGAGGGTATCCTGCAGGGAAGTGTCCTTAGTGTTGCATTCTTAGTCCTGACCATCAACGATATAACCTTTGTGTTGCCGGAAAATGTTATTGCTACGCTAAATGTGGACGACCTTTCGATCTCTTTTGGTGCGGTTTTCCTAGGCTAAGACTAAGATGGTGCACTCCTGCCTCCATCCACGATTCCATCCCGACCCGAACTTGTTCCTAAACGGAGTTCACATGGAGGTGCTGGATTCGCACAGTTTCCTTGATCTTTTTTTCGACCGACGCCTCACCTGGGAGCATTATATTCGCAGGACTATGGTCTGTTATTCCCGCCCATGGGCATTCTTCGTTTCGTATGTTTGATTCAGCACCTGGGGTGCTGATAGTGCTACTGCATTACTTTTCTCCCGATACCATACTCGTTCGAAGCTTGACTACATTTTCTAGTTTTACGCATCTGCAGCCAAGCGTGTAGTGCGGAATGTGGATTCTATCTACCGATGCCTTCCGTACATCCCCCATTGAGAGACGCCGGTCATACTCTTAAGCCCTTTGTTTTTAGGGCTAGAAAACTCCTTCGAGATCTCGGTGTCGCTCTCGGACCGGTGGTGCCTTTGGTTCTGCCCTAGACGCTATCCTGGAGGGTACCACTTTTGACTATTTGTCGCCTCGCCTCTACTTCCAAAGCTTCTACAGCGCCAGGAGTAATGCCTTCGAGATTTTGGGAGTACACTCCGTGTCATGCTGGACCCGTGCCAGTGTATGCGGATAGCTCCAAGTCCCAGGAGGGGATCGGTTTCCACTCCGCATCCTCTCTGTTTGAAGTCAGCGGGACTCTGCCAGGCGCTGCGTCAGACTTCACGGCTGAGCTGGTTGCAATACACCGCTCAGTACGGGAGATAACGCGTCGTGCCCAGTTCTGAGTCCGGATTGTGATGTATAGCGAATTACAAAGTGGCTTGAGTGCTCTTGGGCACTGGAATCTCCACACACCCTGATTCGTGATATCCGTGACGCCACGATTGCCATTGACCGGATGGATGTCGAGATTATCTTCTACTGGGCTCCTGGAGATTTGGGAATTATAGAGAACGAGGGCGCCAAAGAGTCCGCGAGGACTCTTTGGCAGGACTCTTTGGACTATATGGCAGGAATCACTGCTTGGCAATGAAGATGGGAGACGGTCGAGGGGAACTTAAAGTTGCGTGCCATTGCGCCGCGACTGTTCCCATCTACCTACCCCCCAATGCCGCGACGGCTTCAGGTCGCTTTCTGTTCCCTTCGAATTGGACGCAACGCCATTTGATGGAAGCGTTCCCTTGCACCTTACTGCGACGAATGCGTGCCCCTCTCCCAGACTGTTCGTCACATTCCTGTTGAATGTCCCAGTCTGGGTGATCTTCGCGCTCGTTACCTGCCCACCTATCTGGACGAGCGGTGTCGCTACCGTTTGTCCCTTGTACTGAGACGGGTTTGTGTACACAGATGTGCGGATTATCTGACTTTTTGAAGAGGCGGACCTCCATTTTATTTTAATCTATTTGGTGTGCTCGCATGTTCCTGCGCCGGACCTTTTGTTTTGTTCTTTGTTGTTGGTGTTTCCCACTTATTTTTTTATTTTAATGTAGCCTAGTATTAGGCGTGTAATTAATTACGGCGACTTATGCCCTTGCGGGCAGTCGCCAAATGAGGGCTAATAAAAAAATCTGACTTTATATTGCCCCTCCCCCCCCATGCCCATCTATCGTGCACATTAATCATCCACTTCATCTCGTCTACTTTATTTTTGTTATATGTTTCTGTTAATTCGATGCTCATTTCCTTAAGGAGGCGTTCCTTTTTATTTTTACTTTTTTGCACGTAATCTTTGCACATCCTTAGTCTCAATTATTGTATTTTTTTTCCATTTTGGGGGTGGTCTATAGTGAATAAAAATTCCCTCTCCCCGATGCACACATATACACATTTCTATTTCACTTTTCACCAAAGCCCAAAGCCAATTATTATTAATGCTATTTACAAAAAAAAATGTCATCGTTTTATGTTTATTTCTATTAAAACCATTTTCCTCAGTTTTTCATGAAAGTGGCAGAAAAACACCAAAATGGGCAGTTTGTGATGTCTGGGTTATCTGGATCTTGTGCTGGAGTCACAGCTGTATTTCTAACTTATCCTCTGGACATCATCAGAGCGCGCCTCGCTTTTCAAGTTGCCGGCAGCCATCGTTATAACGGGATCCTCGATGTTGCCACAACGATATTCAAATTGGTATGGCCAATTATTTAGAATCACTTTTTGCTTTTAGAAATTCATGTTCAATTATATTTTGATAATTGCTAATAATCAGCATCATCAGTAATTTCTTTCCCACATCCAACTTTTCCACTTGTTAGCATTTATCAAAGCCAATAGAAACTTGTTGCTCTTTCAAGTACAAGTTCCCCCCTCATTTTTTTGTTTCCCTCACGCCAAAATGGCCCTTAGATAATCATTAATTTTGACATCATTACTCACGATCATTTATTTTTACTTTGGATGATGATGAATTTTCCATTATTGAGGGAGGCAAACTTTTGTAATCCAACGAGGGTGGTTTGGCTCACTTATTGAAGCGAGGGAAAAGAGAGAGAGAGAAGATCAGGAAATGAGCAGAGGGTTGAAGATGGTTAACTCTGGTGTCAACCTCATCACCCTTTAGGTTGGGTTGAGTAGGTTCATTTCCAAATTACAGGACAAACTTTGTACACTTTGCATTCGCTTTCTGCGGTTGCGAGTAAGTCTATCACCATTGTAGACTGTATTACCACCTGCCCCATGCACGTAATAGATGTTAAATGACCTTTGGATCGGATCGATGGTCCTCCTCGACCTGACCAGGTCGCTTGCTTAATATTCCGCTGTCCGAATCTTCTCCTTTAGTATTGACGCGGCCACTGGTCACTCTTTGGGTACGATGGCTTTGCATTTAAGTCCTCTGCGTTAAGTTCCTGCAAGGATCCCTACTGTGCGCCCACAAGGGGTCTGAGGTATAGCATGATGCAGCTGAAGCTGCATCACCTATTTATAGATATCTTCTTGCAAACCCACATTGGTCTTTGCTTTAATAAATTCTAAAGATTAATCCTTGAACCCATTTGGATCACTTAATCTCCTGTTTCTCCACCAAATACTTATGCCCTCGATAACGAGCGCCCACTTTCCCCATTTGGCTTGAATCGGGATTCTATACCCTCGGGCTCTGTGCCCCGAATATAGGTTGCATTATTCTTTCTAATGGCTTTCCATGCCTTCAGGAAGGAGGCATCCGGGCACTGTACAAGGGCTTTTTGGCCACTGTATTTGGGATGATCCCTTACGCTGGGCTCAGCTTCTACACATTTGAGCGTCTAAAACACACCTGCATGAAGTTCCTGCCCTCCTACACCTGCAAACCGTGCGAGCGAAACACGGGTAAGTGTCGCATTTTTACTTCGCCAAGGGTGTGCACATTCTTAAAGTTGAGTACCAATGCATCCAAATTTATTGCAACTAGGACACGAGTGACCCCCGCCCTTCCTTCCCCCTTCATCCAGGGTGGTACCTCGCATAATCCGTTTCCGAGTCAGACCCGTTACGCGAACTAATTTTTCCCATAGGAATTAATGTAAAATAAATTAATCCGTTCCCAGGCGCAAAATTTGCCTATTTCTTTACAAGAAAAAAATTTCATTCAGAAATCATTGCAAATACATTTTAATAACGTATTAAACACTTGGGAAAGAATAAATAATTAGTAAAATAAAAAAATACTGTTGCAACTTAGGAAAAAAGAAGGTAGCTTCTGGCACAAGCGAGACGGAGAGAGGGTGGGAGGATTATTGGAGTGAAGGCGGAGGATCTTCCACCAATGGAAATCCTCTTCATTCGATGATATAGTAACAGTCTCGACTGAATCACTAGCGTTAAATCTTATAAAGCATCGTCACTTTTCGCACTTTTATTAGATTCTTTCTTCGCTAGAAAACTGTCTAGAGACATTTCTGTAGGATAGTGCAAATTGTTGTCGTAGGGGGATTCTATGAGCGTGCTAGGTCAGCCAAGCTCGCACACCGTTCTCGTTTCTCAATTTCGCGTTTCACTACCATGGTGATATGCTTTCTCTTTTTCTTGTCTCCTTTTAATTGTTTCTTCGGGGACATTCTTGCAAAGGTTATTATTATTAAACTTAGCACTAAAAAATACAGTACACTAATTCACAAATAATGCGTCTGAACACAGATAAACTTAGCACTAAAAAAATATTCAGAAGTACAATGTATGTACAGTATTACTGCAATGCGTACTAAAGGCAGGAGAAACGTTGATTAGCAGAAAGAGTTCCATTACATATGATTCTCTAGAGAGAAAAATAAAATAAAAATCATGATTTTATAGAAAATTGAATTTTTTGACAATCACAAAAAAATCGCTTGTTATGCGAAGCAAATTTCGAAAAGATTTTGCTCGTTATGTGAGGTATGACTGTATATTGTAATTTAAAAATTACAAAACATGTAGAAATTCATTTATTTGACCCTGGGTGAATTCTTAAGGACTTAAATTGTCCTATGGTAATGAAAGAGCTCCCCACACCATGTACTAATGGCTTCTAGAGACCGTCTCAGTACCAATCCCCGCATGAGGGTGTCAAGTGCATCACTGGGAACCATGCTGCAGTTGACATCTGGAGAATTACATGCCCTCCGAGACCCACTTCCCATATGCTCGCAGTTCCCTTTCGGGTCCAATTTATGTAGGAAGATGCGCTTCCTCCATCTTCCTCACTTTCTTTACAGATCTCTCCTGACAAACTTTCTGGCAGGACATGCCTTCGTTGGTTTGCGCTTTAAATTTCGATAAAAAAAAAATTCGACACCACCCTGAAGGGGGTGTCAAGTTTATGCCTTAAGCTGGAATAAAACAAAATATTGAATGGCTTTATTTTGCTTATAACCGCATACGCCTTTCTTCCCTCCTTGAAAAGTAGAAGCTCATGAAGAGAGAGAATGCGAGAGCGAGTATCAGGGCGAAAGGAGTGATAGAAGAACCAGTAAAAGGTGGGTTGATTAGGTGTTTTGAGAGAGAAAAAAAGGGCTGACCGAGGAGAGGGTGGATGATTTTGCGTATGAAGGGGGTTTGTGATGGGGCGCACTAGGGGTCCTTGTGCCCAGGGACGAACTCTGAGTGAAAGAGATGCTACACCGCATAGCAGCGCCTCATTTCTATGAAGGGCCAATTTGGCGGGGACAAAATGGCAGGGTGACTTGTGCTTAGTAGAACATAAAGGGCATGGGAGGAGCGTGTATTATCTAGTATCATTGAAGTGTGCCCATCCTACTTTGTGGGAAACTGGTAGATGTTAAAGTCTTACAGCATAAATTTTTATGTAAACTCTACATACTCAATTGACATAATATTTTTTTTTTTAAGGGGCTATCTGGCGACTGCCGACTTAGGCATTTGACATAGTAATAAAAAAAAAATAAAATACTACACTAAGTTTAACGTGGGTTACGAACTTAACTTCGCTGTAATCGGATTCGGCTAAGCCGTAGCTCAAGAGCCGGAATTTAGTGTGGCGTGGCATTGCACCCCCGACCCACCCCTCTTCAATGTATCGACGGTTTCAGGTCCTTTTTTGTCGCCTCCGAATCGGACACACTCACGGGACGCTCCCCTAAACCTTTCTCTTTAAGACTGCTTGGGCCCCCAGACAGTAAGACACTGCTCTCCTACATAGTCTGGGAGAGCTCCGTGGGAGGGGTGGATAGTTTAGTGGCATCGACCCCACCCCAACCCCTTTGTATGAAGCTGGTAGATGTGGAAATCTGAATTTAATGTACTGACAAACTCGTAGTGAGACACCTTATTTATCGCATCAGTTTTGGGTAGAAGTTAGGCATCCAATTGAGTAAATCTATTCACCATCAGAGGGTAGCTAATGCGTGACGTCCTCTTTCCCTCTCGGTTAGTCACAACAATTTGCAATGTTCGATTCTGCCATCACTAAGCAGGATATCTCAGACGCAATGAAGCGGCTATCAGCTTCGTTATATTTTCCTGACTTTACTCTTTAAATCCTATGGAACTTCCGTTTATGGTCTATCGAACTTCCCTTTATTTCCTATCGAAGCTTCTTTTATTTCCTATCGCACTTTCCTTTATTTCCTATCGCACTTTCCTTTATTTCCTATCGCATTTCCCTTTATTTCCTATCGCATTTCCTTTCATTTCCTATCGTACTTCCCTTTATTTCCTATCGCACTTCCGTTTATTTCCTATCGCACTTCCGTTTATTTCCTATTGCACTTCCTTTTATTTTGTATCACACTTCTCTTTATTTCCTATCACACTTCCTTTTATTTTCTAGCGCACTTCGCTTTATTTCCTATCACATTTCCTTTCATTTCCTATCACACTTCCCTTTATTTCCTATTGCACTTCCTTTTATTTCATATTGCACTTCCATTTATTTCCTGTTGCACTTCCTTTTATTTCATATCGCACTTCTCTTTATTTCATATAGCACTTCTCTTTATTTCTTATTGCACTTCCTTTTATTTCCTATCACACTTCCTTTTATTTCCTATCAAACTTCCCTTTATTTCCTATTGCACTTCCTTTTATTTCATATTGCACTTCCATTTATTTCCTGTCGCACTTCCTTTTATTTCATATCGCACTTCCCTTTATTTCATATCGCACTTCCCTTTATTTCATATCACATTTCCTTTCATTTACTATTGCACTTCCCTTTATTTCATATTGCACTTCCATTTATTTCATATTGCACTTCCCTTTATTTCATATTGCACTTTCCTTTATTTCCTATCGCATTTCCTTTCATTTCCTATCGCACTTCCCTTTATTTCATATTGCACTTCCTTTTATTTCATATCACACATCCATTTATTTCATACCTCACTTCCCTTTATTTCATATCACACTTAGTTTTATTTCATATCGCACTTCCATTTATTTCATATCGCACTTCCCTTTATTTCATAACGCACTTCCATTTATTTCATATCGCACTTCCCTTTATTTCTTATCGCATTTCCTTTCATTTCATATCTCACTTCCCTTTATTTTATATCGCACTTCTTTTTATTTCATAGCGCACTTCCATTTATTTCCTATCGCACTTCCATTTATTTCCTATCACATTTCCTTTCATTTCCTATCCTACTTCCCTTTATTTCATATCACATTGCCTTTCATTTCTATCGCACTTCCCTTTATTTCCTATCGCATTTCCTTTCATTTCCTATCTCACTTCCTTTTATTTTTTATCGCGCCTTTTATTTCCTATCCAACTTCATCTTATACTGAGCCTTCATTGCGAAATGGAGTTAAGTTCTGAAGATTTGCCTGTCCTCATTATTCCTTTCGCCCCGAGTATTCTATCTCAGTTATGTACCTTAGCGCAGCATAAACTGATTAGTCTGTATCGATCCAGATTGTTCCCAATGAATCGTTTAAACCAATCTACAATCATTTTTATATCGTCATGGGATTATTATGCAGGATATTGGGTTCCCAGTCTAGTGGTTCTATCAATTTCACACATGGATGTTATCCCATTTAGACACTTTCCATGATGAGTAGCAGTGGTGACATGCTTAGTCCCCCTACATAGGGAGATTTGCTCATTATTAATTATTAATTATAGAAGAATTAGGGCATTCAGAGTCATGTATCTCAGATAAACAATATCAGGTTTTAGATACTCGGTATCCACCTTTTGTCCTTAATTCTCATTGAGAAAAGGATTCATTTATATCAACTGCCTCTTCACATGTTAGAAATTGCTAATTCTTAGATTTTTCCCCGGTCATTACTAATTATATTATCCGCTGAAGGGTTAAAGGTCATGGGATATCAGTATGTAAAGGTAATGTGGGCAGGTCAACCACCGTACCGTGATGTCTTGGAGATTCCCTACTTCTCGACCACTTGCGATCTGACATCTCGAGTCTCTGCGAACACCGGCGTCTGGCCGGAATTGGCCAAGGTAACATGCAAGCAACAACCGCTCAAGTCACATCCACATTCAATGCAAGAGGCACCAGCAGTTTTGATTTTCCATGGGATATGGGAGCAGAAGACCCACTAGAGTACCCATAGTAACACCAAAACAACAGACACAGTGCTGTACCTGGGCTCGTGACGTCGTTGCTTGAGCTGTTGAGGATTGGCAACATGTGGCGTGGTTCTGATGAGTTCCGGTACCAGTTTTTTTCCCGCTGAGGGTAGAATTCATCTGCGATTCAGACCACGTGAGCCCATGGAGCAACCCAGTTGTCAACAGTGCACCCTGGAGGATGGTAGTGGTTCCATACTTGTGGTGGTGCACCGCTTGATGACTCTTTGCATGTATTGGATTTCATGTACCCCAACAACGATTGGATATTTCACCAGGATAATGTACCGAGTTACTGGGTACAAGTTACCCTTAATTGGTTCGAGGAGCATTCTGAAGAGTTCTGGGGAATGGTGTGACCACCCCGTTCACTCCACATGAACCAAATTGCGCATTTGCGGGACGCGGTGGACAGGTCTAGGTCTATTCGTACCCAAGATGCGGCACCGACAAATATCAGGGAACTGTGGACAGTCATCGAGCCGGCATGGGTCAACATCTCTCCGGAGGTCTTACGTCCACTTGTGGATTCGAGTTGCTGCACTTAGCTAGGCTAGAGGCGGCTCCACACGATACTAGATACCTATCCCATGACTTTTGGTACCATTTTACCTACGGGATGTTTTAACTTAAGATACTTACAAGCACCTTTTCCTAACCGCTTTCAGGACAGCCGGCGCACAAAAAGCGCGGCCCCACCTAATTGTGGTGACGTGTCGTATGCTCCTGGGCAGCTATTCACAACACTTGCACAAACTACTAAATTGATTATTGCATAGCAAAACATGAAAAAGTTTAAATACTTAAAGAAAACTTTTTTTTCAAAGTTCCATGGGTGTGTTTCATTTTTACTACATTTTAGCCAGGCCCTCCAAATCATGTTGCTGGCAGTGCGATGCGTTGATGCGTGCTGACCCCACCGTGTGGGAAAACAGTTTCAGTTGAAGTCCTGAAGATAATATAATTTACAGAGGATAATTCTTTACAGATAACAGTGTATTAGACTCCACGTTACCACCGGGAGGGCGCATTCATTTGACATGGAGTGTGCAACTGTGCCTGGCAACCACGCCTCTGACCACTCCTGAGTCGGATCATTCCAATAATCCAAGACATTCCAATGTTTTTGTCATTTTTTTTTATGTTTTCAGCTTCCATCTCACCCATGAGTGATAGTGATATGATATTAATCGATTATTTGTGACAGGTGGACTTGTTTTGACCGTCCCCACCAAACTCGTGTGCGGGGGATTTGCGGGTGCTGTGGCCCAGACTTTCTCTTACCCACTGGATGTGACCCGGCGTCGAATGCAGCTCTCGGGTATGGATGTAAACACAGAGAGGTTTGGGTGAGTAAATTGGATAGGCTGGTCAAGACAAGTGATTTATGGAGGGGTTACTCGAATCTTTTGTCTCTTGAATTTATCACTGTATTGACTTTGAAGGAGTGTTAAAATATTCGTCGTGGCTCGAGCGTTTTAAGTCTGTTCCATGCAAGGGGAAATTGCAGAATGGAAATTGCTAGAGTTAAAAAAAAACAGTCTTGCCCAGTAGGCAAGACTGTTTTTTTTTAACTCTAGCCGCCCTGTAGGGTAAGAGCAAACGAGTTGTCGAGTGGCCACGTCAATTCCAAGTGGATAGGACACAACCACTACACCTGGAAGCAATCTGTATGAGGTTAAACTGCAGTTGAACTCCCATTTCCTAACTGGCGCATGCACCCCTAGCACAAATGGGGGGGGGGGTGCTATAAAGTTCCCAGAACGTGTACCAGCCTCCCTCCACTCTAAGCTGGTCCCCCAGGACAGTTTTACAGAAGACGCGACCCTAGTTAATTGTGGTAATGTTGACGGTGCTTCCAATACAGGCTGTAGGATTGAAGGTTTTCCCCCTTAATCTACCAAGCGGTTGGAGGGAGCAGAGGACATCTGCCCCTGGGAAAGCAATGCAACAGCAACAATCAGGTTACGACCAAAGATGTTTCTTGTGTCCCTCTTAAGTCCTATTGGGTCCCCCCACCCCGCAAGCTTTCAGATAATAATAGTAATAGGTATTTATTATGCGCCCTTCAGGGTTGTTAGCCCTCCCAGAGCGCAGTTTGTGTAGCGAGTGTAGAGAAAGTTTAGAGGGAAGAGATGAGTCTTCGGGAGACGTTTAAAAGTAGCAAGGGAGGGAGAGGATCGGACTTGGGCAGGAAGAGCATTCCAGAGTCTAGATGGCATTTTTCCTTCCCGGGCAGACGGAGCATGTTCTCGACCTTGCGCCTCGTTTACCAGGAGAACGGGATCACAAAAGGTTTGTACCGCGGCATGAGCATCAACTACCTCCGGGCCATTCCGATGGTCGCTGTGTCCTTTTCCACCTACGAACTGACCAAGCAAATTCTCGGACTGGACACAGGAAGCAGCATCAAGGTTGGGTAGATGGTAGTTCGTCCTTTCACAGGTTCATCCCTTGCGTACCACGAAGTTCGCCGGTGCCCCTCAGATGAAGAGAAAAAAATAAAGCATTGTGGGTGAGGGCATAATTTTGAGAGCCACCATCCAAGTATTATCTCATGGTAGTTCATTGACAGCCATAATAGGTGAAGGGAGGAAGGAAACTGCCTTTAAGTCTATTGGACGTTTTTGCATAATAATAGGTGAAGGAAATTTCGCAGTTATTTTCACAAAAACAAAGAAGAAAAGTGACTCTTTTTTGTTGTTCTTTTTTTTATCGTTGCGAGGCAAAATGTCTTGGTGAAAAATTAGACATTAATTGAAAAATACTGGTATTAAATTTTTATTTGGGTTATATATATATATATATATATATATATATATATATATATATATATATATATATATATATATATATAATCTAGCAATCAGTAGTTATTTTTCCAAAGAAAAAAAAAAGAAAGATGAATCATCTTTTTTTTTTGTCGTTACGAGATATAATGTATCCTGAAAAGATCGAGATGTTATTCAATTGAAAAATACTTTTATTACATTTAGCTTTATTTATAAAATCGAGCAATCGGTAATTTAGTCATTTATCTTCAGTCTATGCAACCTGTTATTGAATTAAGTACTAATTACTTTTATTTAAAAATGCCCTCATTTGGGTAGACAAAGTGCATAATCAACCTTAATTTGAATATGAAGGTTAAATATCAAAGAAAATAAGGAAATGTGCATTACTTTGAGGTACTCAACATAATATGGATTTCCTCCACCATTGTATTTTTAGTCGCGAGTAACTACATAACACTATGTCGGTCGGTCCCGTTTTGCTTTTCTTTTTTTTTTTGGTAATAACATCATAACTATTCGGCCGATTCTAACGAAATTTTAAACCCTTATCTTCTTTTACATTCTATTTCGATCTCGAATGATATAATTGCCAAGGTCCTCCCAAGGTTAGCCCTGGAATTATTTTGTTTTGGCAATAACATCATAACTATTCGGCCTATTCTAACGAAATTTGAAAACCTTATCTTCTTTTGCATTCTCCTTCGAATGATATAATTGCCAAGGTCCTCCCAAGGTTAGCCGGGGAATTATTTGGCAATAACCATAACTATTCGGCCGATTCTAACGAAATTTTAAACCCTTATATTGCTGTACATTATCTTCCGAATGATATAATTACCAAAGTCCTTTCAAGGCTAGCTAGCCTGGGAATTATTATGACCTTAGGACCTTCAAAACTTTTATTAATCCCCGTGCTAACCTTGGGACGATCTTGGCAATTATAACATTCGAAAGAGAATGTAAAAAAAAGATAAGGGTTTCAAATTTGGTTCCAATTGGCCGAATAGTTATGATGTTATTGCCAAAAAAACTCATTAAAAAGTAGAATGGTTACTATCCGACCGACATAGTAACTTATAAGAGTCGCGTGCACGCTACTAATAATAATAATAGCCTGGTTATTGGAGCTTTATTTCTCTATTTGTTTCCAACATAAAGAGGTGTTGCTGGCCCGCCTCCGCCTTGGTCACACCCGGCAACTCACGAATACCTTACGGTCCTTCGACCTCCCTCAAACCTGTAGTATACAGAGTATTGTTCATTTTTCTGACACTTTATTTTTAAGACTAGTGACTCAGATACTACGTTCTAAATGCTGACTTCATTTTATAATTTTTAAAGCTTATGAATGGATTAGTAAATCTTACTGCTAGCTCAAGTTTACCGTGTCTGAATAAATAAATATATATTACTGGGCACCATTCCAAAATAAATTTGTCTTAACATGTTGATTCCGTTTAAAGCAGCGTCCGAAAAGCAGTAGCTCGTATTGAGCGTTAGGATCTGCCATTGCTATTGGATGTTTAGGGTGAGAATAAGAGAGAAAAGATCCTCTTAAATCATTAGAAGCCAAAGTTAAATTTTGGAAGGATTCTAGAATGTGTTTATAATTGAGCTCGTAATGACACACACACAAAAAAAGCTATAAATATAGTTTTATTGTAATACGTGAATTAGTATAGGAATTGCCGGTGACGTCTTGAAAGACCTCTTTGGCGCTTGAACTCACTAAATTTGGTACAAAAGCGAAAGTTACATTAGAATTGATATGGAATTATTAAGTATAGACACGTTTTGTTGTTTTAACATATAAATATGTTGTAATAATCAATGTGGCTGCCCTCTGAGGCGAGCACGTCTCCCAGGCTAGACCTGAATGCCGCGCCCACGTTGCGGGCGAAGTCATTCCTCATACTGGCCCACACGCGGTTGACGAAGGATTTCAGCTCGTTGCTGTGGCGGACCTTGCAGGTCTTGCCCTCGACATGCGCCTACACGCTGTAGTCGAGGGGATTTAAGTCGGGGAAACTGCGGTGGCCAAAGCAAGTCAGGGTTGGCCAGCCACCGTACCCGATCCAGTCATACATGACTCGCAGATTATGACATTACAATAATGGTATTTTTTACTCATTAACTACAGGGACGATAAGGTAGTAGGGTAGTCATTGTTTTGTGTCTAACCATTCGAACGTCATCGTTCAACTGCTTTCAACGCTTGCCTTAGATTCCATGTTAGGTCGGAATTTATTTTCAGACTAGTCATTTAGTGTGGTTCAGGGTATGAATGTAAAAGGTGTTAGTTTCTGCAAAACTTAATTTATTCTTAACCAAATTAGTTGGGGGGGGGATGCAGATTGAAGAATTACGTAATATTCTTAGCCGGAGGGAGAGTCCTTAGTCATTTAAAAAAAAAATAAGAATCCATTCTTAATTAACACTACCTACTACTATGTGTGGTCATCCGTCTAAAGTCATAATCCTTACCGGATAATGAATTTCACAATGATAAGAATGACTCCGTGATCACGAAGTCACCTGGGACTGGTTCTCGTTCGGAGGTCGCGGGGGTACAACAGCCAGCAATCATGAAATCATTTGTGACCCCATGGGATGGAATGCACCCGTTCTATGTCAAGGTTATGTGGATATGACTACCCCTTTGGCAGGGATCCGAAATGGAGAGGCTGCATATGTTGTGATGTGCAGACGGGAGGGGAAATGTTATTGATGTGGTGGTGTGCAGGAGCGGCTTAGCGCATGCGCCAAATAGGCGGCAGGCTGAAGTCAGAGGGAATCTAAGTGGACCAGAGATCTTTTAAACGCTATATTTATTCATTCTTGCGTAATATTGAGCTACTTTTGCATATTTTGTTAAGGGGCGAATAGTCCCTTCTCAAACTATCATTTTCACCTCTTATAAGGTGCGTTTCTTAGCCATTTTTAGGGTATTTTAGATAATGCAGAACTAGAGAACAAATGAATTATAACCTTGTTAACTCACTCTACTTGTTATAATGTTTACACTTGCCATTATTACAAAACTTCTTTTTTTTAAATTAAGCATTTTAGCAAATGTATGTAGGCATTGCAACGAAAGCATGTAAAAAAGTATTTGATAAGGCTTAAAATATTCAAGATGGTTGTTTTTTAGTTCAAATGGAGTATTATTATATGATGTATAGGCAGATTGTAACCGTTCAAATATTTTCATTTAAGTCTTATTGGATCTTCGAATTTTTAGCCTTATTTTAACAATCTTTTTCTTGCGCCAGTCGGTTTTTTATTTTGTTCTTATGTTTATCTATTATTTTCTTTCATCTCAGCTGCAGATTTCATCTACTAGACTCAGATTGTCATTTTTATTTTGTGCTTACTTATTCTGATATACAAATGGTTACTGGCATAATAATTGTTGCAGCTCCATTTTGGCCAACTTCTTCATTCTAGCACTATTTCTATGATCGTCATTTTATAGTTGCAGCTTAAGGCAATTTTTAAAGTTTATGTAACATTTTTTTTTTTAAGGTTTTGGGGTATTAGGTTGCACAAGCTACTTTATACTCTCTTAACTAAGTTATATAATATTGGTTAATTGTTGGGTTTATGATACGACTGTGGAGTGTTGTGTACTTTTGTGGAAGCACGTATTATTTAAATGGTAATGATATATAAATGGAAAATATAGCATTTATTAAGGCCATAAAGTTAAAAAAAAAATAAAAGAATAGACGCCGAGACAAAATCTGAACTCGGGTTCGGCGATTCGTCTCTTTATCTTTTGTAACCTTTTTTTTCATGTATATGGTTATGGCGCACTTTCCCATTTCATCTTTCATAAGAGAGAAAATAGTTTATGTAAATGCTCAAAATTTTATGGGCCATGACTTAGCCGGATGGGAAACGCCGCTTCCAATTTCAGCGAACTTTAGCCACATGCGGTGTGCTTAGTCATCGGGCGGATTCCATTAAACTGTTGGTTTTTGAGAAATAAAAGTATCTTAAATTATTGCACATCGGTGGTCAAACCCATAGCGTTATTTTTGTCTAATTTTCAGGCTCTATTTTTCTTGGCTATAATTGTTTTCGTTGATAAGTATTTTATTTATGCGTTGTATTTATACCTCGTTTTAGTAGCGGTATTATTTGTTATATTTTTATTTTTTCTTACTTAGACTTTAAAATTTGCAAATATTGCGATGATTTAGTATGATTTGTGTTCTAGAGCATTATAAAGAAAGGTTGAAATTGAAAATTTATATTTGTATACCTGATGTTGGAAGTTGGCGAGTGTGTGTTTTTGAGAAATGAATGTTTCTTTTCTTGTTACTTTAGATATTAGCGAAAGTTATTTTGTTACCTGTTCGTAATAAAGCAAATATAATATCAGAATTTGACTGCATTATTTCAAATACCGAGGGTTTAAGTTGCATTAAGGAATGTTCCTTGATTCTCTTTACCTTGTACACTTTTACAACTAGCATCAACGCATGTCTACACGGTACACACACACACAGATGCGTATTAATGTGATAGTAAAGAGGATACCCGCTCTATGAATATTCTTACTTCCCCCAACTCGAACCGATCATTGTTGAGTCCTCCCTTTGCCCCTTGACCCCTCCATTACCCTCCTCAGACCCCTCGCCGACATCGCCATACACCTTTCCCCTCGTGGTTCGGCATTCTATCCGTTCATATTTACCCGCCCAGCTAAGTAGGATGCATAGACTAGCGCCAATAGCCATTTTTACCTCCTTTTTGGCCCCCGGGAGGTGTGGGGGGGGTGTCTCTTCAGTCTAGCCCGGCAGTACTCAGGAATACCGCCACGGCGAGCGGTCTTCTCCAGAGGTGACAGGATAGTAGGCTCCGAGGTGTTCGAGGTTAGAGCAAGTGAGGATGGGGTGTGTAGTGTAGTCAATTAGTTACAGCGGGGAATGTCAGGGTCTAGTCTGTTGTTGCATTCGTGTAGTGACGGGTGGTGTCCTGCTCGTAGGCGAGCCAGAGAGAGGGTGTGATTCGGCGATCCAGGCTACTTTTCCTTATCTTCACCTCACTATAGGATGGAAAAGAAACCCCATAAAGTAGTGAGAATCTGGAAACGACGCCGTTTACCCTCCCGTCTACCTCTGGTACCGTCTTGGCTGCGGGCAGAGAGGGCAGGGTATAAGGCTTGCCTGTGACGGAGGACTTTTATCATGCCCTTCTCTCCCTACCCCCTTCCCAATTTATTTTCAATTCTCCCTACTCTTTCTCCGATTTTCTTTTCCCACTACACGACGCCCATGTACAAGAGACCAGGAGGACCTTCCAATATTTTCACTTTGTCTACCTTCACTATTTTAATTAAAGATCCCTCTCCCTACTAACTTTATGCGTGGTACAGGTAGCCTCGTTGCTATTACACTTAAAATTCAAATAAAAAATGTTTAAAAACTTGCATCAGCTTCCTTTGAGCCATTTCATAACCCCTTTCACCCCTGAAAATGTGACACAGCACAGCTCTGGCGTGTTTCTTCTGGACCGTCACCCATTGACCCCAAAACACTTGAAGCTCTCCAGAAAACGAAGTGACGAAGCTCGGGCGTGTTTCTTCGGGGGTAGTAACATCAATCAAGCCGTCACGTAATACCCAGTGAACCCTCCTGACAATTACGTGGCACGGCTATGGTATGTTTGATTCAGACTGTAACCCATGCCAACAGGGAAGTACCCTGTGTCTACTTAGCCCTGGTACCTGAAAGAGCGATACGTCCCAGTACGAGTGCGGATAGGGAAGGGCTGATTGCTCCGTTAACTAGTATCTACTCTAGCTGGGCAAGATGGTGGGTTCCCTCTATGCCAACGGTGGCCAAATTGTGGCTCTCGAGTTGCATGCTGCTCTTGATAACATTAATTTGGGAGGCTTCGTTGAAAGTTTAACATTTAATAGTAACCATAAAATTATTCGAATATTACACCCAATATACGGTAGTTTGTTGCATTCCTATACGAATAAATAATCTTTTCAACATTGAAATAAATTTCAATTTATCGAATCATTCCCGCGATCGAGCGCACGGAACGTCAATCGAGTTTCTAAAATGACCTGTCCTTTTAAGCTTGAATGACTACGCATGCGCACGACTGCTTACTTAACATAATTTCACGGATGACAAAAGCCACAAGGGCCTATCAAAGGTCATCCGTATCCATCAAATCCCACCCACATAATGCATCCATAGGATTTTGTCAGATCATGCATCTACAATATACAATTTAACAATCCATAGCAATGTCCAACCATGCATCTACAATATATAATTTAAAGCCTCCATACGAGTCTGTCAAAAACAAAATCATAGTCCCCAAAAATATACAATAAAAAGAAACTGCATCCACAGGAATGAGTCAAGAAACATATCCCCATACCAAAATGTAAGAAATTAACCCTCCATCCCTATATAATCATCCAATCTGCGCTTGAAAACATTCATGTTTGGGCTGTCTACAGTCTCAGGTGTCAAACTATTCCAATAATCCACCACTCTGTTAGTGAAAAAATATTTTCTAGCATCTAGTCTGCACCTTTGTTTTTTAATCTTTAAGTGGTGGCCTCTAGTTCTATTACTACCTTCTAACTCAAATAACTTGCTGAAATCCAATTTGTCCATCCCAGAAAAGGACTTGCATCTCGCGCCAGATAAAACATTTTTTTTATACAAGAAGAATCACCTTTACATAACAAAATATACATATGCTGAGAAAATGTTGCGTAAGATACATTTCATTTGCTATTATGGGCCAATCTCAGCACCTTAGTCACATTATCTTTACAACTATTAGCGCGAGAAAAAGAAATGTCAAGTTATTTTATTTTATGGGCGTTTGTAGTTTCCAGATAGTGCAGACACCGAGTAAAATATCGTAGTTTTTGGAGAGGCTTTTAAAAGCACCACTTCGCTTGCTGCCTTCAATGTTCAGTTCAGTGCTCGCTTACTACAGAGTGGAATGTTTGTTGGGAAATTTGTGCTGAAGTAAATACTTTTCTGATTTATAATGGAGATTGTTAGTTAAATTTATAAAAGCAATCTTAAAAATGACAGAAACAGAAAAGTGTAAAATGGAAATACGAACAAGAAAACAGTTTTAAACCAACAATGAGAGGGCGAGTTTGTTTTTATTGTTAAGGATGATAAAGCTTTGTACCTCATCTGTCAAACTACCATAAGCCACTTTACAGGCAGTAATTTAAAGCGTCACCATGAATCTAATAAAAAAAAAATGTATCTGAATTTCCTACTAAGTCGGAACTGCGATAAAATAAGATAATCTTGAGATCTAATTTAGTAACTCAACAAAAGGGCCTATTTTTCCTCTGTAAGCAAAATGATTTAACTATTGAAGCCAGTTTTGTTATATCTTGGAATATTGCGTGAAGTAGACTTCCTTATTAATGGGGAATTTGTAAAAAAGAATATTAGTGATGTGATTGAAATTTTTGCGCCAGAGAACTCCAAACTTAAACAGCAATATAACACACTACAGAAAGACGTATTTTCCGAAAAAAAGTTTTGCTGGTGCTTGACCACTACAGAATGATCTGAAAATTCAAGATATCCCTCAAGTGTCTATATTAGTTCAGTATGTTAAAAATATAAAAGAAGATTTCTTGTATCTGATAAAATTAAACGAAATCACAAAAGGTATTAAAAAAAAAGCACTTGACAAAGGTTTGTCAGATTCTCAACTGCCACTGCATAAACTTGTCATTGCAAAAAATGGAGCACCAGCCATGGTAGGTCACAAGACTGGCCTAGTTGGGCAATCAACACAAGATCCCAATTATTTTAAATGTCTCTTTGTTCATTGTATCATCCATCTTTAGCATTTAGTAAATAAACACTAATTTCGACAATGTATAAATTGCGTTTTAGAAATTGTGAACTTTATTCGGACAAGTGCCAAAACACCACAGGTGGGCACCGTTAATCAAAAAGTTAACTTCGTTAACCGTAAATTCTTTAACCAAAAAATTAACTTGGATAACCGATAATCAGTTAATTCATTAAAAATGTCAAGAAAGTTATCGATAAATCATTAACGTTAAGTTTGTAAAGGCTTTTAGAACCAGAAAAGGGTAAAAAAACAAACAAATGACACTATTAGTAATAAACAAAAAAAAATATTGATAAAGTGGCTGAAAAATATAAAAATGAAAAACACGATATATACATAATTTAATTTTTCCTCTTCTCGTTATCCATTTTGTTTAGGAGATGCAGGTCGCCTTTCATGAAAATTAGCATGTCAAGGTTTTCATCAGACAGGGATGATCTCTTGGTCCTCAAGATGTCCTTGCCCATAAAGAAGAAACGCTCCACTGCGGCATCTGTCAGCAAGACCTTGGAGTTGGTCTCCAATTAGATCTTGACCAAGTTCTGGGCCTTGTTCTTGAGTGATCTCTGGCTCATACTGCTATCTTTTAGCCTTCAGGCTTTTGTTGGTATCACCTCAAATTTGGCTCGAGAGAAAAAAAATGCTCTGCCTCATGCAACTACCAGCAAAATGCTCACCTTGCACCTCAATCTCAACCTAACCTTACCTCACCACCTCAGATCTTACAAAATTCTACGGGTTCCCTTACCCAACCTTCACCTTCAGCACAGGGAACTTTAAACTGAATTAGCAAGTGATACGTGGGTCTGTGGGGCTGTCACCTCTGCAAACTCATCTCTTTAAGCCGATCCTCGTTTTAGTATGCATGATCCACTCTCTGGTATCCCCTTCCTGGTTGATACTGGCGCTCAATGCAGTGTCATTCCAGCCTCTTCAGTCGAGAAAGATTGCACTTCTTCTGATCTTGTCCTTAAAGCTGCCAATTCCTCGGACATAAGGACTTATGGGAGGCGTATCCTCGAGCTCACTCTCGGGTTACGTCGTGTTTTCCCATGAACGTTCGTCATTGCCGATGTTGACATGCCAATTTTAGGCCTCGATTTCCTTTCCGCGCACGACATTCTCGTCGATTCTCGTCACCGCAAGCTTATGGACAGAACCACGACACTAACTGTTGCTGGTTCCTTCTTTCATTCCACCAGCCTCTCCTCTCTGTTCGTCTCCCTGCAACTGCTCCCTGCTTCCAGCAACTTTTGCGGCAGTTCCCAAGCATATGTCTGCCTCCTTCTAAGGACAGACCGATTAAGCACAATGTGGTGAACATAATAGAGACGACAGGAGAGCCAGTTTTCTCACGTCCCCGTCGACTGGACCCGGATAGACTTGCCTAATGAAGCAGAAATTTAAGTTCATGATGGAGGCCGGGATCGCTTCCCAATCCACCTCCCCATGGGCTTCACCGCTTCATGTAGTACCTAAGTCAACTGTGGGAGAAATCAGAGCTGTAGGTGACTTCAGGCGACTCAATGCCTATACAGTTTCGGGTAGGTATCCTCTGCCTTTCTTATTGGATTTTAACTCCGCTCTCTTCAGTTGTTCCATTTTTTTCTCGGCTCGATTTGGTTCGCGCTTTCAACCAAATATCGATTCACCCTGATGATATCCCTAAAACGGCTATCACCACTCCATTCGGTTCTTTCGTCATGAACCGAATACCTTACGGGCTTCTTAACAGTGGTCAGACACTCAAATGATTCATGGATCAGGTTCTGAGAGGTCTTCCCTTCGTATTTTGTTATATCGACGACCTCTTGATAGCATCTTCGTATTTAGAGGAACATCTTTCGCACCTTCGCCAGGTTTTTTCACGTTTAGATGAGTATGGTATCGTACTCAACACTTCTAAGTGTATCTATGGGGCCACACAGCTCTCCATTTTGGGACACCACATTTCCCTTGAGGAAATTCGTCCTCTCGAGGACAAAGTTGAAGTTATCCGGGCTTTTCCCCGACTTTCTTCGCCAAAGCAACTTCGTAGATTCTGTTGGATGGTAAACTTTTACCACAGGTTCATTTCTAACATCTCCCACATTATGCAACATCTCTACGAGTTGTTTTCCAAGTCCAAGAAGAACCTTCCTCTTTCCTGGTCTCCCGATGCTTGCGAGGCTTTCTCTCGCACCAAAGAGGCTATGGTTTCCGCTGTCACCATGGCCCATCCTTGCCCAGAACTTCCATAAGCGTTGCTTCAGACGCGTGCGCTACTCATGTTGGTACGACGCTACAGCAGAAGGTTGGTGACTCTTGGCAACCTCTCGCCTTCTTCTCTAAGGCTCTTCTTCATTCCCAACAGAGGTACAGTACGTTTTCAAGCGAATTACTGAGCATATACCTCGCCCTCCGTCACTTCCAACAATACTTGGAAGGGAGTGAATTTACTGTCTTTACCGACCCCAGCCATTGGTTGGTGCGCTCGCCTCTAGTGGCACCTCCTCCGTGCATTCTGGAGTTGATACTCGTCACCTTGACTTCATCCTGCAGATGATAAACGATATTCGCTTCGTTCCTAGTTCTTCAAACGTCGTACCAGATGCGCTCTCGCATTTCTTCGATTTCGAACACGCAACTCTCCCAAACTGCGCCCATCGATCACGCGACAATAGCCCTTGCCAACTGCGTCACTCTTCTCAGCTTATCGTTCGCGAAATCGACTTGCCGGACAGTCCCTCCAGGCGTATCCTGGTTAACTATTCAGTGCCTGACTATCCTCCTCCACTCATTCCTCTCGCTTACCGTCGGCACATTTTTGACCAGACTCGCGATCTCTCTCATCCTGGCATTCGAGCAACTCGCAAGCTCATCACACAACGTTATGTGTGGCCAAGTATGAACGCCGACGTGGCCTAAGTGGATCCGCGCATGTCTGCTTTGTCAACGTGCAAAAGTTCAAAGCCACACAAAGTCCTCTCTGGCGACTTTTCCACTTCCATCGGCACGTTTTGGCACCGTTCACATCGATCTGGTTGGTCCTTTGCCCTTTTCGCGTGATTGCACCTACCTTCTCACCATGATCGATCGTTTTACCTCTTGGCCAGAGGCAGTTCCTATCCCGGACATCAGAGCTTCCACTGTAACTCGAGCCTTTGTCTCAGCATGGGTTACTCGTTTTGGTGTCCCATCAACGATCATGACTGATCGAGGTAGCCAATTTGAATCTCACCATGGGATGCACTCATGTCAGTGCTCGGCTCCTTTCGTCTCCGTACCACTAGCATAAGTGGGCGTTATCGTGATATCGATATCGGGTTATCGGTTATCCGATATTTTCCCACGAGTTATCGATTCATCGGTATCGCCGATAATCTCGGTTCCAAACTAGCGATAATCGATAATTTCAGTTGTTGGTTCAATTCTAGCACATGGGCGAGCCGCGCGTGCCTTGGAGGCAAAAATAGGTAGGTCCGAGCTGGGGAGGAGGATCCTCAAAAACTATGAGGAGATGAAGGAGTGCCTCACCAGGTAAGAAACTAAGAAACAGTATTAAAATATTCTCACTATTTTATTATAAAATAACGCTATATATAGCCAATAATCAATATTGTATTATAATTTTGGATTTAACGATTTATCGGTTATCACCTTATCGGGAGATAAACTTATCGCCAGTTATCGATTATCGGTTATCGCCGTTAAGGTTATCGTTATCGATTTATCCGTTGTCGTGATACATTTTTTAGTTATCGCGCTCACGTATGACCACTGGCTATCATCCCCAGAGTAACTAAGGTTCAAAGTTTTCACCGGACTCTCAAGGGAAGCTTACGCTCCACTGACCCCAACATCACTTGGGTGGACAAGCTACCCTTAATTCTCCTGTGAATTCGTGCCTCTTTTAAAGAGGATTTGAATTGTTCTGCTGCGGAACTTGTCTATGGTACGCAACTTCGTCTTCCAGGTTAATTCTTTTCTTCCACTGATTATCCTCTTCCTTCTGACATACATCCTGCTGCATACGTACACACTTTAGTACGGGCTATTTCTGAGGTAAGGCCGACCGCTACAAGAGTGCCTGCTAATCAGAAACCTTTCGTGCCAAAGGAGATGGCAACTTGCTCTGATGTGTTTGTCCCTCGCGATTCCACTCGCACATCCTTGCAACCTGTCTATGATGGACCCATTCTCGTCGTTTCCAAGAAGCCGAAATTGTACTGCATCTTGGCACCAAGCAGGATACGGTTTCCATCGTTCGGCTTAAACCCGCTTTCATAGAGGCCGTTCACCTGGAACAGCCAATACCTTTCTCTTCCACTAATAGAGGACCAGTAGTCATCCTAGCCTACCTTCCGCGCCCAACTATTCCTTCAACACTTCCCAACCAACTAACTCTACTTCCGAACCCTTTTTCGGCTCTTTCAAATCAAACTGCAACTCTTCCTACAACCTCTTTACTCGCAAACCCTCCACTAGCCATCTCTACACCCCCCAATACTTCTTCCCAACTGTTGCCGCCTCCCTTTTTGTTGCAGGACCACTCGACAGCAGCTGGAGAACACCGAGCGACCAACGCGCAACTCCCGACAGACCCCTATTCAGGAGGTCCAGAACAATCGTCAACCGACGCTCCGGTCCTCGCTCGCGACAATCTCTTTCCTCAATCGAGTGGCACTACTAATCGCCACCTGACCCGCAATCCGAGTCACCAAATTGGCGCCATAACCCGTTCTGGACGCGTTGTAAGGAGGCCTCGCCGCTATATATACTAAATTTTATGTAAATACCTTGTGTTGGGCGAGCTTTCCCCTCGATGGGGTAGTATTGTAGCAGTCTACACCCCTACAAATGTAAATATTTATTTCTTACTATATATATATATATATATATATATATATATATATATATATATATATATATATATATATATATATATATATATATTTATATATATATATATATTTATTTATATTTATATATATATATATATATATATATATATATATATATATATATATATATATATATATATATATATATATATATATATATATATAATTTCAAGAAGGGTTGGTAACCCTGACTTAAATCGGGAGATTAGTACCCTCGCTCTCCCAAGCGTCTTAAAATAAGCCATGAGGCTTCATTCTCTTGGTTATGCTTCATTGGTCACCAGGTCTGTAAAGCTTTCAATTGTAATTGTAGCTTAAGCTAAATATTTCCCAGATAGAATCTCGAATTAATGCTTGATTCTTTTGTCTCATTTACAGACCCATTCAACTCCGTTATAATCTAATTACCATTTAGCAATTATCATCTAATATAATCCAATTATCAATTATCATTTACTATAATCCAATTATCAATTATCATTTACTATAATCCAATTATCAATTATCATTTTCTATAATCCATTTGTCAATTATAAATCCATTTATGTATATCTATTTACCAATTATATAAATCCATTGATTTAATTCAAATTATAATTCATTTACGTAAATCCATTCATATTAATACCTTATATATGTATTATTGCTACAGGCTATGCATTCCAAAGTTCCATTAACTCATTCAAATTTAATTCACGTGTAATTCTCAATCCAATCATAAATTGTTACTTTATAAATTCCCCCTTAAATAATCTAACTGTGTTTATTCAATAATATATATATTTTTTAAGACTCTTAGGTTTTAATTTACGCATTTTCCCAATGTCGCCCAGATTAGGCCTAAGGAATTCGTCTGCAAAATATAGACTCGCTTTATCATTTCACAATTCATTCATTTGAATAACACAATATAGGTTCTGTGTTTATAGGGGTCTAACAGCTAACAAGGATGTAGAGAAATGGCTATATAAAGCCTCCCGGAGGGCCAGGCGCTCATATACCTTAAAGCCCCCCACCCCTTGTGGAGAACGCCGGAGAAGCGAGCCCCATGAGGAGACTCGTGGGAACGGTAGCCGGTGACTAACAGTAAATGCCTACCCTCTTTGATCTCCCCGCCGGTTAGGTAGTTGGAGTGACCATCTGTGTTAAGGCAACCACCTAAGGCCCTTAAACGACGCTCTAACGATCTAATTACCTACGAGATCCATAAACCCGTGGTTATGTCACCAAAAAGCGGTGCTAGTCAAAAGGCACGCCAAGAAGTGTGGCGGTTGAGGGTCTCACTAATTAATAAGACGACTTGGGCACCTCAGTGCAAACCTCTGCACTTCTCGCTCTCACCAGATGCGAACTCACCATTCGCGCTCACCTCTGTGGCCTCTTCCCTTCCCATTTAGATGGGGCTGTGGTCTGCCTATAAATAAGCCCCAGGAAGAAAGAGAAGGGATTAGAAGTCGGTAAGAAAGACGAAGGATCAGTTCGTGAAGATCGATCCTTCAGCCAGACAAGACGATTTCCGTGAGAAACAATAGAGGATTAGATTGAGAAGATCGCTTCCCTCTTCCCTTCCGTGCCGAATTAACATAAATCGTCAAGTTTTGTATCGGTGCCATAACGAAGAATCCTTTACAGACTTAGAAAAAGTCTGACTGGAGAAAAGAAAACCCGCTCACTATTGAGTGACTCTCACAGCTCAAGTTCCGTAAGAGTGAGAGGAGAAGAACCAAGCCCCAACGAGGTTTCGTTCGTTAATTACGGTAAAAATCTCCCCCCCCGTATACCCCAAATCTAGTTGGGCACTCGGCGTTAAAGAATAAGACACCAAGAGGCTTCAAGATTATTCAGAAGAGGACTCTTGGAGCGAAGAGCACCGTAATTCTCTTCGTCTTCTTAACGTAACCGGAGGCAAATTTGCAATAAGAAGTTGACTTCGCACTACCTCTCTTCCTTCATCCCATCTCTACGAAATTCTATCATCGGCCACGGCAACCCTCCAAAGCGCGAGATAAGCCCTCCAGCGACATCCGGCAATCCCTGATCCTTCCTGTCATGTAAGTTAGAAAGAAAATTTATATTCATATTGCGATAGTACGAGTTTAGTACGTCTCACGATTTAATGGAAGTAGAAACAATTGTGCGTGAACCCCTGTCATATTTGCTCGTAGAAGAGAGTACTTTAATTTTATGTTTAACATTAATCAAAAAGGGTTGCGATAAAAATACTAATCGGCAATTGGTGTGTTTACGTGTAGCCGATTTGTTTATTTTTGTCATTAAAGATATTGTAATAGGCCCAGTTGCTCACCGGGTTAGTCTCGGTTAGCGTAGGAAGAGGAAATAAGGGTGTTTATTGTTTTGTGTCATAGTTAATTGTTAAATTTAAAATATATGTTTATTTTGGGATAATTCTTGTGCGTTTCTTTATATCCTTACGTGTTGAAGCGGCTCTTCCTTAACACAACAAAATTCGCACTCTTAAATCAAATCCTACTTCATCAAAAAAGTACATCACGACCACAAGTTAGCCTGCGACAAAGAATATTACCGCAATATTTATTTAAAACTTATAGAAGGCAGCAGCCAGCTAGCATTCCTCATCCTACAAGAGGGTCCTAAACCTTTTGTCGATGCCTGCCAAAAGTGCGGCGACGAAGGGGCTGCAGTAGACGAGGCCCTTGGACTTCAAGTCCATGAGAGCTTGAAGATTGTTGCAGCAACTGTTGGCAGCAGAGTCCCAAGGTAAGCTTGTTTCTCTCCATGGATCTTATCGAGCGCTTTGGCCACGGGTGATATGGCCTGTAAATAAAACAATGGAGAATTAGTAAATTTTGGAAATTCAAAAAATAATATATATATATATATATATATATATATATATATATATATATATATATATATATATATATATATATATATATATATATATATATATATATATATATATATATATATATATATATATATATATATATATATATATATATATATATATATATATATATATATATATATATATATATATATATATATATATATATATATATATATATATATATATATATATATATATATATATATATATATATATATATATATATATATCGTAACAGGTTTTGTTAAAAGTGACTCTTAATTTTGCGTTTGTGATTCTTTTTTTCACATCTTTCAATTTGTCTTATACTTGCCTTTATGTCTGGATTGAGTCCATGTATAAGTTCTCCAAAGTTCATTATAGCACGATTCGTTACAACTCGTAACATCTTCAGAGATACAAGAAAATACAAGAGAAAATTATAAGAATGGTTTTATATATCATGGATAGACGGTAAACGTACAGACGAACATAGAAGTCACTCAGGTCGGGTGCACTGGCAAACTCCTTGACAAGGTGGGACAGGTCAAGAGCGCAGGTAGAAGATTAAATTTGCGGTCGTATCCAGATAGATAAAAGACCTGGATACTTGAGATTAGCTCTCCCGTGCGTTTCTATTCCAATTCTTGTTGCTAGGTAGTATTCCATTTGAATTGAATTAAATATTAATTTTTGGTTGTTTTTCTTGTATGTGAATAGCTTAGAAATAGTAATATAGGGTCTGAGTAAGTTATGGTACTCTCTCTCTCTCTAGTTTTGCAGACGGGATTAAGTGATCATCAGCTTCCTTATGGGATGAAGGAAATATATATATATATATATATATATATATATATATATATATATATATATATATATATATATATATATATATATATATATATATATATATATATATATATATATATATATATATATTATCTGGATTCTTTATTCCTATGTATTTATAGCCGGAATAAGCTTTAAATATGGTGAACAAGGAATATAACTTTTCTTCTTAAAACAACAATAATTTTCTGATTTTTCTGACTGATTTTTACACATTCATTATTATTCATTATGTATATAGAAAGGACACAAAGGGATCGTTGTATGTGATACAGACGATCAGGTAGTCAGAGAGGAGTGTTATGGAAAACATTTAGAAAAGATAGCCAGAGTCGATAGGTTGGTGGCTATACACCGATGCGTTGTGTTGTTGTGACAGCGTTGGTCTCGTGGTTTGGACTGGACGAGGGTTGGAGGCAGGTCAGGAGGAAGAGGCTTACTGCTCAGTTGGAAACGCGTTATTCATGATGCCTAGTGGTTATGCGAAGAACGGTACGGGTGGCGGGTGTTCATTGGCCGCGGGATATCGCGGCGCCATTTCGTACCTTATTATGTATAACGCAGTATATAGTGGGTCTCTGGTCAGTTTTCCGAGTTGTTTTGTGAGTCTGGTGTGAGCGTAAGTGTTGAGAGGAGCTAATTTGTTGTTGTTGTGTAGTGCGGCCATTCTCGAGTACAACGGGTAGCGGTCAGCGCGCTTCTGAGCAGAGTTCTGAATGCGCTGAGCCTTCCGCTTCCACGTGTCGCTCGCGGCTGCGAGGGACAGTGGGGCGTATGTGAGAATAGGTCGCACGAGTGCTTTGTATAGGTGTAGTTTTAGTCTTTTGCTCGCAGAGTAGAACCTACCCAGCGATACGATTGTCCGTGAGGCTCTTGCTTGTATTATTTTTTGGTGTATATTGAACCTGAGGATCTTGTCAAAACTTATCCCCAGGATTTTGGTACGTTGAGTGTATTCAAGCCTTGTTGGGTTTTGGTGGTTCATGTCTGGTGTATGTGAGTAGATTTGTAGGTTGTGCATGAAGTGATCTCTAACGCCGTAGAGTGTCTTCTGTGTCTTCTGAGGATTCGTGGCAATCAGCCATTTATCCTCGTAATCTGTCTTGCCGTCTAGTATTGTTTGTGCGTGTAGCGCGATTTCTTCTGGGCCTCGGCCGCTGACGAGAATGGTCTCGTCATCGGCGTAGGCCACTGTGTATGTGTGACAGCAGTTTTCTGGTGGGCGTGGGGTGTGGTTTGTGAGCATAATGTATAGTGTGAGTGCCAGTACGCTTCCTTGGTGAACGCCTGAGCGTGGTGTCAAGGGTCGTGAGATGGTATTATTATATTTTATGTGGCAACTCCGTTCAGTGAAGTAGTGCGAGAGGAGCCTTCTAGTGCAGAGAGGTAACTCCGTATTGTTGGCGAGTTTTCAACGGACTCCCTCGTGCCACATTTTATCGAAGGCTTTCTCCACGTCCTTTCGATGTACCTGGTGGGTTTTTTTTTGTATTCTGTCGTGAACGATAGTCACGGCCGCCTGAGTGAACCGGCCTCTCTTAAACCCGTACTGATGGGGGGATAACCAGTCCCTCTCTTCCAGGAACTTCCGAAAGCGACAGTTGACCATTCGTTCGAGTATTTTGCCTAGGTGCTCTAATAGAGCAATAGGCCTGTAGTTATTTGGGTGTTTTGGGTTTTTGTTTTGTTTGTGTAGGAGTATGTTGTGAGAGACTTTGAATATTTTGGGGAAGTGGCCTGAGGCTTGTGAGGCGTTGAATAGGTGTGTAAGTGTGGGGTATATGTTTGCTGGGAGGTTGTGTATAAGTGTGGCTGGTAGCCCGGAGGGGTTGGGGGCGCGTTTTGGTGTTGTTTTGATGTAGTGTTTTGTTTCTTCGACGGTGATTGGAGTGGTTAATGTGGATGTGTAGTCGAGCAGCTCCATTCGTATCAGGGGGCAGGCCTTAGCTCGTGAGCGTGGGCCCGACACCACTCCTGTATTTCCTGGAAGTGCTCCTGCGCGTGTGGTTTGGGTGGGTTGTGTGTATTTACCGTGTCCCAATGGGACCTGAATGCGTCGAGGATGACGTTAGTGTCTGTGAGTGTTTGGTTGTTTACTTGGAGGGTGATGGGTTTGCATGGATCAGTGCCTAACATCCTTTTTACGTGCCGCCAGAAGAAGGAAGGTTCCGTGCAACGGGTGTCGTCCACAATGCGGACGACCTCTCGCCAATGCCGGTTCCTGTCTAGCTGCACGCACTGCAGGATGCGGGCACGTAAATGATTTATGTTGTGTTGTCGTGGGCCTCTAGTGTATTGATTATTGTAAAGTGTGTTGAGTCTCTGAGTGTGTATGGAGAATATGGAATGTTTTATGCAAGTGTAGTTTTTTGTGCTGAGTGTAGGTTGCGTGCAGAGGTAATGGTGTTTTGAATTGAGCACCAGTGGTTCTCTATCAGGTCTGGATTGGTGTCCTCCAGGTCGAGGTTTTGTGGCGTCTTTTCTGTTATGATTTTTACATTTTTGGACATTGGATATAAAAAGTGTTGAAAAGGAAAATAATACATACACACATATGAGAATGCAGCTGCACTCACGCATGCATCTATGCATATGATAGTGGAAGATAATAGGTAGGGATAGGTTTCCCTGATGAATAGGATAGAGAGAGTGGGGGGGGGGAGAGGAAATCCCTGGTGATAGGGAATCGCAGGCGAATTTGAGTTTGATGTTGTTACTCGTTGCTTTTCTCTATATATACTGGGTGTTATTCGTATTCTTCTTGGTTTTTGATGTTTTGTTTTGGTTATGATACTTTTTGCGTTTTTCTGTTTGTGTTCATTATTTTGTTGTTCGTGATCCTTAGATTGTTTTTATGTTTGTGTATGTTGTTTCTTTCTTCATGTAGCGTTCAAGCCTTTGTAGGCGTTGTTCTGTTTCTCTCGTGTTCTTCTCTTGTATGTATTACGGGTATTTTCGTAAGTGTTGTGTCTTTGTTTGTTTATTACGTTGTCTTTATTTTGTTTTGTCGTGGTAAAGTCCTATGTGTACATCGGTACTTCTTGTCGTTCGGTCTGTGCTTTGCTGCTGGTGAAGTGTAGTTTCCTACGGTTTCTGTCATCGGGTGGGATGTCTATGTGTCTCCGTCTGGTCTCGTCTGACATGAGTCGTGGTATTTTCTCCCAGATCTTGCGGGCTCTACTTTGCAGTTCCAAATTGACCGGAGTCATTTGGATCATATGGTGTAGGTCCCTCTGCCTCCTTCGATCTCTCCTCCTGGTGTTTGTGATTAGGAGTACGCCTTTGTTCTGTACTCTCTGGAGGAGTTGCATCTTATTCCTAGAACCAGTGCAGATAGGTATCGGTGGATACAGCAGTTTAGATCTTACGAGCGCGTTGTAGATCTTCTTCTTGTTGGCCGTGTTCAGATTCTTGAATCTGAATAGCTTAGACAGCTCGGCCTTCGCGCTCGCTGCCGTCCTAGTGACGTGGCCGCCGTATCCAGTTTTACCTATCCTTAGTCCTAGTACTGTCCCGTCCGAGCTGTATGGAATACGGGCGTCATCAGTTACGATGTCGGCCTGTCTCATACGGAAGAATGGGATCACCTTGAACTTTTGGGTGTTCGTGGCGATCTTCCATCTCCTCTCGAACCTGTTGACATTGTCAATCTCACTGGCGGTTATTTGTGCCATGAGTTCGGGACTCTTGAAGGGGGCAGTCGTGATCTGGGTGATGTCGTCAGCGAACTGAACGTACAGGCATTCTTCCCTGATCGGTTTTGGAAGATCAAGGGTGTAGATGATGTACAGCAGGGGGCTTAGGCACCCACCTTGCGGTACGCCTGCAGCCAGCTCGAAGTTAGGTCCCGCGTGGTCGAAAATTTGGATGTAAGCTATTCTGTCAGTCACATAGTCGCATAGAATCTTTTCTATTCTTGGATTGAGTCCAAGTCTAAGTATTTTGAACTGGAGCCCAGTCCTCCATACTTTGTCGAATGCCTTCTTAACATCTCTGAGCACCAGGTCCACGTACCTTTTCTGGCTTGTGATCTTTGCCAGTTTTTCCGTGATCACGGCCAGGGCCGTGTCAGTCCCCCTCCCCCTTCGGAATCCATGCTGGTGTTCGTTATGGAGGTTATTCGCCTCCATAAAATCATGGACTCTGTTGGCAAGGATCTTTTCGAAGACCTTGCCGGCTACTTCGAGGAGGGAAATGGGCCTGAAACTCGCTGGATCGTCCGGTGGTTTCCCTGATTTTGGAATGAAGATCATTTTGGCGATCTTCCATTCGTCAGGGAAATATCCCACGTTCAGGCACGCGTTCATAACATTGACCAGCCCCCCTAGGATGTTACGGGGGGCGTTCAGCCAGTTAAGCTTGGTCAAGTTGGTTTTGCCTGGCGCTCTCTGCTTGAAGGCACGTAGTGTCGATATAACTTCGTCTTCGGTTATTTTTCGGCCGTCACCAGCCATGTCTCTGTCTGCTGTTGTGTTGTTGAACGGGTATGTCCTGTCCACTATTGGTCTTAGTTGGTCGTGTATTTGGTCTTCGAAGTCTTGGTCAAAGAGTTCATTTTCCTCTGGTGTGATGGAGAACACTTCTTTCCAGAAGGTCCTGAACACTTCTTCCGTCTCCATTGGGGTCATATTCGTCCCATCGTCCTTCTTGAGGAGTGTGTCTCGGTCAGGTGGCTTACCCTTCAGTCTTGAAAGGGTGTTCCAAAAGGTTCGGGGGTCCACTTCTTCGTCCATTTTGTCAACGAGGTCGTTCCAAAGGGCCTCCTGTTGTTCTGTTATGAGTCTCTTCATTTCAGTCCTTAGTATTCTTAAGCGTCTACTTTTAAGTCTGTCAGTGCCAGTTTGGCTGATTTCTTCAAATAGTCTTTTGTATTCGTCCGTTAAGTCGTATAACTCCTGAGTCCATCTTGGTGCTGGTAGCGTTTTGTATGATGTTCTGGGTATTGCTGCGCGGTCCGCATCCACCATTGCCTTCGTTAACCTAGCCAGTTCCTGGTCGATCTCTTCCAGGGTGGCTTCTTCGAGTGGTAAGGGTCTGAACTCGCTGAGAAGGGTGCGGTACTCTTCCCAGTTCGTTCTGGCAAAGCATTTCCTCATCCTGACGGGTACTTGAATGGGACTTGAGGATATCTTAATAAGGGTAGATATGTGGTCGCTAGGGATCAAAGGACCGGGTTGCAGGAAGTAATTGTAAGGGAATTGCGGGCTGGTCAGGATGACATCCGGCTTCGTCGCGCAGGTTTCGGTGACATAGGTGGGGAAGTTAGGCCCAATGCGGGCAACAATACCCCCGCCAATAAGGTGCTTCAAGTTCCTCCCTTTTTTATTCGGAACTCCGGTGTATCCTGATTCCGAGCATCTGGCATTGAGATCTCCCCCGAATAGGACTGTTCTCCCATGTGCACAAAGTTGGAAGAAATTGTGCATCGGGATATAGTCCCGTCTTGGGGGTTGGTACCCAGTGGACACTACCAGTGGCCCCAGGGTAGTCTGGACCTCGATTGCCAGATAAGACTCGTCCAAATCTGGGAGGGACCTAAACTGAATACCCTTCTTGACGGCGATGGCTGCGCCATCGAAACGCTCCTGGCTGTGGTTTTTTGACACGATGTTGTAGTTAAAGATTTTCATCTTTACTTGTGTCGAGTGATGGCCGTGTTCTGATATCAGAACGATATCAGGATCACACTGTCGTATAATGTTACCGTAAGTCACTTGTTTTCCATTCCAACCGTCAGAGTTGAATTGGAGCACTGTTATGTCCTTTTTTAGTCTGTCCATCGTCTGTCAATTAGTCAGTCCTATTTACGTGCTTCTTGGGGGTGGAGGGGCTGGCTGGAGGAGATCTGGTTCTACCCGATCTCTTTTTGTTGAACTCAGAGGCCGTCAATGAAACGAAGGCCTCTTTGTTCAGTCGGACCATTCCCAGAATGAGGGCCTCTTCGACAACCCTCTCTGGAACGTCTTCACTGTACTCCCACTTGTATCGTCCTGTTGTCACGCCGTCACTCACGTCCTTGGGCGTATTGACCTCCGGGAAGGGAGCATCGTGCGTGGTGAATATTTTCAGGTGGATCCTCTTGCCGTGGTAGGCATGGTTATCCTCTCTGGAGGACGAGGCTGACCTCGTCCCCTTACGGTTTGGGGATCGTTTGCTGCGGCTGCAGTGGCGGGACTTCGCTTTCCTGATAGCTCCCGTAGAGGGGTTTGGGGTTGCAGGTTCTTCAAACTCCTTAGTGTGGGGGTTTTGTGTTGGGGGGGGGGACGCTGGTGGGTTCTGCATTTACCTTCTGGGATTTGATGGGTTGTTCAGGGGCGCTCGGTTTGGGGATTTGGGGGGGCTGCATTTTTACGCGCAGCACTTCCTCAGATGGGGGGTTCTCCGGGAACCACATCTCATCCATCCCGTTCTTAAGGAGCATTTGATTTAGCTCCTTTTTGAAGGAGCCAGGCCTTGTAAGGTTGGCTATGTGTGCATAGTATATGCAACACATGATTTTTGTAGACTGCTCGTTCTCTACCTTAAGAAAGGTAGGGTGAGCAGAGGCCTCCTTCACTGCCGCTTTAGCCACTTTGGCATAGGACAGATTACTCTTCTTTTCCTCCTCGTCCCTTTTCCTCCGTTTTTCATTTCGTATTGCCTCCTTTTTCGCAGGGCAAGACATTGCCATTGCGGAGTGTTCTCCCTTGCAGTTCACGCACCTTTTGGTTTGGGACCTGCACTCGCGCCATACGTGGCCAGATCTGCTGCACACCGAGCAGACATCGGTAGTTTGGGGGCACGATTTCGTTGTATGTTCATTGTGCTTATAGCACTTAAAACACGTTTGCACTTGTATGAACTCCTCCCTTTCAATTTGTTCAGGGCAGACCCTGACGTGGAAGAGGAGGAGGCCAGATTCTTTAGCTTTTTGGGCCATTGAGGTGTCTTGGAATACCACCTTAAATACGTGGGTGTATTCCTTAAACTTTATTACTTCCGTCACCTTGGCCCAACAGTGGTTGGCCTCGATTTCGGAAGTAATCTCCTGCGCGGTGTGGTGCCCTACCCAAGGGTCTAGCCTACGGCAGACCACACTACGATGTGCCTGAATCTGGGGGGGGATCTTTGGAGTCAAGTTTATTTCTTTGAATACGGAGTCGGCATTGGCAGAGGCCAGAACCTCCGCGTTCTTCTCGTTCTGGCATATTGCCGTGTATCCAAAGGGCGTATCTATAAGCCTAACGAGAGCTACATCGAGCTCGCCGTAGGCCACGGAGAAGACGTCCCCCCGATCGGGTTTTGTCTTTTCGGGGAGAGTCCTCAGGCTAACCCTGAGTGCGTCGTCCGTCATTTTTGCGTCGTCATAGTCATTGTAGTCATGTACGGTGTGTAAGGTGAAGAGAGCAAAGAAAAGGAAAAATTTTTGTCCAAATCAAGTTAGCACTTTACCTTTGATACGATGGGTCGGGGTCCGAAAAACTTGCCGTAATCCGGAATTGTGTGGCACTGGCACTGGGTGTGGACTATGGTTGCGTACCACATTCACTTGGTATCGTTAGAGGAGGTATATGGGTGACACATGGGAATTAACACTTTTGAGAAAAATCTATGGAGGCGTCAAGTAAAATTTCCTCGACGGTTTCCTCCTTTGCTGAATGTCACTTCGCGAGAGAGCGTAGTTTACATACGGAAATCTTAGCAGTCATGATTTTTACATAAAATTCATCTATATAAATAGTTATTTCATCTAAACTTAACACTATAACATTTCAACCAATCAGGTGCCAGGATAGATTTAAAATGTTACTAACGCTCCAACCGTTTACACATAAACACGGCTGAAGTCAGTTTTCCGAATTTTTAACTGGTCGGAATTCTTGGATAAAAGTCAGCAACCACCAAGTCGGCAACTGGCAAAGGCGGAAAAGTTTTGGGAAGATTTGCCGGAACGCCTCCATTTTTGCTTCCTCACCTCGGCCTGGAAGTCAGCAACTGGCAAATGCGGAAAAGTTTTGTGAAAGTTTTTGCCAAAACGTCTCCTGGAAGCTACCAACCATAAAAGAAGAAGAAATAGAAGCTAAAAGAGAGATATTACCCTATTACTTCTACATCATTTCACCCCTTTATCACCATCATTTTCATCATCTTTATTTCAGGCTACGCTTTTAAGAAGATGACCAGGTAAAACCATCCTCCCCTTCTCCCCGCTTCAACGCGGCCCCACGGAGGAATTTGCCGTACACAGCCTCACCCAACTATGTCGCTCACTAGAGAAGTCATAATTGGGGGCATTGGAGGAAGCTCGTTTGAGGATTAGCCCACAGCAGAGAACAATGGCTTGAAGCTTGACTAGACAAGGGACGGACTGCAACCTCCGTTGCTAACCACTGCGGAGGCCCATCCCAAGACCACAGAGGGACAAACAACCGTCTTTGTGGATGGTGGGAGCAGTCGCGATTCAAAACAACTGGGGAGCAACGTTGTCAATGAGTGCGTCCGTAGTCATCCCCCGGGAGGATCCCACCCAGTTTCACACATACTCAATCATCTATCATCTCATCATAATGCGTCATTACCACACTCATCCAGACATTCACCAATACGATTCCTCCGGTGACAAAGGCTGCTGAAAAAGCGGGGGGGGGGGGAGAGGCCCACCCTAAAGAGAAATAATAAAACTCACATTATACTCACCAAACTACACACACAAAAACTTATCCTGCGTGCTTGCCTAACGAGGACTCGGAGGGGATCCCCTCAACAACATGGCGACGGATCTGGCCACACGAATACCCCTTAGGGTAATCAACGGCCAGGCCAAACCGGAGAGAGGTACAGTCTTTGAAACCCTCTTCGGAAAACTTAGTGTCGCAATAATACGCCAACCGGTTACTTGGCGATCTGTGAACGAGAAAAAGACATCGAACTAATCAGCAGGGGAGATGGCATTCGGGTTTGACAAGAAATAAACCTCCAGCCCACAGTTCAACCACAAATACAGGCCAATCGCAGTGTGGTTTGTCGTCGCCTTAATCCCTGGATAGATGATCGTACGAAGGAGGAACTAGCCGAAGAAATTGAGGCCAACCAAAGCTGGGCGAAAGTTTCAGAGATAATAAAGTTCCGAAACCGAAAAGAAAACAAAGAATACTCTCATGTATTCAAAGTGATCTTCACGAAAACAGAGATGGCCCAGAAGGCCAAAGAGAGGGGTCTTCTTCTCTTCCACGCGAAAATAAGCGGGGACCAAATTCAGCGTAAGGAGTTCACACCTGTACAGATGTGTTTCCGTTGTTACAAGATGGAACAACACTCCACAAAAGACTGTCAGGAAGTTGAAGAGACATGCTCCAGATGCAGTGAACGAGGCCACAGCTGGAAAAAACTGCATGAAGAATGAGAAGTGCGTGAATTGCGGGCAGGGCCATAGAGCACTAGCCATGGCATTTCCAATAAAAATAAATATCATTAAGAAAAAACAGGATGCAAAGAGAGAAGGAGAAAAAAGAAGGAGGACTACTACGTATGCGCAAGCAACGAAGACATCCTACCCTACACAAGCCCTGACTAAGACGTACATCAAACTGGAGAACGAGGAATCGACGAAGATTCTCACCTGCATTCTTTACGGACACGTGAGAAATCTTACGAATCCGGGCACGTTGTCTAGGGAGATGAATTTGATGCTGAAGAAAAACAACCTGAGTGAGATGTGGTTCCTAGAGAACCCCCCCTCAAGAGATGTCTTACAGCTTCAATTCTCCCCAAAGGTAATCGAATAAGAAGTTATTGCAGCAGCATCTACTCCCCAAGCCGAATCAACGGTCCCCACACGAAAGGTCCAAGAACCAGTAAATCAGGAGGCCCCCAGAAGAGCCGACCCCAGAATTGAAGCGAGAAAGGCGAGGGAAGAAAAATCAAGGAAACCAACCACAAAGGTACCAAAAAGAAGAAAAAGTCATACGACAACCGACACAGATTCGGACATTGACAGCATCGTGAGCGTACCCACAAGAGAGGTCAAAACGGAAAAGAAGAAAAGCAAGAAAATCAGACACAAGTACGACGGCGGGGAACTGGGTTTGAAGGTCTAGACTTCGGACAAATACCCTTTCCCAGAAAGGGTATTTGTCCGAAGTCTAGACCTCACGGACATCACGAACGGAAAAAAAAACAAAAGCTGAAATGGACGTTTACCGAGACAGATGACGAGACAGAAGTCGCGGCAGCACTTTTCTCTCAAAAAGTGGTACTCGACAATATCTCCTTTCATACAATCTCGGCCATGGAATTTAAGAAGCTCAAAAGTTTAAAAGTTCGCAAGCACAGGGAATAAGTAACACACTCTATAAGTAGACACAAAACATGGAGAACACAAACAACACCCTAAATTCTTAACACTAAACACAAACGGATGGCTGGGGAAAGCGAATAAATATGGCAACATATTCAGAAGGGCGGACCCCGACGTCATCCTAATGTCAGAACACAGTGTCAACAGTGATAGCATACGGATGAAAAGCCCAAATTACCACGTCCTGGTAAAGAACGCCACTCAAGAGAGATATGACGGTGCTGCTATCGCCATTAGAAGAAACATCACCTTCAAACGGCTCCTAGAGCTTGATGAGTCCTTCGTGGCGGTAGAACTCCCTACACTTGTTGGGGGACTCACAATTGCCTCCGCCTGCCAGCCTCTTCGCCATCGGTATCTCCCCATCAACAACCTGCTGACCCTAACAGCCCACCGCAGGAATGTCTTTATTGGGGGCGACCTCAATTCCTGTCTGGGGGCCTCGGGCTACACCAGAACTAACGAAAGAGGAAGAAATCTACAACTGGTCATCGACTGAGACAGGTTCGAGAGAGCCGGGCCGGAATTTCCGACCTACATCACGGAAAGAAGTGCAACAGCCCCGGACATAATACTAAGTACCAACTTCCCTTTCAATCTGGTCAGTATGCCTGGCTCCACGGTACCAAGCGACCATATCTCCATTATGACCACAATATCCCTCGCACCTATCATGATTCCTATCCGACCCAGGAAGTGCAAATTGGGAGTTGTACAAGCAAATGCTCAACAGCTATGAACCAGCAGACCTAAGCGAAGCTATCCTGAAAGAGATTGACGAGGAGATTGACCATATCACATTCCTGAGCAGGAAAGCGGACGAAAAGTGCATTCCGTGCATCATGCACAAAAGCCCTCCGCAACCCAGGTGGAACGAGGAGATGCGAGAAATTGCCACAGGTACAACACCGGAAGACTCCGACAACTCATAGAGGAGCATAAAGACTTGATTACCACACAACAAAGGGCCATATGGGACGAAATCATAGAAAAACTCGACTACGAGTAGAACCCAAAAAAATTTTGGAGGGAGAATAAAAAGCTCAGAGGTTTGCCCCCGAAGGAGAGAATGAGGCTGGTGGAAAATGGCGAAACCATCGAAGAACCAGAAAGACTCGAAAGTTCAGGGGGTACTGGAGAAAAGTATTCTCCATTCCCCCTGAAGAGAACGAGGATTTCGACCTAGAGTTCGAGCACCAGATCGTAGACGAACTCAATATCAGAATCCACCGAACGCATCCACACCCGCACGTTTCCGAAGAGAGGAGAATGATGGGCCACGGGCGTCCAATCACCACTGAAGAGTTCCTGAGCACTCTCAAAACCTTCAAACAGAGAGCTCCTGGCTGGACAGGGATTATCAAAAACCATCTGGTAAACGCCCCCCCCCCCCTGTGCCTGCTACAAGGCATTACGAACGTAATGAACGCGGCCCTAAACACTGGCTACTTCCCCGATGGGTATAAGCTGGCAAAAGTCATCTTTATACCAAAAGGGACAAAGGTGCCTGAACAGCCGATGGACTACAGGCCCATCTCCCTCCTGGAAATCATCGGTAAGAGAAAGGAAAAGATTCTAGCCAACAGGCTCCAGAAACAACTCGAGGAGAAGGGGGCCCACAACCCCCAACAGCATGGGTTTCGGAAAAAAGAAAAACAGCGGAGGTGACAATAGGGGAACTGATATTTCCCTATCACCAAGAAGGGACCGTTTTGGGACTTAAAATCAACCCCACCGGGTACGGGCATCACTTCAAAACTCGGGAAAATCTCGCGAGGTTTGAACTATCCAAACTCCACCGATTCCGTGGTATGAGATCCAGCAATATCCGAAAGATATATCTCATCCAGGTACGACTAACACTGATATACCCCGCGGTGATGGCCCAAACCCTAAGTAGGAAGAGCTTGAAGAGCCTACAAATAGTCCAAAACAAAGGGACTCTCTACATAAACAAAAAAAGAAAGCGAGACCGAATTCCCCAAAGACAACTCCACCAAAGAGCCGCTCTGACACCTATCAATCTGGTGACCCAAAGTTTGGCCAAAGGAACTTGGGAGAGGATCTTGAACGAAACGGCGCCTGAACTAGCGGAGGATCTAAAAATCCCAGCGAACAGAAGGGATAAAGTAAGCAGGAAGAGGCGATTTCCTAGCTCGAGAGAATGCTCTGAGGAGCAGTTGGCACTGTGGTTCACATAATAAACCACACCGAAAAAACAAGTACAAACATGATACATTAACAAAGACACTCACAAACACGTATGAATGTGTGGTATGCAAGGTAATTAAATGTATATTGTAGACCCTGGAACTACTACATTTATTGTTACTCTGGAAAAAATATAATAAAATAAAAAATAAAAAATAAATAAAAATAATAAAAATAAATACATAAAAAAATAAAAAAAATAATAAAAAATAAATAAAAACAAAAATATATATTTAAATTTATATAAGTTTATCTTTATTAAAATAAGCATAATATTAAGTTTATCTCTCTTAAAGTAAGCATAATATTAAGGAAAAAAAAGTTTCAAATTATGTACGAAAGAAAAGCTTGAATGCGTAAAATATATATTAAGATACTCGCAAAAATACAAAATACAGGATTAAAGGTAAAAAAAGGGGGGAATAAAAAAATAGACAAATGAAAAGCGTAGCCATCACTACCAGGGCAAACCTTACAAACTCTCTTCACCTATAACCTATTATCTCATCATCCACGCTAATCTCTTCCCAACTATTTATCATCATCATCATTTCCGAATTTTTAGACTTGGAAGAAATCTACAAGAAAATTGAGCTCACTGAAAAGTTCACAGCCGGCAAAGGAGGAACAGTCGAGGGAAGGAAATTCAAGAACGCCATCGGTTTTTACCTTTTCTCCACGGGACTTCATGAACAAGATCTATTTTTGTACGGAGCTACGTATGGCCGACACAAGATATCGTACTGCGTACTGGGGAGTCTAGCTTCCTGTTTACGAAGGAGAAATACTGCAAAGCGGGAAGTTTATCTTCCTATTTACAAAAGAGAGCTATTAACAGCGGGAAGTTTATCTTCCTATTTACAAAAGAGAGCTATTAACAGCGGGAAGTTTATCTTCCTATTTACAAAAGAGAGCTATTAACAGCGGGAAGTTTATCTTCCTATTTATAAGGTTCAATGTGTGAACTGTTTAAATTTTCAAACAAATGTTTACTAGGTTCGATCTTCGACCCCCACAGTAATTGTCTTTTTGATAGTTGCCTGTACTTCAACCGCGCCTTCACTCACTGCCATACATGGAAAGATACGCATAATGAGATAGAGAGAGCTACACAAGTACTCGTCAACAATGGATTCAGCAACCATGAAATACAGGCAGCTATCAAAAAGAAAATGGACCAATTCTACCTCACAGAAGAGAATAACAACGGGAACAATAACAGAGAAAACAACATAAAACTCTTCTATAAAAATACCATGAACACGGCGTACCGAACAGACGGAAGGATGATCAAGGAAATTATCAACCGATCAATACAACCTACGAATACTGAACAAAATATATCGCTTACTATATACTATCAAACTAGACGATCTGCCGCCACCTTCATCATGAAAAACAATCTGAGGTCGAAACCTAAACCTAAGCAAAGAACCCATGTAATATATGAGTATAAATGCAACCTAGGAGACTGCAAGCTCCTCCTCCACTCATATATTGGTATGAATGGAACAAAATTATCACGAAGAATGACCTACTACCTGACGAATGGCGCCCCCAAAAACCATACCAGCCAAAACCATGCAATAATTCTCAGCAGAAAAATGTTAGAAGAGAACACTAATATTATCGACTCCGCACCTGATCGGCGATAATTACTATTTCTAGAAGCTATTCACATACAAGAAAAACAACCAAAAATGAATATTCAATTCAATTCAAATGGAATACTACCTAGCAACAAGAATTGGAATAGAAACGCACGGGAGGGCTAATCTCAAGTATCCAGGTCATTTATCTATCTGGATACGACCACAAATTTAATCTTCTACCTGCGCTCTTGACGTGTCCCACCTTGTCACGGAGTTTGCCAGTGTACCCGACCTGAGTGACTTCTATGTTCGTCTGTACGTTTACCGTCTATCCATGATATATAAAACAATTCTTATAATTTTCTCTTGTATTTTCTTGTATCTCTGAAGATGTTACGAGTTGTAACGAAACGCGTCAGATAAATAAAATGTTTTTTACCTAAGAAATCTTCTATTCCCTCGCTATAATTTCGAAATCGTGCTATAATGAACTTTGGAGAACTTATACATGAACTCAATCCAGACATAAAGGCAAATATAAGACAAATTGAAAGATGTGAAAAAAGAATCACAGACGCAAAATTAGCACTTGCTTTTAACAAAACTTGTTACGATGAAAATATATTGCCCAACTTTACCACCATATATATATATATATATATATATATATATATATATATATATATATATATATATATATATATATATATATATATATATATATTATAATAATAATATATAATATTATTTATTTATTACCTTGGCATACTCCTTCATTAAGTTGACATCCTGGTCGTTGAAGCTGTCGACTTTCAACTGGGTCATGACTCTGTGAAGAACAGGCCTATTGGTCTCCAGGATTGTGGTGACGACCACTACAGAGTCATAGGTGGCACTCCACCTCGTCTTGTTGGGGACAACCAGCCCCCCCCCCACACCCCCACCTCAGCGTAGATGCTGTCTTCTGCCGCAGTGTTGCGATCCTGGTGGTTCCAGGGAGCAGGTGCCTTGGCAATGGCAGCCCTGTAGGGCTTCTTGAATACTTCACTCTGCAGTGCAGCATCTGTATCCTTGCTGGCCACTAGGTTGAAGGTGCGGGCAGCAATCTCATTTGGGCTGGCAGCTTGATGGGATTACCAACGACAGCGTCGACATCGCCAGGCACAGTCAGGGAGTCTTCCAGAGAAACATACGCCAACTCTTGCTCGTCCATAGATCCAGCCAACAGGGTAGCCTCAGCAGCATCATCAGGGTCGGTGTCCACATTCTGAACCACTGGCAGGTCTGGCAGTGTGTTATTCTCTGCTCCAAGCTGGACAAAGGCTTTTACAAAGTTGCTACCATTGTCTGTGGTAGTCCTGGAATAGAAAGACAGTCTAAGGTTTTTTTTTCTAAAATTACAGTCATTAAATATTACAATTGAATTGAGTTTATAAATAAAAATAATCTACAATTTACGTGAAAAAATTATGATACAAATTGTTAATAGAACTAATAGTCTAATAAGTAATATTAATATACTATCAACTATCTAACCTGGTGACTTTTTCTTAATGTGGCATTCATAGTGGACGCTGACCATGGCCTGTGCAAGCACATCATAGGTATGATGGCCTCTCAGCCTGATGCACGCGAGCACTGCTTTCTGCATTTGCCTGGTGGTGGGGTCCAAACAGTGGACAGTCATGCCCAGGTAGCCTTTCTTGTGGGCAGACCAGCATCCAGCTGTGGTGGCCAGCCACTTAACATTGCCAAGAACTCTGAAATTTGAAAAAATATAAGTTTTAAATTTGAAGTTTGTAAGTTAAAATTTAAATATTGGGAACATTAATTAACTCAAGTATAAAAAAAAAATTATGTCAATTAGACAATTACCTGATCAAGTATTGCTTCAAGTCTGTATGCAAATCAACGATTAGCCTGCCCAGTGTCCTCCTCGACATGGAGCTCTAACTAGGGTTCAGCATCTTGATCAGACATTATAACGTGGAGGGGCAGCATGTTGGTTAGGAACAGGTCCACAATCCTTTGATCCACAGTAGCCTGGTGTATGCCACTGCCAGTAGCAGCGATGCCAAAGAACTCGACAATGGTTTGCTGGTGTGCTTTCTTGTCAGAAGGAGGTGAAAGCAGACTCGATAATTCCGAAGTGCTGCTGCCGCTGTTGGAACCAGAAGAAAACCTCTTCTTGGCTTTTCCACGAGATGAACCTGCTGTGACCTTCTCCTCAAACTGAATGAACTTGGCTGGGTGGGTCCGCTTGATGTGCTGCTTGAGGTTGTTGAGACTTGTCATGTGCCTCTTGATTCGCACAGTCTTGGGCAGGAACAGCTTGCAGTCGAAAATCAAATTGTCTCCTTCCCTTGTCTTGATCAGGAAGTAGTCGTCCAGGTGGGGCCAAGGGTTCTGGGCACTGGCAGTTTCAACCTCGACGATGTCAACACTGTTGACATCAATAGATTCAAGTTCTTTAGATGCCATGATGACTTATAAAATTCAAAATCACACTAGTGCCTAAATTGGAAATCTGAAAATAATATAAAATTCAAAATCATACAAGTGTCTGTAAAAGAGTAAGTAATAGGTTTTGTAATGGTTTTGTAATGGTTTTCCGTTTTAGTTATTTATTTATAAGAACTTAAATTAACTATATATGGAAAGAGGTTTATTAAATGAATTTGGACCTACAAAACATCGGAGTAGAAAAGTGAACAAGTGCAGGGGAGCGTAGCCAGCCTGCGGACAATAGTAGCAATATAATATTTTCAATACTTGTTGTGTAATAAGCAATAATAAGTTCTTATTTATACGAACTTAAATTAACTATATATGGAAAGAGGTTGGACATTGGACATAATAAGAGATGAAATTAGATAGAATTAGAGAGAAAATAGTAAGAGAGTAAAGTGGTTAAGAAGTGAGTTTAAAGAATAGATGATGTGTAGAAGACAGAATAATTGATCCCTGGTGAAAGGGTAGCTCTGCTTGTTGTATTTTGGATATATCTTTTAGTTATAAACTATAGGATTTATAGATAATTTAATCAAATCAGCATAGCTAATTTGAAAAAGCGTTCTCATCTTGATGATGATTAATTATTTTGGGGCATTCAAGCCTTTATTAGAGACGGGGTTTTTACATCCCGCTTTGGGTTTTTGAAAAAAAATTATTTTCCTAAAAAATTTTAGGTTGATTTTGATAATTTTTAGCTCTAATTATTAATAATTAAGTGGATTTGATTTTAGTGATTTGAATTTTAATAAAAAAAACTTTCACATTACACTGGTTGGTTGAGTCTCGTCTATTGTCGAACACGTAGTGTATATTGGGGAGTCACGTCACTGTCAGACTGTAGTTTACTGCTTTTAAATGGTCTTATCTGTCTGTCGGCCTCGATGTCTAGGTGTGTACGAGAGAATTCAGGGGTCAAGCGCGCATCAATGGCTTGCCATATCCTCTTAGCTCTCTCGTGGAGCGCCACGTTGATCGGAGATAATCCAACCGAGGCGTGGAGCTCCCTCTGTTTTTTGTGTTCTCTTCTTCGGGTATTTGTAATGAGTAAAACCGCCTTGTTCTGGATGGTTTGCAGTTTCGCAATGTGGGTCCAGGCGCACGCATTCAACGGCACCGGGGGGTACAAGAGTCTCGAGCGAATGCACGCATTGAATATCTTGAGTTTATTTGAGCGAGTTAGGTCAATGAACCAATAAAACTCCCTCAAATCTCTCTTGCTATTCGCGACTGTCCGCCCGATATGACACTTGTATCCCCCTGTGGTGATTTTGAGCCCCAGGACCGTCCCTTCCGAGCAGTAGGGGATTCTCTCCCCCTCTACCCGTATATCATTGAGGTCTTGCGAAACATGGGAATTATTTTGAATTTTTGGGCATTGGTCGAAATCTTCCATTTCCTCTCGAAAGAGTTGATGTTGGAAATCTCCCTAGCCGTGTTTCTCGCCATAAATTCCCTGTGAACGTAAGCGGCGGTACAAATTTGCGATATATCGTCAGCGAACTGGACGTATATCGTACCTTCGGAGAGAGGTTGTGGTAGGTCACGTGTATATATGTTGTATAAAAGGGGACTGAGACACCCCCCTTGTGGAACCCCAGATTCGATCTCGAACTCGGGGCCTTTGTGTTCTTTGATCTGTATATACGCTCTCCTCTCCATTATATAATCGCATAGAATCCCGTCAAGGATGGGGTCGAGGCCTATTTGCAGGATCTTAAATTGCAAGCCTCTCTTCCAAACCTTGTCAAATGCTTTTCTAACATCGCGGAGCACCAGGTCGGCATGCCTTTTACTTGCCTGGATGTTCGCAAGTTTTTTCGTAATAACGGCTAGTGCCGTGTCAGTCCCTCTTTTCTTTCTGAAGCCGTGCTGCTGCTCGTTATGCAGGTTGGCTTCGTCGAGAAAAGAGTTGACCCTATTTGCCAATATCTTCTCGAAGACTTTGCCAGCAAATTCTAAGAGAGATATCGGTCGGAAGTTTGCAGGGCAGTCCTGGGGCTTTCCCGATTTGGGAAGGAAGATCATCTTGGCCACTTTCCACTGGTCGGGAAAATAGCCTGTGTTCAGAGCGGCATTCATGATGTTAAGAAGCCCACTCAGAACATTAGGCGGGGCCTTAATGAAATTCTTCCTGGTCAGCCCCGTGATACCCGGTGCTCTTTGACGAAAGGATTTTAGTGCGATGGAGAGCTCTTGGGCAGTTATTTTACTCCCATAGCCCTCCATCGCTCTTTCCTGCGACACACAATGATGAGGGGAGGTTTTATGTATTTGTGTGTTTAACTGTTGGATGATGTCATTTTCGAATTCGATGTCATAATTTTTATTTTCTTCGGGGGTAATTTTAAAGATTGAGGACCAGAAAATCCTAAAAATTTCCTCAATCTCTATAGTCTCGTCAATTTCTTTTTCATCATGCTTGAGTACAATTTTCTTCTGAGGGGGTTGTCCTTTTAAACGTATGTACGTCTGCCAAAAAGTCCGTGAGTCTCTCTCTATGTCAAGTCCCTCAATTAGTCTGTCCCATACCTGTACTTGTTGGTCTGTAATGAGTGTCTGGAGTTCGTCTTTTATCTGTCTTATTCGTCTATGGGCATTGTGGTTGGGGCCTATCAGCGCTATTACATTGGACAGGTCTTTATACTCTTGGGCCAGGGCTTTCATGGGAGGGGTCCAAATAGGAGCTGGAAGGGTTTTATACATAATGCGGGGAATGCTAATTTTATCTGCTTTTATAAGGAGGTCAGTGATTTTTATCCAGCTCTTCATCTATTTCTTCTAAATTTGCATCAATTAAAGGGTTGGGATATAATTTAGAAGGTAGTTTCTATATCTTTCCCAGTCCGCCTGCTTATAGCTTTTGCGTTCTGGGATTTTTAGTTGAATGGGGTTTACACCAATTGTGATTTTAACTGCCTGGTGATAGCTTGGAATAATGGGGCCTGGTTCAATGTAATAGTTGTATGGAAACCTGATACTGGTTAAAACAATATCAGGCTTCGTTGCTGCATTACCTGTAATAAATGTCGGGAATTCGGGTCCGATTCTTGTCGCGTAGCGTCTGTCTAGTATTACCTCGATGTTTCTACCCGCATTGTTGCAGGAGGTATACCCTGATGCTGCACATCTTGCATTCAGATCTCCAGCAAAGATTACGTTTCTCTTATGGCTGAGGATCTGTAGAAGGTTGTGCAAGGGTACATAGCCGCGTCTTGGGGGTTGGTACCCCGTGGCCACGATTAGACCCCCCAGGGTAGTGCCTAACTCAATGGCAAGGTAAGATTCATCTAAGTCGGGTAGTCTTTTGTATTTTAAACCTTTTTTGACGGCTATTGCGCAGCCGTCATACCGTTCCTGGCTGTGATTTTTGCTGATGACGTCGTATTGAAAATTTTTTATCTCTTTATGAGCGGTCATTCCGTGTTCATTAATGAGTATTATGTCAGGGTCATTTTGTCGCAAGATGTTGCCGTAGATGGAACCTTTTCCGTCCCACCCATCGACATTCATCTGTATTATTGTTAGTCTGTCAGTCATTTTGTGTAACGTATGGTTTTTTATATGTATGGGATTAAAGTGGGCGCTTATTCGCGGTCCACTTTAGCCCCATGTCATGTGGTGTACTGGGCGGGGTGCGCTCCCTGCCGTTTCGTTTTTTTCTGAATTCTGTATCTGTAATTGTATGAAAGCAGTCGGTGGTCAGTTTTACCATGTTCCTCGAGAGAGCCTCCTCAACTTGCCGTTCCGGTACCGAATCGGAGCATTCCCACTTGTATCTTCCGGTTTTAAGACCTTCAGACACTTCGTGAGACTCGATTTCGTTGGGGAAAGGGGCCGATTCGGGGGCATATAGTTTCAAATTGAAACCTCTCGAGTGGTATTTCAACTGGGTCTCTCTCCCTCGCGATGAGGAGGTTGAGCAGGGGGCCACGTGATTTTGAGATTTTTCTCGACCTCGGAGACCTGGTCTCTTTCGGTCGCACTGCTTCCTTTGTTGGTGATTTCTCGTGGGTTTTGGGCGTAGTTGTGTCAGTCTTTTGGGGTGTAAGTGGCGCTTGTTTTTCTGTCTGTGGAGTATGTTTGTTTTTGTTGAGTCGTGGGTCGCGTGTGATGGCTGTGTTCTGTGGGGTGGGTACCTTCTGGCATGGTTCTGGGCACTGAGGGGCTACACTTATGCGCATAACCTCCTCTGACGGCGGGTTGTCGGGGAACCACATCTCCTGTAAGCCGTTCTTTACGAGCATACGATTGACCTCGGTTGCGAATGTTCCTGGGCGTGTGATGTTTGCTATGTGTGCATAATAAATGCAGCACATAATTTTTGTGGAGTGCTCGTTTTCGATGTGAAGATAGGTTCTTTGGTTATTCGTTTCGGCAATCGCGGCTTTTGCGACTTTGGCGTATGTTGAATTCACCTTTTTCTCCTCTGTTTCACGTCGTAACTTTGTTTCCTTGAGGATTTCCGATTTCCTGATCGGGCATGCCATGGACATAGTCCAGTGGGGGCCTTCACAGTTCAAGCATTTTGGTGATGTACTCTTGCAGTTGCGCCAAAAATGGTTGCGACCTGCACATATGGAGCAAAGGGTTAGGTCTTTTTTCTCAGGACAGCTTGAGGTGGAATGCTTGCCGTATTTATAGCACCTGAAGCACATTTGTAAATCGACAAACTCTTCCCTCTCAATTTGATCCGAGCAGACTCTAACGCTGAACAACAGTAAGCCTAGTTCTTTTGCTTTTTGCGCCATAACCGTATCCTCGAAGACAACCTTGAAGACGTGCGTGTACGTTTTAAATTTTAAAACCTCAGCAACTTTCGCCCAAGGGTGGTTCCTTTCCAATTCGTTTTTAATGTCTTCTGCTGAGTGGCTCCCAACACAAGAGTTGAAGCGCCTGCAGATGACACTACGGTGTGTCTTTATTTGGGGTGGTGTGTGTGGTATCAGGTTTATCGTTTTGAGGCATTCAACTGCCTTGCTTGAGGTTAAGGCCTCACAATCAGCCTCCCTCACACAAATGGCAGAGTAACCATTCGGGATGTCTATGAGTCGAACCAGTGCAATTTTTATATTCGTATATATTTTTTCGAAAACCGTACCTCTATCCGGCTTCGGGCCCTCCGAGGGGACCCGAGGAGTTATTCGAAGGGTTTCTCTCATTTTTTATTCATCCCAACTCTCTCTGGGTGTTTACACATGGGGGAAAGAGTATGAAAAAACACTTGTATAGGAAAGTGGTGAGGGAGAAAGAGGTGGAGGAGATCAGAGGGCCAATGTCCAAAATAAAATTATCACTTTACCTCGATACAATAATCCACGTAGGAGCGAAGATCCGTCCCCGCACCGTCGTAGAACAGCGAAAGCCAGTGGTCCACTTACGAATTAATCGATGAGCAAACGTTCGCACTACTAACAACAAGTTAAGTCACTCTATTCACTATCTCGCTAAAAATTCACTTTATTAAATTTTTGAAGATTGCTGTCAAAGCGGGAGTCAACTTGATAAAGCAGGTTTATTAAATGAATTTGGACCTACAAAACATCGGAGTAGAAAAGTGAACAAGTGCAGGGGAGCGTAGCCAGCCTGCGGACAATAGTAGCAATATAATATTTTCAATACTTGTTGTGTAATAAGCAATAATAATAATAAATTAATAATAATATAGACAAGCACTGTATTTTAATTTTAAAAGTATACCCGGGCCAATATATATTCTATTGAATCAACATGCATTTTATATGGATACCAGGCAATAGCTTCGCTACTAAGATTAAAATTTAAAATCTAAAAAAAAGCAGCCATGGTTAAATTTATATAAATTTTCTGAACTTCGCCAATTATAATAATTTTAGAAAGGAACTCGAAACTCAATTTCCCTCCTTTCAAAATATCACGTTGCTAAAATATAGCTATAGAATAAGATATATAAAAATAATTTTTCTAACTTCACCATTTGTAATTCTTTGGGTTGTAAAAAAATTCACAAAATTTCGATATTTATATTTATTTCTGAACTTCACCATTTTGTTTTTTGATATTATAAAAGAATTATTAGAAATCTCTTTGATGAAAACATAAGTCATAACCAAACTAAGATGAAATTATTATTCAAATATGTACTCAAAAAAATCCCCTTCTTAAATTATAGTTAGTGATGATGATGATGATGGTGATGATGATGATGATGATGATGATGATGATGATGAAGTGATGATAATGAAACTTGACTTATTTATTTTTTTCAATTAACACTAATGGTATCGCTATAATAACGGATACTCACGTTGTAACCGTAATAGCTCTCTAGAGTGAAGTGAAGCCTCTTTCTCCCCGCACTTCTTTTTATTTCTAGCGCTTCGTTGCGTGCTATAGTGCGATATATTATTTGTTTATTAAAGAAACTTTATATGATCTATTAATAGAAAATATTTGCTCAAATATCGAATACATAAAATATCATTTTTAACTCACAATTCGAAGTTTTCCTGAGAAGTTATTTATAATAATAAGTGGCTTATATCGCGGTTGAAAGAATGACGCATACATTATTAAATATGCTAAGACTCTACATCCGTATTTAAAATCTGAAAATAATATAAACTTTTAAACGTTTACCGGTTTTTATGATTTTGGGGGGTTAGCGGACTCGAGTTAACGGAAGTTAATTAATCCGATAATGATTTCCAAAGTTAATTTAAAAGTTAAATCGTTAGCGAAAATGTTAACTTCGTTAATTAACGATTAACGGTTTAGTACCCAGGTTTGCAAAACACACCGTGAATTCAGACATATTATTGGAAGCTGCTGCTTCAAGAAAAGCCAACTGACCTTTCATTCTACTGTATTGTAAGATGCCTGCTAAATACCAATCTTTTGAAAACGTTTGTTGTTCTTTTTTAGCCAATTATTGACATCATAAAAGAAAAAATAAAGAATTACCCACAACTAGAAGATTATGAATGGATACAAGATCTGATGTTCTCCACAGATGTAATGCAACACCTCCAACATTTAAATATTGAACTTCAAGGGAGGAACAAAGTTATTACAGAACTAGCCCAATCAGTTTTAAGTTTTCAAAATAAAATAAAGCTTTTTCAAAGAGATCTGGCTGCCCCCCCCCCCAAATTTGACTATTGTCCCTGCCTTAAATCAAGATTAGTAGCTTTTCTGAACATTAAAATTCAAGAGGGTAAATAAATACAATACAGAGGAAACCTAGACATACTCTTTACCATAAGTTTGATAACAGGTTTGAGAAAGTAAAATGGCTGAAACCATGCTTTAAATTAGTTTGGAATCCGTTTGCAATCCATGTAATCAGTCACGGCTGTCCTGTTAATCCACCTTTTGTCTTGAATGCTGCTTCAATAGAAACAGAGCTTATTGATCTACGGGAAGAAATGGGTTTGAAAGTAGTACACAAAAGCTCATCTCTAACCGACTTTTGGAAACAAATCTCAGAAGCAAAGTATCATAATCTTCAGAAATTTTGCTTCCGGCTTCTTTTGGTTTTCGGAACAACTTACAGCTGTGAATCTCTCTTCTCTGTTATGAAATTTGCCAAGTCAACACATCGTGTTATCCTCACTAACAGCCACCTCACTGAGCTTCTCAGAACAGCCTTAATTAACATCATTCCGCCTGATTTTAACCTTCTAACTCGATAAGTGAAATCTCAACCAAAGCCTTCAAAAAGCACATATTAATTTTGTATTAATCAAATTTTATAAATTTTACAAATTTAAAACGGCAATTTTGTTTTTGAACATTCAGATATGTATGAACTAACAAAGATTAAACAAGTTTTGGTAATGGTGAGTATGGTTTTTATGAGGTACTGATATTTTTTAACACTTTTAAATGCAACTTTAAAGAAATAATTTCTGCCGAGGATAATTCCCCTGCTCCACCTGAAACTTGGAGGAATTGCACAGCCTCCCGCTTGCCAAGTGCCGGCCTATGATAATAAATGATCACCCACCTTAGTCCTTTGTGTACCTGCCTAAATCAATTCTTTTTTTATTACCTACCTTTAACTACGCCTTTCCAACTTTAGCTCTTACTATCCAGAGAAGCTCTGGTGTCTGCTTTGGCAGAAGGCAAGCTGTGTTTTTTTTTATCTCTAACCACCCTGCAGGGAAAGAGAAAGAGTAGGCAGTCATTTCCAAGTGGAAATTATATAACCACCCCACCTGGATGCAATCCTAGAGTGGGACCCTCCACTTGGATGTATTCACGTGAGGTTAAGTTGCAATAGAAGTACCACTTCCTAGCTGTTGCATGGACCGCTAGCAGAGGGGGCTGTTATAAAATTACCACAGCATGCAACAGCCTTCATACACTCTAACCTTGTCCCTCAGGACAGTTTAACAGAAAATGTGGTGCCACTTAATTGTGGTAACGGCAGGATCTATACGCACAGGTTGTATGCTGAAAGCTTTTCCCCTTAATCTTCCAAATGGTCGGAGGAACCGGAGGTCTTCTGCTCCTGGGGAGCTATTAACAACAATAATAACAAGCTAGCCGAGTGGCAAGTTACACCGCGAAAGCCGAAAACTTTCTGGCTATGGCAGGTATTAGATGCTGGGTTGCCGACTCTGTTCACTACTTGCAGTGCACATATAAGGTGGCTACGCAGGCCTCATCAATTGTTCAAAGCTCCAAGACAAAGTCACCATTGCGGAAATCAAGTTGTCAAGACCCATTTACCTCGAATCTGTAGGTCGAGTATGTGTAAATAATCACATTCTGCTTCTTATCCTATGTGGACTTTTCCCTTAACTTCTCACTGCAGGAGGTCGGCATCTATTTCCCATGCGGTTTTTTCTCTCTTAGTATGGATACTAGTAGACGCAATAGTGTGCGCGTGAAAGCAAACAGAGACCCGTTTCCAAGTTTTGCCTCGTCCCTTATCCATGGGATTACAATCAGGGGATCTAGGAGGCCAGAAAGTGGGGCTTGTGAAGTCGTATAAATCCTCCGAATACCACTTCTGAATCTCTCCTGATCTGTGGCCTTCAAGCAGCAACCATCTCCAGCCAGGGTTTGACACTTTTTCCAGCTGATCCATACAGCAGTCTGAATTGAGCCTATGGCCCAACCCAAACATGTGGGGCTGCATGGCGTAAGCCTCAATGGAGACGCACCCATAGGCCATTATAGTTTTGGTGAGTTTGGTTTTCATACGTGCAGTGGCGGCTCGTGTATAGGCACTGCGGAACTCCCCCCTTCCCTATTTCCACTAGATATTATCAATAACATTAAATATAATGAGTCTCTTTTATTTTAATTATTTGTTTATACTTGTATATATATAATCCTTAAGCTTAATGTCAGTATTTATCCCCCAGTTTATCAAGTTTATCTATTCATTTTCTTTTATATGATTATTTCCTTTTACACAATATTAAAACAATGATAAAAAATTCTGATGCAGTACCCCCCTAATTTTAGCTACGAGCCACCACGGGATGCGTGAATTGTAGACAGCCACCTGTTGTTCTGTGTTATGCAATAGGTCTTTGCAGACGTTCTTTTCATCTGAGAAAAAAACAGATCTCCCAAACGAACACAGGATGTTTCAGAATGTTCAGGAGCTTTTTGCCTTCGCTAAGTGGTTTGTAGTGCCACATTTGCAAGGTGAAATAGAATTGACAATGAAGCCTCACAGATGAGTTCCATATAAATCTTATAAAGGCTTGTATGGGCACGCACGTAATTATGTGCATACAAGTAATCTAAAAGTATATAACATTTTGTCATATAAATAATAATATATAACACTTTTGTCATGTAAATAATATTATACATTTGATAATGTAAATAATAATATATACACATTTTGTCAGATAAATAATAATATACAATATCTGATGATGTAAACAATAATATATACCTTTCTTGTAAAGGGTGTTAGGCAAAACGAATTTTTCACACGAATACGCGCTCACACTTACACGCATATACACTTACACGTCTCTAGGGGTATCTGCCCAGACCTTTTACACCAAGGTTCTGGGAAACGCCACAGCTGTACCAACAAATAATAATATATACACATTTTGTCAGATAAATAATAATAAACAATATCTGATCATGTAAACAATAATATATACCTTTCTTGTAAAGGGTGTTAGGCAAAACGAATTTTTCACACGAATACGCGCTCACACTTACACGCATATACACTTACACGTCTCTAGTGGTATCTGCCCAGACCTTTTACACCAAGGTTCTGGGAAACGCCACAGCTGTACCAACAAACGTTAAAACAAGTGCAGTCATGGACACTGAGCTGAAGAGAGGAAAAATGCGGACCTTATTAACTATCAAAGAGTTGCGAAACACAAAATCTTATTCTCCAAATTTGAGATAAAGATTTTCTGTACTGAATAAACATTCAATAGAGTAAGCTCTGTCCAAATCATGTCATTGGCCAACAGTGAGCCACAGCTTTATATACAGCTTTTGGTAGTATAGCAATGCCTTCTAGGCATTCCTATAATAAAAACCTCCTGGGAAACTTAAATATATATATATATATATATATATATATATATATATATATATATATATATATATATATATATATATATATATATATATATATATATATATATATATCAATTATTATGTAAAATTCATATCATGCAATTATTTTACTTAACTTTGTCAATTTAATCGTTCAATTATTTTACTTAACTTTTGTAAATTAAATAATTTTATGTACAACTTAATGAATTCATTCATTTATTTTACTTGTCAATTCATTTAACGTACTACTGTTTCAAAATCATCTCTTAAAATTTCACACATAAACAAAAAAACACACGCTTTCAGCTTGACCTTCTGGAACAATATTCTTTCCCATTCGACTCTCACCATTCTTCGTATAAAACCCCTAATTCATAGTCCATCATAGTTACCATATTATTCCACCATATTATTTCATATTTATTTCACGTATTTCAATTCTCTTCGCATCTTGTTACTGTAAATCATATTTTACCATATCTTACATTGTATACCTGATCCAATTTATCTCATTGTACATTCGTTGATTCTATGAATATATTTATGTTTGTTTAATTGTTTTTATCAAAACCCAGTTCATTATTTAAAAAATATATTTCGCTTTCGTCTTAGTTCTAAAAACTATCAGGTGACAACTTCGATCAAACAATTATGGTTATAGTTTTCGAACCGCTATTTAGGCTGATTTATTAACAGAAAATAAATCACATGAATAACCATATACTATAGTAGAACCTAAGGAAGAGTCAAAAGTCAGTCAGTCAGGTAGTCAACCAAGGACAACGGAAATAGACCGCAAACATCAGTAGGCCTGAAGAAGAAGGCCTTGTCACCGGTAATAGGGTACTCCGCTCCCAAGGAGGTATACACATCTATGAAGGGTGACCCCTCGAAGGATGGAGAAGAAGTTGGATTCACTAAGAGAGGAAAAGCTGCTCCTTTGTTATCTAAGAAGAAGAAGCCTTGGCAAATTCTCCATGAAATAACGAGTCCGTCTTATCCCGCCACCTATAACTTGGTAACCAGTTAATAGGCCATAACTAAATAACGACCGAACCTGTAACTGGTAACCCTTTTGATCGAACGAGTAGAGGCATTGAGAAATGGATTCATAAAACGAACAACGAGCGGAGCACGGGGAAATAGAAGTCGTCAATGCAATCACCATCAAGCCTAGTGTCTGCTCAAGAAGAAGTATGGTGCCACAGTGCAAGGCAAAATAGGATTGACAATGAAACCTCACAGATGAGTATCATATAAATCTTATGAAGGCTTGTAATGGACACGCACATAATTATGTATGTGCATGCAAGTAATCCAAAATATATAAGAGTTTGTCATTAAAAAAGAAAAATAATACCTACACGCCTCTTGTGATATCTGCCCAGACCCTTTTCACCAAGATTCTGGGAAACGCCACAGCTGTACCAACAAACGTTAAAACAGGCGTATTTATTGACACCGAGCTAAAGACAAGAAAGATGCGGAGCTTATTTACTAAAAAAGAGCTGCGTAACACAAAATCAAATTTTCGAAATTTGAAATAAAGATTTTCTCTATCCCCTTGCACACACAAATAAACATTCAGTAGAGTAAGCTCCACTCAGACCGTGTCTTTGGCCAACAGCGGGCCACGCCCACTATTTTCGATACATTATATACAGCTCTTGGTAGCGCCCGGAGAAGAGTTAAAAGTCAGGTAGTCAGTCAAGGATAGTCAAATACTCGACACAAGTTCAATCAAATTCTTTGTGCCTAAGCCTACCGAGTGTTCCGCTCAATAAATAGAACTTGAATCCGCCTTCCGAGATTCCTTTTCCTGCAGGTAATCCAACCGGTCCTCTTACCCAGCTTAACTCACTAAAACCAAGCGAGAGGATATCTCCAAAAATTGGAGTCAGCCCAAGATCAGCGCCCGGTTACCGAATACCCCAATAGCGCTACGTAGAAGTTAAGCACCAGTGAAAAGGTTAGTACTTGGATGGGAAACAGCCGAGTCGACCTTCAGTGGTGAACATTTAGCCTGGCGTCTTCTGACCACTAACAAACTACTAGTAGTATAAATAACTTATAGGCCAACTACCAGCCTATAACCGTTGACCTTAGACTTGCCATAGGTTCTCCTTGGCCTTGGCTGTAAGAATTTGTCCCCTACGCCTCTTGTACGAGTGATAGTGAAGTTCCTCATTTCAGGGCCAGTTCCATGGTGGCAACTTAAACAGCCATCTCTCTCGCCAAAGCACGGATTCCCTTGCTCAGGTCTTGCCTTACCTTATCCTGCAATTGTTGGATGAATTCCGGTATGCGGTCACAGCCAGAACGCCTGGCGTGTTCCTCTCTGCTGGCCACGGCTTCGTACTCTCCGTTGCAGCTGACCATGTCACGTTTAACAGCCTTTACGGTGTTATCAAAGCATTGAGCACCAGTCATGATGTAGGCATTTTGATAATCCACTCGAATCATGATAATGCAGGTAAATCTTCAGATGGCATCCAGTCCTCCATGTCAGCTAACTTTTTCTAAACTAAAACTTTCCTCTGTATGCTTCTCGACGCAGTTGCTTGTTCACCGATACATAAACATGTTCCTGAAAAAAGGAGACATTAAAAATCGTCAAATTTAACACAAAGACCCTGTATGTTAATAAAGCATAAAATCCAATCTCTTTCCTCGCACTCATCCATAGTAAAGTGTATACATTCAACACCCTTGAAATTCTATGCCCTTGATGGTTTTGGAAGTGAATCAAAGCAAAATCAAATAACACCTACTGGGATACTATTTTCTACAGTGGTGCATGTAAGTTGGCAGTGCAGTCCCTTCAATACACTATCTCTTTTAGTTTTTGAGAGGCTCAGGAGTAAGTGTGGTCTTACTATGACTCCTCAGGATCGTATGCTAACGACCAATCCCGTTCTGTTCTGCTCCAGCAGAACAGGCATTGCCATCTTCCCTCGCCACGGTCTTCTCCGCTCATCTGCACTTTCCAATTCTTTTAAGTTGATTTCACCCAGCTAAATACATATATTCACACGACGGCATGGAAGCTATAGTAAACATATGAATGAAAGAGCGATTGCACGTGGACTAAGGTTAGTTGACTCTCCCATCATCTATAGAGAAGTTGTGCTAAGCAGCCAACTATACTGACGAATAGAACAGGAATAAAAATGGGGTCTCGTGGTATGGATTCAACGCTACTCAGTCAGACCAAATAATGGTACCGTTCCATACTATTATTCCTCCTCCCCCTAACTGAGGACATATGCCAACTTTGATCAAATTCTTATCTCTTACTATTATTTCTTATTTCATCCTTCTTTCACTCTCCTCCTCCTACTTCTTCCTCAGCCCCTACTGACTTATTCAATCGGATATAAGCCTATAGGAGGGAATACGGTAGAAATAGAGGTGAGGATCGACCTGGGGTGGCCTCCCCTCCCCCATCTGGATTGGCGAGGGGAGGATGTGACCCCTGGTAAATGTCGTTATCCCTCTTACTATTAAAAATAGTGGTCTCTTCAAACAACTACAAATAAGTTGCGATTATATATCAGTAGAGCAACAAAAAAAAGAATAGAAGGAATTGATCAAACCAACTCGTCGTTCCAATTTTAATAATAGGTCTAATAAACAATATAAGTATTCCAGTCTCTCCTCTGTAGCGTGCAGCTAATTGCAAGCAGGGGGTTTAAAAGCTTTTCCTACTATCTATATACGATGGTGCCCAAGCTCGGGAGGCCGTTTACAAACGGCGTTCGTCGTCTTCATTTCTTCAAAATATGCTCCGCTTCTAGGAGACGGTTGTGTAGCATGCCGAGAAGTGCAAGCGAGCAACTTAAAAGCTTCGCTTGAATGAGTCTTGTTTTATACTCAGGATGGCTTAGTCGATAGGCCGCTATATGACAATGGTCCAGCGACGAGGGAACGCTACTTTGGTATTTTATTTTTCATCGCTCTTTTTCCTCTACCCCTCTATTTACATTGGTGCATAGACCCAGGAGGAGGGGGCGTTACCCCTTGGATAACGTTTCCAAGCCTCGTTCATCTTTATTTCTTCAAAATACGAAAATACGCTCCATTTCTAATTTGGGCTGTCTAGCGTGTTACTGAGAAGGCCATATGAGGGTTTGCAAAGCTTCGCTTGAAAGAGTTTTTTTGAGACTCAGAATAGCGCGGTCGATTCGCCGCAGCTGATTGTGATCGGTGACGAAGGAAGCCGTTCGCAACTCAAATAACGCAATTTCGTTATTTATTTTTTCATCGCTTCTTTTCCTCCACCCCTCTATCTTCATATCCTATCCCCAGGGCCGGATTAAGATCCTTAGAAACCCTAATCACTAAAAAAGTGTGTTGCCCCAATACATTTGTAATTTAAAATATAAACAATAATAAAACATAAAATAAAGATTTATTTATCGAAAATTCGAAATTAAACAAACCTTGAGTTGAATCAATGGACAGACTAAAATAATCGGAGGATTTAACTTTCTCAACAATGAACGCATGGACCTTTTCTGCAATTATTTGAATAGGTTCCTAGCATGTAGTTTTTGACAGCTAAAAAGGATTTCCTTTTCCTATTTCGTAATGTGGCCTGCAAAAAATGGATCAAACTGTCCTATGAGTTCAAGCAGTCCAGAAAAATTCCCATTTTGCAACGACCCAAACCTTTCTCCTGTTCCTCGAAAAGCCATGCCACGTTCAGATAACGTACAAATAACAGCTACGACACGCCTCAAGGCATCTTCCTAGTGTAATGGTCTATACCCCTACAAATGTGAATATTTATTCCTAACTAACTAACTAACTATATATATAAATATATATATATATATATATATATATATATATATATATATATATATATATATATATATATATATATATATATATATATATATATATATATATATATATATATATATATATATATATATAATTTCAAGAAGGATTGGTAACCGTGACTTAAATCGAGAGATTGGTACACACACTCTCCCAAGCGTCTTAAAATTAACCCATGAGTTTCTGTCCTCGCATCGGTGAATCAGGTATGTAAAAATATGAATTGTAATTGTTTAGCTAAATATTTCCCAAAGGAATCCCGATTTAATGAGTGATTCTTTTCTCATTACAGACCCATTTAACTCTGTTATAATCTATTTAATATTTATTATTTATCAAAATATTTACCAATTACTATTTATCAAATAATTTACCAATCAAGTTGCCAATATTTACCTATTACTATTTATCAACTATAAATCAATTACTAATTGCTAATCAATTTCCCAATTATTATAATTCCCATTTAAAAATTAATTTATCAAACCATTTAACACTACCCAATCTAATTATCAATCATCAATTGTTATACTCAATTTACAAATTACTATTTAACGATTATCCAATCTATTTAACAATTACTACTTTTAAATTACTTATAATACAATCTATTTAACCATTATCCAATTACCAATTATATTCTAATTATCAATCACCATATGTTATACTCTAATTACCAAACTATATTTATCACTTGTAAATTTATTCTCGTTAACTCATGCAAATTTAATTCACACGCCCCTTAAATGTCGGCCTAAGGAAGTTCGTCTGCAAAAATTTTGATCGCGCGTTAGCATTTAACTTCATTCTCTTGAATAACGAAATATAGGCGTTTATGTTTATTGTGATGAGAGCTATCTAGGATATTGTCGCAATATTCATCTAAAGCCTATACTAGCAATCACACTCTTCCTGACTTTGTTTCTCCAACGGTGACTTCAATACCGCACCTTGTTTGCGAGTTAAATATGTTATCACTGAGTCTCGATAAGTAGTGCTTTTCTCAAGTTTATCAATTACAATAGTATTTCGCAGGTCACTGAACCATTCTCTTGTAACAAAATTTGAGAAATTTTTATGAACTGTTTACAAACAAAACAATAAAATTGTCCTATTGATGGTGAATACACTAACCACTCTTTCTTGTATTTCTCACCATTGGCTTTTGTCCCAATAAAAAAAATGTGAACAATACGTTATTGGTTTGTCACTACTAAAATGCCAATAAGACTTGTCAAATAGCCTATTTTGGCGTTGACAGTTACTGAATCCACAAATAATTCAATAGGCCACATCATCAGCAAAGAAATCAAGCAGCAATCCTAATATTTTGCCAAATAGTGATTTTCTTCATCTTTTACAGACAAAATCATTTCATTGCCATGATCCACTAAACTTCTATTTTCAGCATTTTTTTTTTTGTCCTAGAATGTATTGTAAAGTAACTCAAATCAATATTTGAGCTAGAGGTATCTGTATCAAGAGAATTTACAGCCAAAGTGAGATCAGTTATGAGCCATGTGCTATGTTACAAATTATAGAACTTGAAAATACAAATCTAATATATATTGAATTATTGCTCCTCGGCGAAAAATGGCGGAGCCGTAGCGATTTGAAAATACCCCATAAAAGTCGGGGGTTTTCGAATTCCTTTCGGGATATCTCGTTTTCTATCACGAAATTGGAAAATATTACATGAATAAAATCTGTTTTCTTTCAATCTCCTATAGGTATGCCAAATTTCAGCACTCTAGCTTTAAAAATTAAAAAAAGTTATAAAAAGGGGAACTTTCCAGTATAGCCGTACGAGAAGTGCAGGCGAGCGGTTTAAAAGCTCCTACAGGTATACCAAATTTCAGCAGTCTAGCTTTAGAAATAAAAAAAAGTTATAAAGAGAGGGAAACTTCCCAGTTACCAAAAATAGGCTCTCCTGATTTTTTTGGGGGGGTGTTGGTGGAATTTGGGCTTTTAAGTTGCTAAGGATCTGGAAGTATTGGTCATATAGCAATATTTAAAAATGCGTTCGATTTGTCTTTTTAAGCTCTACAAAGTTGTTTATGATATAATTTATAGTTTTTGAAGAAAACCATCAAACACATATAATTGGTATTTTTTTATTGGGGGGGGGGGGATTTTACAAAAGTAGCATAAGATAATAATCTTTACGAGTTTTGTAAAAACCTACGACAAAAATTTACTTTTTACTCATATGTACACAATCCAACTTGCAGAATAAGAGAAAAATATGATAAAACTTCAGATCATTATCGGTTTTAAAATACCCCCTAAAATGCCGGGGGGGGGGGGTACGTATCCTTTCAAAATATCTCGGTTTCCGTCAGGGGATCGGAAGAGCTACCAGGAACAAATTCGATATGTATTTCAATTATCTATAATAATAAGAAAAAAAAATTTTTTTTACAGAAACCATTCCCTAAAACAAATAGCCACATTAAACGCATTCAAAATATAGAAAACGTACTTACATTTTATATATTAAAAAGCCAGGGATGAGTGTGCGTTTGAAATAGTCATTAAGCAAGTTAAAGCAAGAATAAGGCAATGAATGCACATGCAATTTACACCAGTGACAGTCTGCAACAAAGTAAGAACTCACGAGTTACTGTAGTGATCGAACTACGCAATAGGACGATCTCTGGCATCAAAATTGCTGGATTCAATAGACACAAAAGATACCCTCACAAAATGGACGCGAATTGGTCCTATTAAATCTAGGCATGCCTTATTAAATATATATAATGTAAAGATTCAATATTGTCTGAGAAATAGGATGGGATTTGTAAATGTACAGATATGTAAGCAAACAAGCGTGAGACACAGAGAGGAGTGAAGGAAATGGTTGAACACCTGCGTAATAAATGTACACACCACGTGCACAGACTTCCTAGCTACGCCCAGAGGGTGGAGAAATGACTATAACAAAGGTAGGCTGTCCCACGGTCATCTCTAGGCCACGGCATCTGTGTGGGAAGTGCACAAATAAATAAGAAAGGAAAGAAGAAGACAAAAAGAGAGGGAATAGTAACAAAATCATTCGAGTTCACGCTCTCGCCTAAACCCTCTAAGTCTTGTCTCGCCCTTAACTCGTACACACGTTGATAATATATAGACTACTAGTCTCCCGCTTAGTACTATAGCTATTGGGATTAGTTTAATGACAAACTTGCCTAGATAGCAGCCATTAAACCTTGCTATATGAATTAAAAAATAAAACTGACTTGAAAGAGAGAACGTGATGGAGGATAACTAATTCAAGCGGGAAGGTTTCAAAATCACTGACGCATAAATTTAACAAGATTTATTGAACAACAAATAATGGAATATGACTAATATGATAATACGGTTAATGAATATAATGTGTATTTATTTTATTGAAATAAGGTATATATATATATATATATATATATATATATATATATATATATATATATATATATATATATATATATATATATATATATATATATATATATATATATATATTGTTTAGAGTAGAAGTTTACCACCTCCTAACCTTCTCTTTCTTCTTACGCTCTTCGCCCTTTCTCCCCAGTTATCCTGTAACGCCTGATTGTTTAAGGTTAGTTAGCTCGATGTGTTTCCAGTGTTTCCTCAATCGTTAATTTTTTTTACTCCCAACATAATAATCCCAAAATATCGATTACCTGTAAATTTTCGCAATATCCCCCTTAATAAATATTAAATACTTTCCATACAAATTCATCATTTTGATTATCTGCTAAAATCTAAATTAAATTGTTTGTCGACTCCAAGAATTGTATTTTCCAGTACTCGAAGATGGGTTGAAAGTTCACCCGAAACGTTGTACGAGTATCTATCAAGAAAATGAAAGGAATTTCCCTTTATACGTCTTTTCGTTCATCCTTCAAATTAAATTGAAGCTCCATAGGAGAAGCCCTAGCCATATATATATATATATATATATATATATATATATATATATATATATATATATATATATATATATATATATATATATATTGAATATAGGAAAATAGCCGATGATTATAATGTTAAGAGGAGTAAGCTATATAAGTGGATATTATAGTGAAATGATATGAAATCAGGGTAACTGGAATTCAAATGAAGGAATTACACTTTGAATATTTTTAGACGTTTGTATACACTGATGATTAATTAGGGAGCTAATTCCTACTGACCTTGATGGAGCGCTGCTGAGATAAAAGTGTTCGTTAAAATGCGCTCCGGACTCGGGAAACGGCAAAGTCTATTCTGATTGGTTAATTTCGAATTGGGTTGTACAAAGGTTTTGATTGGTTGTTGGTTGGGAGGAGTCGTTCTTTGATTTTGAGGTAACCGTATTGGTATCAAAGGTCGTACAAAAATGGATTTTGGGCGAGATACATAATTTTCTCAGACGGGAAATTGCCAAATGCCTCTTTACGAACTTTGTAGGATCTTTCAAAGATGTAAGCTGCTACAGTACGTTCCGTGTCACTCCGATTGCATCATAATATTCCGTTATTAGAATAGAGTTTATTTTCGTATGTCTATTTTTGCCTTGAACCTTCGATAAGCCAATCCAAATAGAAGAACACCGTAAAATCATTTATCTTTGGAGTCAGATAGATAATTCGCCGTAACGCCATCCTTCACCTATAAACTGGAACTAGTCGCTCCCTCATAAGGTCGTGGTTTACGGAAACATCTTTCATTCGCCGTTGTCAGGACCTATATAACTGGTAATCTTGTCGTTTATAATACAATTTACCGACCCCTTTATAACTGGCGACTGCTATAATTGGTGACCCTAGAGTGATGACCGGACAGAGAAAGCATAAAATAAAGAATGGACTCGTCAAGCAATCGTCAGCACAAGATGAACTGGATTTCGCGAACGCCCTCAGTGTCAAGCCACCCATCTTCAACCAAGCAGCAGTCTCAGGCTGGTTCCAAATTGTGTAAACCAAATTTTACATCTATAGGATAGAGAAGGAGGAGACTCGGTGTTTTAATATTTTGGCCTCATTACCTCCCGAGACTATTAATCGTCTTCCGGCAGACATTATAGCAGGCCGTAACTACCAGTGTTTAAAGGTGGAAGTAATTGGCCTATTCGAGAGGACCAAGCCCGAGGTTTTTGAGAAGCTTATTGAACCCTCCACGCTCACAGGCCGACCCTCAACTAACTTATAAGATTTACGGAAGACAGCCATTCAGGTAATAGTGGGTGAAGAACTTGTGCGCCACAAGTTTATCCAATCATTACCGCACAATATCGCGCCGATAATCGCACAATTAGAAAAACTTGCGGATTTGCTTGTAACATCCAACCGAGCGTAGTGCCATAATATAAATACATATAGTGAGTCAAGAGGACACAGTGCTGTTTCAAACGCGTTTATGCCCCATTATAATACGAGTGCTAACTTTAGAGATAATTCGGCAAGAAATGCGCGATCAATGGCCGAAAGTAATTCCAGTGTGCATAATCCACCGGGGGGATTGCGACCCTTCCATAAAGCCCCAAAGCCTGTAGTTTATCGCTCGCATATATATTTTGGTGAAAAGGCTAAATTATGAAAACCCTGGTGCAGGTGACCGAAAGGTGAAGGATCTGTGCAAATGCAACCGTCTTCCAGGACATCTTCGCCAGCACCGGTGGAAAACTAAAAGAGCAAGCCATAGTAAACGCGACCGCGGGCGTGCCGTCTATTTTCACGGTCGCCGCTAAAGTATATAACACTAAATGTGAGTTCTTAATTGATGCGTGGGTAAGTGTTTCGATTATTCAGACTAAACTCGTAAAGTCTTCCAAAGTGAATTGCCATACAAAATCACCGATCCTCCCTACTAATATTCCTTCCTCGAGGTTTGAAACGGTACACATCGATATAGTTGAGCCACTGCCACCGTGTACACTTCCTGTACAATCCTACCCATCGCATAATCGGTACTTGTTATCATGCATCGACCGAGTGACAAGATGGATCGAAGCACTACCGATCCCGGAAATAAGTGCCGCAACGGTTGCGTTAGCTTTCCTGGACTGGTGAATTTCCAGAATTGGAGTCCCGCTTTATGTGGTAACCGACAGAGCGCCCAATTTGAATCAGAACTATTCAAAGAGCTGTCTGCTCTCGTTGGTTTCCATCGTCTTCGCACCAGGGCGTACAGACCGTGCACGAACGGGATGGTGGAAAGGGCATACCGGACTCTGAAGTGCTCACTAATGGCCTGTAAACAAGGTCGACTGGTGGCACTCCCAATTGTTTTGTTAGGAATTCGCTCCTTGCTAAATGATTCAGGATTCTCACCGTTTACGGCAGTCATGGGAACCCCACTCTTGTGCCCAAAACCTTTAGTGGCATCATCTTCATCGAATACCGACTCTAAATTCATAAAAGAACTGGCATCCACCATGGCGCTAATCGACTTCGCGCAAGCATCCTTAGGATACCCGCACACGGTGCCCAAGCCTTTCGTAGCCCACGACTTGTGCGAAGCAACTCATGAGTGGGTCCGAATAGACCACGTGAGAAAACGACTTGAAGCGCCCTATGCTGGCCCTTTCCCGGTTATCGAAAGCGGCAATAAAGTTTGGATTTGGGAATTCCCCGATGGAAGATGGGACACTGTCTCAATACACAGGTTAAAACCGACGAAATTATCTCCCCCTCAAAATGGTCACGCGCCGAGTGATCAGCGACGCCCTCGGACTCAGGCTGAAGAAAGGAGGAGGGCCAGGTGTACTTCGCCTCGGAGCGTGTAGAACACGCAAGAGGAAGAAGCCAGGGGAATTCACACGGACACATCGACAGACACCGGAGAGAGGAACGGCTAGTCAAACGTGTTCACACGCTCGGAAAGACGAGTCACGTTTGCTATAAATCCTTCATTTATATATTTTTAATTCTGTGTGGCAGTATTATAGAGAAATATTGTAATGAGAGAGGAAAAGACATAAATATATACACACCTCGTTGCCTCTATTTCCTTAGTACATGCATTACTATGTATTTGTTAGGTGTCGGTATTATGTGTATGTAGGAGCCTAACACGAGATACCCTGAGCAAACGTGGTTAATGATTATATATGAAAATGTATTAGGTATCAATTGATTACTGTAATACGATATGGCAGAAATAGGTCAATTTAGAAACAGGGATGCGCATATGTGAATGTCGATGCCCTGTGCGTTATTAGTGATACGGCCGTTATTAGGAATGCCATAAATAATTTCACAGCCGTGTTATACGACTTATTAGAGATTCCATCACTGGCGAGGGAGTACCTGTAGTGATCGAACTACTCAATAGGTAGACCTCGGGCACTAAAATTGCTGGATTCAATATGCCCAAGAGATACCTACACAAAATGGACGCGAATTGGTCCTATTAAATCCAGGCATGCCTTATTAAATAAATATATATATATATATATATATATATATATATATATATATATATATATATATATATATATATATATATATATATATTATATATATATATATAACGTAAAAATTCAATATTGAATGAGAAATAGGATGGGATTTGTAAATGTACATATATGCAAGCGTGAGATAGAGAGAGGAGCGAAGGAAATGGTTGAACACTTGCGTTTGATAAAGCTACCCAAGTTGCGTCTCGAGATAGAATTATCAAAGACAGATATTTAAGGAGAAACCAGAGTAAACACAGCTGTTGAGCGTAAGAGATCCCGCAGCGTTAATCGTATCAAATTAGACAAATAGGAGTTTATCATGTAAATGTACACACCGCGTGCATAGGCTTCCTAGCTCCGCCAGATGGTGGTGAAATGACCATAACGGAGGTAGGGTGGCCCACGATCATCTCTAGACCACGCCCTCTGCATGAGCAGCGCACATATATATAAGAAAAGAAAGAGGAAGACAAAAAAGAGAGAGAATAGTAACGAATTCATTCTCATTCACGCTTCGGCCTAAATCCACTAAGTCTTGTATCGCCCTTAACTTTTACTCACGTTGATAATATATAGACTACTAGTCTCCCGCTTAGTACGCTCCGTGTCCCGCCACTTGCATCATAATATTCCGTTATTAGAATAAAGAGTTTATTTTCGTATGTCCATTTTTGCCTTGAACCTTCCATAAGCCCAGCTAAGTAGAAGAACACCGTAAAATCATTTATCTTTGGAGTCAGATGAATTATTCGCCGTAACCCCATCCTTCACCTATAAGCAGGAACTAGTCGCTCCCTCATAAGGTGGTGGTTTATGGAAATCTATTTCATTCATCGTCGTGATGACCTATATAACTGGTAATCTTGTCGTCTACAATACTATTTCCTGACCCCTTTATAAGTGGCGACTCTTTACTACTACCCATCACTTGTGCTGTTTCAAACTAGTACTAGACTTGTTCAAACTTTTATTACTTCCAACTGTGTACTTTATTTTGCAGGATAAACATGACACGGAAGAAAATGCTTTATAAACAGAACTTATTCATTTTTCATTAAATTATGAAAATGGCTATAAATTTAAATAATTTAATTTAAATAGTAAATTCGGGTATGAAAAATTTATGAGTTGGGGCTCCTTCCATTGATGCCCTAATCACGTGCTTATTTTGCTTATAGGGTTAATCCACCACTGCTAATTCCCATTATGAAGAAGATGAACTTAGATTAACTTCTTTTATTCTATTATACCTTCTCTTTTCAACCATCTTTCATCTCCCCTTTTCCCAGCGGCGGCTATCACTGCCCTTTCTACTTCCTATCCATCTAGACGTGGGGCAAGAGGGCGGTGGGCGGAAATGGTTGAAGGAGGGTTTGGAATTAGGGGAGGATGGTTGGAAAGGAGAGAGCTTGATGGAGGGTTGGAAGTAAGAGTTGTAGGAGTGACCACTGGATCGCTAATATCGGAAGGAGAAGATAGTGACTGTTCCAGGTGAACGGCCTCTATAAAAGAGGGTTTCAGTCGATCAATAGAAACCGTTTCCTGCTTGGTGCCAAGGTGAAGTAGAAAAAATTTCGGCTTCCTGGAGACGACAAGAAAGGGTCCGTCATAGACAGGTTGCAAGGATGTGCGAGTGGAATCGCGACGGACAAATACATGAGAGCAAGTTGCCATCTCCTTTAACACGAAAGGTTTATGATTAGCAAATATCGTTTGTCATCTGCAGAATGAAGTCAAAGTGACGAGTATCAACTGCAAAGTGCACAAAGGAGGTGCCACTAGAGGCGAGCGCACCAACCAATATCTTGTGGTCGGTAAAGACAGTAAATTCACGCCCTTCCGAATATTGGGGGAAGTGACGGGGGGGGGCGAGGTATATGCTCAGTAATTCGCGGAAAAACGTACTGTACCTTTTGGGGGAATGAAAAAGAGCCTTAGAGAAGAAGGCGAGAGGTTGCCAAGAGTCATTAACCTTCTGCTGTAGCGTCGCACTGACATGAGTAGCGGACGCGTCCGATGCAACGCTTATGGGAGCTCCTGGGCAAGGATGGGCCAGGTCGACAGCAGAAGCCATAGCCTCTTTGGTGCGAGAGAAAGAATCTCAAGCTTAGGGGACCAGGAAAGAGGAAGGTTCTTCTTGGACTTGAAAAGCAATTCGTAGAGAGGTTACATAATGTGGGAGATGTTGGAAATGAACCTGTGGTAAAAGTTTACCATCCCACAGAATCTACGAAGTTGCTTTAGCAAAGAAGGTCGGGAAAAGCCCGGATAACTTCAACTTTGTCCTCGAGAGGCCGAATTCCCTCAAGGGAACTGTGGCATCCCAAAAAGGATAGCTGTGTGACACCAAAGATTCACTTAGAAGTGTTGAGTACGATACCATACTCATCTAAACATGCAAAAACTTGACGAAGCTGAGAGATATGCTTCTCTAAATACGAAGATGCTATCAGGAGGTCATCTATATAACAAAATACAAAGGGAAGACCTCTCAGAACCTGATCCATGAAAGGTTGGAATGTCTGACCACTGTTACGAAGTCCGTAAGGCATTCGGTTCATGATGAAGGAACCGAATGGAGTGGCGATAGCCGTCTTATGGATATCATCAGGGTGAATCGGGATTTGGTTGAAAGCGCGAACCAAACCGAGCCGAGAAAAAATGGAACCACCGAAGAGAGCGGAGTTAAAATCCGATAAGAAAGCTAGAGGATACCTATCCGGAACTGTACAGGCATTGAGTCACCTTAGTTACCTACAGCTCTGAATTCCCCCGGAACAGGCTTAGGTACTACATGAAGCGGTGAAGCCCGTGGGAAGACGGATGGGGAAGCGATCCCGGCCTCCATCATGTATTTAAATTCCTGCTTCATTAGGGCAAGTGTATCCGGGGCTAGTCGACGGGGGTGTAAGAATACTGGCCCTCCTGTTGTCTTGATCCTGTTCACTACATTGTGCCTAATGGGTCTGTCCTTAGAAGGAGGCAGACTGAGGCTTGGGAACTCCCGCAGAAGTTGCGTGGAGCAGTTGCAGGGAGACTAACAGAGAGGAGATAGTTGCTAGAAGAAAAAAATGTACCAGCAACAGTTAGTGTCGTGGTTCTGTCGATAAGCTTGAGTTGACGAGAATCTACCAAACGGTCATGAGTAGAAAGGAAGTCGATGCCCAAAATTGGAATGTCGACGTCGGCAATGATGAATGTGAATTGGAAATCGCGACGTAACCCGAGAGAGAGAGAGAGAGAGAGAGAGAGAGAGAGAGAGAGAGAGAGAGAGAGAGAGAGAGAGAGAGAGAGAGAGAGAGAGGATACACCTCCCATAAGTCCTTATGTCCGATGAATTGGCAGCTTTAAGTACAAGATCAGAAGAAATGCAAGCTTTCTCGATTGAAGAGGCCGATGACTGCATTGATTGTCAGTGTCACCCAGGAAGGAGAAAACAGAGAGTGGATCATGAATACTAAATGGAGGATCGACCTGATGAAGGGATGATTTCGCAGAGGTGACAGAGCCACGTATCACTTGCGTTTCTAGTTTAAAGTATGCTGCGCTGAGTTTGAAAGTTAGGTAATAGAACCCGTAGAATTTTGTATGTTTGAAGGTGGTGAAGTTACTCTATGCGCAGTTCGAGATGAATATTGAGCATTTTGATGATACGAGCATGGGTTTGAGCATTTTTTTCTGCTCTTGCACCAAATTTGAGGTGGTACCAGCAAAAGCTTACATATTGGGGGTAGGAAACTTGAGCATCATGATTAGCCGGAGGGTGGAAGTTTTAAGAATGCATGGATGCGTGGTAAAAGCTGCAAGGCTGTGCACAGCGCACAGCGTTGCTGCCATAACTAGCATGATACCAGCAGTAACCCTGAGGATTATCAGGATAGGTGGAATTTGATGTAGGTTGAAAATGAACCTGCCTTGCCTCACCTCTTGTGCTGGAGTTCCCTCGTTGGTTGTGTCTTGAACAGGGGGGCGAACGGCGTCTGACTCCACTGTTCTGCCTGCGACAGTGCTCTCGTCGCAAACCCTTTTGCAACTTAAGGGCACGAATATCCTCCTCAATCCTCTCCAAGACAGAAGCAAGTTCCTGAGCTTGTGAGGGGGCGCCGCCTGGGAGTTCTGCCTGGTTGTAAGGAGATCCGGTCGATGCCCTAACCTGTGTAATATACATTTTTACATTTGTGTCGCAATTTGTATTATCATTCACGTTACCCGAGCTGACGTATGGGTTGTTGAATATCTCATGGGCAGCCTTTACCATGTCTTCCACGTTAGTGGGTGACGCCATTAATATTAGTGGCTTAACTTGCTCCGGGACCCCACGCATAAAGATTTCAGTTAGTAAAGGATCTAACTTCTCCAACTCTGCACCCTTAGCTTGAGCTAAGCTCTTGAGGTGCTCCAGGAAACGCATGGGACACCTAGCACCCATCTTCCGTGTGTTGAGGAGAATACGCAGGTCCTCGATTTTCGACCTCCCAAATTCTTTCCTAAATGCCACTTTCAATTTCTCCCAAGACCCAGAATTGCCGACCCTGAGCATGATGTGCTTAAAAATAGAAACAAATACTTAGGGGCAACTTCTGAGGAGGGCAGAGTGTTTTATGTTGTTTGAGGATGGCGTGGTTGCCCATGATGAAGTCGGCCATCTCCAACCATGCAATGGGGTTCTCTGCATCGAAGGTTGGGAGAAGAATGGCAGACGGAGGGGAGAGGGCAGGGCGCTGGTGAGTGAAGGATTGCTGCGGAAGGATGCTCGAATGGGGTTCACTCGTCGATATATATATATATATATATATATATATATATATATATATATATATATATATATATATATATATATATATATATATATATATATATATATTTGCGAGAAAAACGAAAGAAGGATGGGGGGATTTGACTCTAAGGTGGCGCCTTGCTTACGCGTCGTAACGAAATTCACTCAATTTTGTAACTTATCGAACGGGTCTGGGTAACCAATAAAGTGGTTTGTGTGTGGCTTATAAAGTGGTTAATAATAAGTTGAACGTTTTAAATGGTAATTAACTTAGGAAATCTGGGGCACCAGCCAAAGTAAGAAATTACTTTGGCAATGAATTGAGATTGAAAATTGAATGGATTAAATAAAAGCAGTAGTTCTTCTGAAGGGATATTAATTATAAGTTTTAACAAAATATATTTATTTGCGAAATCTAATATTTTAATATCTTAGTTGAGGTAATATAATATGGGAAGAGCTATGTTATTTAGGTCCTTTGAATTACAAAATTAAGAATCCTTTCAGTAAGACAATTATGGTGTTTTGAAAACAGGCAACGTCATTAATCAATGAATGCAAAATGCACTTAATGGGAAGACTTGAAAATTTTGATGATGATTGTGGACAATTATTAAATAGAAAAATGGGTGATTGAGAATTAAAACTATACGATATGTAAATAAATTAGGGATGATATGCCGATTACAATATATTGAATATAAGGCGAAATTTATAATATATACGAGTATATAGAGTGAGATGAATTAGTTCTAGGGTGAGCTAAATGTCTATGATAATAGTTAACGTGAATATTAGGGTCTGTTAATAGCGGGAGCACAATTGAAATGGGAGCTGCCTGAATTTTCGTGCGCTTGGTGATAGGAAATGTTGCCAGTTTATACATTCCCGATATAACTATATATATATATATATATATATATATTGTTTTATTGGAAATTTATATACAACTTGTAGGGGTGAAACCACTACAACGTAAGAATAGCGGTGCAGGAAAGTTGGGTGCTAGAGGGTCACTCTTCCTAATAGGTGAGGAGAATGTTACATATTTCTCCGCCTTTTGATGTGGAGAAAGGCATGTGAAGAAGACTATGGATATAATTATACTTGTAGTGTTGTATCTATGTATGGATGAACTCATGAGTCTATACTCAATTACTCAATCAATTACTTTGTAACTTAGTGCATATTTAAAACCAATCTCAATAAGGATTGAAACTAAATAAATAAGCAATACAGGGATGATGACAAATAATATACCTTATTATTTCTAGTTATGATATAGGCTGAATCAAAGTTGAATATCGCACATCAAAGTTGCTATTTTGGTAACTAAAATAATAAAAAGAAATTCCAAGAAATGGAAGATAATAATTTAATATTAGCTATATGATTCTATTGATGGCATTAACAAAATAATAGCCACCGAAGGTAAAGGATAAAAGAGAGCCAGTGAGTGAATATAACAATAATAAAAATAACATACAGAATTTGGTAGCAAGAATGTTGATATCCATAATACATGTATTGATTCCTCAAAAATACATCCAAGTTTCTTAAACATATCTCATATTTTATTTGAAAAAGAGCAATCGATTTTAATTTGTTGAGTCACAACCTTTTTTTTATGGAAGTAAGCGATTTTTTATTGTTCACTCGTAGTTGTTGTACTGAATAGATGATAAATAATGATTTTTACCATTATATCTTTTTTAGTTAGTGGATTATGAAACGTTACATGTCAGTAACATCGTGATGAAGGGGTTATAAAAACTCCTCAAAAAAAAAATAGAAAATACATCATTCAGCATTTATTTATTAGCCTTATGCTAAACAAATATGGTTCCTTTCCTTATGGTAATAAAACAAAATATATACGAAGGGCGGTCAATAAGTTTTGCAATTCGGATATAAGGAAACGAGATATGAGGAAAAGTGTTTTATTATTTTTCAATATCACTACCCTCGACTTCAATGCACTTGCGCCACTTGTCCATGAGGCTTCGAATTCCCGACAACCAGAAATCTCCCGACTGCTGTTCAATCGACTCCTGGACGGCGAGCTGGACATCTTAATCGTCCCCAAACCGGCGTCCACGCAGTGCAGCCTTGAGCTGGAGGAATAAACAGTAGTCGCTAGGGGCCAGATCTGGACTGTAGAGGGGATGGTTGAGCTTCTCGAATACGCACTCGCGCAGGGCAGCTTGTGCAACTCTGCCCTTGTGGACTTTGACGACGTTGAAGTCGATCATGGGGCATGAGGTTTCGTGAGGTTTCTAGGGATCCAACGCGCAGAGACCTTGGTCATGGCCAAATTGTCGTGGATGATGTTGATAGCACTTCCATGTGATATTCCAAGTTCTCGCTCGATTTCTTCGACCTTCACCCGTCGATTTTCGAGGATCATCCTCTCCACACGGGCCACATTGTCCTCGTTGGTTACGTCTGATGGGCGTCCTGGACGGGGGTCATCTTCAAGGGACTCACGACCATGGTGGAACTCCCTATTCCAGGGAGCAATGGTTGCATATGAAGGGGCGGTGTCGGTGTACACTGCAACCATGCGTTCATGGATCTCTTTTGCATTCTTGCCTTCTTGGTCCAAATTTGATCACTGCGCGGTGCTCAAAATTCTCCATTGTTGAAAAATTTGTGACTGACGATCTGCGATCAGCTACTGCTTCTTAAATAGACGAGGCAGGAGCGTGCGGCTGCAGGTCTTGACTTGTCATAACTTGTCCTAACAACCCCACAAACAGCCATCCCCCTTCCTTTGTTTTGCCCTACTGAGTCGCCAAACTTATTGACCGCCCCTCGTATTCTTGTTATAATATAATAATTTATTATATTTCATTCTAAAAACATACGTATTTTTGTCCATGCATCCTATAATGTTGATCCTTTCTCATTCATTCCTTAATTTGGAAAATATGGTTTGTTCATTTATGGTACTCTAAAAAAACAATTTCTATCCTTCATAAAACATAATGATACATTACATTTCATGAAAATATCATTAGTATTTTTGTCAAAGCATCCTGCCATTTTGCATCTTTACCTTTTTTTTTCTCTCCAAATTGGAAAATGATCCTTTCAATCTTTCTTTGTGGTTGAATGGATTTCAAATTGCCGCCGCATTTTTGCTGGTCTTCTAGGTGATATACTGTCCAGAGGACTTGAATTTAGCTTTATCATTATTTCAGACAAGTCCATTCTAAATTTCATTAGGGGGATTGAAATCACCTATATATTGAAGCCAAGATGTTACCACAGCCAAGTGTATCATATGTAAAATCATCTAAGAGTCTATTTCTTAGTCTTAATTCTAATTCTATACAAAGAGACAAGAAAATTAATTGATCAACCCCACCGATTCATTCATTGTACCGAATGACAAGTAGTGGGCAAGGTACATCGATCTTTCGCCTTTGAGTTTTATTTCATCTTCTTACAATGTTTTGTCCCTCATTCCAGTCATAATTTGTTGATATCATTGGCACTATTGCGTTGTCACGCCACTTGAAAAAAAACACATAGTCCCATCTTTCGAAGTAAATCCATCACATATACCTCTTTTTTTCATTTTGCATTTCCTTGTTGCTCTTTATAGGGAGATTCCTTCCTACTCTAATCCCTCTAGCAGTTCATCTTGTAAAATCCCTAGTTCGAAAAGCCTTCTTACTAATAATGGAGAAGAAAAATAGTTATGAATGTATAAGGAGAAAATTTCAAAAGGTCAAAAGGTTCGATCTGGGTTTCAGCTCGAGTCATTACAACAGAACCTCCTAATCCTAAGTCAGAATATTCTTTAGGTATTTTTGTGGATTTTCCTTCATGCACAAAGAGATCATAAGTCAATCCTGATCTACCACAAAAAAAAAAAAAATATTTTTACACCCCATAGATTAGGTTTTTCCTTTTATGTATTGCCTACTAGGTATGGTGCGTTTTAATGATACTACCTGTTCGTCTACGCCCAACTGCTTTTTTAAAGGATTTGCAGAAAGTGGATTTTGACAAAAATTAATAATTGGACGAACCTTCCAAAATTTATCATTATCATCATTGTCAAGTAGATTATTGACACAATGTAAATTTTTCCTAACTGCACTAAGCATATTAAAAGGCATTGCATCAGTAATTAGATTGATTCTACGATTATTACACCAATACATTCGTATTTGAGGAAGTTCAATGTTCCAATCTCGATGTGCAATGCCTATGAGTTTTCTGATTTCCTCTTCTTTCTCATTCAAATTTTTTGCTTTACTTTTGATGATAGTACTAATTTGTTTTTGCGGCTCGTTTTTCTATTAACTCATGAGGGGGAAGGGGGCTCAAGGTGGGCTCAAGTCATCACTTTATGGCAAGGAGGTAAAGTTAACCGTCACCAATTCTTGGGGGAATGAGAAAACCCAGTTTATGGGGGAGGAAGGACGTCACCAGTTTGAAGGTTAAAATGACGCGGATATTTCGACGTAGGTCCCTCAAATCCCACGAGTGAGGTGATAGGTGTCGTTAATCTCGCCTTTGACTCCAAAAGATACTCAAATAATATTCCGTCTTGGCTGGGCTTACCGAAGGTTTGTGATCGAAAAGGGACTAAGAGGAATCACGTAAAAAAATAAATGTTTAATTCGAACAAACAAAACAAGCAAAGCAAAAGAGAGGCTTGCGTTTACACGATTACGGTCAGGGAAAATTCCACTACCTGTCAGGAAAGCGAGTGTTACGAGAACAAGACTTAGGCGGATACAACGGCGGCTGCGCTAAGCTAAACAAACTGTAATTAGTTCTTTATTATCGATCTGTCTACCCAAGTGTGAATGAATCTCCTTTAGAATTCTCCATTTTTCTTCGATAAATAGTATAGGAGGCGTGGCCTGTGAGATCACAATGACTTTAGCTCCGTCCGCACACTGGGCGGGATAACCGTAAATCCGTTATTGCAATGCCCTCTAGGGCATTCCTATAATGCCAAGACGCCCAGAGAATTTTATTATATTTAAATGTTCTCCACTCAAATAATCAAGATGATTTAATCTATATATATATATATATATATATATATATATATATATATATATATATATATATATATTTTCTATAGGTTTGCTTCTAAGAAGGCTTATTTTAAGGTTGAGGATAAATCCCAAAATGAGACATGTAAAATTTCTCATTTAATTAAGTACAACGTTTGGGTACTTTACCTATCTTCTGGTGTATAAGATAGATTTAGAACACGTTTAAAATTACAAAAATTATAATGCACACAAGGATTAGAAATAAATTAATTAGTTAATTAAAATTATGACAAATCGTTTGAAAATTATTGAAACTTTAGATATGGATCAATTATGGGTACTTTAAATATGGATAAATATAACAATAGTTGATGCAATTATTGGTTGACACAGATATTAGTCACTTAATGAAGCAGCAATAGTAATAAATTATTTAATAAATTGAAAATGGGAAAAATACATTGGAAAACTTGACACTAACTATAGATTCTATAAATATGGATAAATATAAAAAAATATACTAATTGGGGCAATTAATTGGTACACAAAAATATTAGTCACGTTTAGTGGACGGCAAAAGCGGAGAGACTGAGGAAAGATTATAGAAGGAACCGATTAAGGATTGGTAGGTTGTGAAAATATTTTGAGTGATTTATGAAATGAGAAGGGAAAAATCAGTTGAATCAGAGTTTAAACTGGGATTTAGTTGTTTTATAAATAATGATTCGAGAATGCGGGGGGGAAGTGGAGTCCTTTGCATGTCCTATAATTTAAAAGTTTTGTGGGAAATTTCTGTCTAACTGTCTAACATTTAATTGAATGATCTCGAATGGGAGATGTTTTTTATTGGTCAAGGTGGAGCCAGTGCGAGAGCTAATACCAAGATGAGAACAGACCCTAGCCCTAAGTGAGCGAACAGTGCTGCCAATGTAGATCCCCTGGTGCCACCTGGGGCAAATGAATTTATAGACAACTGAACAGCTCATTTCAGGTGGGAGTCTGTCTTTAGTTCTGAAAAATTGTCCAATATGAAAGCTGTTAAAGAAAACTATTTTGAAGTTGGTATGTGTGTAAAATCTTTTCAAAAGCTTATTAAGTTTTCGGCGTAAAGGTACGTTGAGTGGGCCAATATCAGGGAGAAGACAATAGCGGACATCCTTGGGGACAGAGGAAATTTTTGTGGAGGATAGTATATTTTATCAAAGTATTGACGGATACATTTTTGTTCAAGTGAGGGCTGGAAACAATTCCTTTGAAAATAACCCATAAGAAAACTTAATTCTGAATGAACAAGAAAATAATCAGATGAAAGCTGAAAGCCACGGTGAAGGAGGGTTTTGATGTTGTTGATCTTATTCGAAATATCACAAAAACTCTAAAAGTTCATGCCGAGACCAGAAAAGGAGGATTTCCGATAGACAGAAGTGGTGAAGTTGGGCGAGGAGCGTGATATGGGAAAAATCCAAAAATGGTAATTTTCCATCTTTTTCTTTATCAATTGTGAATTTTATATTTGAATGGCGATGATTCAAATATTGAAAGAATGAAATAGACTGTTGTTCTGTTAGGCCTAAATATTAGCAGACGACTATTCCATCCAATTTAAAAAATTTATGGTAATGGTTTTCAAATATCTATCTAAGCTGATTTATTAACTAAAATCAATCCCCACTAATAACAAATTTTTATCATCAACCCCCCCCCCAAAAAAAAAATCAGTTCTTGCTCTAAAATCATCTTAAAACACCTTTAAATAGTGCCAAAACTATAAAATCGGCGGTTTTTTTTGTCTTTTTAATGGCTCTACAACCCCAAAACTTTAGTTTTTTTTGGTTTAAACTTTTAAATGACCTAAAGAAGGCTGATTTCATAGTTTTGGGCTTTTTTAAAGTTTTAAAGGCTTTCAGAGCCAGAAAAGAGTAAAAAAAAAACTCAAATGAAACATAATATTAGTAATAAACTAAAAAAAAGTTGATAAAGTGGGCGAAAAAAAATTAAAAACACAACATATACATAATTTAATTTTTGCCTCTTCTTCTCGTTCTCCATTTTGTTCATGAGGTGCATGTTGCCCTTCATGAAAATTATCATGTCAAAGTTTTCATCAGTGAGGGATGATCTCTTGGCCTTCAAGATGTCTTTGCCCATAGAGAAAAAACGCTCCACTATAGCACTGGAGAGTATGGTTGTGTTGACTTTGATGAACAAGTCCAGCAACACTTGCTCACCCAAGAAGGCAGCATCTGTCAGCAAATCCTTGGAGTTGGTCTCCAACTAGATCTTGACCAAGTTCTGGGCCTTGTTTTTGAGTGATCTCTGGCTCATACTGCTCTCTTTTTTTCTGGGTTACACCTCTGAAGAAGCCATCCTCCTCCTCCTCCTCCTCGTTGTTGCTGCTCACTTCGTAAAACTGCTTCCTCATGGCCTCCTCGACCTTACCCCCCATGCTTTTCCTCACATTAGCGACTTTGGTGTTGTCATACTTATCCAACCAGATGAGGCGAAACCTTGGGAGGAAGGCAGCAGCCAGCTGGCATTCCCCATCCTACAGGAGGGTCCTAAACCTTTTGTCGATGCCTGCCAAAAGTGCGTCGACCAAGGGGTGCAGTAGACGAGGCCCTTGGACTTCAAGTCCTTGAGTCTGAAGATTGTCGCAGCAACTGTTGGCAGCAAAGTCCCAAGGTGGGCTTGTTCCTGCCCCTGGATCTTGTTGAGCGCTTTGGCCACGGATGACATGACCTAGAAATAAAACAATGCAGAATTAGTAAATTTTAGAAATTTCAAAAATAATATATATGTATGTATATATATATATATATATATATATATATATATATATATATATATATATATATATATATATTATAATAATATATAATATTATTTATTTATTGCTTTGGCATACTTCTTCATTAAGTTGACATCCTGGTCATAAACTGTTGACTTTCAACTGGGTCATGACTATGTGGAGAACAGGCCTATTACTCTCTATGATGGTGTTGAGGACCATCCCAGAATCATAGGTGGAGTTCAACCTCGTCGTGTTGGGGACAACCAGCCTCCTCCCTACCTCAGCGTAGATGCTGTCTGCTGCCACAGTGTTGTTATCCTAGTGGTTCCAGAGGGCAGGTTCTTTGTTAGTGGCAACCCTGTATGGCCTCTTGAACACTGCACTCTGCAGTGCAGCATCTGCATCCTTGCTGGCCACTAGGTTGAAGGTGTGGGCAGGCCGGTTGATGGGATTACCAACGACAGCGTCGACATCGTCAGGCACAGCCAGGAAGTCTTTCAGGGAGGCATACTCCAATTCCCACTCGTCCACGGATCCAGCCAACAAGGTAGCCTCAGCATCATCATCAGGGTCTGTGTCCACATTCTGAACCACTGGCAGGTCTGGCTGTGTGTCATCCTCTGCCCCAAACTGGACAAAGGCTTTTCCGAATTTGCTACCATTGTCTGTGGTAGTCCTTGAATTGAATTTATAAATAAAAATAATCTACTATTTATGTGAAAACAATTTCTGATACAAATTGTTAATTGAACTAATAGACTAATAGTCTAATAAATAATATTAATATACTATCAACTATCTAACCTGGTCACTTTTTCTTAATGTGGAATTCATAGTCGACGTTGACCATGGCCTGTGCACGCACATCATATGTATGATGGCCTCTCAGCCTGATGGATGCGAGCACTGCTTTTTGCCTCTTCCTAGTGGTCTGGTCCAACCAGTGGACAGTCATTCCAAGGTAGCCTTTCTTGTGGGCAAACCAGCAGTTAGCTGTAGTGGCCTACCAATTGACATCCCAAAGAACTCTGAAATTTGAAAACATAAAAGTTATAAATTTTAAGTTAAAATTTAAATATTGTCAATATAAATTAACTCAAGTATAAAAAAAATCAAATTATGCCAATTACCTGATCAAGTCATGCTTCAAGTCAGTATGCAAATCAACGATTCGCTTGCCTACTTTCCTCCTCGACATGCAGCTCTTGCTGGGGTTCAGCGTCTTGATCAACCTCTCGTACTTGTCAGACTCTACAACGTGGATTGGCAGCATGTTGGCTACGAACAGGTCGACAATCCTTTGATCCACAGCAGCCTGGGGTATGTTACTGCCAGTAGCAGGGATACCAAAGGACTTGAAAATTGTTTGCTGGCTTGATTTCTTGCCAGAAGGAGGTGAAAACAGACTCGATAATTCCGAAGTGCTACTGCCACAAGAGGAACCAGAAGAAAACCCGTTTTTAGCTTTTCCACGAGATAAACCTGTATAGGAATGCTTTAGAGGCATCCGCCAGCGGACAACGGGACTCAAGACTCCCACATCACGCTTGACGCCATCTCGGAAGGAACCAGCAAGCGGATCACCTTCGCTCCATCAACCTTCTCTTGTACCAGTGCCTCGTTCAACGCTAATAGAACTGTCACTGCCACAGCAAATCTGTATCCTCGTACCCGCAGCCAAACCAATGGCACTGTCACGCGCTCCGGTCGCGTCGTCAGGAGGCCTCGTAGGTACTCGGACTTGTAATCTCAAAATAGTAAAAAAAGGGAGGGGGGGTAACCTTCTTAGGGGGAAGTGTTATAGAAATGCCTCTGGGCATTCCTATAATAAAAACCTCCTGGGAAACTTATATATATATATATATATATATATATATATATATATATATATATATATATATATATATATATATATATATATATATATATATATATATATATATATATATATATATATATATATATATATATATATATATATATATATATATATATATATATATATATATATATATATATATATATATATATATATATATATATATATATTCATCAATTATTATATAAAATTCATATGCAATTATTTTAATTAACTTTGTCAATATAATCTTTCAATTATTTTATTTAATTTTGTAAATTAAATCATTTTATGTGCAACTTAATAATTAATTAATTCATTTATTTTACCTGATAATTCATTTAACGTACTGTTTCAAACATCATCTCTTAAAACTTCACATCCTTTAAACTAACATCTCAAGGCATTAACAAACGACAAACACCTCACATCCTTTAAACTAACATCTCAAGCGATAAACACCCCACATCCTTTAAACTAACATCTCAAGGGATTAACAACAAATTGACAATTGTCAATAAATGGGTTAACATCTACCACCTACACCTCACTTCACTTATTCAGGTAGGTCCTCACTTGCACTGACCCACACTCAATCCTCACTTCATATCGTACCAATTCATTCAGCACTCATACAGTGCTACGTTGTCAATCCTCTCGCACTCACATAGTGCTCTGGCAACACGCTATTACATTCAGTACTCATATAGTGCTCTGGCAACACGCCATTAATTCTTTCGCACTCACATAGTGCTCTGGCAACACGCCATTAATTCTCGCACTCATATAGTGCTCTGGCAACAGGTCATCAATCCTCGCACTCACATAGTGCTCTGGCAACACGCCATTACATTCAGTACTCACATAGTGCTCTGACAACACGTCATCAATCCTCGCACTCGCATAGTGCTCTGGCAACAAGCCATAAACCCATTCATCACTCACATAGTGCTCTGACAACACGTCATCAATTCTCTCGCACTCACATAGTGCTCTGGCAACACGCCATTAATTTTCGCACTCATATAGTGCTCTGACAACAGGTCATCAATCCTCGCACTAACATAGTGCTCTGGCAACACGCCATTAATTCGCTCGCACTCGCATAGTCCTATGGCAACACGCCATAAATCCTCTCGCAATACGCCTGAAACCCGCTTATATCGAAAATGTTCGTCTAGAACCCCAATCACCTCATTCTCCTCCTACTATACCCCTTTGTGGTACAGTAATCCTTGGTCTGGGCACCATTGTAGATAATGGAAGTAGGAAAAGGGGCAAAGAACAAATAATAGCGTAGGCGAGTTGCGAACAGCTTCCCGCGTCGCTGGACCACTGTTAGCAAGCGGCGAATCCACTGCGCCATCCTGAGTCTCAAAAAAGACTCATTCAAACGAAGCTTTTAAGCCGCTCGCCCGCACTTCTCGTACGCTATACCTGCGTTCACCTTCTCCTCAAATTGCATGAACTTGGTGAGGGATGCGGCGCTTGATGTGCTTCAAGAGGTTGTTGAGGGTTGTCATGTGCCTATTAATTGGCACAGTCCTCGGCAGACACAACTTGAGGTCGAAAATCAATTTTTCTCATTCTCTTGACTTGATCAAAAAGTAGTCGTCCAGGTGGGGCCAGCGGGTCTGGGAACTGGCAGTTCAACCTCAACGATGTCACCATTATTGACATCAACAAATTCAACATCTGTTGACTCAATAGATTCAAGTTCTTGAGTTCCTATGATGACTTATGAAATTCAAAATCACACTAGTGCCTGGAATGAAAATCTGGAAATAATAGAAAATTCAAAATCACACAGGTGTCTGTGAAAGATTAAATGATAGGTTTTGTAATGGTTTTCCGTTTTAGTTATTTATTTATAAGAACTTAAATTAACTATATATGGAAAGAGGTTTGTTAAATGAATTTGGGCCTACAAAACATCGGAGTGAAAAGTGAACAAGTGCAGAGGACCGTAGCCAGCATGCGGACAATAGTAGCGATATAATACTTGTACTGCAACACGCAATAATAATAATAATAAATTAATATAAATAAGCACTGTATTTTAATTTTAAAGGTATACCCCGGCCAATATATATTCTATTGAATCATTAATCAACATTCATTTTAAATGGATATTAAGCTATATCATCAACTAAGGTCTAAAATCTTAAACAATATAAATATTTGAAACAATTATAAAGCATGTGCCTAATTAGTAATTACTAATTAATAAACCGGATCTTACAATATAGAAAATATAATTTGTCTATGCAAATACTAGAATATCAAATGAATGTATGCAAATGTGTAATATATTATAATAATGAAACTTGACTTATTATTTTTTTTTTAATTAACACTAATGATACTGGCATTTCCTTTGATTTATAGCGCTGCGCTGCGTTGCGTGCTATGGTGCAATACCCTTTATATATAGCGCTACGTTGCGTGCTATGGTGCAATATCTTATTTGTTTCTTAAACAAATTTTATATGATTTATTAATAGAAAATAATTGCTTAAATATCGAATACCTAAAATATCATTTTGAACTCACAATTTGAATTTTGATTGAAAAGTTATTTATAATAATAAGTGGCGTTATATCGAGTTTGAAAGAATGACGCATACATTATTAAATATGCTAAGACTCTCCATCTGTATTTAAAATCTGAAAATAATAGAAACTTTTAAAAGTTTACCGGTTTTTATGAATATTTGGCGTTAGCGGAGTTTATATAACGGAAGTTAATTAGCCCGATAATGATTCCCAAGGTTAACTTAAAAGTTAAATCGTTAACGAAAATGTTAACTTCGCTAATTAACGATTAACAGTTTAGTGCCCAGGTTTGGATATTCCTTATCCCATGGTCGTCGAAGGTCATCGATTACTGATGCCTACAAATTCTCACTTTCTCGATATAATTTTATCATTCCTGAGACCCAGTAAACTGTCTCGGCTTAATTACTTTTCCAGACGAGATTTTTTGTTTATATTATACTGTTGCCAAATTTTACTGCTATCTGAATTCTCGGATTCCCCTTTCACTTCCCTGACCGGTTTACAATTTCATATATATATATATATCCGCGAGGACATTTGTTACAATTCTTCCTAGGAAAGACTCATTACACCAATGGTCCACATCTCAATGTAAACCAAGGAGGAATTGCGCGGTTAAAAGAGAATGGAGAGAGGTTTTGTAGATGTCAATAGTAATGGAATAAAAAAACAACAAGGTTAAGCTTATAGAGGATCTAGGATGGGTAAACATCGGTAGTCGTGGGAAAAGTTCCATGCCCAGGACATGGGGGACCTACTGATTAAGGTGAGATCCGAACCATCATATATCATTCACGCTTCGATTCTTTCCCACACTCAGCTACCTAAGTGCCTCAGGGCTATTAGCAATCAAGAGATCTGAAGATCTTTCCTCAGCTGACATGTTAAAATTTGGAATTGAAGATGCGTGCGTTGTTCGTTTGAGATAAAGAACTGTTCTCCAAATAATTGGAGGAATTAAATATGGCGTCGTGGAAGAATTCTTTCATTTCATAATCAGGGTGAAACATTTTCTTTTTTGACCTAGGTAAGGGCAATAGATCCTCTCCGCAATAAATATATTACTCCTACGACACTATTGCAACGATACGAAGAAGTATTGTAAGATTTAGTAGCTTAAAAGGCGCACGCCCGTCTTATTCAAAATAATTCACGCTGCACAAGTGATAGTTTTTTGTACGTCCCTATTGAATAAATATAATTCGTCATAAATCTAGTTAGTCTTGATTTTATTAGAATCATCCTCGTCCTTGTTATTACATTTTATTACTCTTACTTTAGCAAATTATAAGTGACTTCGGCGATCGATTCTTACGCGTTAATCTCAGTTATTGTTGAACGTAAATTTCTAATTCCTTTTGTATAATTAAAATTATATATACTTTATAGCTGTTCTTTCTCTTTACCCTTGTTCATTTTCTCTTAACAAAATTTGGGGTTTTATTTTTAACTTACCCCTCTATAATTTCTGGCGATGCTTCCGCCTCCACTTTTAAATGTTGTAGTTTATGATGTCAAACATTGTTTAATGATATTTTATTCGTTTAAAGATCTTTGAAATAATGCCTCAATCAATGAATTGATTTTGTTTGATATATTAGAGCCCCTAAAGTAGAGAAAAAAATGACTAAATAAACAAAGAGTTATTCATAGAACGGAGCAGACCAAGGTCACCATTTAGTTGATATTTAGCTCTTATTAACTTCTATGTTCTAACAACATAAATTGGAAGAATGAATATTATGGTTTAACAGTGAAAAAGTTTCACATGAAATTGATATTTTAAATGATGAAAGGTCAAATCCTTTGCAATGATCCTTATGTAGCATGTTTGTTTTGAAACAGCGAGAGGACTCAACCATTCTGAACTTGAACCTGAACCTACCTCACCTTAGATATCTCGTATAATCGAAATTCCTTTCCTATACCACTTTCTTTAAATTTGTGTACAAATTATTACTATTCGCTATCAAACCTTACTACTCTATTTTCCTACATTTATAAATTTTGACCCCTTGAAAAGAATGAGCGACCCGAATATTCGAAATAATTCCTCCGAAAATTCAGAGGATATAAAGTCTGTGAGAGTCTGGTGCGATGGCTGGTAGGTATATTTTTATTACTTTTCTTAGTTTACATTAATCACCTAGAGCTAGGTGCCAAAAGCAAAATGTAAATATTTCCATTTAGAGGACAATAGATTAAATAATGGGATCTGTGATCTGTAGCAATTGAATGTGTTCTCAGCCTGCCGTCTATTCAGTAACACCTGGTAAGGCCCCTGATGGGAAGCTGGTGCTACAGTCAAGTGGCCCAATTGGAAAAAATGGTAAATATGTAGATTAGCGACCCGGCCACAAAAAAAATTTGTGTGTAAATATTATCGTTCACTCGTGTCGGAATATTTATGTGCGTTTGAGTCCTTTTCGAATTATTATTCTATAAACAATTAGGATTATATACTGGGGGGGGGTGTAAATATTATCGCTCACCTCTGTTTGAATATTCATGCGCGTTTGAGTTTTCTTTGAATCATAGCTGCTGCCATTTTTTGTATTAAAAAAATGCCTGAAAGTAAACAAACCAAAAACTTTGTTTACGTTAGGTCATTTTTTTTTACAAAATTGCCTGAAAAAAACAAACGAAACACGCTGTTTCCATACTAATTGCAGTGGTTATACTTCCGAAATAGCGAAGAGGAAAGCCTATTTTTTTTTGGCGCGTCTGCATCCTATTCAAAATCTAGCTGACTCGAATCACATTTTATTTTCGAGCATCTAAATTCAAAGTTAGGGTTCACATCTAATGCTCAGCCATAAATGTCGCATTCGCTTTTAATTTGCACTAAATTATGAACATCCAAAAAGGTGTTTAATTTATCTTTATCATAAACTAGGGTTAATAATTCCGCAATAGACGACGGACAAAGTTCACAATTCGATACTATTTTCACGTTTGATTGATCATTTTTAAACTGCGTAAAAGGGGAATGTTTGACACCCAAACTGCTAAAAAACAAGTAGTTCCTTGAAATGATCTAGCTAATTATATTTAAATGTATAAAAGAAGGTAATAAAAATAGTAAAATGGGGAAAAATTTATTGATAAATAAAAATGACTCCAAATGAGGGTAATAAAAAGCTATTAAGTGGGGAAAAAATTGAAAGCAAGCATTTCTAACATCATACCACCCCAACCCCCAACCCATATTATAATTCGCAAAACGATTTAAGTCGTTGACATCAATTATACAAAACTAAGGTTAGAGATAAAATAGGCCCACTTATAGATTCCAATGGAGAATTAGTGAGTGATAGGGACTCAATGGCTGGAATGCTAAATGACTTTTTTCTCTCAGTATTTACCCAGGAGGATACTCTAAATATACCTGAAGTGTCAATGATCTTTCGGGGTAATGATGAAGAGAAATTAAAGGATATCTTGATCACAAAGGAGATAGTGACAAAGGAAATTGATAAAATCAAAAGTAGTAAAGCACCAGGTCCTGATGAGGTCTTTCCTAGAATTTTGAAAGAATGTAAGGATGTGTTAAGTGAGCCCCTAGCATGCATCTTTAGAAAATCATTGGAGAGTGGCATTGTGCCAGTGGCATGGAAGAAAGCCAATGTGATACCTATATTTAAGAAAGGGGATAAAACAAATATGTCTAATTACAGACCAGTAAGTTTGACATCAGTGGTAGGGAAAATGATGGAATCTATTATAGCAAGGAATATTAGGGATCACTTGGATAAGCATAAGTTGATAAAAGAATCACAGCATGGCTTTAGTAAGGGTAAATCCTGCTTGACTAATTTGCTGTCTTTTTATAGTAAGGTGTATGAAGCAGCAGATAAGGATGAAAACTATGATATTTTATACTTGGACTTTAGTAAGGCTTTTGATCGAGTGCCACACTTACGGCTTCTGAGCAAAGTTAAAGCACACGGGATCGATGGCAGTATATTTAGGTGGATTCAGTCATGGCTTGGTGACAGACAGCAAAGAGTTAGTATAGATGGAGTTAAATCTGAGTGGGGCTGTGTTAGCAGTGGAGTTCCGCAAGGATCTGTTTTGGGTCCCTTGCTATTCTTAATTTATATTAATGATCTTGACATAGGTATAAGTAGTGACCTGAGTAAATTTGCTGATGATACTAAGCTAGGTAGGGCCATTAGGGCTGATTCTGATGCTGTTGTAATGCAGGAGGAATTGACCATTCTGTCCAATTGGGCTGAGAAATGGCAAATGAAGTTTAACATAGACAAATGTAGTGTACTTAGTATAGGTAGAAATAATCCACTGAATAGTTATAAATTAAATGGGAGAAATTTAGGGAGGACCGATTGTGAGAGGGACTTGGGTATTTTGGTAAGTTCAGACCTTCGTCCTAGAAAGCAATGCCTAAATGCTAAGAATAAAGCTAATAGGATATTGGGATTCATTAGGAGGAGTGTAAGCAATAAGAGTGCTGAAGTCATTCTAAAACTGTATCTGGCGCTAGTTAGGCCTCATCTAGACTATGCAGTACAATTTTGGTCACCATATTATAGGAAGGATATTGATTTGCTTGAGTCTGTGCAGAGAAGGATGACAAAGATGATTGGTGGGCTAAGGAACTTACCTTATGGTGAAAGGCTCAGAAAACTAAATCTACATACATTGGAAAGGAGAAGAGTCAGAGGGGAATTGATTGAAGTCTTCAAATGGGTAAAAGGATATAATAAAGGGGATCTGGGTAAGGTTCTTATACTTAGTGAACATGACAGGATACGTAGCAATGGGTTTAAGCTTGATAAGTATAGGTTTAGGAAGGAGATTGGGAGGAATTGGTTTACAAATCGTGTGGTAGATGAATGGAATAGGCTCACTAGACATGTGATAGAAGCCTCCTCTCTGGGTAGTTTTAAGAATAGATTAGATAAATATATGAATGAAGCTGCTAGATGGGACTGACTTTTTTATGTACATATGTATATATTTTTCTAAGGAGTGGGGAGATTATTTTGCGGTTGCATGAATGGACATAATCCTCTGGATGCATTTTATGTATATTGTAGATTAGATCTGACGAACTCCTGTATCTGACTTTTCTCTGGTAAGAAATCTTTTGTGTGTTGACTGGAACAGGAGCTGCCAATTGTAGGCCATGAATGGTCTTTTGCAGTCTCCTTCTTTTCTTATGTTCTTATGTTATGTTATGTATGTCAGAACATTATAACAATTAGGATTATATATTGGGGGGCTGTGCCCCCCCAGATGCCCCCCATTTAATGAAACTCAGGATATTCATAGTGTGATTACCCCCACACGAGCTGTCCCCTTAAATGTACTCTAAAAACGTGAAACATTTTGGAACACAGACGAAAATAGTAAGTTTTATCGGCCGAGTCGCTCGTCTACATATTTACCCTGCAATTTATAGTGTGTGTTGGACATGGCATAATTACTTTGAGATGAAAGAATGGTAATGAACATAATTGGATTGGTTAAGGAAATATTGCTAGGTTAAGAATAGGGTAAATATGTAGATTGGTGCCTTGAACGATGGTATGTAAACTATTTTGTCCGTGTTCCAATATGTTTCACATTTTTGGAGTAAACACAATGGGGGTCCACCCTACGATGATCCTGTGTTTCAATCAATTAGAGGGGTTGGGGGGTACAGCCCCCCAGTATAGCGTTTTTCGTTTGGTTAATTTCAGGCATTTTTCTAAAAAAAATGGTACTAGGTATATTTCAAATAGGACTCCAACGTGCATGAATATTCAGGCAGGGGTGAATGAAATATAAACAAACAAAATCCACTTTTTTGGCTGAGCCGCCAATCTATATATTTGCCCTGAGAATTCCAGTGGTGAATGACACAAAATTAGAAAAAGCGTTTCCGTGCTTCATTTTCTGCTCTTACCATTAGTAATCCTTACCATTAGTGATGGTTAAGAGGCTAGGGAGACAAGCTCATAGGGTTGCCTCTTCTCAGGGGTGCTTTTATGTAGTGATCTTAGTTCTTAAGTGCATTTACACTCGTTCCAGAGACTACATTTTCAGGGAATCTGTTCCATTTATCGATTACTCTAGTGCCGAAGAATCTGCTCCTCTTTGTTGTGCAGTGATGTGGCCTCTGTTGTCCATACGCTGACCTCTTGGGACTAGTTTGAAAAACTGAGTAGTCAATGTTCTTGTACCCTTTCAGGATCTTGAAGACTTCCAGTATGTCTCCTATTGTTCTCCTGTCTTCAAGTGTTGTTAGCCCTAGTTTTGATAGCTGGACTTTGTAGGGGAGATCGCTGAGGGTAGGCACTAGTTTCATAGCTCTTCGCCTGACTTTCTCGAGGGCTTCTATATCTCCTCTGCCTTGGGGAGACCAGACCTGGATAGCATACTCTAGTAGGGGTCTGGTAAGGGATTTGTACAGTGCCAAAAACATGTCTGGGTCCATGTAGGTCAAGGTGTTTCTTACCCTGCCCAACATGGAGTTGGCCTTTGCTGCTTATTTGGCTATGTGCACAGCAGGTTTCAAGTCATCAGTGATAATGACTGCTAGATCTCTCTCTTCACTTGTGGACTCTAGGTCATTGTCTCCCATGGTGTATGTATGTCCAGAGTTCTCTTCCAATGTGCATTACCTTACACTTGCTCTCATTAAACTCCAGGAGCCACCGGTTGCTCCATTCCTGTAGTTTGGTGAGGTCAGCCTGGAGGGTTTCCCTGTTGCTCAGTGATGTCAGTCTTCTGTAGATTTTTGCATCATCGGTGAATAGCTTTCTAGATGTATCCAGGCTGTCTAAGATGTTGTTGACAAAGATGATGAAGAGAACAGGTCCCAGGACACTTCCCTGCAGCACTCCACTCTAGACATCCCTCTAGCTGGAGAATGCTCCCTTCACAGCCACTCTGTCTTCCCCCTCCCAGGAGTACAGAAAGAACGGCTGCACCAAGGGAGATAGCTGCCCTCGTCTACACCACATCCATTGTGCAGACTCCATCACTAAAGGGGAATGCCAAAGAACAAACTGTGTCCGAAAACACCTCAAGGGCACCAAAACTCCCAGAAGACAAAACAGAGACACCCCAAAGGAAACAACTGACAGACAATCCTCGAACAACAACAACAACAACAAAGGGGACAAAGCCCCTGCCAACAATCAGGATGCTTCAGCTCCTTTTTTAGAGGTACTGTTAGGGATGCTCTCGAGGGCTATGGCACCACAAATGGGCAGCTGTACGATGCCACTTCCACACCATCGACAGCTCCCAATACCCACGAGCCCCTGGGCAACCAGGTCCGGCTTGATACACCATTAGGCAACATCCTAATGGGCAATATTCAGGGCCTCTACCCGATGACCAACAGGTCAAAGGTACCATTCTTGGAAGAGCTGGCCAAGTTAGAGGACCTTATGTTTATTGCCCTCACAGAGTCACACCTCAAAAGTGAAGTGGTAGACTCTGAGATCAAGCTGAAGAATTACACCCCGTACCGTGCGGATAGGCCACACAGGAGTCACGGCGGAGTCGTCACATATGTGAGAGATGACTTGGCCCTGGACACTAAACAACTATTAGTCTATGCCGACGGGTATGTGGAATTTTCAGTAATTCAGATAACAAAACCCAGCCTCATAGTAGTGAACTGCTACCGCCCCCCACAGTGTCCTTCCAATAAGTTCCTGAAGGCGTTACAAACGGCGAGCAATATTCTGGATGACCTCCCAACACCTACACCAGACATCGTCCTCTGTGGGGACTTCAACTTCCCCTTTATCCAATGGCCAGAAGGATCACCCGGGGGTGGTAGTGGTGACGAAAGCCGCCAAGCAAGAGCTCTCCTTGATTTTGCAGATAAATTCCTCCTAATACAGGTGATAACAACCCCAACCAGATACCATAACATCCTGGATCTGTTCTTCACCAACAACACAGATGCAATCGAGGAGTGCAAAGTTGAAAAAACAATCTTCTCAGACCACAGCCTGGTGATAGTCAAAACATCATACACCACAGCAACAACAACAGAGAAGAACACAACCAGCACACCAGATCCAACCTCCATGTTAAATCTAAACTTCCAGAGTACAGAAATCGACTGGGAGCAAATCAGGAAGTCACTCATGGAAATTGACTGGACATCACTACTGAGCGGCAAATCTCCAGAGGAGATGTATCAACTCTTCATAGACAACATTCCAAGAGTCTGCGTAGCCCATGTGCCTCCCAAAAGGTGGACCGCAAAACGATCAGTAATTCCTAGAGACAGGAGGATTCTCATGCGGAAGAGGGCAACACTTAACCACAAGTTAAGGGTGGCACGCAGCGAGGAGAGGAAACAGGTTCTCGCTGGATACATTTCCCACATAGAGAGCCAGCTGAAGGACTCCCATGAAAAACAGAGAAAGGAGGAGGAAGAAAGAGCAGCACAAAACATCAACATCAACCCAAAGTACTTCAGCTATTGCAGGCGCTTCTCCAAGACCAAAACAAGAGTTGGCCCGCTAAAGAACAGCCAAGGAGAAGTACAAAACACCCCCAAAGACACCTGTGAGACCCTGAAGGATCAATATGAAACAGTATATAGTCGCCCGAGAGTCCAGATGCGAATACTCGATCCCACAACCTTCTTCAACCCGGAGTACCATGCAAACCCACAGGCTCCAAGGCTCACAGAGGTAAACTTTACGGAGGACGACATGAAAGCAGCTATACGGGAGCTAAAATCAAATGCGGCAGCAGGACCGGATGGCGTGCCAGCAATTCTCTTAAAAGAATGCATGGAAGCACTAAGCCCGCCATTACTCATACTCTGGGGATGCTCCCTGGACAACGACACAGTCCCCTCTTCACTAAAGGAGGCAATAATTACCCCAATATATAAGGGGGGTGATAAGAGCCTCCCAAAGAACTACAGACCGGTGGCCTTAACATCACACATCATCAAAATTTTTGAGAAGGTACTGAGGAACACCATTGTGGAATGCATGGAGGCAAATAGCCTGTACAACGACAATCAGCATGGATTCCGCAAGGGCAGGTCTTGCCTCTCTAAACTCCTATCTCACTACGACTGGATGCTACACCAACTCATCGAGGGGGCCAATGTGGACATAGTGTTCCTGGACTTCGCAAAGGCCTTCGACAAGGTTGATCATGGCATCCTGCTCCATAAGATCAAAGACATAGGGATAATGGGAAAGCTGGGTATGTGGCTCCACAGCTTCCTTACATCTAGATCCCAGGTGGTTGTCACAGAGGGTGCAAGATCAAGTGCCTCTACTGTGATCAGTGGGGTTCCCCAAGGCTCTGTACTGGGACCTCTACTCTTCCTGCTGCTAATGGGTGACATTGACCAAGGAATAGACAGCTCTCTGGTATCTTCCTTTGCCGATGACACAAACCTCAGCCACACGGTAACGAGCGCCGAAGATGTGAGGGCCCTCCAACAAGACCTAGACAAGGTGCAAGAATGGGCCGACAACAACAACATGTCCTTCAATGATGAAAAGTTTGAACTCCTTAGATGTGGCCCAAACTCAAACTTGAAGGAGACCACCACATTGTCTACAGGAGGGGGACATGATATAGAGCCCACCCATCATGCCAAGTGTCTAGGTGTGACCTTCAGCGATGATGCTACCTTCCACCACCACATACAAGACACTGTTAATAAGGCCAGGAGAATGACTGGCTGGATTCTCTGAAACTTCAGCACAAGAGCCGAGGATGTTATGCTGACGCTGTGGAGAGCACTGGTCCAACCTATATTGGACTACTGTAGTCAATTGTGGTCACCCAACACAAAAGGGGACATCCAAAAACTCGAAGCCGTCCAAAGGGCCTTCACCAGGAACATCCGGGGCATGAGACAGTATAGTTACTGGGAGAGGCTCTCACGACTAGGTCTCTACTCACAGCAAAGACGGAGGGAGAGGTACCTGGCCATATATGTGTGGAAGGTACTGGAAAAGCTGGTACCTAACCCCTCCGAACAAGAGCTTCAGCCACAATCCAATGCTCGCACCGGCCGCAAATGCAGACTGAGGGTCCTACCAACCAATGGGCCCTCCAGAATAAGGACCCTGCTAGCTGCCAGCTTGTGTTACTATGGGCCCAGAATCTTCAACGCCCTCCCCAAAGAGGTGAGAGACATATCTGGCAGACCTGTGGAGACCTTCAAAAGGGGGCTTGACAAGTTCCTCAGGGGTCTGCCGGATGAGCCACCAGTGCAAGGCTACACAGCGGCTTGCAGGGCTCCATCTAACTCCATACCGGACCAGAGGTCCGGTAGTGGTAGCGGTACCCCAGTACGGCGCTGAGAGGACATCTCAAGACTTCGTAAAAGTAAAAGTAAAGTAAGGCCTGAATCCATTTCTTGTACTCTCCCTTGATGCCCTGGAGTTTTGCAATCAGCCGTTAGTGTGGCACAGTGTCAAATGCCTTTTTGCAGTCCAGGTAAATGACATCCACTGGTTTTTGCTCGACCATAGCAGTCTTAAGCTCTTCAAGGTACAGTCGACCTCCCATATTTGCAGGGGATAGGGACCACGAACCTCCGCAAATATTGAAAAAATGCATAGTTGACGCTACCCTCAAAACATCCCCAACCCTTCCCAAACATCGTAATACGCTCCCCATATTAATTCAAGAAGTTATGTTTTGTCATGTTCATACACATACAATACGAAATAAAGTATCAGAACAAATTAAATTATTTTATTGTATAATATTTACTCACTTGGAGATAGTTTTGTTTTGATTAAAGAATGATGATTGTAGATGATGTTGCCTGTGCAGTTCAATGATGATGATGACGATGATTATGATATAACTGCACAGGGAAGCTGAGGAGATTCTAATTATCCTCACAAATGATATTAGTATCCAAAGGAACACCTTTTTTATGAGCATCAGAAATCCAAATAATTAAAGCAGACTCCATCCTAACAAGAACCTTATCACGCACTGATTTGCTAGTCTTCATCACTTGGTTTGCACTCACTGACACTCTCTCTAATAGCCTTTTCATAATTTAAACTTTATCGAATTGTGCTTTCATTCACACCAAACACTCAAACAACTTCGGCCTTTTTCTTGCCCTCTTTCAACCTATTTAACACTTTCGCCTTCTCCAAACTCATCACTTTCTTGGCACGCTTAGGCATGTCTTTAGCAACACTCAACGATGCAGGGCGCTTAGGCATTCTTAATATTAAGGTGTAAAAAGCAAGAATTATTCAAGGTGTAAAATGATTGAAAAACAAGAAATAAAACATGCAAAATTATGATAAATACACAAATCACCACTCACACCCGTGGGACACAAGCATACTGAATGGAGTGTGGGAAATCAGTACATATACTGTACATACTGTAGACGAGTGAGTGAGATCTGAACGCTGATTGGCTGGAATCGTCCCGTCTCAGCTAACCAACACTTATGTTTTATGACTTGTATGTAGGTTTCCGCAGATATCTGGAAATGACGCAAATTTTGAATTTTAAGGCTTCCCCCCCCCCAATTTTCTGTGGATAGTTGAAGGCGAACCGCGAATAGCCGAGGGTCGACTGTATTCCAGCCATTGGATGGGGCAGGATCTTCTTGCTCTGAATCCATGTTGGTGGGCACCAAGAATGTTGTTGTCCTCAAGGTGGTGGACCAACTGCTTTCTGTTGATTCTTCCAGGATTTTACATGGTACAGAGGTTAGACTCACTGGTCTGTAATTGAGGGGGTCTGTTTTCTTCCCTTTTTTGTATATTTGAGTTATCATAGCTGATTGCCAGTCATCAGGTAGGGTCCCGGTCCTCATTGATTCTTGAAAAACGATCCATAGGGGAGAGGCTAGGCTAGAGCTGAATGTGGTCACCTCTCTCTTCATCCAAGTTATCCTGAAATCCACCTGTTTCACGCTTGAAGACCCCTTGGAAGGCTTCATTCAGAATTTCGCTACTTTCAAGGTTGCTGTTGGTGAATGATTTGTCTTGCCTCATTAGCTGGGTTACTTCCTCCTTTACAGTCGTCTTGCTCCTGCAGTAGGCATAGAAGGCTCATGGGTTGGTCTTTGTGTCCTGCGCTAACCTCTGTTCAAAGCAATATTTGGCCACTCTCACTGCTGTTGTGCAGAGGTTTCTTTTGTTGCAGTATGTTTGGTAACTGCACCTTGTCTTTCTCTTCCTATAGTTCATCTATGCTCTGTCTTTGTCCTCAATTTTCTTCATGAAGTGAAAGGTTATCCATTTGGGTTTTTTGTTTCCTCCATGTTGGTAAACCAGCTGCCTTGGGACACTGTGAGATGCCCTCATTGTATTTGCTAGTGAAGGTGTTCCATATTTCTCCACAGATTTGCCTTGCAGGCAGGTGTCCCAGTTTGTCTGGTTGAAAAACTAGTTCATGGCCTGGTAGTCCCCTTTGAAGTAGTTAAGCAGGTCGGTAGCTTCATCTATTGCTGCACCATTCTCTAGTCCAAAATTGAATACTAAGACTGCATGGTCCCTGGATCCTACAGGGGCTCTGTACTTTCAAAATGAGATCAAGAAGTGATGGGTCATTACTTCCACAGGCTTGAGTAAACTGATCATTGTGCTGATGGAGATAGGAGTCTTGGCAGGCATCGCAGAACTTGGCCTGCTCACTCTCAGGTCCTCCAGATACAGCATGCACCATCCACCTGATTTCCCTAAAGTTGAAGTCTCCACACAGCTCACTTGATTGCTAGCATAATTACACGTTTCCGAAATTGCATTCCTTACAATATAGTTGTACTGAGGTGTTGACCCCAGGGGTCTGTATATACTTTCTAAAATTACTTTGTTGTTACCTGTATGTAGAGCAGTGGCCAGTGCTTCAGCATCCGTCCAAGCATCATTTTCTAGTTTTTCAGCCACAAGAGACTTTTGAACCAAGACTGCGACTTCACCTCCCAATGTCTGTCTTTCCTGAAGATGTTGAAGTAGTTGGCTGACACATCATTTGTATTTAACTTGCTCTGTTATAAAAATAATATATGGTTCTTCTATTTCCACTAATAAGGCTAGTTGGTCTCTCTTATTGCTACTATTGACACTGTCTATGTTGGTGTACATACACTTCGGATGGGTTAGTCCCCTCCTCTTTGAGGTATCGGTATCTGATTTTCTCGTATCAGCCTCTTGTGCCGTATTACCCACCTCTCCCCGTTGACCCGTTTTTTTCATCCCTGAGTTTGGCCAGATTGGCATGGGCTTTCCTGTCCTTGAGGGTTCTGTCGGGTAGGATTTTTATATCTCTTAGGCTCTGGTCTTGTGCGTTTTTTAGGTCAGAGCTTGCTTTGAAGATGTTCCACTTGGTCCCCTCATGTTTAAATACCACTTTGAGTAGCCTAGGGGTGTCTCTCCTGGCTCCCTGTTTCTTCCTCAGTCACACCATGGTTTTTATTTCAATTTCTTTGTGACTCCAATGGTTTCTGGTCTGCCTCATATTTTTCGGCATCACTTGCACCCACTGGTTCTTTAACCCCTTGGAGAATTAAGGCTCATTCTTCTTCGTCTCTCTTAAATTCATTTATCTGCTCCCAGACAGCCTTTTTGAATTCAGAGCTTTCTTTGAATTCAGTTTTCTTTTCAAGTATGTTTACTTTGGCCCTTATGTCCATCACTGCAGTCTCAAGGGCTTGCATTTTGCCTACCACATTTTTCAAGAAACCCTTGGCCTTGAAGAGGTTGGGTACTTCCCTAGAGCATTCCAAACAAACATAGACTCTTTCCTCTTTGGCGAAGAACTTTAAGTCACCAGAAGATAGGTTCTGGCATTTTGCATGGAACCATTTTGTGCAGCAGTCACATCTTATGTTGTCATCACTGCTTAAATCAACATCACATACCTTGTTAGAGGCTCCTGGGCAGAGTTACTGTTCACTTCCCTGGGTTTGGCAGGGTGATATGGTGCTATTTCTGATATAAATAATCAATCCACCACCTGTCCTATCTCTCCTTTGAGTAATGTACATATCATAACCGTGTAGTTCAAATTCACTCATATTGTCATTAAATTTATTTTCATTAACCCATGATTCTATTACACATATATCTACATCTTCATCAATAATATAACTAAATAACTCATCCTTATTTCTAAGACTACAAGCATTGGTATTCAGACAACACAGCTTTCCTATTCCTGAAGCACCTCTTTCAGCCTGTATATCTTCCACTCTATCTCCTCTGCATATCTTTCCTTTCACTGCCCCTCCCTGTGCTCTTGATAAGATAGGTTAGAACAGGTTAGGTGTGTGAGTAAGAGGGACATGAAACCTGTTAGTTTGACTAACAGATTTGATGCTCTGAGAGAGGAAGAGGTTGAAAGTGATTTGTCTGATGTGGTTGTGGCAGAAAGTGGAATAAGTGGTAGTTTGAATGAGAACAGGAGGGACTAAGAGGATGACCGAGGTGCTTGTGATGGGTGACTCACAGATTAAATATTTAGATAAAAGTTGAGTACAAGCAAATAGAAGGAAGTGAGAGTTTGTTTGCTTGGTGTTGGTGTAAATGATGTGTTTGAGAGGTATGATACTCTGGTGGCTGGGTGTGAGAGGGATGCAGTTGTGATTACGCATGTGGGAGTAAAGAAGGTGGGTTCATGTGAGTTAGGACAGAGGTACAAAAGGTTAATTGAAAGGATGAGTGAAAGGCATTGTTTCAGATGTGCTTCCGATATTGGATGCGAGGATGGAATGGTTGTCTTGTGAAATTGGACTGAATGAGTATATGAAAGGCCTGTGTGAGGAGTTGAGATTAGTCTTTGTAGATGTATGTTATGGCTTTTGGGGGAATAAGGCATTGGATACATTCCATCTAAGCTGGGCTGGAGTTGACGTGTTGTGGCAGGAGTTAGATAGTGTCGTTGGGTCTTTGCAGGCAAGAAACTAGTTACTGATAGATGTCAGGGAAATACAAGAGCACAGGGAGAAGCAATGTCATGTTAGCTAAATTGTTCAATATATTAATTCTCCCATAAATGTTGATTTACTAAATATGTGAAAATTCATTTACTACTATGTAAGGCAATTGAGTAAAAATGATCTTCATTAATTCAACAGCAAATTATTATTATATTAGGTGTTTTACCACCGTAGACACCATAGGGTGATCCAATAATTAAGTTCAACAGCAAAAGAAATGTATACGTGTTTATTTAACCTGAAGATTCTCTACTCTGATCCAAATGTTCATCTTAACATGCAGTAATGAGGGATGAATTTAAATAGGAGTGGGAGTGCTGTTTATTATTAGGGTATGTTTGAATAGTACCTTTCTCCCAGGCTATAAGTTTGACTGGAATGTGGCATATTTTTGTTTATACAGATGTGTTTGGCTTATGAGACTTGAGCATGTCTGTTAAATTCTTTTAGCACAGGATAGACTGCCACACCTTATTACTTTAAAAATAATTAGCTTTAACCCCTTCTGCATGAGTCAGCAGCACCCGCGTATGGTGCTGTATACAACATTTTATTTAAATTTAAATTTTGTATTTATTGCATTATTCATGTTATGTTTAAATTTGGCCTATTCTTATGATTGTTCATGTTGAGAATATCTTTCAAATAATTAATTAAAAAAAAAATAAAATGACATTGCTTACTCACCTAAATGCAATGTTTCCACCTGCCCGATAAATCCATTGCTTCACATTCTTCATCACTGATTGAAATATAAGTGTCACTATCACTACTATAATTTGATTCATTGTCACTGCATGAGTTTGAAGTGACTATCTTCATAATTATCATTACACTTGAAGACATCGTCAAAATATACCACAAAATTAAAGGTTTATGCTATAACGCAATCAATCACAAGTAATTTCCAACTGGCATAGAACATGCTTTCGCCTTGCAGGTATAAACAAACTCCGCCCACAAAGTGTTATTATTGGTCAGTTGAGAATGGCGTCATTATGAGACAGACACTCTGAGTAATGATCAGGAATGTTCATAGTGTACTCCGGCAAAATTACAGAACAGAAAAACATTTATTTCATGATGATAACCCTTTCGTCATTGGAGACACGCATAACAGTAAGCATGACGAAAGCTGTTTCATCATCATTGGGAAGGGGTTAAATTTATAAAAATATATAATTTTAAAATGCTTTCCTGACTCACAATTAATATATTATAATTGCATATGGATTACTTTCTTTTTTCAGTTATGATATGGTACACTTTGGACATGCAAATTCTTTACGTCAAGCAAAGGCAATGGGAGATTACTTGATTGTTGGAGTCCATACAGATGAAGAGATAGCTCTTCATAAAGGCCCACCTGTTTTTACTCAAGAAGAGAGGTCTGTTAATTTGTAGCCTTTGCCTAAATAAAAAGCTTATAGATTCTACTTTCTCTATTACCCAAGAGAGAAGGACATAAAGTTAGGCAAATAAAGGAGTTCACTACTGTTTACACATTATGAAGAACCCAAAAATGAGTATACAAAATTGGATTTCTGCATCTTATTAGGGATTAAATTTGATAATTTCTCAAATTTGATGTAATAACTCTGTTTAAGTCCTACTAGCATCCTTTGATGTATTTCCTTAGTTTAATTTAGATTCTGTGCAATAAGGTTATGTACTATTGCAAGTGGGTTGAAATTTGTACTCTTGAGAGCTAGAGATTTCTAATGCACCCTCCACCCCCTCTAGATTTTGTCTTATTTTACAGGCCTGACCATTTTCACTTACTGTTATATTTATCAATGCACTTTTTCTCTTGTTTTTCTTCATTGTACTTTGAATACACTACCTTTAAAATAAACCATTTCCTTTATATTTAAAACAAATTATTATTACTCTCCCCTGTATCAATACCTCTATATGTCATGCCTTCATCTCTCATTCAGTCAGTCCTAAATTTCCAGTTCATCACTGAAGTTGCAGATACTTAATCACCACACATTCTTCAGGCCCCTTCCTGGAGAGTTGTCCCTTACTGGGCTCAGTATTCAGGGTTAAAATTTCTTATAACAAGTTGTCACCTTGTTCTTTTTCAACCACTTTTTTTTATTTTGAACTAAAATTTATTGTTTAATTACAAACTCGCTTTCCTCTACTTATGATACTCAAATGATACTGCTGTCACACTACCTACCACACAAGTAGAGCCATTTTGGTGTTTGAAGGGAGGACAATGAGATAGAAACTTAACAAACTTAATTTATTTACAGGAATCACGCACACCAAAAAAATAACAATCCCAACTATTGCATATATATATATATATATATATATATATATATATATATATATATATATATATATACAAAATAAGCAAAATTGTATATATAGCTAAAACCAAAAATTTTATTTATATATATTAGGCTGGTTCTTATTTGTGTTATTTTTTTTTTTTGGAAACATCAACTTCACCCTCTCATTTATTTCTCTATTGGTAGTAATTAATATATGCAAAATATCAGCCTGATATATTATCATTTAGGGTGTGCTCAATACAGAAGTGTTTTTATATGAAAGGCTGTCCACAAGTTTTGGCCATGCTGTTTTCTGTGTAAAATAGGCTATATTTGGCTTCTTTTTTTTATAAAATCAGAGTTGCTCTTTTATTGTGAGGGAGAAAGGGGCATCCTACATCATCAAAGGAGCACAGGTACTCTTAAATACATTGGAAATTTCAGCTGTGCCTTATGTCTGCGGGTTTTGGCCAGTTTTTCAAATAGTTGGCAACCCTGACCTCCAGAGACACTATTTGGAAGTTATAAGGTAAGGCTTTTATGCACTTTTACACGTTATACTACTCATAAAGTTTTGAGAAAATTCTTAACATTACTGCAGATGGCCAATTTGGCACATTAGTGCGACATTTTATAGCACTTATACATAAGAAAAATCCACTAATCCAACATGCTTCAACATAGAGCTCTAATGCTTACACACATTTAGTTAGCCTGTTGGGCAATTACGGTAGTGGATTAGAAGTGCCTGCTCTCAATTATGTATATCTTCAGGAGGGCCATGTTTATTCAGCTGTAACTTTTGGTATAAAAAAAAGTAATATTTTTATGGATTTATGATATAGAAAACATTTGACATGGCTCACATTTGCTCATAATGTCCTAGATATAACCAGAAACATTTTTTTAACGCTTTTCAAAGCTGTATCATACAAACAATTTGGACAAAGTATGTGGTTTTAATAGACTTTAATTATGAGAGGTTAAAAGTCAAATTTTGCCAGGCCGAGAGTGGATCAAAATAGGTTTTCCCTATCAAGTTAAATCATAAACACTTATCTTTTTCAGATATAAAATTACTACTTTGCGGAAACAGGACAATGTATATTTGCTGGGAAACAAGTAGTAGTCTCTGTGGGGCTGTGCGACTATGAAGGAGGTCGAAAGCTTTTAGGGAAAGGCCCACATTCACATTCAGCATTTTCACCATGCTGTGAAGAAGCTCGAAGGCCTTGTGTCAGAATGGGAAGCCTTGAAGAAAAATAAGGGGTGAAGGAGTGAGACACAGGAGAACAACAAAGAGAAATTTTGCAACACCTTGAATCATCTTTTCGACATAGTCCACCAAGATGCACAAATAATGATAAAGATCACAGAGGATAAAGCATTTCTGAAGGCACAGCAGGAGAAGGGGAGGTGAGGAAGCATGGCAGAAGTTGACATTAAGCTGGCAATGAAGGAAAAGGAGAAATCAAAACAAGAAGAGAGGAAGCTACGGAGGATTGCAAAGCAGCAAGATGAAGCTTGCCAGTATGAGAGAAGTGTCACCCTAGAGGACTCTTCCTGTAGCTCCTCAGCTGGAGAAATTAAAACAAGGAGCCACTGCAGAAGCAGGGCCAAGCACAGAGGGGAAGCGTAAAAGAGGAAAGAAGAGCATTCTAAGACCAGACATCCTTCAGCCCTGGATTGAACCAATACCAGTGATCATCATGCGGTACACACACTCTGCTGTGCTCCATGCTTCTGGTCAACTGCATGATGAGATCAAAGTCAGCTGATCTTCCATCTTCCACGCTCGTCAGAAACACCGTAAGGATTGCTCTGCAGATCTCATGCAGGGGTTTTCTTATGAACAGTCCTTAATACTGCACTGGGACGGAAAACTGATGGCTGCACTGGCAGGAGACGAGAAAGTGGACAGGCTCCCCATCATTATGTCTGGAAAAGGTATGGATCAGTTGCTTTGTGTACCCAAGTTGCCAGCTGGAACTGGTCAAGCAATGGCAGAAGCAGTGGCAGATTCAGGTTTGGAGAACTGGATTTGTTCCATTTGCTTCAACACAACTTTCAGCAACACAGGCATAAAAAAATGGCACCTGCATTTTGTTTCAGCAGATGATGGGGAAGAACCTGCTGCACTTGGCATGACCCCATCATATTCACAAGATACTGCTGGAGGAGGTTTTTCTCGTCACCATGGGTCCATCATCTGGTCCAGACATTGGTATATTCAAGAGATTCAAGAATCACTGGCACCAAATGTCCTTGGCTAAATACAAGCCAGGAATCAATGATGCTGATGTCAGTGCTTTGATGAATATGAAAGGCAACCTCATTGAGTTCTGTTCACAACAACCGAAGGAAGTTAATCCTAGAGAGGATTATTGGGAGATGTTGGAACTGACTATCATTTTCCTTGAGGGAATTCCAACTAGAGGAGTTTTTTTGCCAAACCAGGGGCAATGCATCGTGCCCGCTTTATGGCATGACTAATTTCTGCACTAAAGATTTTTGTCTTCTGGGATGTATTCAATCTAACCACCCGCAAATGAAAGGCATGAAGGAATTGTGTCTTTGGAGTGAAGCACTATATGAAGTCTTGGTTCTGCTGCTGTCTCCTAACAGCTGCGCCAAAAAGCAATCAGGAACTCCTAAAGTCCTTGGCTGATGCTGATGACGAGCTGCAAAAGGTGCCCTCAAAAGGCTATCCAACCACCTCTGGTACTTGAGTGAAGAGATGGTGGCACTAGCCTTCTTTGATGCAGCTGTCATTGTGGCTAAGAAGAAGGCGATAGTCGCTGCCATGGACAACGGAGGAGACCAGGACCGACGGAAGAGTGGGAATGTGGATCTGCTAACTATTGGAATGAAGAATGAGTGATTTTGTCACAAAGAACACTCGGAAGTTCTTTGATATTCTAGATCAGAGTCAGGAGTTTTTAAATGAAGATTCCAGTACCTGGGCCCACAACAGATCATACATCGCCGCAGAGGAGATAACGAAGAGCCTGACTGTGACTAATGATGCAGCATAGAGAGGCATAGTGCTTATCCAGGAGTATTAATGGACTCCTGTCAAAGACTGAAGAACAGACACAGTTCATTATGAAAGTTGGCAGAGAGCACAGAAAGCTGTTTACAGAGAGCCGCAAAAGTACTGTTGTTGAAGGACTCATCAGACTAGTGAAGATCTACCACATCAGACCTTATTTTGTTGTTACAATTTCACATTTGAATGGCAATGTCCTAGTTTTGTTTTAATCAGTATATGACTCTTTTGTTCTATGTTCTGCTATTAACCAGTGTCCACTGTCCAGTACTGTAATTGGTGAAATGTAATGTTGATAATGTTGTGAGTTTAAGTTATCAATAATCAGCACTGGATTTCATCGCATTATGGCAGTGAGGAACAAAATTCAGTTTCATTGAGCACACCCTAAGCGTAATCCAATCTTAAAATAAAATTTGGACTACATTTTTACATGAAATGGAATAGATTAAACGGGTGAGGTAAAGATTTTGAAAGTCAAAAAATAAGAACCACCCTAATGTATATATATATATATATATATATATATATATATATATATATATTTAAGCAAAAATTGGTACTGACAATGCAATTGGATTTGGCCAAGGTTCTCCAGAATAGGGGGGTGGGGGAGTAAAGGGAGGTGGAGGCAGGCCCGCTTTCTTCAAAGGGTATTCTGTGTGGTTCTGGAAATGGGACTCTTGGAGTGTTCTGAGCTTATGGAGAACTGGGAGACACAACAGTTCCATTATGGCTTGTCAAGACTTGGTGTAGCCAGTCCCAAGGAACTGTAAAGGAGTAGGCATTTCAGTCAAAGATTCACTGCCACACTCAAACATCCCTACCACTAACATTCATACAATCATACCTACTTACCTACTCGCGCAGACTAATACTCACCTGGTCTTTTATCCATCTCCCTTTACTTGCTTATAATGGTAAGAAATGGCTAGTCAACAATCACAATCTGATCTGTCCACAATTTTAATGCACTAATCTAACAAATGTGCCGCAAGATACTCTTGTGGGAGGGGATGGGGATGAATGGGGGGGGGCACGATGGAACTCCAGGTTCCCCATTTAGATCATGATCAGCCAGCTCATGGTCATCCCAGGCACCTGAAAAATGAAGAAAGGGATTAGGCATTTGCAGGGGTTAGAGGAGGCAAACTCCTACCTAACTGCAACTACTACATCCCTCCTACCTAAGTTTGCCTCATCTCTATGTCCACAAACATACTTCACTCACTCACAACACTTTAGACATAACCCAGCCATACTCCTTCACTTTGCCCTTTCTCCTAGTCACAGGGCCAACACCCATCTCTGTCATATGTTGTAATGTCTTCTCTTCGTCATCTCAGCCTGTGCTTCCTTCTACATGCACTTCATCCACACACACTGATACTCTCATCAGTCTCACTCAAATCTTCAACCAGCTTCTCTACTACATCCATCAATCCCTTCCATTCTTTCATAGCATACATTGAATCTTGCTCCAATTGTACACTTATCCCATTTATACTCGCTAACATACTCACTCATTCAATGGAAACTTGCAGATACTATATGTATCTAAACACTCTTAATATCCCACTCCATTCATTAACAGGAACACTGGTCATCTTTCAATTCACATACCATTGAACATGACTTGCATTCTTTCCTTATCTTCAGCAGTCAGCATCTCTTCATTCAAGTCAACACCTGCTACTCCCACAAATCCAGTTGAACTTACAATTCCCATCTGCCTTATCATCTTTCTAAACATTCGTTACCTTCATCCTCCCAAATCTTATTCTTCCTCCCAATCAGTTCTATTCTCATTCAAACTAAAGTACTAGGAGTCAATACTTGTCATAAGTTTGGTCTTCTCATGTCTGCCCTGGCATTGTCTTCGTAATTCTCTTCTCTTTAATTAAGGGGTTTGTCTTTGTCTGGCCGTCTTTTCATCTCTGTCCACTCAAAACCTGTTTCTAATTGAGTAGAGGCCTATCCCTACCAATGGCACCCTACTCTCCCATTCATTCATCATTCTCACCAGTCTCCTCCATTTTTACCTTACTATCCCTAATCCTTTTTTCAATTCGCACTTCCATCTCTATCATTTTTTTCTTCTCTTAATCACACATTTTCTCTATGCTTTTGCCGCAACAACTCTTTCAACCTTCTCATTTCCACCTCCATGGTTCCATTCTATTCCTCCTTCATGGGGGAAAAAAAACCATCACCCATCCTTCCTCAAACTACCAGGCAGTCCCTATTCAGGCTCTGACAATATATGGTGGCATGTTCTTGGGTCCTGCTGTCATACTGCCTGCTGTACAATTAGAGCCGCCTAGGTGTTTGAAGCCCTAATCCTTTCTTCCATTCGCACTTCCATCTCTCTCATTTTTCTTTTCTTTTAATTGCACATTCTCTCTATCCTTTTGCCACAACTCTTTTAACCTTCTCATTTCCACTTCCATAGTTCTGTTCTGCTCATCCTACATAGGGGAAAAACCACATCACCTCTCTCCTTCCTCAAACCACCAGACAGTCCCTATTCCGGGGTCCTGCTGTCACACTACCTGCTGCATAAGTAGAGTTGCCTGGGTGTTTGAAGGGAAGACAATTAGGGAGAAACTACTCTGAACTTAATTTATTTCCAGGGAACAAACAGAAAATACTGACAAAAAAAATGTTAATCCCAATTATAGAAGCTCCCCTGCAGGGGGAGCTTAAATTTAATAAATTTTCTGAACTTCACCAATTATAATTCATTTTCTTTTAAAAAGTACTAAAGCATTGGATAATCATATATATATTTTTTTAACTTAACCATTTTGTATTTTCAAACTCCAAAAGAAATTCATAGAAATTACCTTGATAAAAATTTAAAATAAAATTACATAAGTCATAACCAAACTAAGATGAAATCATTATTCAAATACTCAAAATACAAAACAATAACCCAAATTGTATATACAGCCTTACAATATATAATACACATTCAGAAACTACATTTGGGCTATCCAAGAATTCCATTACCCACACATTCCAGCAGTATATCTGCTCCACGCTCACTTGAGGTATAATGACCTCCAATCACCTCAGCACTCAACAAAAAAGTCTCCCACAAGCATTCATTCCTGTTCATATTTTAATCTCTTTACACAAACCTCCCATTTCTTTCATTGTTATGAACAAATTTCTTTTGGCACACATTTGTGTACCTTCCACTAATGTAATACATTCCCACAATTTTTCAGGTATAAAATGGTGCGAGCTATCAAATGGGTTGATGAAGTAATTGAAGGAGCACCTTATGTGACAACTATTGAAACATTAGACAAATACAATTGTGATTTCTGTGTGCACGGAGGTAATGTTATGATTTTCTGTCCTTTGTGTGGCTTACGCACGGAGGTAATGTTATGATTTTCTGTCCTTTGTGTGGCTTACGCACGGAGGTAATGTTATGATTTCCTGTCCTTTGTGTGGCTTACATTTCTCAGAGACAACTCTGCCCCTTTATATTTTTGCCCTTACCTTCATCATCATCATCTTCGACAGCTTTCCCATAAGGTGGGGTTCTTGTTTAATCTATACCAAGTTATTTTTTGTTGAAATGGAAATTTAGTAGGTATCAAGGTCATACCACTGCCGTATGGTGGGGCAGTAAAAATACTGTTCTGTTGTCTGAGAGCAACTGTGACCACACATGCATGAATTAGCCTTAGATGCTGCTTTAGAGCCCTCTTTAGTATAATATTCCAATGAGTGTGTTAAATGACCTTAGGATTGAGAGATTTACTGGTCCCTTCATAACTTAAGGTGACTTAAGAGCAATCAGCCTTGATTTTTGAAGTGTGTTGAAGGAGTGAGAGGGGGGTAGGACATGTGTCTGGAAGTTGTGTGTGACTGTGAAATTTTATGAATATTGAGGAGGGTTGTGTAGTTTCAGGTTGGAGTTAGTCACTAAAATGGAAACTCCAATTTCTGGCTTATTTATGCAATTTAATGAGATTTATTAGAATATAAAAATAATGTATTGCTGTTACATTCCAGCAGATGGTATTCAAATTAGAAATATCCAATTTAATGTTTTTTATAAGTCTTGGCTCACAAAGCATTTCATTTCTTAACCTTAAAGTGCCAAACGAATTTGCATGAAATCACCCTGAGTGAGTTTGGCCTTGCTCTACATTGTTAGGGAAAATATTAAAATAAAATATTTAACTGCTTTTTTAAAAATGAAATAGCATATCATTTTAATTGAAAAGAATTCTCTTGATCTAATTAAAAATTACTAATAATCATCTATATATTTATAATTATGATTGGTAATATTCTCTGTGTTCATCCCCCTCTAATTTTTTTGTTGACTCATTAAATGTATTAATTTTAGTTATTTCTTAAACCTCCGATTTTGTAGAAAACTTTGCTTTTCTTTATGGGTAAAATCTCAATTTTTCATTGTTGGTACCAATAGTAAATTTCTTTGGGGGGGGGGGGAATACCAGTCCTTTGATTACTGATACCCTAAAATTTCTTCTTGAAAGAGGTCTATCAGTATTTTGTGTGTAGAGAATATATGCATTCACCAAACACATCAATTCAATTCATGCAAATTTTTTTCCAGTATTTGCATGATGGTTGCTGGCTAGCATATTGATACAGCTTCTTATTCCTCAAGTCAACTCCTCCCATTACAGAATTATAATCAAGGATAACTTTTGGCTTAGTAACTTCATCTCCCTTTCTGTTTATAATTCGCCTATCTTCAGGATTGCCAAATGTCGTCAATGAAAAGACTGGCTTTCGAGTGGGCTTTTCTTTGAAACCAACCGCAAGAAGTTCCCCTTGATGATAATACAAGGACTCTCCAGCTTTTATTCTTTTTTGGTTTTGTTTTAGAGATGATGGAAACATTTTAGAACTTATTCTTATTGTATCAGTCACAAAGTTTTATTTTTTAGTAGCTCTGCCACTAATAGAACTTTTGTATAAAAATTGTCTGTAATTAGATGGTAACCTTTATTTAAAAGATTACTTTGCACAACTGTGTGTGTGAATCCTTCTGGCTTGTTGGATGCCTAAAAGTCTCCCAGAATATAAATGAAAAACATAACCAGTTGTTTCCTTGCAAAATTCTTTATTCCATAGCAGGAATGGCATTTATTTGATATATACTGGATCTACAAAAATCAGTTTTTCATACAAATCATGCTCTCATCAATTGAAATAGTCTGTGATGGTACATAATATTGTTTGAATTTTTTGTTGCAGTGATCTAGTAATTTATGTACTTTGAACCACAGATAAAATCTCTTCTTCTCTTTTATTTTGTTCATCATGATTTGCCAAATAAAAATAACTTTGGATGAGGGGAAACCGCAATCTTTTCATCATATCGCTAAAACCAGTTTTCTGACTTATGTGGGTGTCCCAGTAGCCTTCATGGTCTTTTATCATAATCATACCCATATTCAGGCCTACACTGAGAATTTTTTTTCATCTTATTTACAGTGGGTGCAATAAATGTCCGATACATGGTCAAAAGTTTATTTACCATAGTTACACAACAGCAAAGTAATCTAAAATTGAACATCTTATGTATTTTGTACATTGAATACAAATTTGGTATTAAAATACACAAATAGTAAAGCATTGATATTATATCAATAAAAGTGTTAGATTATAGCCTCAAAAAGTATCCAACACACCCACAAAATTAGTTTTAAAGCGATACTAAACAGTTCTCGAACATTCCAGAGTGGTTTACGTGACAGGTATGCTGTAGAACTTTCTAGAAAAATAATCTACTTCGTCCACATGAAACAGCGGACCTCAGTCAGTGTCTGAGAGCTACATGAGGAGGAGGTCATCATTCAACACTCGAATTCTAATATCGTGAAGACTAAAGAATTGCCAAAAAGGAGTAGAGAACTAATTGTTCAGTTACATAAAAGTGGTTTGGGCTATAGAAAAATTTCATCCATGCTAAAAATACCAATCTCAACCATTGGTGACACGATTCGCCGGTTCACATCTTATCAATCCACTGCAAGTCTACCACATTCAGGGTGTCCATCTAAAATTTCAAACCGTGCGGCTAAACATATAGTCCATAAAGTAAAGAAGAATCCTCGATCTGAACTTCAGAAAGATTTGGAAGCAGCTGGAACAAATGTATGCAAAAACACAATTAGAGCAGTTCTTAGGAACCAAAGATTCCATTCTCGCTGTACTATGGTTGGACGAGACCAAGATTGAGATATTTGGGCAGAATAGTGTTACGTTTGGAGGCAGAAAAACTCAATGCATGAGCCCCAAAATACAATTCCAACAGCATAATGGTATGGGGCTGCTTCTCCTTTGCAGGTCCTGGAAGACTCCATATTATTGAAGTGAAAAAATGCTCAGATGTATCGCAGGATTTTGGATGATAATCTCTTGCTGTCTGCAGACGACTTGAAGTTGCCAAGAGGATGGGCATTCCAGCAGGACAACGATCCAAAACATACAGCCAAGGGCACTGTAGCGTGGTTTCAGCAGAAAAAAATAAAAGGTTATGGGATGGCCAAGTCAGTTGCCAGACCTAAATCCTATCGAGAACCTGTGGCGAGAATTAAAACAAAAGATTCCGAAAATGGACCCAAAAAATCTAACAGATTTAAAAAGAATATACCAAGAAAAATGGGCCAAGATACCTGCAAATATTTGTAAGAACCTCATAAGTAACTATCCCAAACGGTTGGCAGCTGTACTAGCGACGAAAGGTCATATCACCAAATACTAACTGGTTTTCATAGATGTATCGGATACTTTTGAAACGTTCGTTTGATATTTTTGCCATAATCATAGTAATGTTTTACTATTTTTGCAATATGATGCCAATTTGTATTCAACATACAAAATACATAAGATGTTTAGTTTTCGATTACTTTGCTGTTGTGTAACTATGGTAAATAAACTTTTGACCATGTATCGGATATTTATTGCACCCACTGTACATCCACAAGAGACCAATTATGGAGGTGAGAGTGTGGTTTATTTTGGAGCTCAGTTTTGTTTTATTTTAATTTTTGTGATGCATATCTATTAGTTTCATGAACTAACAAATTTTAAATGTCAATTGTCAGAAAAAATTCTGTATATTTGATAGGGTCTGAATTTCTTGATGGAACATTCACTGGTCCGGTAATGCGAAGTAGAAATGTTAATTTTGTTCCATCTGTGGTATTCTCTCAGGGATATACACAGATTCATGGATTTGCATTCTGTTTTACCTCTGTTACTTCAGCTTGAAGTAACAGAATTGTATTCATCACTACCCCGTAAGGGGCACGGCGATTTGCCATCCTGGCCGCCGTGCTGACGGGATCCAGCGCTCCGTCCGGCCCCAGCTTAGCCTCTCTTCCTTCCTTCAGATAGCCCGATTTCTCCTCTACCTCGTCGCTTTTCATACAACCTCTCCCACAACTTTCTCTGGTCAGCCTCTAATTTCACAGGGTAGAATGCTGACCTTCTTCTCAAGCCAACCACCCCGGATTGGGGCTGAGGGGGGGAGGGGACATTGTTCCCTAACCCCTCAGCTCCGGTTCGGGATGGGGTTTTTTTAACAACCTGCTTCATCCCCACCCACATCTTCCTCACATCCCTTTTCCTCTCCTCTTCACAACCTATATTTTTTACGCCGTGTCCAAGGTGGAGCCGCCATGCCGAAGGACTGCCAGGCCACCAGGCGGGAGGGGTGGTCCCGAATGGCGGCGCCTGGCTCTGCCGGGCTTGTAAGCACCTCTCGCAGTGCGGGCAACTGCGAGAGGTGATGAGCTATTGCGTCCCGTAATCAAAAGAGGGTCACCATGCCCATGTATGAAAAAAAACAAAAACCCCAACCCCCAACTTCCCCAAAAACATCTACGGAGCCGCCCTCGGGCAGCTCCACCGAGAAAATGGAGGTCCCCCCCCTTGTGCTTGCGCAAGGGACCCTCCATAATTCTTTAACCGGAGAGGAGGCTTACTCCTCTCCTACGCCTACGGGTGTAGGGGACTCCCCCTCACCCCCTTCTCTGGAGGTGCTTTCGGGCACCTCCCTATCTCCAGCGGCAGTCCCTCCTTTGCTTTCTAAGGGGACTGCCAAGAAAGCCAGCAGGCAGCCCATTGCCGACCGCCCCTCGTGCAAGCGGCTCGGTAGGGCAAACCCCCTTAGGGGGGAGAGGGAAGCCAGGCCCCTTCGGTCGCTTCCCTCAAAAGACCTGCTGGCAAGAATTTTGAACCTTGCTGGGGTCAAGGCCTGTGCCTCCCCACACCACCTGACTAGTGACAATACTGCCAAGGGGACCTGCGATGTCCTGGGAGGGGATGGCCAACTGGAGGCCCCTCCTGTGATAGACATGGTCCTTGAGGAGACCCAGCCCCAGACGGTAGGGCCTTCCATGGGGGGGAATTCGGGCTCGGCGCCAAGCACCGAACCCGAATCCGCCCCTATGCAAGGTCCTCCTCAAATGGCTGAGGGCTCCGAGGCAGTAGAAGGAGGGGAGGGATCTCCTCCGACACGTGCCCCTACGACAACCAGGACCTTCTCCATTTCGGAGAGGGACCTGGCTGAGGCTGGTCCATCTGGCCTGGGGACTTCTGCCGGCGGAGGTGAAAAGCGGGTTCATTCCCCGCCCTCCTCTCCTAAAAAGAAAAAGACTAAAAAGACTCAAAAGACGAAGAAGACTCGGGGCTCCTCTCCATCCGCGGGGGCTGCGGGGACGGATGGGTCTGCTGCCACTTTGGTAGGCGACCAAGCCAAGATCGGCACATCCGGCCCCTCTACCCCCTCGTGTGCGGAGCCCATGACTACGACTAAGACCAAGAATGCACAGGGCGGAGCCTCGATGACATCGGGGCCCCTGATTCAGAGGTTACCTGGCGTTTTCGAGCCCGCTGGCTTCAAACGCTTCCTCGTTATTCGCTCCACTGATGGCACCATGTTGTCCAAGGGCAACATGATCCATCAGAGGAGAGGATTAGCTAGTGCAATTGGTAGAGAGCCGAAGGTAACCCGTTTCTCGGACGGGAGCCTTCTGGCGAATGCGGCGAATCCCGCCGAGGCGGCCAAGATAAGTGCTCTTCGGACACTTCATGGCACCCCGGTGAGTGTGACGCCGCACTCTACCATGAACTTTGTGAAAGGAGTAGTTTATGCGAGGGAACTCGTTGACTACTCCATTGAGGACATCACCCTAGAGCTGGCCGACCATGGGGCGGTCAAGGTCGAACGTGTGATGAGAAAACAGGGAGGGGCCTCGAGACCCACCCCTACACTCTTCGTCACGTTCGACTGTGACAAGCTCCCTGAGTCGGTGCGTGCCGGTTGGTACCGCTACCGCGTGAAGGCATTCGTGCCACTGCCGCGGCGGTGCTATTACTGCCACCGCTTCGGCTATACGAATCGATCATGTAGACGTGCAAAATTGGGGTCACCCGAAGTCTGTGTAAATTGCTCCAAGGTCGCACACGATAAGTCCAAATCGTGTGTGGCCAAGTGTGTCAATTGCGGAGAGCCGCACCCTGCTTCTTCGAAGCAATGTGGTGCATATCTCCTTGAGAAAGAAATCCTGGCCGTTCAGGCCCAGGATCGACTCTCATTCCGCGAGGCAAAGGACTTGGTCCTGGCGCGCCCGGCTCTGCCTGGGACGTCATATGCCTCAATAGTTAGAAAGGCACCCTCTGCTCCTGGCCCATCCAGGCCAACGAGCACGGTTGTTTCCGCGCCCATTCGGAGCCCTTCTGTGGGCTCTACCCAACCTGGGCGCTCCCCTGGTAAAGCTGGCGGCAAAAAGGGTTCATACCCTGCCCCGGCTAAAACCAGGGCTCCCCCCTCTTCCCCCAGCGTGACCGTTTCGCGTAAAGCGAAACGGCCACGCGCCTCCACCGAGTCGTTAGACTCACAGGAGGCAACACCCCTGAAGATGGTCGCTAGGCCATCTTCCGGGGTTCCTAAAGCTGTTCCCCGAAAGGAGGACAGCAACAAAGGAGCTTCGGCCCCTTTGCCCACGCCCCGAGGTGGAGCGAGTGGCTCGGAGACGGTGGTTCCTCGAAAAGAGGGCCATCCGCCTCCCAAGCCGCAACGCCCGCCTAAAGTTTCGAGGCGGAGGGAGGAAAAGACTCGCATGGCGAGCCCAACCTCCCCCAATAAGTCCTCGAAGGCGACAGCGCCTTCAGCGCTTTGTCCGGCCAACAGCGCCCGGGGTTCTGCCCCCGGGAAGCGTACGGCCATTCCCGTGAGGGTCTTCAATTCGAGGAGGGCCCCCGCGTCTCCTCCGAGCTAGGCCTGGAGGGCATATTCCTTCAATGGAATTGCCGTGGACTCCGGGCCAACTGGGAGGAGCTGCGGAGGCTCGCCTCATCCCGTTCCCCGTTAGCTATTTTTTTGCAGGAGACCATGCTAGGCGCGTGCCCCCTGCCTGCCCTCCCGGGGTATAAGGGTCTTGCGACCCAACCACCGCGGGACGGCCGGGCTGGGGGATGCGCGGTTTACACCCGGCATGATGTCTCCGTTCTTCCTTTCTCTTTAGATACCTCCTTTCAGGCAGTGGCTGTGCAGCTGCACCTGGATAGGAGGTATACTATCATTTCTGCGTACATTCCACCGTCAGCTGACTTCGACGCGGGGGACTTTCGCCGCGTCGTGGCACGGTTGCCGAGGCCCTATCTCTTGCTTGGAGATCTGAACGGCAGGCATCCTCTCTGGGGAGATTACACCATAAATCCCAGGGGACAAGTCCTTGCCGATCTGATCGAAGAGCTTGAGATGGGTGTCCTAAACGTGGATGAGTTTACGCATCACTGTCCGAGAACCGCTTCATTTTCTTGCCTTGACCTATCTTTGTGCTCTTCGGATGCACAGCCTGATTTTGATTGGGGGGTGGTCGATGACCTCCATGGTAGTGATCACTTTCCCATTCAAATATCATTTTCAGGGCAACTGCCGCCTGAGAGACCACCTCGGTGGTGCTTGGCGCGGGCGCGGTGGCCTGCATTTCAGGAAATGACTGAATTCTCTATCTCAGTCAAGGAGTTTAGGTCGGTAGATGAGGCCGTCGAGTTCTTCTCCGGCAACCTCATCGCCGTGGGCCTGACTACTATTCCTAGGACGTCTGGCCGTTTTGCACGCCGACCACTCCCATGGTGGTCGGCCGAGTGTGAGACGGCCCTCAAACAGAAGCGTTATGCCTACATGCGCTATAAGCGCCGCCCGAACGATTTCACCGTCGCTGAATTTCGTCGGGCTAGGGCTAGGTTCCGGTATATTTCGAAGCACGCCCGCCGCTCTTCTTGGCGGGCATACGTGTCTTCACTTAACGGGAAGACCCCTTTAGCTGAGGTGTGGAAGCAAGTCAAAAGGATTCGGGGCAAGTTCTCGCAGGACCCCCCTCCCGTTCTCCAGGAGAATGGGACCGCAATCTCGGACCCCGCGTCCGTGGCGGAATCCTTAGCGACCGCTTTTTCCGCATTCTCTAGCCGTGATGCTGCTCCGCCAGCATTCAATGCACGTCGTGATGTCGCGGAAGGCCGCCGGCTGGACTTTACCTCCAGAGGCGGAGAACCCTTCAACGACAAGTTTACTGTGAGTGAGTTGCGTTCCGCTCTCGCTTCGTGCGCGGACACCGCCCATGGTCCGGACGATGTCCCGTACGCCATGCTTCGACACCTGGGTGAGCGAGGCATGGCCTTTCTATTAGATTTGTTCAACAGGATCTGGGTGGAAGGTCTCCTCCCAGACTCCTGGCGAATCGCTACTGTGCTCGCCTTTCGCAAGCCGGGGAGAGATCACTCTACTCCGACCGGTTTCCGCCCAATCTCTCTAACCTCTTGCGTGTGCAAGTTGATGGAGAAATTGGTAAATGTTAGATTAGCCTATTTCCTGGACAGCGGAGGCCATCTGTCTTCTGCACAGTGCGGCTTCCGTAAGTTCCACTCCACGTCGGATGCTCTGCTCCGACTTGAAAATGCCGTCTGCGAGGCTTTCCTTCGTAGACAGCACTACGCCACGGTGTTTTTTGATCTGGAGAAAGCCTATGATACCGCATGGCGATACGGTATCATGGAGACTCTCCACACGATGGGGGCGAGGGGACGCCTCCCAATGTTTATATCTGAATTTTTGCGAGATCGTCGATTCCGCGTACGGGTGGGGGGAGCCCTCTCCGGCCCAAAGGAGCAGGAAGAGGGTGTCCCGCAGGGAAGTGTCCTCAGTGTCACACTCTTTGCCCTGAGCATCAACGGCATCACCTCGGTGCTGCCGGAAGATGTTCTCGCTACGCTCTACGTGGACGACCTTTCGATCTCTTTTGGCGCGGCCCAGATGCCAACTCTGGAGCGTCGACTACAACAGGCATTGAACCGCGTCTCTCGCTATGCCGAAGCGCACAGGTTTCGGTTTTCTTTGGCCAAGACTAAGGTGGTGCACTTCTGCCGCCATCCACGGCTTCACCCCGACCCAGATTTGTTTCTTAATGGGGTGCGCCTGGATGTGGTTGAGTCGCACCGTTTCCTTGGTCTTGTATTCGACCGACGCCTCACCTGGGAGGCTCACATTCGCAGCCTTAGGGTCTCTTGTACCCGCGCCATGGACATTCTCCGTTCCGTGACGTTCAGCGCTTGGGGCGCTGATAGGGCTACCGCCTTACTTTTTTATCGATCCTTTGTTCGCTCGAAACGACTACGGATGCGAGTTTTATGCATCCGCAGCCGAGCGTTTATTGCGGAAGGTGGATTCGATCCACCACACCGGCCTTCGCCTTGCGACCGGTGCCTTCCGCACTTCCCCCATTGAGAGCCTGTTGGTCGATGCTGGGGAGATGCCACTCGCTCTGCGCCGCGTGCAGTGCATCACTCGCCTGTACGCGCGAGCCCGGCGCCTCCCCCAGTCGCCAACAGCTCTCACTGCATCCGCAGCTGATCTCGATGGTGCCTATGCCGCCGAGAGACGCCAGTCATACCCTAAGCCCTTTGGGTTTAGGGCCAGGAAACTCCTTCGAGAGGTAGATATAGCTCTCGGGCCGGTGGCGCCCCTGGTTCTGCCCAGGACGCCACCCTGGAGGGTACCACATTTGGCTATTTGTCGCCACGCCTCTGCTCCCAAAGCTTGTACTGCGCCGGGAGTATTGCGTTCGATCTTTTTGGAGCACACATCGTGTCACGCTGGTACCGTGCCAGTGTATACGGATGGCTCCAAGTCCCAAGAGGGGGTCGGCTTCCACGCCGTATCCCCTCTGTTTGAAGTCAGCGGGGCTCTACCAGGCGCTGCGTCTGTCTTCACGGCCGAGCTGGTGGCAATACACCACTCGGTACGGGAGATTACGCGACGTGCCCGGTTCGGAGACCGGATTGTGATTTATAGCGACTCACAAAGCGCCCTGAGTGCTCTCGGGGCATTGGAATCTCCGCATCCCCTGGTTCGCGAAATCCGTGACGCCACGGTTTTGGCGAGCCGGGCAGATGTCGAGATTATCTTCTGCTGGGTTCCTGGACATGTAGGAATTGCGGGGAATGAGCGCGCCGATGAGGGCGCCAAAGAGTCCGCGAGGACTCTGCGACCGGACCAGCGTTTCGCTCTTCCTCACACCGACTACATGGCAGGAATACGGGCAGCTCTTCGGACTGCTTGGCAAAGAAGATGGGAGACGGTCGAGGGGAACTTAAAGTTGCGTGCCATTGCGCCGCGACTGTTCCCATGGACCTATCCCCCAATGCCGCGGCGGCTTCAGGTTGCTTTCTGTCGTCTTCGAATCGGACACACTCGTGTGACGCATCGTTACTTGGTGGAGCGCTCGCATGTGCCCTATTGCAACGACTGCGTCGTCCCCCAGACTGTTCGGCATATTCTTGTCGAATGTCCCAGTCTGGGTGATCTTCGCGCACGATACCTGTCTCGGTACCGGGATGGGCGGGGTCGCTACCGCCTGTCCCTTGTACTCGGGACGAGTGCGTGCACCATGACTGGTGGACTTATTGACTTTTTGGGGGAGGCCGGCCTTCTCCCCTTTATTTAAGGTTCCTTTTTTTGTTATTGTTTTGTTTTAGATTGCACTCTCCTGCACCGGGGTGAGGGGGACCTCCCCCCGCTGCCGGAGATTGCTTCGATTGTTAAGTTTTTCAAATTTATATTGATTGTTAAGTTTTCATATTTTAACTTTAAAGTAGCCTAATTCTAGGCTGTCGTGTTTTTCGGCGACTTATGCCCAAGTGGGTAGTTGCCAGATGGGCTCTATAAAAAAAAAAAAAAAAAAAAAAATGTATTCATCACTACTTCACTTTTCAACACCAGAAACATTTCTTTCACTTAATTCACTCATAATTTAAAACTTTGCATTTTGCTTTACAGAACAACTGTGTGTCACCATCAAAAGAAATTGTTTGAAAGTGAGTTGAGATACTCACATTCCTAAATTTTTACTAACCATCACAGAAGTATGAAAAACCACTAACATTAGAGTATGAAACCTAAGAATGAACTAATCATCAAAAAATGGTAGTGATTACAAGTCTAAAGTAAAAAAAAAAGCCATGAAACAACCGTGTCACTTTCATAGGAATCGGTCAAAACTGGGTCAAGTTACGTGCATTCATAAATTTCTGCTAACCATTACAGAAGGACTGACCTAAGATTTCTCTACTTTAATTGGATGGAAAACTACTAACATAAGAGTGTAAAAGTTGAAACCTAATAATGAATGAATCCTAAAAAAAAGGGTGGTGTTTATGAGTATAAAATCAAAAACCATAAAACAACCGCATGTTGACAATCAAAAGAAATTGGTAGAGACTGGGTTAAGTTAATCGCTTTCTTAAATCTTCTTTTTAACAAAGAAGGACTGACCTAAGGCATTTCTGTATTTCAATTGAATGATCAATCACTAACATAAGAGTTTGAAACAAAAATGGACATTGTTATACATTGGGGTGCTTACAAGTATAAAGTTAAAGGATATAAAAGACCCTCTGGCGATTATGTAGCACCAAGTCAGAGGCCTTGTAAGGCCCTTCGAGTGGTGGATGGGTTAAGGTACCAAGTAGTGACACTATTTGTTTAAGTGTATCAGAAAATATATGGATGGCAATGATCTAAAATGTCACTATGTTGTACTGTGCCTGCTGCATACAACTTAGATCATAAATGTTAGTTTTTTACACAAGAATAATCCTTGCTTACACGCTATGTCTGAAAGTATTATAACTGTATGTCCTATTGAAAGGCACCATTCCTCCCTTTGTTTTGCGATAGATATTTTACAATGAGTTGCAAAATTTGGAAGTGACTGTGCAACCCTGATATTTAATCTATTAAAGAGGTGAGTAGAGACTTGTAAATGTGTAGAAACCAAAGGACATAATTCAAAATTTGGGGGTTTTGTAAAGATATTGGTTGAGTTTTAGGGAATGGAAAAATATACAAAAGAATAATACAATTAGCCAAAAGAGAACATTGAGCATGGAGGTTTTATATCTAATCATGGTTATGTAGATGAGGTATTTGCCCTGCTGGATTTGTTTGATGAGTTTCTTGAAGTTTGCCCCGTAAGGGGCGCAGCGATTTGCCATCCTGGCCGCCGTGCTGAGGGGACTCAGCACCCTGTCCGGCCCCAGCTTAGCCTCTCTTCCTTCCTTCAAAACACTTGTTTCCTCTCTTTTCATACAACCTCTCCCACAACTTTCTCTGGTCAGCCTCTAATTTCACAGGGTAGATGCTGACTTTCTTCTCGGCCAACTGTCCTGGATTGGGGCTGAGGGGGGAGGGGCCAATGTTCCCTAACCCCTGAGCTCCGCTGTGTCTAAGGTGGAGCCGCCATGCCGATGACTGTCAGGCCACCAGGCGGGAGGGGTGGTCCCAAATGGTGGCGCCTGGCTCTGCCAGGCTTGTAAGCACCTCTCGCAGTGCGGGCTACTGCGAGAGGTGATGTGCGATTGCGTCCCGTATAAAAAAGAGGGTCACCATGCCCATGTATGTACAACAGAAAAAAACCCAAACCCTCAACTTTCCCTGAAACAGCGACGGAGCCGCCCTCGGGCAGCTCCAGCAAAAAAATGGAGGTCCCCCTCCCCGTGCTTGCGCAGGGGACCCTCCATATTTCTCTAACCGGAGAGGAGGCTTACTCCTCTCCTTTGTCTACGGGTGCAGGGGACTCCCCCTCACCCTCTTCTCTGGAGATGCTTTCGGGCGCCTCCCTAAGGGCAGGCAGCCCTTAGCCAGCTGCTCCCCATCGAGGCGGCTCGGTAGGGCAAACCCCCTTAGGGGGGAGAGGGAACCCAAGCCCCTTCTGGCAAGGATATTTAACCTTGCCGGGGTTAAGGCCTGTGCCTCCCCACAAAAGACTAGTGACAATACTGCCAACGGGACCTGCGATGTCTTGGGAGGGGATGGCCAACTGGAGGCCCCTCCTGTGACACACATGGTCCTTGAGGAGCCCCAGCCTCAGACAGTAGGGCCTTCCATGGGGGGGAATCCGAGCTCAGCGCCAAGCACCAAACCCGAATCCGCCCCATGCAGGGTCCTCTTCAAACGGCTGAGGGCTCCGAGGCAGTACAAGGAGGGAAGGGATCTCCTCCAACAGGTGCCCCTACGACTACCAGGACCTTCTCCATTTTGGAGAAGGACCTGGCTGAGGCCGGTCCATCTGGCATGGGGGCTTCTGCCGGTGGAGGTGAGAAGCGGGTTCATTCCCAGCCCTCCTCTCCTAAAAAGAAGAATAAAAAGACAAGAAAGACAAAGAAGACTCAGGGCTGCTCTCCATCTGTGGGGACGGATGGGTCTGCTGCCACTTTGGTAGGTGACCAAGCCAAGATCGGCACATCCGGCCCCTCTACCCCCCTGTGTGCGGAGCCCCTGACTAAGACCAACAGTGCACCCGGCATAGCGTCGATGACATCGGGGCCCCTCATTCAGAGATTACCTGGCATTTTCGAGCCCGCTGGCTTCAAGCGCTGGCTCCAAGGGCAACATGATACATTAGAGGAGAGCATTAGCTAGTGCAATTGGTAGAGAGCCGAAGGTGACCTGTTTCTCGGACAGGAGCCTTCTGGCGAATGCGGCGAATCCTGCCGAGGCGGCCAAGATAAGTGCTCTTCGGACACTTCATGGCACCCCGGTGAGTGTGTCGCCACACTCTAACATGAATTTTGTGAAAGGAGTAGTTTATGCGAGGGAACTCGTTGACTACACCATTGAGGACATCATCCTAGAGCTGGCTGACCATGGGGCAGTCAAGGTCGAATGTGTGATGAGAAAACAGGGAGGGGTCTCAAGACCCACCCCTACACTCTTCGTCACGTTCGACTGTGACAAGCTCCCTGAGTCGGTGTGTGCCGGTTGGTACCGCTACCGCGTGAAGGCATTCATGCCACTGCCGTGGCGGTGCTATTACTGTCACCACTTCAGCCATACGAATCGCTCATGTAGACGTGCAAAGTCGTGGTCACCCAAAGTCTGTGTAAATTGCTCCAAGATCACACACGATAAGTCCAAATTGTGTGTGGCCAAGTGTGTCAATTGCGGAGAGCCGCACCCTGCTTCTTTGAAGCAATGTGGTGCATATCTCCTTGAGAAAGAAATCCTGGCTGTTCAGGCCCAGGATCGACTCTCATTCCGAGAGGCTAAGGACTTGGTCCTGGCGCGCCCGGCTCTGCCTGGGACGTCATATGCCTCAATAGTTAGAAAGGCCCATCCAGGCCAACGAGCCCTTCTGTGGGCTCTACCCAACCCGGGCACTCCCCTGGTAAAGCTGGCGGCAAAAAGGGTTCATACCCAGCCCCGGCTAAAACCAGGGCTCCCCCCTCTTCCCCCAGCGTGACCGTTTCCCGCAAGGCGAAACGGCCACGCGCCTCCACCGAGTCGTTAGACTCAGGAGGCAACACCCCTGAAGATGGTCACTAGGCCATCTTCGGGGGTTCCTAAAGCTGTCCCCGAAAAGGAGGACAGCAACAAAGGAGCTTCGGCTCCTTCGCCCACGCCCCGAGGTGTGGCGAGTGGCTCGGGGACGGTGTTTCCTCGAAAAGAGGGCCCCCCCTAAGGTTTCGAGCAGAGGGAGGAAAAGACTCGCATGGCGAGCCCAACCTTCCCCAATAAGTCCTCGAAGGCAACAGCACCCGGGGTTCTGCCCCCGGGAAGCATACGGCCATTTCCGTTAGGGTCTTCAGTTCGAGGAGGGCCCCCGCGTCTCCTCGGAGCTGCTCCGCCAGCATTCAATGCACGTCGTGATGTCGCGGAAGGCCGCGGGCTGGACTTTACCTCCAGAGGCGGAGAACCCTTTAACGACAAGTTTACTGTTAGTGAGTTGCGTTCCGCTCTCGCTTCGTGCGCGGACACCGCCCATGGTCCGGACGATGTCTCGTACGCCATGCTTCGACACCTGGGTGAGCGAGGAATGGCCTTTCTGTTAGATTTGTTCAACAGGATCTGGGTGGAAGGTCTTTCCCCAGACTCCTGGCGAATCGCTACTGTGCTTGCCTTTCGCAAACCGGGGAGAGATCACTCTACTCCGACCAGTTTCCGCCCAATCTCTCTAACCTCTCGCGTGTGCAAGTTGATGGAGAAATTGATAAATGTTAGACTAGCCTTTTTCCTGGGCAGCGGAGGCCATCTGTCTTGTGCACAGTGCGGCTTCCGCAAGTTCCACTCCACGTCGGATGCTCTGCTCCGACTGGAAAATGCCGTCTGCGAGGCTTTCCTTCGTAGACCACTACGCCACGGTGTTTTTTATCTGGAGAAGGCCTATGATACCGCATGGCGATACGGTATCATGAAGACTCTCCACACGATGGGGGCGAGGGGACGCCTACCAATGTTTATATCTGAATTTTTGCGAGATCGTCGATTCCGCATACGGGTGGGGGGAGCCCTCTCCGGCCCAAAGGAGCAGGAAGAGGGTGTCCCGCAGGGAAGTGTCATCAGTGTCACACTCTTTGCCCTGAGCATCAATGGCATCACCTCGGTGCTGCCGGAAGATGTTGTCGCTACACTCTACGTGGACGACCTTTCGATTTCTTTTGGCGCGGCCCAGATGCCAACTCTGGAGCATCGACTCCAACACGCATTGAACCACGTCTCTCGCTATGCCGAAGCGCACAGGTTTCGGTTTTCTTTGGCCAAGACTAAGGTGGTGCACTCCTGCCTCCATGCACGGCTTCACCCCGACCAAGATTTGTTTCTTAATCGGGTGCGCCTGGATGTGATTGAGTCGCACCGTTTCCTTGGTCTTGTATTCGACCGACGCCTCACCTGGGAGGCTCATATTCGCAGCCTTAGGGTCTCTTGTACTCGCGCCATGGATATTCTCCGTTCCGTGACGTTCAGCGCTTGGGGCGCTGATAGGGCTACTGCCCTACTTTTTTATCAATCCTTTGTTCGTTCGAAGCTCGACTACGGATGCGAGTTTTATGCATCCGCAGCCGAGCGTTTATTGAGGAAGGTGGATTCGATCCACCACACTGGCCTTCGCCTTGCGACGGGTCTCCCGCACTTTCCCCATTGAGAGCCTGTTGGTCGATGCTGGGGAGATGCCAGTCTTCGCCGCGTGCAGTGCATCACTCCCCTAAACCCTTTCTAAACCCAAAGGGTTTAGGGCCAGGAAACTCCTTCGAGAGCTAGATATAGCTCTCGGGCCGGTGGCGCTCTTTGTTCTGCCCAGGACGCCACTCTGGAGGGTACCACATTTGGCTATTTGTCGCTACGCCTCTGCTCCCAAAGCTTATACTGCGCCGGGAGTATTGCGTTCGACCTTTTTTGAGCACACATCGTGTCACGCTGGAACCGTGCCAGTGTATACGGATGGCTCCAAGTCCCACGAGGGTATCAGCTTCCACGCCGTATTCCCTCTGTTTGAAGTCAGTGGGGCTCTACCAGGCGCTGCGTCTGTCTTCACGGCCGAGCTGGTGGCAATACACCACTCGGTACTGGAGATTACGCGACGTGCCCGGTTCGGAGAGCGGATTGTGATCTATAGCGACTCACAAAGTGCCCTGAGTGCTCTCGGGGCATTGGAATCTCCCCATCCCCTGGATCACGATATCCGTGACGCCACGGTTTTGGCGAGCCGGGCGGATGTCGAGATTATCTTCTGCTGGGTTCCTGGACATGTAGGAATTGCGGGAATGAGGGCGCCAAAGAGTCCGCGAGGACTCTGCGACCGGACCAGCGTTTGGCTCTTCCTCACACCGATTACATGGCAGGAATACGGGCAGCTCTTCGGACTGCTTGGCAAAGAAGATGGGAGACGGTCGAAGGGAACTTAAAGTTGCGTGCCATTGCGCCGCGACTGTTCCCATGGATCTATCCCCCAATGCCGCGGCGGCTTCAGGTTGCTTTCTGTCGTCTCCGAATCGGGCACACTCGTGTGACGCATCGCCATTTGATGGAGTGCTCGCCTGCGCCCTATTGCAACGACTGCATCGTCCCCCAGACTGTTCTGCACATTCTTGTCGAATGTCCCAGTCTGGGTAATCTTCGCGTACGATACCTGTCCCGGTACCGGGATGGGCGGGGTCGCTACCGCCTGTCCCTTGTACTTGGGACAGATTCGTGCACATTGACTTGTGGACTTGTTGACTTTTTGGGGGAGGCCGGGCTTCTCCCCTTTATTTTAGGTTCTTTTTGTGTTATTGTTTTGTTTGTAGGTTGTACTCTCCTGCACCGGGGTGAGGGGGACCTCCCCCCGCTGCCTGAGATTGCTTCCTGATTGTTAAGTTTTTCCAATTTATATCATTAAGTTTTCATATTTTTACTTTAAAGTAGCCTAGTTTGCGGCTGTCGTGTTTTTCGGCGACTTATGCCCAAGTGGGTAGTTGCCAGATGGGCTCTATAAAATGAAAAAAAAATAAAAATCTTGAAGCGTGATTTATGAGTTGTTTTATGGATTTAATTCTAAGATTCAGAAATGTTGATTGTGTGTGCATTAGTATAAAAAGTAGGTTGGCTATGAAAAGAGGTGATTGAATGTCTTTGAAAAAAACCAAGCATGTTTGCAGATAATTTATGAGGGTGTTTAGTGCTATGTGGCTTGTTGATAATGAAACCCCCTGACCCTTCTTGTCCTGACCAGTGGATAGATGTTGAGTTTGCAGTCTTCAGCATCAATGGTATCAGATCAGTGCTGCTGGAAAATATTCTCACCACGCTCTACATAGATGACCTTTCAATCAGCACTTGGGGATTCTGATACGGCTACTCATTATCCTTTTGGCATTCCTATGTTTGTTCTAACCAAGACTACGAATGCAAGTTCTATGCATCTGCAGCTATCGTAAATTGCTGATTGGGGACTCGATCCACCACACTGCTGCCTTCAACATGCCCCCTCTAGAGAGCCTTCTTGTTGATGCTGGGGAGATGCCACTTGCTTTACGGTGAGGACAGTATGTTATATGTGAGACCAGTATCTACCCCAGTCGCCAACAGTTCTGATTTCATCTATACCTGCTCTACAGGGGTGTACCCTGTGTAGTCTGTTATGCTTGGTACCTGGAAGAGTTGCATGTCTCCCTGACCAGTGCAAATGAGGCAAGCTCTGTCAATGGGTTAACTTGAACACACTGATGGGGCCTGAGGAAGTTGTTGTTGGGCTTCTTCCTCACTCCCCCTCAGCATTCTTTTTTCTCTATGACTCTTCCCTCAACCCTCTGTCTAGGCTTAAGGACTTGACCAGCTACCCCATACTGTGTCACAATAGATGCTTTGGAACTTCTATTGACCTCTTTTAATGGTCACAGGTTGCAAGAGACCGGGCATTGAATTGAGGGGACCTGGGTGTTGGACACTAATAATGGAAATACTGGTTTGCGCCAATAACCACTTTCCTGCCTGTAATGGACTGATCACCTCCCTTCCGCCGTTCTTGGGTGCATCAGGCTGTACTGATTGTGGCGGCTGGGCTTTACTGCCTTGGCTGCCAGGCTAACTAAAAGTCTCAGGGTCCCATCTCTGGGTCTGTCAAAAAAGATATTGAGGTCCTGGGTGTCATCTCTAGGATTATTATGTCCTAATGATATCCACCCTATGACCTTTCCCCTCAGGCCATGAAGTTGGGAGCTTCAGCTTTGGGGTAACTTCTGGTTGGTGTGCATCGCTCTCCTAGGTTGGGAACACCAATCTTTAATGCATCCACAGTAGTGGATCCCTGAAAAGTATAAAAAAAACACAGGATAGGTGGATATAGACTACCAACCCCCTCGTTTTCTTTTTCAATGGTCTCAAGCTTAGGAAATTACTCTGTGTATTGGCAGGATTTCCAAAGTTTTCAACAGTTCTTAGTCAGCAATTTGTACAACATCCCTCTCTTAATCTTCACCTGACCTTGGTGTTGGGGCAGACAAGGAGGTAAAAGATGACACTACTCTGACAGGTTGAAATGCTTCCCTGATACCTTCTGAATGATCTGGGGAGACTACTTGGTCAATCCCCAGGGTCAAGTCCTTGCCGACTTTATTGATGGGCTGGAGATAGGTGTCCTAAATCTGGATGAGTTTACGCATCACTGCCTGACAGCCACTTCATTTTTCTGTCTTGATCTATCCCTCTTTTGGATGTAAAGTGGTTGATGACCTCTACCCTTCAACACCTAGATGACAGGCATGACCTTTGTTATATTTGTTCAACAGGATCTGGAATAAGAGTATCCTCCCATACTGCTGGCGAATGGCTACTGTGGCAAGATCAATCTACCCTGGCCTATTTCTGCCTAATCTCTCTTAAACTCCTGCCTGTGCAAGTTGATGGAGAAGTTGGTAAATGTTAGATTAGCCTTTTTTCTGGACAGTGGAGGCCATCTGTCTTCTTCAAAGTGCAACTTCCACAAGTTCTACTCCACATTTGGCACTGCTGAGACTGGAAAATGCCGTCTGTGAGGCCTTGACCTCTAGACAGCACTCTGCCACTGTGTTTTTCAATCTGGAGAAGTCCTATGATACTGCATAGAGATACTGTATCATGGAGAATCCACATGCTGTGGGCGAGGGGACATATCTCAATCTTTATTTGAGTTTTTGTGAGATTCGTCTATTCTGTGTACGGGTGAGGGTATTCCTCTCCAGCCCAATGGAGGAAGAAGGTGCCCCACAGGCAAGTTTCCTTAGTGTCACACTCATTGCCCTGAGCTGCTGCCGGAAGATGTTGTCTATGTTGTATGTGAAGGAACTTTCATCTCTTTTGGTGTGGCCCAGATGCTAACTCTGGACCATCGACTCCAACAGGCATTGAACCACATCTTTCGCTATCCTGAACTGCACAGGGTTCAGTTTTCATTGATAAAGTCCAAGGTGGTGCACTTCTGTCACTATCTACGGCTCCACTTTACTCCGACTTGTTCCTAAATGGGGTTTGCCTGGGAGTGGGTGATTCACACCATTTCCTCAGTCTTGTTTTTGATTGATGCCTCGCCTGGGAATCTCATATTTGCAGCCTTAGTATCTTCCTTCTGTGATGTTCAGGACCTGGATTACTGATAGTGTTACTGTCTTGCTCTTTTTACCTATCATTGTTTATTCAAAGCTTGTCTATGGATGCAAGTTTTATGCATCTGCAGTTGAGCATGCTTTGTGGAAGGTGGACTATATCCACGACATCGGTGTCTGCCTGGCAGCCATTCCCTTCCACATGTCATGTCCCCCATTCAGAGCCTACTTGTCAATGCTGCAAAGATGCCACTCGCTCTATGCTGTACAGTGTGTATTATGTGCCTGTATGCGTGAGCATGGTGACTCCTTCAGTTGCCAATAGCTCTCACTTCATCTGCAGCTCATCTTGATGGTGCATATGCCACCAAGAAACACCAGTCATATGCTAAGCCCTTTGGTTTTAGAGTTAGAGAATTCCTTTGAGAGCTCTGTATACCTATCTGGCTGGTGGCACTTCTGGTTCTGCTCAGGATTCTATCCTGGAGGGCACAGCCTTTGACTATTTATCGTCAAAGCTTACACAGCACCAAGATTATTGTGTTCAGCATTTATGGAGCATGCTTCTTGTTACACTGGATCCATGCCCGTGTATACGGATGTCATCAAGTACCGGGACAGGGTCAACTTCCATGCCATTACCACTAGGTTGAAATCAGTGTGGCTCTACCAGGCCCTGTATCTGTCTTCACAGCTGAGCTGGTTGCAATACACTGCTCTCTACAGGAGATAATGCGCTGTGCCCATTTGGGAGACTGAGCCGTGATCTTTAGCGACTGCCAAAGCGCCCTGAGTGCTCTCTTGGCATTGTAATCTCTGCAACCCTGGTTCGTGCTATGTGATACCTCCATTCAGGCGAGTTGGGTGGATGTAGAGATTATGTTTTGGTCATTTCCTGTACATGTGGGGATAGTTCACAGGAGGTCTGTACCACCAGATCACCATTTCACTCTTCCTCACACTATTTGTCAGGAATCAGGTTAACCCTCTGGGCACTTGCTCTTGTCAGTAATAGGATGAATATGAGTGCTACTCTTTGTCCCTTGGTCATGCACTCCTGGGCATGTGCTTTTGTCAGTAATGGGATGAATATGAGTGCTACTCTTTGTCCCTTGGTCATGCACTCCTGGGCATGTGCTTTTGTCAGTAATGGGATGAATATGAGTGCTACTCTTTGTCCCTTGGTCATGCACTCCTGGGCATGTGCTTTTGTCAGTAATGGGATGAATATGAGTGCTACTCTTTGTCCCTTGGTCATGTACTCCTGATTGTAGTTTGATAATTTTTTGAGAGGTGGGTGGGTGGGGAGTGCTCCAAAGTATTTAGTCTTTGGGTGCATGCTCAGGCCCATGAGGGAGTAGTGGCTCTCCTGGTGCCTGAGCATGGCTTTTTTTTGTATTTTACTTTAGCTTAAAAAGAGCTTGTTTTGTTATTTTCTGTTGCTATCTCCTCATTGGCACTCACCAGAGGAGACCTAGAATTAAATAATTTTAAATCATCGTTTGTAGTAGACTTATTCCCCCTCCCCCTTACTTCTGCGAGATGGGAGGCCCATAAGAAGGCCACCATGCTCTTGGGTAGGTGCACAGATCCATAAGAGATGAGATATTTGTGTAGCGTGATGTTTGGGGAGTCTATGCTAATGGCCATAATACAAGGGGCAGTAAGAACAAGTGTATTTAAATATTTGTTATAAAAGTTTAACAAAATATTGAGACTATATATTATACACATATTTAGATATATCTAATATCTATCTTTCGTGAAAATTTAAAGTGAATTGATAAATATTTGTAAGTTATGAGAAAATAAACAAGCTATCTTTGAAATTGCAGCGGCCAAAAGTTAAGGGTCACTTAGATAAATTGAACTACCAGCCGAGGTATTTGTGTTTAGGACACTGTTGATGGGCTAACAGTTACTTCTTATGATCATACATTATTGGAACATTCAACTGTCAACATGGTGGCTTGATAAAAAACAAAGGATTGTGTGCCTTCACCAAGAGGGTAAATAAAAGTATGTGATAGCAACTACTGTAGGAAGGTCTAGAATTGTTGTGAAACAAATGGTAGCTTGTTTTAAGCCATCAGGTTCGACAGATGCTAAACCCCAAACTGGTAGACCTCGTAAAATGTCACCAAGACAGGATCGTATTATGGTTAGAATGTCACTGAAAGATAGGTTTAAAAGTGCTGCGAGTTCAGATACATCTCCGTATCGTGCAAAACAGTTTCCTGGAGGTTACAAGGTTCTGGGTTGCTTGCTCGGGCACCGACAAAAGAACCTCTGATCTCCAAGAAGAATCAAAGAGCCCTTCTTCATTATGCTCACGAACATATCATTTGGACAGAAGAACAGTAGGTGCAGTTTCATTTTAGCCTCATCAGTTCAACCTCCTAACTTCGTGCAGGATAACACTCCCTACCACACTGCAAAGAGAGTCAAAGATTTTTTGAGTGATAAAGGGGTTGATCTCATCGACTGGCCACCTCAAAGTCCTGATCTCAACCCTATAGAAAATGTTTGGAAGATTATTGGAGATGGGGCGTGAAGGAGAAATCCAAAGAACCAAGATGAACTCTGGGAATGTTTGAAAAATGAATGGAACAATATTACCCTATCATTTTGCAAGAAATTAATTTAGTTCTGCAATAACAGATGTCAGGAGGACATTGCTATTAAAGGGATGTTCACAAAATATTAATAGTAAGGGTTTCTTTTTTTGTTCTTGTTCCATCTTACATTGTTTTTCTAACTGACCCTTAACCTTTGGCCGCTGCAATTTAAAAGATAGTTTGTTTATTTTCTCATAACTTACAAAATATTTATCTATTCAGTTGAGATTTTCATGAAAGATAGATATTATATATATCTAAATATGTATATAATATATAGTCTCAACATTTTGTTAAACTTCTATAATACATATTTAAATACACTTGTTCTTAGTGACCATTATATTATGGCCACTAGTATATAAGTAGGTGTTTGGTGTCTGGGCTTTGGTTGCATCTGGTGTGTATGTTGGTGTTAGGGCAAGGTTTATTCTGTGTTTGCATCATTTTAGTATAGTGGAGTGGCCTTGGCTGAATTGAGAAAGGATTACTCTGTGTGGCTGTGTGTAGTGATTTCTCTGTTTTATTAAGTGGGTAGGGGGCTCATTTAGGATGTTTGGTGGTAGATTTAGAGGGGATGAGCATCATTACATTGTTACTATTTAGATATGTATGAATACTATACGATGGAAAAGGGAGAAAGCACATTAAATAAACTACCCTTCCTTATACCCTTAAAAACTCCTGGCTGGGCATCATCTGCTGGTTTATTCATCGAGTTATAAGAGTCTAATTAGTCTCCCTTATACAAAACTGTCAAGCTCCCTCTCACAATTTTCTCTACCTGCTGTGTGCAAGCAAGTGGAATCGTAGCCCTTTCAATGCCTGCAACCTCCGTATATTTGTGCTGTTCAACCCTTCACATTCCTCCACACATTAAAATGTTGTATACCAGTAGACATTTTTATTCCTGGTGGTTGGGTCCAGTGATTCTCATTAAAGCAGTCTCAGGTCAATTAACTACATTGGGTTATTATACAAGTTAATGAGGGAATAGAGCCCATCTGTTTCACATATGAGGTGTGTTGTCTTTACTGGTCTTTTACAGCATGCAGCTAACATCACGGCCATGGTATTTGTGCTTCACCACCACATGGAAGAACTTTGCTCACTTTCAATGTATATTATGTATGTATACTGTCCATATATCTCAATGGAAAGCTTCATTTTACATTTCTTTGTAGATGATATAACTATGACTGCTGATGGAGTAGACACATACCATATTGTCAAGGATGCTAAGCGATACAAGTTAGTGTGTTTGTGTTACATTTTAGCACTTAATCTGTTAATACTATGACTATTATGCCTGACCCCTCCAAAAATCCAGTGGATTATCAAGTTTACCATTGAAATGTAGTGTGTGTATAGATTCGGTATTTTTTTTTTTAATGTTTGCTTGTTCCTTGTATATTAGGGTTGTTTAGAAAGTAATTACTTATTTTCACACTTGTATGTCCCTACCCACGGAGGAATAAAGGCATCTTAAATGAGAGCAGATTGATGGTAAACCCCTTACCATTAAAAAAAAAAGGTTTATTTTAAAAAGAGACCAAAACAAATTTTTCGTTTAACCTAAAGGAAGATTTTAACATTCCCTTCTGGCAGCTGCCAGCAAAGGCACAGCTCCACCCAGAGAAGGAAAAAGGTGGGTTGGAAAAGAAAGTAGTGTGTAATGAGAGGAAAACCACCTGATAGACTGTTAGAGAGATGTTAACATCCACCCTAGAACACTGAGTTATCCCATAGCTTACAAAAGTACATTCAGGTTGGCTTATAAGTTGCTTGTTTTTGTATTTGCCATGCCACTAACCTATTTATCAATTGTAATTACTAATTATCAATGATTGCAGTCTTGTTTAAAAGATTTTTTAAAATTGATTATAGAGCAGTTTTCAACATCTTTGTTTCTAAATGTTCCGCCACTTATGAAATGCTCTAGTGATTGAAATAAGTGGATACTCCATAGGTACTAACTTCGGTGATTCTGGGGGAAGTAAAAAAGTTCCTATCTTAACACGTAAATTTTCCTGCGATTGCATGTCAGAATGAGCCTTTGCATTTTCATGCTGGAGAATAACACCTTTTCTTTTTAATAAAGTTGTCCACTCTCAATGTAATGATTCATTTGCATGATCAAGTTGGCAATAATGGTCTTTCCTTGTTCAATTACCTCATATTAGACAACTTCCTCTTTACATTCCACCAGATGCATAGCAAGGACTTTTGTGGAAAAGTCCTCATTTTGGCATTGCCACTGGTTTCTCCTTTGCCAATAACTACTCTCTTTTGCTTCTGTCTTCCCTCACCTATGACAATGCACTGCATAATCCAGACATTATTATTCCTTACAAAGAGACTTGTAGATGGCAAAATGTTGTTAAGCTTGGTTTCTTTCATAAGATCATCATTCATTGCAGTTTGTCTTTTAGAACCACAGCTGACCTTCATTGCATCAGGATACATTCCACAAATGTTTTTCATTGCCAGCATAGCAGTACTACTATTTTGAAACTTTTTGACAAAGTAAGCACTGACAAATATGTTGCTCTTTAAAGTCTGTACCATATCTTCTTATGGGGTTGAACATTACTTTACACTATAAAGGAGACCTTGCCTGATAGATGAGATGATAAACTATAGACGTTTTCAACCATTTAAAGGTAGCTATGCCTTAATTGGTTGTCTCATATAGCGTTAAAGTAGGTGATTACTTTCTGACCACCCTAATATTTACCTCATTTCCATCATGTAGTTCATTGGTGTTTGCTGCACTAGTGCTTTTCTCATTTTTTCCACTTTTTCAGGGAATGTAAACGAACGGAAGGAGTCAGTACCACTGATCTCGTCGGCCGAATGCTTCTGATGACCAGACAGCATCAGCAGGTGGGTGTGATACCTACATTCATGCCTCAAGTTAATATCTTGTTTGAAAAATGCTGCACAACTCTTTTGCCCATATTTAGTGTTCCTATTGTTAGTTAAGGATGTGGAGAATGGAAGTTTGTTAATTATCTGCTAGAACTTGTTCCCAATGGCTTTTAAATACTCCCCTTCCCACCATAGTATAAAAAATATTAAATGTAATCCCTATATGTGCATGAAAGGCTGACATGCTAAGATGTTTTTTTGACAGTGGCCTGCTTGGGCCCTTCTGCCCAGGAAGGACTCCTGACTGAATCAGATGGTACTGCACATTGCTCAACATTCCTACGAAGGGAGTTTTATGCATGTCATGTGAAAGGTACTATGGCTCTTGCATGTAGTGGCAAAGATGGTTTGAGTGTCTTGTAGTATGGACAAATTTTGTTTGTCATGTTGAGATGGTTTTAGCAGCATGATCTTTGTTTTATGAAGGCTGTGGGTAGTATAGGCAAGTGAGGGACAAACATATTGCTTTTGTGTGTTGGTGATGGATTCCTCGAATTGCCTGAATGTGGTTCCTGAATGCTTGGATTGTGTTCTTTTATTTAAAGGAAGTGCTGTTTGCTTAAGTGATGCAGGATTGTTTTTTGTACACCCATTTGCATGTTGTAAAGAGAGTGAGAGTGCATTTTGAAGGTGAGACAGTCATTTGGTTCTGTTGCAGCCAAGCTTTGAGTCTTGTGATGTAGAATTGTAGATTACAAGTGGCTTAGGTGTTATGCAAGCATGGTGATCATCTGCATAAGTGCAGAATGTTATATTGCGGTTGTGGATGGAGAGTTGGAGTGTGTTGGAGAAATTATGGATCCCTGTGGGACTCCATTTTGTATGTGCTGTGTTCATGATGGCTTGCCATCATATATTGCTGCTGCAGGGTTCCCATACATCAGGTAGTCAGATTTTTGGATTTTGGTCAGGTAAAGTCAGTCTTTTAAGTCAAAAGTCGGGTAATTTGTGCAAATTTATAAAAAAGTCAGGTAAATTTTTTTCTTTATTTCAGATTTTTATTTTTTCCACTCTATAATTATGTAACAGCTATTTTCTTTCAATCTGTGTACACATTTTAGGCAAAAATATAGTACATACTAATATCTAATTCATTTACTTTTAATTTAAAATTAACTTCATTTCTCACCCATGTATAGAATTCCGCAGACATTGATTTCCCCAGAGGAGCTGGTATATACTAGCTCAATGGCGCTGGCATGCCTTGGTTCCTTAGCCTCTGCTTAATATTCAATATTCATTTCTTTTTACTTTTTTCTTACCTCATCCAGGATGTTGTGGAGCGCACCCAAAGGAGTATCCGGCCCATTGGGAAGGCGGACGTACGCCAGTATGCCCGAGTCACTCCCCAAACAACCTTCTCGGAGGTTGTCAAAAATGGTGCCACCGTGACAACCAAGAAGCCGGGAAACGGAAGAGTATAGGGGGTCCTACATTAGGGGACTCCCTGAAAGTTCTTCTGTTCAATGCGAGGTCAATCAGGAACAAGTTTCCTGAGCTCCGTGGCCTCGTAGCGACGGAAGAACCTGAAATGGTAGCCATAACAGAATCGTGGATAAAAACCTCAAACCGAGACTTTGAAGGCGAATTCACGGTTCCTGGCTACCAACTCTTCCACAAAGATAGGCCAGACAGAGAGGGTGGCGGTGTAATGTTGTACATCAAGGATACAATCAAATCTACGAACTCCAACATTATATCCGATCACGAGCTCCTAGGCATTGACCTAGAGATAGGTCCTGTCAGATACAGGACCCTGGTGCTTTACAGACTCCCTTCCCAACCGGTTGAGAAGGACAGGGAACTGTACCAGCTGCTGGGTGAGCTTGTTCAAGGCAGAGTGGGCATCGTTATGGGCGACTTCAACAGACAAGTTGTTTGGGAAACCAGAGCAGCCTGTGGTGAGAGCGCGCCACTCCTGGAGTTCGCCAACAACGAGTTCCTCACTCAATGGGTCAGAGAACCGACGAGAGGAGACAATATCCTCGACTTGGTCTTCACCTCTGATGATGATATCGTTGAGGATCTCTCTGTAGGCGAAGAGCTCGGTGGCAGTGATCACCAGCTAATTAGATTTACCGTCAAGATCCCGAAGGTAAGGTCTGTTGCCAGTCAATCAAGGAAATTTGACTTGAGAAGAGCAGACTTTGCAAGCCTTCGTGCTGGGCTGACTGATGTAAGGCTAGCGGTATGCGAAGATGTTGAGGATTCGTGGAACAATTTCAAAAATAAGTTCATGAGTCTTCAATCAAGTTGCATCCCTCTTAAATGCCTCCGTCGGTCTTCCGTTCAACCAAAGTGGTTTAATCGAGAAATCGGCCAACTGCTTAGGGAGAAGAGAAATGCCTACCGGCGATCGAAGATCTCGGTTGCCTTTGACGAGTACCGGAGGCTAGCCAGAAGAGTGAAGTCCAGCATAAGGGTGGCTAAGCGGTCTGAGGAACTCCGAGTGGCGAGACTCTGCAAGGAGAATCCCAAGGAGTTCTTCGGCTATGTAAATAGCCGTAAACCAATCCATCGTAGGATTGGGCCCTTAGTGGACGAGGAGGGTGCATTAACTCACTCAGATGCAGAAAATGCTAACCTTCTCAATGACTACTTCTCTTCAGTGTTTACTAAAGAGTGTGGTCCCATCACCCAGCCCACGGATTCCTACTTGGGGGGGGGGGAGCTGGAGCTAATGGACTTCACCGAAGGAGAAATAAAGAAAAAGATCGCTGACCTAAAGACGAATAAGTCCCCCGGACCGGACATCTGTGCGCTATCTTTAACATGTCAATCCGGACCGGATGCGTTCCTAGAGACTGGCGTGAGGCGGAGGTGACTCCGATCTTCAAGAAAGAAGACCCCAGCGATCCGTCAAACTACCGACCCATCAGTTTGACTTCGATAGTCGGTAAACTCATGGAAAGCATGATAGTGGACAAGATAACGTCTTATTTAGAGTCAAACGTGCTACTGAAGAGTTCCCATCACAGCTTCCGAAGGCAACGGTCATGCCTGACGAACCTTGTGGAATTCTTCCACTTTGTGTTCAGTGAGCATGATCGAGACAAAGTGGTGGATGTTGTGTACCTTGACTTCCAAAAGGCCTTTGACAAGGTACCACACCTCCGCCTTCTCCGGAAAGTGCGTGCACAGGGCATAGGCGGCAAGGTAGCAGGTTGGATAGAGAGCTGGCTAAGTGACAGACGGCAACGCGTAGTGGTGAATGATCGGGCTTCTGAATGGGCACCCGTATCTAGCGGTGTCCCTCAAAGTTCCGTCCTGGGACCACTACTGTTTATTATCTATGTCAATGACATGGATGGTGACATGGTTGCCAAAATCTCCAAATTTGCCGACGACACCAAGCTTGGTATCAATGTGGCAAAGGAGGGGAACACTGCCCGCCCCCAAGAGGACCTTCAAAGGATTGGGGAGTGGTCGGACACGTGGCAAATGCCTTTCAACGTGGGGAAATGCAAAGGAATGCATATTGGCCACCGAAACCCCAAATCTCAGTACATCCTTAAGGGCATTGCTCTTGAATCGAGTGACACTGAGAAGGACTTGGGTGTAACTATCACTAGCGACCTCAAGTTCTTGAAACAGTGCATCGAGGCGGAGAAGAATGCTCAAAAGATGTTAGGCTACATAAAGCGCCAGTTTGGATACCGTAACAAGGAGATAGTACTTTGTCTGTACAACTCCCTCGTTCGACCGCACCTGGAGTATGCCGTACAATTTTGGAGTCCTTCGTTTCCAAAGGATATCGCAAGGTTGGAAAGCATACAAGCCAGGGCAACCAAGCTGATTCCCTCTATCCGACATAAAAGTTATGAGGATAGACTAAGGGAATTAAATCTGTTCTCGCTGAAAACTCGTAGACTGCGTGGTGAGCTCATTGAAGTTTTCAAAATTCTTTGAGGGTTCGACAATGTTGACTACCGGGATATTTTCACACTGAGTGAGAACAGAACGCGCAATCACGGCTTCAAACTTGAACTGAAGCGTTACAACTGCAATCTGTGTGGAAATTTTTTCACTTACAGTATCTGCGGTAAGTGGAAGGCAATTCCAGTGGAAGTTGTCAACAGTGAATCTGTTGACCAGTTCAAGTCAAGACTAGACAAAGTCTTGAAAAGTGGCCGTTTAGGGACGCAAAACAATTGAGCAGCCATGTGCCTGCTCGATTGCTAGTCCAAAGGTACCCTCTTTGAATGGACTGTAAGGTCTCCTAGGGTACTTCCTTTCCTTGTTACTCCTTGTTACCTATATTTCTTTAATTACTTTATACTTACGTCAATGAAATAAATACTCATCAAATAGTAAATGTCTGAAACAGGATAAAAAACAAAAAAAAATTTATTGCATACATCTGGCATTTTTCAACATTTTTAGAAGCTAATAACTTTTGCAGATAGATATATATTTTAAGCAGATACATCAGATCTATAGGGAAAAAAACAAAAATAATTTTTGAAGTGGTTTGGTGTGTAGATTAGTCTACAATTTTTGGGACTTTGAGTTTTGGAGTTTATGTATACTATTTAGGTTTATTTATAAATATCAAGTTTTTTTTCAGATTGGTTTTATTAATTTTATATAGAAAAATTAGTGCAAATCAAACATATTTTAATAATCAGTGGTTAATTGCTGAAAAATTTCCTCAATTTTCTGGATGGTGTTGCTACAGACAGTAAACTAGTTACTTTAAATTGTTTCAAAAACATACAACTGAGTAATGTGGGAAAAAGAGCTATAGTTAATCATATGAAATCGAAAAAAACATACAGAAAGTGTAACAGCTAGATCAATAACTCCCTCATTCAATTTATTTTATTCTGTATCTGCAACCAGTCAAAAGACTGGCTCAGATTCTGTTCCTGAGTCTTCTACATCTTCTACTGCATCAACAAGCAATACACTCTTAAAGCAGTCGTCACTCACTGAAGGCCTCACTGTTAACATTTCAGATGTTACCAGAGCATAAATATGGGCTATACATACTGTCATGAAGAGATCTTCAATGAATTCAAATTCAGATGTTTCCGAGGCTTTTAAAATGATGTTTTTTAACAGTCAAATTGTTAAACAATTTCAATTAGGAAGTAGTAAACGTACATATTATATAAATCATGGCATTGCTCCTCCTTACTTTAATGAATGCTTAAAGGCAATAATTTAAAAATGTCAGGATTTTGTTATTTATTTGATCTGTTAACAAAATAACCCATAGAAACCAAATGGATATTCACATAAAATATTTTAATGATGTAACAAGCAAAGTTGAAACAGAATACATTACCAGTGTTTTTTTTTGATAAATCATCTGCTGACAATTTGGTAAAGTCATTCCTTGAAGGAATTAAAATGTTTCCTGTAAAAAATGTTACAAATCAGCATGGATGGAACAAATGTCAATTTATCATTTATGAAGAAGATCCAAGAGCAGGAGTTTTCATCGGTTGGGAAATAGCTCATTGAAATTGGAGTTTGTGGGCTCTATGTAGTAAATGGTGTGGTAAAACTGGGATTTCTAAAAGCAAAATGGCATCTAGAATCTTTTTTTAAGACATTTATTTTATTTTTAATGAAGCTCCATCTAGAAGAGCAGAGTTTAAGAACATCACTGACAGCTGTACAAAGTTTCCTAAAAAATACTGTTTAGTTAGATGAACAAAGAATATTGATTGCATAGATTGATGTCTGGAAATATTTGATGAACTTAAGCTTTTTTTTTAAACTGTCAAACTTCCTGAGACAAAACCTGTTATACAAAATGATAAAAACAATAATTTAAATGAGCTAGGGAGGTTTGTGAAGCCATCAGTATTACAATTTCATGGAACATCTTTAATTAAAATAGATTTAACAGAAATTGAAAATCTTCTAGATATCAATAAATATTTTAAGAATCTTAGAGATTCTATCACCCATGATGTAAGTAATATTTTAAGGCTGAATGTAGAGGAATATTTGTTGCTACTGTTAAACTTTAAAAAAAAAAGTCCTTCAGGATATATAATAACTAGAGGACTTTCTTCTCTAGATCCATGCATAATAAGAGACAAAAAAAGTAATGCCATTCAAAGATTTAATGTTGCTCTTTGTTATGGTTCTGGAAGTGCTGTCACAGAATTTTAGAACAGGATTGCCATTCAAGCTATTGTATGCTGATTGCCGAGGATGAGAGGACTGCACTTGAGAAGTTCAGGTTGCAGAGAGAAGGGAGGAATTCCATGGGGCTGAGAGTGAATTTGGATAAAACAAAGATGATGATTTCAAGACTGGGTGGTGGTAATGACATCATTGAGGGTATGTGGCCATCTGTAATCTGTCACAGAGGAGTAGGGAATAACTCTATCCTGAGTAATGGATGTGGTTTGTGGGTGCATAAAAGATGTAGTGGTATCAGGGATAGGCTGCAGAATGATGGAGAGTTTCAGTGCACTGTGTGTAGAGGAGAGGATTGTATTTGATTCTGTGTCGCTTGAATGCTTAGAGGAGTTCTGCTATCTGGGAGATATGATCAGTGCTGTGACGAGTTCCGTGGCAAGGGTTAGAATTAGTTGGAAAAGGTTCAGAGCTGTTTCATCTCTTGACACGAGGGGCTTTTCCCTTCAAGCTAAGGGACGTCTGTGCGCTGCGTGCGTACGAAGTGCAATGTTGTACAGCAACGAAACTTGGGCTGTGAAGCAAGAGGACATCCAGAGGCTCAAGCGTACTGAGATGGATGTGCGGTGCATCTCTGAATTTGAGGCCTGGAGGTGACAGGGTTGCGAATTGGTCTGTCACTGAGAAGAGGCAGGTTGAGGTGGTTCGGTCATGTGGAAAGGGTGTAGCTGCCAGAGGGAGACCGAGGAAGACGTGGAATGAGGTCATACAAAGGGACCTCAGAGATACAAGTTTAAATAGAGAAACAGCCAGAGTTTGAGCATCATGGAGAGCCACCATTAGGTAAATTAGGCTGACACATTCAAGCATGTATGGAGCCTTCAAAAATGATGATTACCTTTCCCATAACTTTATTCCAAATGTCCGAAAATTGCTCACTCCATGACCATCCTTAAGCCAAGCAAAACCAATTAGTGTACCTAATATAGGTGCGTATGGTTGGTGGAGGTATAGGTTTCTCAATGGCTATTGTTATAATGTTTGAGATAAAAATCATGTGCCTTTCGTAAGTTCAATAAAGGTTGTGGTTCCATGCAAGTTTTGAGTGGTAACTTTTGCAGTTTGGAGCTAATGATTATGTCCTGGGGTATTTGGGAGTCTGACATTATTTTATTTTTTTTGTTAGGTTGGAGAAGCAGAATATAGAGTCGAAAGAGACCATTCAGACAATCTTGGGACTGATGCCTCTGCTCGTTCACCCTGGACTGGTGTTTCACAGTTCCTCCCCACGACTCAGAAGATTATGCTTTTCTCCTCTGGTCTGACTCCCAAGGTAAGGTAGTGATTTTCTCTTTAATTTTAAGAACCTCTTTTACTTGGACTTAATTTTTCTGTCTATATTTTCCCTTCTGCCTTCATCCCAAGGATTGGCAGGTTCATCGTGCAAGGGGGCCTCAGGTGTAGCATGGCAACCATGCTACACTACTTGATATCTAGAGGATTGCATTCCTTCTCAACCCCACTGCCCACAGTTGCATACACTCCCTGCTCAAATGCAGGCATGAAGATCTCTCGCTATCTTACACACACTTTTAACTTCCTCTATATTTACAGGTCGCCCCTTAAAAACTTTATAGGGAAGATGTCCTCATTGGAGCTTTTGCTAGCACAATGGATACTGCATTGGATTTCTGATATTAAGGTGCTGTGAAGGTATTGGACACCTATTGGGTGGATGCTCTGGACCTACCCATGTGCAGTAGCTCCTGCACATAGCCTATCACAAACACTATTATTTCCTTTCCTGTGTTCGCAAACACAGCATAAGCACTCTCCTCCTTTCCAGAGCTCTACTGATGGGGTACCAATATCTGCATAGCCCTAGTGCAGAATGGCTGTTTCCCCCTCCCTTACCCAACACTAAGGGGTCCACATTTGCTTATTGGTAGAAAAAAAAAAAATCCAATTCTACCCGGATCCCCTTTCCCCAACTAGGACTTGTTGCTGTTTGCCCCCGTAAGGGGCGCGGTGATTTGCCACTCTGGCCGCCGTGCTGACGGGATCCAGCGCTCCGTCCGGCCCCAGCTTAGCCTCTCTTCCTTCCTTCAAAACACTTGTTTCCTCTCTTTTCACACAACCTCTCCCACAACTTTCTCTGGTCAGCCTCTAATTTCACAGGGTAGATGCTGACCTTCCTTTCAGCCAACCGTCCCGCATCGGGGCTGAGGGGGTGGGGGACAATGTTCCCTAACCCCTGAGCTCCGGTCTGGGGTGGCTGGTTTTTAACTACCTGCTTCATCCCCACCCATACCTTCCTCACATCCCTTTTCCTCTCCTCTTCACAATCTATTAATTTTTACGCCGTGTCCAAGGTGGAGCCGCCATGCCGATGGACTGCCAGGCCACCAGGCGGGAGGGGTGGTCCCCAATGGCGGCGCCTGGCTCTGCCGGGCTTGTAAGCACCTCTCGCAGTGCAGGCTACTGCGAGAGGTGTGCGCGATTGCATCCCGTGTTTAAAAAAGGGTCACCATGCCCAATGATGATAAAAAAAAAACAAACCCAACCCTCAACTTCCCCTGTTCCATCGACGGAGCCGCCCTCGGGCAGCTCCAGCAAAAAAATGGAGGTTTCCCCCCCTGTGCTTGCACAGGGGACCCTCCATATTTCTCTAACCGGAGAGGAGGCTTACTCCTCTCCTTCGCCTACGGGTGCAGGGGACTCCCCCTCACCCCCTTCTCTGGAGGTGCTTTCGGGCACCTCCCTTTTCCCAGCGGCAGTCCCCTCTTTTCTTTCCAAGGGGACTGCCAAGAAAGCCAGCAGGCAGCCCTTAGCCAGCCGCTCCCCATCAAAGCGGCTCGGTAGGGCAAACCCCCTTAGGGGGGAGAGGGAAGCCAGGCCCCTTCGGTCGCTTCCCTCAAAAGACCTGCTGGCAAGAATTTTAAACCTTGCTGGGGTCAAGGCCTGTGCCTCCCCACACAAGACTGCCGGTCCATCTGGCCTGGGGGCTTCTGCCGGCGGAGGTGAAAAGCGGGTTCATTCCCCGCCCTCCTCTCCAAAAAAGAAAAAGACGAAAAAGACTCGGGGCTCCTCTCCATCCGCGGGGGCTGCGGGGACGGATGGGTCTGCTACCACTTTGGTAGGCGACCAAGCCAAGATCGGCACATCCGGCCCCTCTACCCCCTCGTGTGCAGAGCCCCTGACCAAGACTAACACCAAAAGTGCACAGGGCGGAGCCTCGATGACATCGGGGCCCCTCATTCAGAGGTTACCTGGCGTTTTCGAGCCCGCTGGCTTCAAACGCTTCCTCGTTATTCGCTCCACTGATGGCACCATGTTGTCCAAGGGCAACATGATCCATCAGAGGAGAGGATTAGCTAGTGCAATTGGTAGAGAGCCGAAGGTGACCCGTTTCTCGGACGGGAGCCTTCTGGCGAATGCGGCGAATCCCGCCGAGGCGGCCAAGATAAGTGCTCTTCGGACACTTCATGGCACCCCGGTGAGTGTGACGCCGCTCTCTACCATGAACTTTGTGAAAGGAGTAGTTTATGCGAGGGAACTCGTTGACTACTCCATTGAGGACATCACCCTAGAGCTGGCCGACCATGGGGCGGTCAAGGTCGAACGTGTGATGAGAAAACAGGGAGGGGCTTCGAGACCCACCCCTACACTCTTCGTCACGTTCGACTGTGACAAGCTCCCTGAGTCGGTGCGTGCCGGTTGGTACCGCTACCGCGTGAAGGCATTCGTGCCACTGCCGCGGCGGTGCTATTACTGTCACCGCTTCGGCCATACGAATCGCTCATGTAGACGTGCAAAGTCGGGGTCACCCGAAGTCTGTGTAAATTGCTCCAAGGTCGCACACGATAAGTCCAAATCGTGTGTGGCCAAGTGTGTCAATTGCGGAGAGCCGCACCCTGCTTCTTCGAAGCAATGTGGTGCATATCTCCTGGAGAAAGAAATCCTGGCCGTTCAGGCCCAGGATAGACTCTCATTCCGCGAGGCTAAGGACTTGGTCCTGGCGCGCCCAGCTCTGCCTGGGACGTCATATTCCTCAGTAGTTCGAAAGGCACCCTCTGCTCCTGGCCCATCCAGGCCAACGAGCACGGTTGTTTCCGCGCCCATTCGGAGCCCTTCTGCGGGCTCTACCCAACCCGGGCGCTCCCCTGGTAAAGCTGGCGGCAAAAAGGGTTCATACCCAGCCCCGGCTAAAACCAGGGCTCCCCCCTCTTCCCCCAGCGTGACCGTTTCCCGCAAGGCGAAACGGCCACGCGCCTCCACCGAGTCGTTAGACTCACAGGAGGCAACACCCCTGAAGATGGTCGCTAGGCCATCTTCAGGGTTTCCTAAAGCTGTCCCCCGAAAGGAGGACAGCAACAAAGGAGCTTCGGCTCCTTCGCCCACGCCCCGAGGTGGAGCGGGTGGCTCGGAGACGGTGGTTCCTCGAAAAGAGGCCCCCCCGCCTCCGAAGCCGCAGCGCCCGCCTAAGGTTTCGAGGCGGAGGGAGGAAAAGACTCGCATGGCGAGCCCAACCTCCCCCAATAAGTCCTCGAAGGCGACAGCGCCTCCAGCGCTTTGTCCGGCCAACAGCGCCCGGGGTTCTGCCCCCAGGAAGCGTACGGCCATTCCCGTGAGGGTCTTCAATTCGAGGAGGGCCCCCGCGTCTCCTCCGAGCTAGGCCTGGAGGGCATATTCCTTCAATGGAATTGCCGTGGACTCCGGGCCAACTGGGAGGAGCTGCGGAGGCTCGCCTCGTCCCGTTCCCCGTTAGCTATTTTTTTGCAGGAGACCATGCTAGGCGCGTGCCCCCTGCCTGCCCTCCCGGGGTATAAGGGTCTTGCGACCCCACCACCGCGGGATGGCCGGGCTGGGGGATGCGCGGTTTACACCCGGCATGATGTCTCCGTTCTTCCTTTCTCTTTAGATACCTCCTTTCAGGCAGTGGCTGTGCAGCTACACCTGGATAGGAGGTATACTATCATTTCTGCGTACATTCCACCGTCAGCTGACTTCGACGCGGGGGACTTCCGCCGCGTCGTGGCACGGTTGCCGAGGCCCTATCTCTTGCTTGGAGATCTGAACGGCAGGCATCCTCTCTGGGGAGATTACTCCATAAATCCCAGGGGACAAGTCCTTGCCGATCTGATCGAAGAGCTTGAGATGGGTGTCCTAAACGTGGATGAGTTTACGCATCACTGTCCGAGAACCGCTTCATTTTCTTGCCTTGACCTATCTTTGTACTCTTCGGATGCACAGCCTGATTTTGATTGGGGGGTGGTCGATGACCTCCATGGTAGTGATCACTTTCCCATTCAAATATCATTTTCAGGGCAACTGCCGCCTGAGAGACCACCTCGGTGGTGCTTGGCGCGGGCGCGGTGGCCTGCATTTCAGAAAATGACTGAATTCTCTATCTCAGTCGAGGAGTTTAGGTCGGTAGATGAGGCCGTTGAGTTGTTCTCCGGCAACCTCATCGCCGTGGGCCTGACTACTATTCCTAGGACGTCTGGCCGTTTTGCACGCCGACCACTCCCATGGTGGTCGGCCGAGTGTGAGACGGCCCTCAAACAGAAGCGTTATGCCTACATGCGCTATAAGCGCCGCCCGAACGATTTCACTGTCGCTGAATTTCGTCGGGCTAGGGCTAGGTTCCGGTATATTTCGAAGCACGCCCGCCGCTCTTCTTGGCGGGCATACGTGTCTTCACTTAACGGGAAGACCCCTTTAGCTGAGGTGTGGAAGCGAGTCAAAAGGATTCGGGGCAAGTTCTCGCAGGACCCCCCTCCCGTTCTCCAGGAGAATGGGACCGCAATCTCGGACCCCGCGTCCGTGGCGGAATCCTTAGCGACCGCTTTCTCCGCATTCTCTAGCCTTGATGCTGCTCCGCCAGCATTCAATGCACGTCGTGATGTCGCGGAAGGCCGCCGGCTGGACTTTACCTCCACAGGCGGAGAACCCTTCAACGACAAGTTTACTGTGAGTGAGTTGCGTTCCGCTCTCGCTTCGTGCGCGGACACCGCCCATGGTCCGGACGATGTCCCGTACGCCATGCTTCGACACCTGGGTGAGCGAGGCATGGCCTTTCTGTTAGATATGTTCAACAGGATCTGGGTGGAAGGTCTTCTCCCAGACTCCTGGCGAATCGCTACTGTGCTCGCCTTTCGCAAGCCGGGGAGAGATCACTCTACTCCGACCGGTTTCCGCCCAATCTCTCTAACCTCTTGCGTGTGCAAGTTGATGGAGAAATTGGTAAATGTTAGATTAGCCTATTTCCTGGACAGCGGAGGCCATCTGTCTTCTGCACAGTGCGGCTTCCGTAAGTTTCACTCCACGTCGGATGCTCTGCTCCGACTGGAAAATGCCGTCTGCGAGGCTTTCCTTCGTAGACAGCACTACGCCACGGTGTTTTTTTGATCTGGAGAAGGCCTATGATACCGCATGGCGATACGGTATCATGGAGACTCTCCACACGATGGGGGCGAGGGGACGCCTCCCAATGTTTATATCTGAATTTTTGCGAGATCGTCGATTCCGCGTACGGGTGGGGGGGAGCCCTCTCTGCCCCAAAGGAGCAGGAAGAGGGTGTCCCGCAGGGAAGTGTCCTCAGTGTCACACTCTTTGCCCTGAGCATCAACGGCATCACCTCGGTGCTGCCGGAAGATGTTCTCGCTACGCTCTACGTGGACGACCTTTCGATCTCTTTTGGCGCGGCCCAGATGCCAACTCTGGAGCGTCGACTCCAACAGGCATTGAACCGCGTCTCTCGCTATGCCGAAGCGCACAGGTTTCGGTTTTCTTTGGCCAAGACTAAGGTGGTGGACTTCTGCCGCCATCCACGGCTTCACCCCGACCCAGATTTGTTTCTTAATGGGGTGCGCCTGGATGTGGTTGAGTGGCACCGTTTCCTTGGTCTTGTATTCGACCGACGCCTCACCTGGGAGGCTCATATTCGCAGCCTTAGGGTCTCTTGTACCCGCGCCATGGACATTCTCCGTTCCGTGACGTTCAGCGCTTGGGGCGCTGATAGGGCTACCGCCTTACTTTTTTATCGATCCTTTGTTCGCTCGAAGCTCGACTACGGATGCGAGTTTTATGCATCCGCAGCCGTACGTTTATTGCGGAAGGTGGATTCAATCCACCACACCGGCCTTCGCCTTGCGACCGGTGCCTTCCGCACTTCCCCCATTGAGAGCCTGTTGGTCGATGCTGGGGAGATGCCACTCGCTCTGCGCCGCGTGCAGTGCATCACTCGCCTGTACGCGCGAGCCCGGCGCCTCCCTCAGTCGCCAACAGCTCTCACTGCATCCGCAGCTGATCTCGATGGTGCCTATGCCGCCGAGAGACGCCAGTCATACCCTAAGCCCTTTGGGTTTAGGGCCAGGAAACTCCTTCGAGAGGTAGATATAGCTCTCGGGCCGGTGGCGCCCCTGGTTCTGCCCAGGACGCCACCCTGGAGGGTACCACATTTGGCTATTTGTCGCCACGCCTCTGCTCCCAAAGCTTGTACTGCGCCGGGAGTATTGCGTTCGACCTTTTTGGAGCACACATCGTGTCACGCTGGTACCGTGCCAGTGTATACGGATGGCTCCAAGTCCCAAGAGGGGGTCGGCTTCCACGCCGTATCCCCTCTGTTTGAAGTCAGCGGGGCTCTACCAGGCGCTGCGTCTGTCTTCACGGCCGAGCTGGTGGCAATACACCACTCGGTACGGGAGATTACGCGACGTGCCCGGTTCGGAGACCGGATTGTGATCTATAGCGACTCACAAAGCGCCCTGAGTGCTCTCGGGGCATTGGAATCTCCGCATCTCCTGGTTCGCGATATCCGTGACGCCACGGTTTTGGCGAGCCGGGCAGATGTCGAGATTATCTTCTGCTGGGTTCCTGGACATGTAGGAATTGCGGGGAATGAGGGCGCCAAAGAGTCCGCGAGGACTCTGCGACCGGACCAGCGTTTCGCTCTTCCTCACACCGACTACATGGCAGGAATACGGGCAGCTCTTCGGACTGCTTGGCAAAGAAGATGGGAGACGGTCGAAGGGAACTTAAAGTTGCGTGCCATTGCGCCGCGACTGTTCCCATGGACCTATCCCCCAATGCCGCGGCGGCTTCAGGCTGCTTTCTGTCGTCTCCGAATCGGACACACTCGTGTGACGCATCGCTATCTGATGGAGCGCTCGCCTGCGCCCTATTGCAACGACTGCGTCGTCCCCCAGACTGTTCGGCACATTCTTGTCGAATGTCCCAGTCTGGGTGATCTTCGCTCACGACACCTGTCCCGGTACCGGGATGGGCGGGGTCGCTACCGCCTGTCCCTTGTGCTCGGGACGAGTGCGTGTACTTTGACTGGTGGACTTATTGACTTTTTGGGGGAGGCCGGCCTTCTCCCTTTTATTTAACCCGATTTAATTGTTGTTGTTGTTCTTGTAATTGTTTTTGTTATTGCTTTGTTATTGTTATTGTTATTTCTTTTTATTGTTTTAGGTTTAATTTTTTAAAGTAGCCTAGAACTAGGCTGTTTGTTTACGGCGACTTATGCCTAAGTCGGCAGTCGCCAGATAGCCCCTTTAGAAAAAAAAAAAAAAAAAAAATGTTGCTGTTTGCTTCGGGCTCACCAACAAAATTGTCATTCTCATCTTTATGTGGTTCACTATCCAGTTAAGGTGATCTAGTCCAGGAGGAAAGATGGATGGAGCAACATATTTCTACTAAATGTTTTTGTTGATTTTTGCTTTAAATTCAAAAGAAAAGATAATGGGCAAGTTCAAGAAAGTTTTGTGGCCTGAACATGAGCACCCGGGGGTATCATCCCTTTATGTCACTGGCACTGAATGTCACTCACATTTTCCTTTTCCCTAACTTGACCATTTTCTTTATAATTTTTTTTCCTAAACCTTTCTGCTCTGAGCCCCCATCCCCCATTTTTAAAACTAATGCTCATACAATATCTCTGGGCATTGGTGTGCATCATTGCCACACATGGAGAAAATAGCATCGGATAGAGTCAGCCAAAACTTGCGAGTTTCCCAATCTGACCCGAGATGCATTCATGTTTTTAAAAGACCCCAGCCTTTACATTCATTTCACCCATGGGTGTGGACACACTCGTGGCATTTGACGCGCCACTGACATCACAATGTTTGTGGCATTCGACGCGCCACTGACATCACAGTGCTACCATTATTTAGGAACCTTTTTCTAATTGAGCCTTGCTTGCTTTTTGTTGCCTCTTTCCAGCCTGAGGACAAGATCGTCTACGTGGCTGGCGCTTTCGACCTCTTCCACGTGGGTCACCTGGACTTTCTGGCCGCCGCTCGCAAGGAGGGAGACTTCTTGATCGTGGGCCTGCACACGGACCCCGTCGTAAACTGCTACAAGGGAGCCAACTACCCCATCATGAATCTGCATGAGCGGGTCCTCTCTGTCTTGGCATGCAAGGTCAGTCAGTCATTCACGCTGGAGTAGGGCTATGGGTTAGCCGAGTGGAAACACCAATTCTGATGGCAGTCACTCCAGGGGCTACCCAGTGTACAGTGTACACCTGATACTTGGAGAGTCAGTGTAACCTACCGGCCCATGTACCAGCAGTTGTGCACCCTCCCTGTCGTACTGTTTGCAGGACTTGCGGGTTTTATATCTTCCACTATCTTAAATCCTTCACTACTTCCCTTTCAGATACGAGTAGATTTCTCTTCTTAATTCTGATCCGCGAGGGTGTGGATTGTGTAGCCAGGGGCAATGACCCTGCTGCACCTGAAATCTGGAGGACTTTCACACCTTCCCTTTCCCAATGTCAGGGTGATCACCATACTCATTAGTAAACCCGCCTATCCTTATTCTTCTTTATTACATATGAGGGTCTACCCATCTCAACTTTTCCTCTCTCTATCTAGAGAAGTTGCAGTGGCTTGGTGCAGTTCCGGCTTCTTGCCAGAACTTGGCTCATTGGCAAGATGCACACTTTTTAGGTCCCTAACTGCTGCGAGGGCTCAAAGCCCCATGGCTGGGCAATGTATTAGATGAGGGGTACTAGGCTGCACACTCTCTTCAATGCTTCTAGTGTACATATGAAGTACATATAGTTAGTGGGGACGGCGGATCTGTTTGTCAAGGCCCATCCTGGCTCACAACCGAGTCTGATTGTGTAAATGAACCTATTCTGGATATTTCTGATTATATGGAGCCTTTGCCCTATACCTACCAAGGCATTGCTTTAATTCCTGTATCATGGTTGGTCATAAAAGGAAATAAAGTAGAGCACTCGCAAGTGCGAAGGGTATCTCCTCTAAGAAGATCCACCCTCGGGAAACCACCTCTGTGATGGAGGTGGTCCTCCCTGTGCTTTCTCAGGGGCCCCTCCGAGAGACTAGTGGAGAGGGCATTTCTCCTTCTACAAGACCAATGGGTTCAGGGTTTTCCCCCTTACCCCCTTTTGTAGAGTTGCCTCTGAGTGACTATTTGCGATGTCTCCCCCTTTGCTTTCTCAGGGGTCTCTCAAGAACACGGCAAGGCAAAAGACACTGCTTCCGCCTCCTCCCCCTGCCGATGGGGGCGGAGGAAAGGCAGGATGGAGAGCATCATAAAGTTGGGTTTGACAAAGGAAAAAGGGAACCGTGATTCCCAAACTGGACCTAACCCCCAATTTCGCGATGACAGGCTTCTTTCTCTTGGTGGGATGCTGTTTCACATTTAAATCATGTCATGTGGTGACTGAAGGCCGCCAACTAGACTTCACTTCCAGATGTAGAGAACCCTTGAATGACCCGTTTACATTGAACTGCATCCCACCCTCACTTCATGGTTAGTAGGGTGGATCGATTTTACATTTTTTTCGACTTCCATATTCTAATAGAGACAAAAACTTGCGCATGCATGAGAAAATAGCCTCTGAAAAATCTTAGTTAAATAGGTAACCATCTTCTGCCCCCGGCAGAACAATGAAAATCATAATTAGTAGTCAAAAACGTATTTTTCTTGTAATTTTCAAAATATTTCAATATGCAGCAAAATTGTTTCTAGTAACTATAAAGTCGATGAAAAGCACCTCAAATGATATTATAAATACGATAAGTAGTAAGTACAGCTCTTCGCTTGCTAATTTTATAAATTTAGCAACCCAGAACTCACCATGAGAAGGTGGCTGTATGTCGATTTCCACCCTATCCAGCCCCAACCACCTTCCTTTGGCTGCATGTCGATTTACATACATAATCTTTCTTTGATTCAAATCGTGGAATTTTTTTCGAGACAAGACGGGAGCGGATGAATCCATCCCTCTTCTATTCCACTTACACTGGCGGAGGCTTCGGTTACTAACTTGATGAGTCTCTCGACCGCTTGAGTATGACAAGGGAATAGTGGGATCAGTCCATCGGGCTTGTCTCCCGTCTCAATAAACTCTTTTATTTGAATATCAGGTATTGTTTGTGTAACAGGGGGTTCGGTCACTTCAGCTGTTTGCCAGTTGATCATTTCGTAATAGTTTTGACTATCGTAGCGCAGCTCAGGTATGGCGAAGACTCAAAATTTCCCCACTGATGATTGTTTTGATCATGCTTTTAATATTCTCCAGCCCGATGTGTTGCTCATCGTCATGTAGCAGGGAGATCAAAATATTTTCTGGGTGAGCAAAGAAAGAATTTCTATGTAGGACTTTGTTGGCGATTTTCTCATGCATGTGCAATTTTTTGTCTCTTAGAATATGGAAATTGAAAAAAATGTAAAATCGATCCACCCTAATGGTTAGCCACCATCTCTTGTCCAGATGATATCTCGTGCACCATACTTTGATACCTGAGTGAGTGGGGTCTGGCTTTCTTGTTAGCCCTTCTCAACAGTAATTAGGTTGAGGGTATCTCGCCATATTCCCGGTGAATGGCAACTGTGCTTGCTTTTCCTAAACTGGAAATAGCTCACTACCCTTGCCAGTTTTCACCCAAGTTGATGGAAAAATTGATTAATGTTTGGTTAGCTTATATTTTGAAAAGTGGAGGTCACCTGTCCCCTGGACATTGCGGCTATTGCAAGTTCCACTCCACATCAAATGCTCTCCTACATTTGGAAAATACTTTGTGAGGTCTTTTCTACAGTGCTATTTGATTTGGGGAAGGCTTCAGATACTGCCTGGGAATACTGTATTCTTGGAGATCCTCTATTCTATGAGGTGAGGAAATGGCTCAAAATATTTCAAGTTTCTACAAGACCGCCCATTCCACACAGGGGTAGGAGGTGGTCTCTCCAGTTCAATCAGACCAAAAAAAAGGCATCATGTAGGCAAGCATTGACATTATCATTCTCTCTGCCTTGAGCATCAATGGTATCATCTTGATGCTGCTCAGAGATGTTCTTGGTATGCCTACAGATGCACCTTTGAGCACCGACTCAAACAGCCTCTGAGCCTTGCAGGTTTCAGGTTTTTATAGCCAAGACTTAAGGTGGTGCACTTCCACATCTATCCACCACTACTCCCCTACCCTGACCTGTTCCTAAATTGGGCTTGCCTAGATACAGTAGAAAAAAAAATTAGTAATGGTTTTACTACTGATCTGCATCCATTTAAGATGCCACCTATTTCTCAGTGGGATCTGAACCATGTATATCTACAGTCTATGTATGGCAGCTGCCATAATTTTGTATTATTATATGTCCCTTTCTGGTGATAAGTCAGTAATAGCACAGCAGCATTACCAAATTCTTTCCTAGTTACTCTCTCTTTCTCTCTCCCCATCTCTCTCGGGGGAGAGGGTATGAGAAGAGAGAGGATTCTGGTTCCTTCTATTCTTTCTTTTTTTCTTGTACTGTCACTCGCCCCATTTGTTAGTCCATCAGATGCTTGAATAAAATTACCGTCCCATTCTGCAAATCCTCATCAAATTGTTTGTTTCAATGATTTAAATTATTTATGATTTTAGACTAGTGGTCAGATTCCACCTTCATGATTACCCATAAGAAATATATTTTGATGACTATTTAGGTTTATGCCATTAAAAGGGTAGATAAATAATTATTGTGGTTTAGCATTTGACTATGAAACCTTAAAGAGTTGTTAATGTCAAAACTATTAGATATTCAATTGATTAGTTATCATCCATAACTCTTGGATGCCTTGCACATTCTTATCATAAAAACAGCCAATTAATCCTATCCTGGCTATCAAGCGAATTGTGTGGTAGTTATGAATCTATTGACTATCAATCAAGTCTTAGGAAGATGTCCATTACTATTATGAGTTGTGACCGCCTATCTGGTCTTAAACCAATTGCCTATCACTCACACCTATTAGAAAGCAGTGGGGTGCTATCAGAACTATAAAATGACCAAGGATTTGGGGTTGTTATGTGAGGATGATTGATATTTGCTTTTCCATATTCCTTGTTGGGCAGTATGTAAGTGAGGTGGTTATTGGGGCACCATACTCAGTGACCGAAGACCTCATGGACCAGCTTAAGGTAGACCTGGTGTGTCATGGTCAGACTGAAATCAAGCCTGATGTGGATGACACTGATCCCTACACGGTGCCCAGAAGTCAAGGCAAGTTCAAGTCACTTGATTCTGGCAATGACATGACCACTCAACGCATTGTGGAGCGCATCATCGAGCATCGGTGAGTTTCTCTGGAATTAGGGTGTTTTGTTGAGTCCTGCCCTTCGTGTGGCAGTTCTTTACGTATTTGCAATGGGGTAAGTTACAGTCGAAATCTCGCCTTTTACACAGTTGATGCCCCTTTGGGGATTATCTCCCTGTTATCTAGTCTTCTGAATCTCTCTTTTTACTTCTCCTACTGCCTCCATCTTTTATGCACCCCTGAGGGGATGTCAGGTGTTGCATGGGCGACCTTGCTGCAGCTGAGGTTTTTAGGAATGTGTGCCTTCCCGACCCCAATGCCTGTGGCTTTTTGTATTCCACTCATCTTCACATCCTCTAGCTTTCCCCTTGCGATCACTGTGCAGTTGTGCACCAAGTTACCTTTTAACCAATCACTCGATCTAACTCCACCTCTTTCTTTGCTGATCTCTTCTTACAAACTCTCTGCTGGACATGCCCTTATTGGTATTTTGCTTTTAATCTGAGGGAAATGTGACAATAAAGTGTCATTGGAATGCGATGGACTAGCGTGTTTGCAAACCAGAATTGCTCATTTTCCAACTTTTCATTGTCCCTTTATTACTTAGTCTCAATCAATGTCTTAATCAATCTTCATTGGAGTAATTAAATTCTCTTATTCCTCAGACTGATGATCCTTACCGATAATGAATATTTGTCCATCAGGTGTGATGAGAGTAAGGTGCTGGGTTTATAAAGTAAAGATAGGGTGGGAGATCAGGTCAGAATTCATGGTGTGCAATTGAGACGCAAGTGTAATGTTTTAATTACTTAAACTATGTTGCGAATTATTTGGATTAGGATAAGGTAGGCTGAGACAACAAGGCTATGGATAGAAGAAAAGCTTCAGGGGTCAGTGAATGCTAAGGGTTTTAATGTATAAAGTTCAAGTAAGTTGCGGAGAGTACACTGGGAGTTACCAACTACTCCCGCCTCTCTGACAAGGCCAACCCAGTTGTTTGAGGAGAGAGTTTAATCTTAATTTTATTATAACCTAATAAATAATTGAAACTACCGAAAGCTTAAGCAATCACAGCCCCCCAAACCTAAAAAAAATATATAACATTTATATCATAAATTCAAAATAATAAATATATATATGGGAAATATCACGAAAGTTAGCATGTGATAACTATAAATATGAATATGTACCACGGAAGGAAACTGAATAAAAAGCAGATTGGAGTTAGTACTTTCGTCTATTAGACATTGTCTAATAGACGAAATTACTAACTCCAATCTGCTTTTTATTCAGTTTTCTTCCGTGGTACATATTCATATATATGTATATACACACACACTAATGTAATACGTATGTGGCCTTACAAATTTATTGGCTAACAACTGTACATATACTCAGAGTATAAATGCTAAAAGGGGTGATTTTGTTAAGAGTGTGTTTGAGACTGAAAGTATCTGAAAATCAAAAGGGGAATATAAGTCAGTGTTGTCTGCAATTCTGTTATATGAATCAGAAACGTGGGCCCTAACGGAAAGAATTGAGAAAATCTTGAAGAGTAGTGATAACAGAATGATGAGATATATGGCAGGATGAAATTGGAAGTGAGGAATAGGTGTGGTCTGGAAGATGTTAAATCTAGACTGATAAGAAGGTGACTGAGGTGGTATGGTCATGGGATGAGAGCAGATCCTGATGATCATATAGGAAGAAAGTGAGAGAGATGGTGGTGAATGCTAGAGCGCCTAGAGATAGGCCAAGGAAAGCATGGTGGGATTGTGTTAAGGCGGATGTGAAAAACCTGTGTTAGTGAAGAGTTAGTTTATAATCGTGAGAGGTGGAGATCAGCTATCAAACGTCTAACCCTCTGATGAGAGACATAGTGACGTAATATGTTAAGAAGAAGAGCAATATGTGTATTTAGTGAGGCAGCTAGCTGAGAATACCAGGGATAAGAGATACTGTCTGCTGGTGGCATGGATCTGGAGAAAACCTATGATTATGTAGATTGGAAGCATTATGAGAGGTGCTAAGAATATATGGATTTTGCGCTAAACAATGTTGTGTATATGTTGGAAATATAACACGCTTGAGTTTTGGCTGACTGGAATGAGTGACGCAAGGCAAGGGTGTTTGATGTCTCCATCCCTGTTTAATATTTTTATAGATCAAGTACTGAGAGAAATGAATGGGACTGCAAGAAAAGGGGAAAGTGAGATTGAGGAATGGTGAGGGATCGGTTTGTGTTACTCTTTGCTAATGAATTATGAGCCAGAAAGCTGCATAAGAGTATCCTGGTATTACCATTGGTGTTTGGGAGAAGAATTTTTTGTGTCCTTAAATGGACAATAGCAATAAAGCCTTATTATAAAGAAAGTTTGTAAGGAGAGATCTGTGAAGATGGAGTAATTGAAAATGTGTGTGTGATATAGCAACGACAAATCAACCTCCAGATGTTACCTACCACCCCCTTGCTGAGTATGGGAGGAAAGAAAAGGATCTGGTGGAAACAGTGCAAATGCACAATTTGAGTGATGCTTGGTGTTCAAAGGATAAACAGAGTGAGGAATGACTTGGAGAGTTGTGCGCACAAGGTTGTGACTAGGTGTTTTGAGGTGGCATAGGCATATAAGGAGAATGGGTGGAAATGGACTTGTGAAGAAAATATGCGAGAGTGTCATGGTGTGGGGAGGGTTGGAAGAGTGCATAAAATGTGGTTCATTATGTGAATGAGTGTCAGAGAGAGAAAGGCCTGACTGAGGAGGATGTGATATTGTGCATTATAGTTATAGCTGGCTGGGGTGTACTAAGGGCCTTCTGCCCATGGATCAGCCCTGACTGAATGAGGTGCTACAGCATAGAGCACCCCATCCCTATGAAGTTTTTAACAACGTATGGAGCACAGCCCCTTTATTAGATACATAATTTATTCACTTGGATCCATTAAAATGATCAGAAAAGATACTTTAAGATTTAAGATTTTATATCCCTTGTTTTGAAATAGCCACCAATTTATCTGTTGCGATTATTTCTGAACTATATGGATATGGGGTATATACCGACTCTTTAATGTAGTAATATCTTGGTTGTTGCACTTTATATAGTACATGGTACTTCTCTCATGATATTACATTTATTTCAGTCTTTCCTCTCTATGATTCTTGTTAAACCTGCCTTACACTGGGTAATCTTTAATTTTAGTTGACAAATGTTGTGCCTATACTGTTTTGTTAAAGTTACTAACTAACTTTGAAGCTTCGCACTGTCAAGTGGCTTCATTGTGAAATGGGTGGGTTCAGGAAAGTTGCTTTGTCTTTGGTCTATATGCTACAGGTTTGTCTATTTGCTATTTATCATCTTCAGACATTCCCTTTCATTTTATAAACCTCTTTTTCTAAACCTGGTTTTAATTCTTTTTTTTTAATACAAAATCCCATTCTTTGATCCCCTTAGTAGAGAACACTTTTTTATTAATCGGGTTGTTCCTTCTACACATTTTTACTCCTTACAAACTCTCTAAAATGTTCCGTCTGGAGAGGAGATGTTTCTGTTTGATTTGCTCTGTAATTAAGGGCTCTTTGCAGAATGGATTTTGAAATCCGCAACATGAAGAAGGAAAAGAAGGAGCGTGCTGTTTATCAGGCCTTTCTCAACTCCAAAATGCAGGAAAAGCTTAACATTAGCTAAATTTGTGAGTTCATTTTGTTGTTTTTTTTAAAATTAGGGGCTCATACAATGCCTTTTTGGTTTATTTTTGAGTACAGGGAGGAATCTTTTACGCTGGTATAATATGCAATAGGAAGGGATGGTTTGCTGTCAAGGATCGATAGTGGATGCGTGAATTAAGTTGTGTGCTGTACTCTTGAATCAATGATGACACTTCTGAAAATATTGTCAACCCCCACCAACTAAGTCATATGTGTTAGGTATTTATATCGAGGGGTGTTTTTTTTTATAACAAAACACTGAGTAGGACACGTTTCTCCAGACATCTGACACTGAGTCAGGCACTGCTAGAGATGCTCATCATCCATGCAAATCAAGTGACTGTATCTGATAACTCAATTTTAACTTTTACTTTTACCCTCCCAGTGCACAGGAGTGTTTTCACCCACCCGTGGGCCACTGCAAAATAAGCAGTGATGGTATGCAGTTAATATAGCAAAAATTGATGCATTGCTTTTTAGGGCTGTTAGATAGATCTATTGGATACATTCACTTGGCATGAATGAAGTGTGCCCTTCAGCGTGCCAGATGCAATGTGAAGGTCGCTACTCATTGGTATACTAACCGTATACCATCATTGCATACATTGCAGTTTATCTTATTAAAGCTAGTTTGTGTTCCCCTTCCCCCTCCCCACTTGGCTGGTAAAGAGGATGTTTTGGAGTTTATGTTGAGTAAACAGGCCAAGGCTATATATTGCTGATTTAAGGGCAGTGTTAAGAGTCAGCAGATGGGAACCTTTATTTTGTCTTCCATGCAACTAATCGCTAAATCCAATGTCCTTGATTTTGATTGAGGTAGTGAATGCAGAGTTTTAGACTATACTTGTCACCATTATTCTTCACAAAACAAAATCCTCCAATGCCACCAAACTGGAACAAATTCAGGAGCTCAGCAAGTGAATCTACACCATACAAGAAAATTGGAACCTTCAAACAATCGACCACAAAATAAACAGCTCCTAACCGAGTTCTCTGATTCTCTATCTGGGATTCTGCTCCACCAGCATTTAAAGTAGATCATCAGCTCGCGAAGGCCTCCAGAGGCGGCAAACCCTTCAATGACTTGTTTACGCTGGGTTGCGTGCCGCTCACTTCTCGCGCTTCTCAGATTTTTTCTTGCCCGAGACGAGCGAAGTGTGAATGAAGTATCTCCTCAGTTTTCTCCTATCTCATTCTCTTATTTAATAACCTCTGAAGAAAACTTTGAACCATTGCCACTGGATTAAAAAACCTTAATCGATTTCCCTTAAGTGGGGTTGGTGCACTTCAATGCCACTAACCCCATGCCTTATTAAGTAAGCACAAGGCCAGCCATTATTTTTGTCGCACCAAATTTGACCTTCATAGTGATGGGGTGCTGTGTGCTGTAGCACCTCATCCAGTCAGGGTTCATTCCTGGGCAGAATGCCCTAAGCCCTTCTTGCAATCCATCTCCATCCACAACCTCCATACATAATATCAGGGCAGCACCTTGTGTAGCCTGTTACACTTGGTATCCGGAGGAGTTGCACATCTTCCTGACCTGAGGGCAAATTAGAGAAGCCCTGTCACTGGGGTGACTTGAACACTGATGGGGCCTGAAAAGTTTTGTTGGTGTGCTTTTCCCTAGCTTCCTCTCAGGGGGTGTGGTGGTGGTGTATGTGTGTTTGTGTGGGTTTGTTTTTTTTTTACTCTGACTATTCGCTTAACTTTTTGGTACCTCCACTTGGTACCGGGAGGAACTGTTCTCACCCGAACAGAGTGCAAACTAGGGACACCCCGTCACTGATCGAATTGAACTCTGTTCTTCTCTACGACTATCGTCTCAACCTCCCCTGTGTAGGCTTAAGGACATGACCAGCTACCTCATGCCATTCAGAAGAGAGGATTTGGAACCTCTATAAACAACGCCTTTTAATGTCACCAGGTTGCAAGAGTCAGGCATTGATGCGCGAATAATGAGAATATCTATTTTTTCCCCAATAAACACTTCCCTGTGTGAAATGGGATGACCACCTCGCGTGCATAAGCCTGTACTGCATCTGGTGGATGGGCTTGTTGGCTGCCAGGCCAACTAAAAGTCTCTGGCACTGTCACAACAGGTCTTCAGATCCTGGCCATCCTGTCGAGGATTACTATGTCCCAGTAAAGATATCCTCCATCTCTCCCTCCTCTCTCGCTGCCCATTTGGGAGCTGCAACCTTTGGAGAACGACCATCCTCAGTAACTTGTGGTTGTTGTGTGTTGCTGTCCTAGATTGCAAACACTATTCTTTTTACGCACCTAAACTGGCCTCCTGAAAAGTCCCCTAACCCGAAACAGGATAGGAGGGAGCAAGTGGACGTGTTTTGACATGCTCTCCAAAGTCTTCGACAGTTCTCAATCCTCGCCCGACCCTGGTGTTGGGGCGGACGAGGAGCTAAAACACGTCAGCACCCTGACAGGCTGTGGTCCGCTCTTACTCTGTTCAGAATGCCGTAAAGGGGCTTTCCCCTTGGCCATCTCCGGAGCCATCCCCGGGCTGATCCACCTTTTTGACGGAGGTGGTCTTCCCTGCGCTTTCTCAGGGGCCCCTACAGGACTCTTCCAGGGGAGAGGGCGCTTCTCCGTCTCCATTTATGACATGTTTGAGGTTTTTCCCCCATACCCCCTTTTGTAGAGTTGCCTCCAGGTGGGTCGCCCTTTACTTTCTCAAGAGCCCAGCAAGAACAAGGCAAGGCGGAGGAAGTGCCACCTCCGACTCGCCCCTCCTCTTGGGGTCACGTTACACTGTTGCGGGCCGAAAATCTATACTCTAATCCCAATCGTTCCAACCCGCTTCCTACACTAATTCGGACGTGAGAAATCGAAGGAGAATGAAACAGATTGTATGTACAGTCCTTTACTTACAAAAAAATATGCGGTAAATATTTACGATAGGGGTGAATAAATTTGAGATCTCGTAAAAATAATCCTACTTAGAAAGCCAATCTTACTTATGAATGCCAATCAAAATTTATACAAAAAAAACAACATTCAATTAGAATATATATACTAAAGGAAGATACGCGAAGTCAAACAACAAATAATATCTACCAGGGCAATATCAACCAACCGATAACACAGTAGACAAGAAGTCAATAACAGGAGGCCTAAAGCAAACAAAACTGGCGCCTCCGAGCTCTAACAATATTGCGATCTGGTCACGTCTTGAAGCTATCAAAGCCCTCTCTCTCCTGGCGGGACTTACAATCTGTGGTTGGATATCTCAACCCTACAGTCTCTGCCACTCCTTACAAATGGTGGCGATTAAGTTTACTGGATAGTTTCTTTGCTAAAATTATTTTAACAACACTAAAAACCCCTTAGAGGGGTAAGAGGCGGCATCGTCCCGTGGGTCTTGTTGACACACCTGGTAGACACGAGGTTGTCACGTTGATGGTCCCGGAGGTAACCCCACCCAAGATACTAGTCTCCTCCAACGGGGTGAACCTTGCTTGGCTCGGTGCCTGACATCGAACCTGAGTCCGCCTCTCAGCGTGGGTCCCCGGAGAGGAGGGACCCAATCCCTCGACTGGTGCCCCATTGACGGCCAAGAATTTGGAGAACGACCATCCTCAGTAACTTGTGGTTGTTGTGTGTTGCTGTCCTAGATTGCAAACACTATTCTTTTTACGCACCTAAACTGGCCTCCTGAAAAGTCCCCTAACCCGAAACAGGATAGGAGGGAGCAAGTGGACGTGTTTTGACATGCTCTCCAAAGTCTTCGACAGTTCTCAATCCTCGCCCGACCCTGGTGTTGGGGCGGACGAGGAGCTAAAACACGTCAGCACCCTGACAGGCTGTGGTCCGCTCTTACTCTGTTCAGAATGCCGTAAAGGGGCTTTCCCCTTGGCCATCTCCGGAGCCATCCCCGGGCTGATCCACCTTTTTGACGGAGGTGGTCTTCCCTGCGCTTTCTCAGGGGCCCCTACAGGACTCTTCCAGGGGAGAGGGCGCTTCTCCGTCTCCATTTATGACATGTTTGAGGTTTTTCCCCCATACCCCCTTTTGTAGAGTTGCCTCCAGGTGGGTCGCCCTTTACTTTCTCAAGAGCCCAGCAAGAACAAGGCAAGGCGGAGGAAGTGCCACCTCCGACTCGCCCCTCCTCTTGGGGTCACGTTACACTGTTGCGGGCCGAAAATCTATACTCTAATCCCAATCGTTCCAACCCGCTTCCTACACTAATTCGGACGTGAGAAATCGAAGGAGAATGAAACAGATTGTATGTACAGTCCTTTACTTACAAAAAAATATGCGGTAAATATTTACGATAGGGGTGAATAAATTTGAGATCTCGTAAAAATAATCCTACTTAGAAAGCCAATCTTACTTATGAATGCCAATCAAAATTTATACAAAAAAAACAACATTCAATTAGAATATATATACTAAAGGAAGATACGCGAAGTCAAACAACAAATAATATCTACCAGGGCAATATCAACCAACCGATAACACAGTAGACAAGAAGTCAATAACAGGAGGCCTAAAGCAAACAAAACTGGCGCCTCCGAGCTCTAACAATATTGCGATCTGGTCACGTCTTGAAGCTATCAAAGCCCTCTCTCTCCTGGCGGGACTTACAATCTGTGGTTGGATATCTCAACCCTACAGTCTCTGCCACTCCTTACAAATGGTGGCGATTAAGTTTACTGGATAGTTTCTTTGCTAAAATTATTTTAACAACACTAAAAACCCCTTAGAGGGGTAAGAGGCGGCATCGTCCCGTGGGTCTTGTTGACACACCTGGTAGACACGAGGTTGTCACGTTGATGGTCCCGGAGGTAACCCCACCCAAGATACTAGTCTCCTCCAACGGGGTGAACCTTGCTTGGCTCGGTGCCTGACATCGAACCTGAGTCCGCCTCTCAGCGTGGGTCCCCGGAGAGGAGGGACCCAATCCCTCGACTGGTGCCCCATTGACGGCCAAGAATTTCTCGCATCTCTGAGAAAGATCTGGCCGAGGTAGGTCCCCCCGGCCTTGTGGGCCCTTCCGGGGGTGGGAAAGGGGACGAGAAGCGGGTTCACTTCCCACCTCGTTATTGAAAAAAGAAAAGTTAAGAAGAAATCAAAGAGGACGAAGGATTCCTCTCCCTCTGCGGGGACTCAGGGGATGGATGGCTCTGCTCCGGTTTCAGCAAGCGGTGCCTCGGGTTGCGGGGCCAGGCCAGGACCAAAGGCGTAAGTGCGCTGACCGGAGCCGCGATTACGTCAGGGCCCCTCATTGAGAGATCACCTGGTGTTTTTTACCCCGCTGGCTTGAAGCGCTTTTTAGGTATTCACTCCACTGTTGGCAGCAAGTTGGGCAAAGGCATATGCTCTACCAAAGCAGAGCTTTATTAAGACTAATTAGTAGAGAGCCGAAGATGACCCGTTTCTGGCGAATGCGGCGGACCCTTGCTAGGCGGATGACTCGCCGGTGAGTGTGATGCTGCTCTCTACCATGAATTTCATGAAAGGAGTAGTTTATTCGAGACTTGGACTAGTTCTAAGAAGACCACCGAAGAACTGGCGGACTAAGGAGCAGTCAAGGTCTAGCTTGTGAAGAGAAAATGGGGAGGAACCTTTTTTGTTTCTTTATTTGTTTTTCCATGTTTTTTATTTGTTAATCAAGCCTAGTATTATGCTGTAGCGTGATTACAGCGACTTTAGCTCTCATAGACAGTCACCAGATGTGCTCTAAAAAAAAAATCGTGGGCTACTGCATAGGAGGGCATCGAGCCCCACCTATACACTCTTAGTCATTTTGACCGTGACAGGCTCCTTGAGTCTGTGCATGCCGGTTGGTATCACTACTGCGTGAAGACATTCGTGCCGCTGCCGTCCTACCACTGTCACCGCTTCGGACATAAAAATCGCTCATGTAGACTTACAAAGTCAGGTTTACCCGAAATCTGTGTAAGTTGCTCCAAGGCCGTACAAGATAAGTCATATCATGTGTGTCAATTGCGGAGAGCCGTACCCCGCTTCCTCGAAGTAATATGACGCTTATTTCCTGGAGAATGAAATCCTGGCTATACACACTGCGGATTCTCTTTCAGTTCACGATGCTAAGTACTTGCTCCTGGCGCGCCCAGCGCTACATTCGGACGTCTTATGCCTCAATATTGAAAAAGGCACCCTCTTCTCCTGGCCCCTCCATGCCTACGAGCATGGTCGTTTTTGCTCCAATTAGTAACCATTCTACCAACGCTGGGCGCTCTCCTGGTAACACTGGCGGCACAGAAAAGGTTTCACACACAACCTCAGCTAAAACCAGGGCCCCGTGCCTCCAATAAGTCGTTATACTTATGCGAGAGACCCCCTCCCCCATCGAAGGGGACTCATAAAGATGTCCCCCGAAAGAAGGGCAGCATCAAAGGGGCCTGGGATCCTAGGCCACCCCCCAAGATCGCAAGTGCTCGGAGGTGTGGGGCTTTCGTCTCCGAAGCCTCCCCTCCCCCCCAAAGATTTTGAGGCGAGGGAGGAAAAGACTCGCATAGCGATCCCATTCTCCCCCGATAAGTCCTCAAGGTGACAGTGCCTTGTTCGGCAGGAGTTCTGCCTCCGGGAAACGTACGGCCATTCCCGTGAGGGTCTTCTGTTTGAAGAAGGCACCCGCATCTCCTCCGAGCTAGGCCTGTAGGGCATATTCCTTAAATGGAATTGCCGCAGACTCCTTGTCAACTGTGGGTAGCTGCTGAAGCTCGTCTCACCCGTTTCCCGCTAGCTATCCATTTTTAGGAGACCATGCTGGGCACGTGCATTCTCTAGCCGGGATTCTGGTTTACCAGCATTCAATGCACGTCGTGATATCTCTGACTGCCGACTGGACTATGCCTCCATAAGTGGATAACCTTACATCGACAGGTTTACATTGAATGAGTTGTCTTCCGCTCTCGCTTAGTGCGCAGACACAGCCCCTGTTCCGTACTATGTCCCGTATGCCATGCTTCGAGACCTAGGTGAGCGAGGCATGTCCTTTCTGTTAGATTTGAACAGGATCTGGACAGAAGATATCCTCCCAGACTCCTGACGAATAGCTACTGTGCTCGCTTTTCGCTAACCGGGGATAGATCACACTATCCCAGCTGGTTTCCGTCCACTCTCTCTGACTCATGCCCCCGTAAGGGGCGCGGCGTTTTTCATTACTGGCCGCCGTGCTGACGGGACTCAGCGTCCCGTCCGGCCCCAGCTTAGCCTCTCCTTCAATTTTCTCTGGTCAGCCTCTAATGTCACAAGATAAATGCCGACCAGCTTCCTCTTGCCCAACCATCCTGGATTGGGGCTGAGAGGGGAGGGGACAACCTGCTTCATCCCCATCCATACCTTCCTCACTTCCCTTTTCTTTCTTCTTTCAATCTCTATCCATTTTACGCTGTGCCCAAGGTGGATCCGCCATGCCGATGGGCTGCCAGTTCACTAGGCGGGAGGAGTGGCCTCAACTGGCGGCAGGTGGTCCTGCTGGCCCCTACCTACCCCTCGCAGAGCGGGCTACTGCTTGGAGTGATTAGCGTTTGCGTCCCGCAAAAAGACCAGGGTCACCATCCCATAAATGAAGAAAATACTATCTCCCCCTTCACCAACGATGGACCCACCTTTGGGCAGCTCGACCGAGATAATGGAGCCCCCACCCCCCCGTGCTTTCGCAGGGGAACCCTTCAAAACTCTTTGACCAGAGAGGAGGCTTACTCCTTTCCTTTGCCTACGGGTGTAGGGGACTCCCCCTCACTCCCTTTTCTGGAGGCGCCCTCGGGTGCCTCCCTCTTTCCAGCGGCAGTACCCCCCTTTACTTTCCAAGGGGACTGCCAAGAAGACAAGCGGCTCATAATTAACCACTCTTGGATGGAGCGGCACGATAGGGCCAACCCCCTTAGGGGAAAGTGGGAAGACAGGCCCCTTTCCTCTAAAGACCTGCGTGCTAGAATATTGAGTTTAGAGGGGGTTAGCGTACGTGCCCCCCTCTTTCCCGACCAAAGACGTTCTGACCAATTATGACCTGTGATGTCCTGGGGGTGGGGGGGCACATTGAGCACCCCCCTCCCCCGCCGACATGTATATGGTCCTGAGGCAACCCAGCCCCAGACGGTAGGACCTTCCATGGGGACGAACCTGGGTTCTGTGCCAAGCACCGAACCCGAGTTTCTTCCCTGTGCAAGGTCCTCCTCTGACAGCTCGGGTATCCAAGGCTTTACAATAAGAGGAGGGATCTCTTCCTCCGGCTGGTGCCCCTGTGAAAGCCAAGACTTTCTCCATCTATGAGAAGGATCTTGCTGAGGCCGGTCCATCTGGCCTGGAGGCTCCTGCCGACGGATGGGAGAAGCGGGTTCATTCCCTGCCCTCCTCTCCTAAAAAGAAAAAAAATAGGAAAAAGACTCGGGGCTCCTCTCCTACTGCGGGAACGGATGGGGCCGCTGCCTTTTCGGTAAACGACCAGGCCAAGATTCGCACGTCCGGCCTCGTTGCTTCCACAGGTGGGGAGTCCCAGCCGAAGACCAAAACTGAGCAGAGCGAAGCCTCGATAACGTCGGGGCCCCTCATTCATAGGCCACCTTGCGTTTTCGAGCCCGCTGGCTTCTAGTGTTTCTTTGTTTTTCGCTCCACTGACGGCAGCATGTTGGCTAAGGGCAACATGATCCATCAGAGGAGAGCTCTAGCTAGTGTGATTGGTAGAGAGCCGAAGGTGAGCCGTTTCTTGGACGGTAGCCTTTTGGCGGCCATGATTAGTGCCCTTCGGACACTTGATGGCACGCCTGAGAGAGTGACGCCGCACTCTACCATGAACTTTGTGAAAGGAGTAGTTTATGCGAGGGAACTCTTGGCCTACTCCATAGAAGACATCACCTTAGAGCTGGCCGACCATGGGGCGGTCAAGATCGAGCGTACGATGAAAAAACAGGGATGGGCCTCGAGACCCACCCCTACACTCTACGACACGTTCGATTGTGACAAGCTCTCTGAGTCCGTCCGTGCCGGTTGGTATCGCTACCGTGTAAAAGCATTCGTGCCACTGCCTCAGTGTTATTTTCCTTCACTGCTTCGCTCCTGTCGACGTGCAAAGTCGGGGTTAGCCGAAGTTTGTGTAAGTTGCTCCAATGCTGCACACGATAAGTCTAAATCGTGTGTGGCCAAGTGTGTCAATTGCGGAGAGTCGCACCTCGCTTCTTTGAAGCAATGTGGTACATATCTCCTTGAGAAGGAAATCCTGGCCGTTCAGGCCCAGGATCCTCTCTCATTTCGCGAGGCTAAGGACTTAGTCCTGGCACGCCCGGCTCTGCCCGGAACGTTTTATGCCTTAATGTTGTGAAAGACACTATCTGCTCCTGCCACATCCAGGCCTACGAGCACGGTCGTTTCGGCGCCCATTCGGAACCCCTTTAAAGGTTCTACCTGTTGAGGTATTCAGCGTATGTACGATGATTTTGTGAATGTTGGTGGTGGTTAAGTTATCCATATTTGTATATCCTATATTAGTTGCTCAAAGCGAGTAGTGATATGATAAGTTGTTTTGGTTTTCGGGGTGTTAGTTAGCAGTTGCGGTCAGGTGGATAAGTTGTATTGAGAGGGAGATCCCGTGTTTATGAGTTTGCTATTGCCTTCTGGGAGGTTTTCAATTGGTTCTGGTAAGGTTGTTGATTCCTTTATGTAATCATTGGTTAACCAATTATTATTTGACGAAGTATTCTGTTCACGGAATTTGTTTTTAAAGAAGGTAAACTACCGGCGTCGAGAAACAGCAGGTAGGAATGATTTGAGTTTCTACGGAGTATAAAGTAATATAGTCAATAAGGTTAGCACTACCCACCCTGGTAGAGCTGGCGGTACAAAGGGTTCACGCCCAGCCCCGGCGAAAACCACGGCTCCCCTTCCTTTCCCCAGCGTGACCGTTTCGCGTAAGGCGAAACGGCCTCGCCTCTCCACAGGAGGCAACACCCGTGAAGAGTGTCGTAAGACCATTTTTCTGGGTTCCTAAAGCTGCACCGCGAAAGGAGGACAGCACTAACGAAGCTTCGGCTCCTTCGCCCACACCCAGTGGTAGGCTGGGTAGCTTGGAGATGGTGGATCCTTGAAAACAGGGCCCCCGCTCGCCTAAAGTTTCGAGGCGGAGGGAGGAAAAGACTCGCATGGGTAGCCCAATCTCCTCCAATAATTTGTCGAAGTCGACAGCGCCTACAGCTCATCATTGTCCGACCAATAGCGCCCGGAGTTCTGCCTCCGGGAAGCGTACGGCCATTCCCGTGAGGGTCTTCTCTTCGAAGAGGGGCCCCCGCATCTCCTCCGAGCTAGGCTTGGAAGGCGTATTCCTTCGATGGAATTGCCGCGGACTCCGGGCCAACTGGGAGGAGCTGCGGAGGCTCGTCTCGTCCCGTTCCGCGTTAGCTATCTTTTTACAGGAGACCATGCTAGGCGCGTGCTCTCTGCTCGCCCTCCCGGGGTATAAGGGTCTCGCGACCCCACCACCGCGGGATGGCTGGGCTGGGGGATGCGCGGTTTACACCCGGCATGATGTCTCCGTTCTTCCTTTCTCTTTAGATACCTCCTTTCAGGCAGTGGCTGTGCAGCTGCACCTGGATAGGAGGTATACTATCATTTCTGCGTACATTCCACCGTCAGCCGACTTCGACGCAGGGGTCTTCCACCGCGCCCTGGCACGGTTGCCGAGAGCCCCTTTCTCTTGCTCGGAGATATGAACGGTAGACACCCCCTCTGGTGAGACTACTCGATTAATCCCCGGGGTCAAGTCCTTACCGACCTGATCGACGAGCTGGAGATAGGTGTCCTAAATGTGGATGAGTTTGCGCATCACTGCCCGACAACTGCTTCATTTTCCTGCCTCGATCTATCTTTGTTCTCTCCAGATACACAGCCTGATTTTGGGTTGGGGGGTGGTCTATGACCTACGTGGTAGGGATCAGTTACCCATTCAAATATCATTTTCTGGTCCGTTGCCGCCTGAGAGCCAGCCCCGATGGTGCTTGTCGGGGTGGTCCATATTTCAGGAAATGACTGATTTCTCTTTCTCAGTCGGGGAGTTTAGGTCGATTGATAAAGCCTTTGAGTTCTCCGGCAACCGCATCGCCGTGGGCCTAGCTAGTAATCCTAGAACGTCGCAGTTTCGCAGGCTGACCATTACCATGGTGGTCAACGGAGTGTGAGACGGCCCTCAAACAAGCTCTATGACTACATGCGCTATAAACGCCTCCTGAACGACTTCACGCTCGGTGAATTTCGTCTGGCTAGGGCTAAGTTCCGGTATATTTCGAAGCACGCCGTCGCTCTTCTTGGCGGGCATACGTGTCTTCACTTAAAGGGAAGACCCCTCAAGCAGAGGTGTGGATGCGAGTCAAAATGATTCCGGGCAAGTTCTCACATGATGTCCCTCGCGTTCTCCAGGTGAATGGGACTGCAATCTCGGACACTGCGTCCGTGGCGGAATCCTTCGCGACCGCTTTCTCCGCATTCTCTAGCCGGGATGCTCCGGCAGCATTCAATGTACATCATGATGTCACGAAAGCCCGCCGACTGAACTTTACCTCCAGAGGCGGAGAACCCTTCAACGATAGATTTACTCTGAGTGAGTCGCGTTCCCGTTCCACTCTTGCTTCGTGCGCCGACACCGCCTCTGATCCGTACGCCAGGCTTCGACGCATGGGTGAGCGAGGCATGGCCTTTCTGATCGATTTGTTCAACAGGATCTGGGTAGAGGGTATCCTCTCAGATTCCTGGGTAATCGCTACTGTTCTCGCTTTTCGCAAACAGGGGAGATATCACACTTCCCCGGCTGGTTTACGCCCATTCTCTCTAACTTCCTGCGTGTGCAAGTTGATGGAGAAATTGGTAAATGTGCAGATTTCACGTGGGTGCTCTGCTCCGACTGGAAAATGCCGGCTGCGAGACCTTCCTTTGTAGACAGCACAACGCCACGGTTTTTTTTCCCAATCTGGAGAAGGCCTATGATACCGCATGGCGATACGGTATCATGGAGACTCGATTCGATGGGGCTGAGGAGACGCCTCCCAATCTTTATACCTGAATTTTTGCTTCCGTGTACGGGTGGGAGGAGCCCTCTCCGGTCCAATGAAGCAGGAAGAGGGTGTCCCGCAGGGAAGTGTCCTCAGTGTCGCACTCTTTGCCCTGAGCATCAACGGCATCACCTCGGTGCTGCCGGAAGATGTTCTCGCTACGCTTTACGTGGACGACCCCTCCATCTCTTTTGGCGCGGCCCAGATGCCAACTCTGAAGTTTCGACCCCAACAGGCTTTGAACCGCGTCTCTCGCTACACCGAAGTGCACAGGCTTCGTTTTTCCTTGGCCAAGACTAATGTGGTGCACTTCTGCCGCCATCCACGGCTCTATCTTGCCTGAGACTTATTTCTCAATGGGGTGGACTTGCACCGTTTCCTTGGTCTTTTATTTGACCGACGCCTCTCCTGGGAGGCTCATATTCGCACCCTTAGGGTCTCTTGTACCCGCGCCTTGGATACTCTTCGTTCCGTGACGTTCAGCGCTTGGGGCGCTGATAGGGCTACTGCCTACTTTTTTATCGATCCTTTGTTCGAAGCTCGACTACGGATGCGAGCTTTATGCATTCGCAGCCGAGCGTATATTGAGGAAGGTCGACTCGATCCACCACACCAGCCTTCGCCTAGCGATCGGTTCCTTCCGCACTTCCCTCATTGAGAGCCTACTTGTCGATGTTGGGGAGATGCCACTCTCTGCGCCGTTCACAGTGCATTATTCGCGTGTACGCGCGAGCCCGGCGCCTTCCTCAGGCGCATTCGCATCTGATCTCGACGGTGCCTATGCCACCGAGAGACGCCAGTCATACCCTAAGCCCTTTGGGTTTAGGGGCAGGAAAATCCTAAGAGAGCTAGGTATAACTCTAGGGCCGGTGGCGCCCCTGGTTCTGCTCAGGACGCCACCCTGGAGAATACCACCTTTGACTATTTGTCTCCACGCCTCTGCTACCAAAGCTTCTACAGCGCCAGGAGTATTGCGTTCGGCCTTTTTGCAGCACACTTCGTGTCGCAACTCTGCCCGTGTATACGTATGGCTCCACGTCCCAAGAGGGAGTCGGTTTCAACGCCCTATCTCCTCTGTTTGAAGTTCACGGACCTCTGCCAAGCTCTGCGGCTGTCTTCACGACCGACCTGGTTGCAATACACCACTCGGTATGGGAGATAACGCAACGTTCGGAGACCGGCTTGTTATTTCTAGCGACCTACAAAGCGCCCTGAGTGCTCTCGGGTCATTGGAATCTCTGTATCCCTTGGTTTGCGATATCCGTGACGCCACGGTTTTGGCCAACCGGGCGGATGTCGAGATTATCTTCTGCTGGGTTCCTGGACATGTAGGAATTGCGGGAAATGAGCGCTCCGATGATTCCGGAGGACTGGGCGACGAGACACGCGTTTCGCTCTTCCTCACACCGATTACATGGCAGTAATAAGGGCAGCTCTCCTGGCTGCTTGGCAAAGAAGATGCGAGAAAGCCGAGGGGAACCCAAAGTTGCGTGCCATTGCGCCTCGAATGTTCCCATGGACCTCTTCCCCAATGCCACGACATCTTTAGGTTGCTTTCTGTTATCTCCGAGTTAGACACACTCGCGGGACGCACAGCCATTTGATAGAGCGCTCCTCTTCACACTACTTTGAAGACTGTGTTGTCCCCCAGACTGTTCGGCACATTCTTGTTGAATGTCCTAGTCTGGGCCATCTCCGCGCACCGCTTGTCCCTTGTACTTAGGGCGGATTCGTGCACACTGACTCGTAGATTTTACGACTTTTTGGAGGAAGCCGACCTCCTCCCCATTTTTGATTATTTTTTTTATTATTTTTTTTTGTAGGTTTCATGTTCCGGCGCCTTGGGGGAAGCGGGCATACCCCGGACGCCGGAGCGTGCCTCCTTCTTGCTTTGAATTCTTATATATATATATATATTTCTTTTTAGCCCTTGTCCTTTTAGCGTTCTTATGTTATTTACAGTTATTTGTTACTTACATGTTATTTGTTTTATTGTTTATCGTTTCTTAATATAGCCTAGTAGTAGACTGTCGTGTACAGCGACTTATGCCCAAGCAGGCCGTCGCCAGATGGGCTCCTAAAATTAAGAAAAAGAAATCTAAACTCGTGTGTTAAATTTGATGGAGAAATTGTTAAATGTTGATTAGCCTTTTGCTTGACAGCGGATGCTTCATGTCTATCCCACAATTCGGCTTCCCCAAGTTTCACTCCACGTCGAATGCTCTACTTTGACAGGAAAATACCGTCTGAGGACCTTGCTTCCTAGAAAGCTCTACGCCACAGTGTTCTTTGATCTGAGCATCAACGGTATGAAGCCTAAAGGTTTCGTTTTCCCTTGGCCAAGACAAAGGTGGTACACTTCTGCCGCCATCCACAGCTCCACATCGACCCAGACTTGTTCTTAAACGGGGTTCGCCTGGAAGTGATAGACTCGCACCGTTTCCTTGGTCTTGTTTTCCACCAACGCCTCACCTGGGAGGCTTATATTCGCAGCCTTAGGGTCTCTTGTACCCGCGCCATGAACATTCTTCGTTCTGTGAAGTTTAACACCTGGAGTGCTTATAGGGACTTGCTTTTCTATCGATCCTTTGTTTGTTCGAAGCTTGACTACATATGCGAGTTTTATGCATTCACAGCCGAACGTGTAGTGCGGAAGGTGGACTCGATCTACCACACCGGTCTCTGCTTGGCTACCGGTACCCTCCGCACGTCGCTCATGGTGAACCTACTTGTCCATGCTGGGTCGCTACCACTCGCTCTGCCCCGTTCACAGTGTATTATGCACCTGTATGCGCGAGTCCGACACCTCACTCAGTCGCCAACGGTAGCTATGCCGCCGAGAGACGCCAGTCTTTCCCTAAGCTCTTTGGTCTTTAGAGCTAAGAAACCACTTCGAAAGCAGGGTGTATCTCTCGGGCCGGTGGCGCCTTGGAGGTTACCACCTTTGACTATTTGTCGCCACGCCTCTGCCCCCAAAGCTTCCCTAGCGCCAGGAGTATTATGTTCGGCGTTTTTTTAGCACACTTCTTGTCACGTTGGATATGTGCCAAAATATCTTCGAATAGCTCCAAGTCCCAGGAGGGGATCGGATTCCATGCCCTTTCTCTGTTTGAAGTCAGCGTGGCTATGCCAGGCGCTGCGTTGTCATCCCGGCCAAGCTGGTTGCATACACCGCTCGGTACGGGAGGTAACGCGTCGTGCCCGGTCCAGAGACCGGATTATCATCTATAGCGACTCACAAAGCGCCTTGAGTACTCTCGGGGCATTCGAATCTCCACACACCCTGGTTCACGGTATTCGTGAGGCGGCGGTTGCCGCCACACGGATTTGCAAATGTGAAACTGTGAGGCGGCGGTTGCCGCCTTACAGTTTCACACTTGCAAATCTCATCAACCACAATTCTCGAGCTCACATTCATACTCACTGCCACACCCTCTTTACTTCTACCACCCTGATGGCATCCATCCCACACGCACTTCATTCCCTTTCTTGTTTGTCTCGCATTAAGTAAACGTCTGCCTGTCGTAAAGATTGTTTATCATTCCCCTCTTTCCCAGCAGTCCATACACCCACTTAATTCATGCAGCGAGGCAGATTAACCGGCCTGATAGGACAGGGCCCGCGACCCCCCCCCCCTTCCTCCCCTTTCCCAGACTGACAGTGTGTCGTGTTCCAGGAATAAAGCCTTCATTATACAGGATAACAGTTAGCCCATTTCACGCATGGGTCTGATCACATTTGGTCGTTGGCTACATGCAGCTGTCATCACGATGATGCCCGCCCCTTCCTCCTTGTCTATTAAGTAGCCTTTTATTATCTTAATTAATGAATTTTGATTTTCAGGAAGGTGCATTGGCAATTCCAGGTATAAGACCATCTAAGTGCAAGATCGTTTCCAAATTTTAACTAGTCATCATTTTTAAGCCATTTGACTCCTTTTAGAACTTTTTAAATTCTCGACTCAACTCTTTGACAATATTTTTCATTACTAAGAGAAAGCAAACTTCTCCATTCCATTTTTAACTAATGCCTGGGCTAAAATCTCCTTTGCTGAAATTGGGTTCAATCTTGGGTAACATTTTAAAAATCGGTTACAATGCGCATATACTTGTAAGGCAGTCTTGTTAACTTGTTCCCATTGTTATTGATTGTTCTGTTTTGTGGTCCTATTAACAGCGGGTTTAAATCTTGTCAACTCCTTTCTTTCTCTAATTTTTGTTACCAGTATTTCTTTATTCTTGTTAAACCAAAGTTATTCAAGTTTTAAAATGTAACTTCATTTTTTTTTTAAATTATGTAAAGTTTTATCATTCGTTCTTTATTGTTAGTGGTTTGCTCGAGTATAAAGGTCTGATTTATTTTGAATATTAAAACTGCATTGCTTTTTTTTTCTTTCACCTTTGGCCCATACTTTTTAATGACAACAAATCCTTCCACTTTTACTTAGGTATGTAGGCGCTAATGACACACAATTTTACGTTAGTCGTATTGAATTTGGACGGTGTCGAATTTATACTCTACTCTAGAGGATTGCAAGCAAAGAAATTGGATTTGGTTATTTATTAACATACACAAATTAAACTATATTAATAGAATGTAAAAGGAAGGCTGGAATTGTTGACGAACGTAAATTTGGTAATGCAAGTTGATTTAATAATAATGCACTAGATGTCAGTTGACTTTTAACATTGCGGAAACACTTATTGTAGGAATTTATAACTATACTTTTCACCATATTTTAATTTTAGTGATAACGAGAAGAGTGAATTAAATTGTCTTTCAATACAATGAAGTTATAAGAGTGAGGGTTAGAAACTTTCAGAGCAATGGATAATTAGGCTTCCAGATGAGTCTCCCGTCAGTGAAAAGAAGAACGGCGACCTTGAGTTAAGGAAATGAGAGGCGTCTCGGTGTATGGAGGGAATGAATTGGGTACGTGCTTATCTTGACAAGCTGGTTTTATTCTCGTAAATTGTGAGATAATGTGTCTTTAGGGGAAGTTGTTTCCAGCTGAACTAGAAAGGCTAAACCAGTCTCCTCTTCCAGTGACAACCTGTAGTCTACCCCTGGTCACTCAAGTATGCACATATGCAAGTCGTGTGAAAATACGCGTCCTGCTTCCCTCATAGGTCTATCAAAGGGTTATACAATAAGACAAGGTTAGCGAGAAAGCGTGAGAGCAAATAAGCAACCCATGCCGTATCACAGAATTCGTAATGGAAGAATTTTCTGAATGAAAACAATTATCTTAACCGCCTCAACATGGTTGAGGCAAAGTGAGAACAGCTTTCTCAGTTTCCCCCAGTTAGCTCGGGAGTCCACAATAATTCTACCTAAGGAAATCTCCCTCCGGATTATTCCTGAAGAACCCGATGATGCTCTCATTGATGGCGCCTCGGGAGGATCTCTCCAATGGCACTGATGCTTCTTAAGATAACATCGGCGAAGGTGCGATTCGGAATATGGGTCCTCAGCCGATGACTAAGGTCTCGAACCAGCTTAGCGTCCTCTAAGAAGAGGGAGATCCCTTGCTCTTTAGTTAACCATATGTCCCAGGATTAATATTTGGCTTGGGGGTTGTACCTTCTCTAAGCCTTGATCCAACCCTGGGGAGGACTCCTTCGTGTGACCGAGCCATCTCAGTTCCATGGATTTGCTTACAAATCGGTAGCCGGGTGGTGGTGGTGGTGGATGTGTGTATATGGATATTCCCCATCGCAGTGTCCGGGGCTCAAGAGGCAAAATCCCTCCCTTTCAAGGTGTCCGAGTCTCACCGGCAGCTATCTATGGGCATGAATCATGTCTCGAGAGAGCGGGGTGACTCAGATTACCAGCAGGAAGACAATGGACCGGCCTCCAAGAAAGGGAAATCCCCTCTCCTTCAGAAATTTGAAGGGGAACTCCATCAAGTTCAGATTATTATTTTTTTTGTATTTTAACGTTATCGCTAGCCAAAGAGCGTTTTTTAAACTTTACTTAAACCCGGGACGCAAACACTACTATACTCGCCGCAGCGAGAAATGAACGATGGGGCTGCGGCAAGCACCGTCACAGGTGTCTCCCCCCACTGTTGTCATATCCCAACAGATCAGAACGAAAGGGTATTCTTCCCAACAAGCGACCGAGCTTAAGTTCCTCCCGGTGATTTTAGAATTGCAAATGGCACTCAAACTAGATTTTCCTCCTAGGTTGTTTACCGTCCGGAACGGCATAGGGGGGGGGGGGCGATAACTAAAAAAAAATTATAACGCGATAAATTTATCGCCAGATAATGTGATAACCGATAAATCCAAAATTATAATAGATTATTGGCTATATACAGAACGGAAGAAGCATAGGAACATAGGGAGAAAAAAATCATCAAAGAACGCGTAAAACCGGTAGCGCGCAGGAGCAACACCTCGTGACTTCTCGTCCGACATCTGGTTTCCAGCTCGGCCCTACCTATTTCTGCCTCCAAGGCACACGCGGATCGCCCCTGTGCTAAACTGGAACCAAAAATTGAAATTATCGATTATCGCTAGTTTGGAACCAAAAGTATCGGCGATACCGATGAATCGATAACGCCGAAATAAAAAAATCGGATAACTGATATCATGGCGAACCTGTATGGTGGCTAGGTCCATCTACGACATGTCCTCCTTAACATAAATTTAATCTACCGAAGTTTCAACTTCCTAATGTTAATAAGGTGTTTAAACTCTCACAATCAGGTGACTACGCGATAAAAATCAACATTACCACATTCAATTGCATCCAAAAAGCCTGGCCCAACTAAGTAATTCGATCCCCCGTGGGATCCTGGCGATTTACTAAATTACCAATGGGCTTTAGTGGATCCCCGTATATTATGCCAAATATTATTTCTTAAAGCCTTAATTTCTGGTCGCGGGAAAGCGGGGTCCGCTCCTTTACTTATTTAGATGCCATCTTAATTCTAGGGCAAGGCTGATTGGGTTTTCTTTGTGTCAACCTTGGTAAATCCATTATAACCCCTTGTCGACATCAACCTTAACCAAAAAAACATGTACATTTTCTGCACCCTTGAAAACCAAAATTCATAATGCCCTTAGATATGTCCATGCCCCTAATCTTAAGCCAAAATATTGGTCTAGACTAGCTGGACTCCTTAATTTTGTTATAAACTTTCCTCACTTCCGTTTGCCGCCGGTGCACGGTCAAAATTATTTGTCATTTTTCACAGATAATTTTTTTTCTTTTGTAAAAACCTGTTTTATATATTTTCAAATAAAGGAGTACCCCAGTGGGGGTAAAACCAAAACGATGGAGATATGGCACAGTGGAGGGACACCTGTGACGGTGCTTGCCGCCCCTCATTGTCCGTTTCTCACTGCGGCGAGTATAACCGCCTGCACCGAAATGGTGACCACCTCGCCCGCTCGCTGCCAAACCTTACGGGTATTTGGGCGTAAAAGTTATAGATTAAAGATTTAAAATAAAGGATGATGCCGTATCCAACAATTTTTTGCCGGCAGTAGATTTTATAAAGAGCACTAATATGCTAAAAATTATTAAAAAAAAAAAAAACGTTAAGTGATCTAAAAAAGTTGACAAGATGTCACGCTAGAAAGGGAATAGCAAAACTAAAAAACGAGAATAAAAATATAAAATCAAGAGAGACGACCGAAATCTTCTGCAAAAAGCCAAGGAAAAGGACGAGGCATAGATGAACATACTTGACCGTTTGTCAGCCAGGAGTGGCCGAATCGATGGCGGCAAAGAGCCATTTCGAAGGGATGTAACTTCTGAAATCTTAAGAGCCATGGCTTAACTGTGATGGCTTTAGAATCTATTGTATAAGGTTCGCAGAGCAGTCCAACTTCCTATGTCAGACTCCATTCGTAATAGAGACATCAAGGGAACCTACATGGGCTTGCCTGTCAGCACGCCCATTCCCACGGAGCCCCGCATAACCAGGGACTCAATAACTATATTTTGGAGCGTTGCGGGTCAAGCATAAATTGACCTGCACTAAAGGATGGGAATAAATTAAGGAACAGAGGAACGAATACACTCTCGAATCAGTAAAAATAATAAAATTAACAAATAACTAGATTTAAAAAAAGGCAAAGTTCAGCGGTAAAAACGAGCAACACGCCTCTTTCAACATAGAACCCTACAACCCTCCCGGTCTACCAAAAGTTCTGTTACCAATTCATCCGGCGAACCGATGCCTATTTCCAAGTTCGATTTACACTTTCACCCTTTCAAATCTCACTTTTACCCAGTTACTTTTCGAGATCACTCATTCATAATCATGCCACTAATCACTCAAAAACAGGGCCACGCTTTTATTTCTACCGCCCTGATCGTACTCCTCTAACTCCATCCCACACAAACTTTTCATTCTCTTCTCACACAACATGCAATCTGCTTGTTTTTAAAGATTACCACCCCCCCCCCCTTACCTACATCACATATAGCCCGCAAAATCCATAACACACAGGAAGCATACAGATATGACGGGGACAGCAACAGACACACACCCATTGCCGTCATTGCGTGTTGTGCTCTAAAGATAAAAAGCTTTCAGAAGCTCTGCCTTTGAGGTCAATGCCACCTCTCTATCCGCCTTTAATTTTTTATGACACACTGATTAAAGGTTAGGGTATTCTTCCTGCCACAGATACAAACATAATAAAAAAAAAACAACGCAAAATTAGGTAAAAGGTCCCTTATATGTTTCCGCGGAAAAATCCAATCGATGGGCAAAAAATTGCATGATCACATAAAAACATCGACAAAAAACTGTCACCAAGTTGATTTTTACATATGTCAATATTTGTTTTTTCCTACCTTCTTATCAACTTTGCCTCCTAATAAATCTCGATGTTTTTTCTTCAAGTCGGCGACTGTAAGGCTTGATTTCTTCCTTACTTCCCTCATCATAGGATGTCAGTGATTTTTGGTCTCCCTGGGTCATGCTGGGGTGCTTTTGTGATACGTCAAAACTGCCGGTAGCGGTAGCGGTAACCTGGCATTTGATGGGTTACACAGTCACATTATCCCTGGACGTTCTCTCTGCAATTTCATTAACTGAAACATTCTAGGTCAAAAATGTGCTTCAACGTCTGTACAGTACTTTCTAGGCTTATTAGCCAGAGTAAAAACAAAGATAATTCTCTCACACTCGGCAGACCACCAAGGAAGCGGACGCTGTGCAAAACAGCCAGACATTCTCGGAATGGTGGTTAGGCCCACGGCGATGAGGTTGATTGAGAACTCGCAGCCTCATCAACCGATAGAGCACCACAGAAGTGTTTTCCCAGTTGGCGGCGACATGTCAAGACAAAAAATGAAGCGGTATTCGGGCTGTGAAGCGTAAACTCATCCACATTCAGGACACCTATGTCCAGCAGGTCGATCAAGTCGGCAATGACATGACCTTTGAGATTTATAGGGTAGTCCCAAATGAATGACTGCCTACTGTTCAAATCCACGAGTAGGAGAAATGGCCTCGGCAACAGGGCCACGAAACGGCGGAAGTTCGTAGAGTCGAAGTCGGCTGAATGTACACAGTAATAAAAGTATATCTACTATCCACATATAGATGCACAGCCGCTGCTTGAAAGTAGGTATTCAAATTGAGCACAGGAGCGGAGAGTATATAGCGTGTGTAAATCACGCATCCAATCGCCCGGTCCCAATTCCATGGCAGTGGGGTCGAAAACCATTGTACATCGAAGGGTTTGGCACGACCCAGGTATTGTCTCTCGTAGAAAGACTTCTGTTCGGCTGGAATCCACGTCAATTCCATTGAAGGAGTATGACCGAACCAGTCAAGAGTACAACAAGGGACAAGCGATAGCGACCCAGCTCGTTCGGGACCCGGTACAGGTAACGAGCGTGAAGATAACCCAGGTTGGGGCATTCAACAAGAATGTGCCAAACAGTCTGAGGACAAGGCATTCTTCACAATAAGGCGCAGGCGAGCGCTCCATCAAATGAAGGTGCGTCTGGAGAGAATATAAAATTCGAAGACGGCAGAGAGTAACCTGAAACTGTTGTAACATTGGAACAGTCGCGGAACAATCAGACGCAACTATAAGTGTTCCTTGGCAGAAGATAATCTCGACATCTGCCCGGTTGGCGAAAACCATGGCGTCACGGATATCGTGAACAAGGGGATACAGAGATTCAAAAGCCCCAAAAGCATTCTGGGCGCTTTGTGAGGCTAAAAATCACAATCCGGGCTCCGACCCGATACGTCGCGTTCTCTCCCGTAACGCGCAGCGTATTGCAACCTGCTCGGCCGTGAAGACAGACGAAGCGCCTGGCAGAGCCCCGATAACTTGAAATAGAGGGGATATGGCGTAGAAACCAACCCCTATTGTGAATTGGAGCCATCCGTATACACTGGCACGGTTCCAGTGTGACACGAGGTGTGCTCCAAAAAGACCAAACGCAATACTGCCGCCGCTGTAGAAGCTTTGGGAGCAGAAGTGTGGTGGCAAATAATTAATCAAAGGTGGTACCGTCCAAGGTCGTGTCCTGGGGAGAATCAGGAGCAAAACGGGCGCAAGAGTTATACCAAGCGCTCGAAGCAGTTTCGTAGTCCTAAACACAAAGGGCGTAGGGTATGGCTAGTATCTCTCGGCGGCATAGGCACTATCGAGATGAGCTGCAGATGCAGTGAGAGATGTTGGCGACTAAGGTAGGCGCCTGTTCGCTGGTACAGGTGAATAATGCTCTGTGCATGGCACATAGCAAGTGACATCTCCCCAGCATCGACAAGTACGCTCTGAATGAGGGACGTGCGAAAGGCACCGGTCACCAGGCGACGCCGGTGTGGTGGATCGAGTCCACCTTCCGCAATACACGCTCAGCTGCGTATGCATAAAACTGCAATCCGTAGTCAAGCTTCGAACAACAAAGGATCAATAAAGAAAGTAAGGCAGTAGCCCTATCAGCGCCCCAGGAGCTGAACGTCACGGAATGAAGAATATCTATGGCGCGGGTACAAGAGACCCTAAGGCTGCGAATATGAGCCTCCCAGGTGAGGCGTCGGTCAAATACAAGACCAAGGAAACGGTGCGATTCAACCACTTTCAGGCGAACCCAATTTAAAACAACACTGGGTCAGGGTGGAGCCGTGGATGTCAACAGAAGTGCACCACCTTAGTCTTGACCAAGGAAAACCGAAGCCTATGCGCTTCGGCATAGCGAGAGACGAAGTTCAATACCTATTGAGTCGACGGTCTACAGTTGGCATCTGGGCGCGCTAAAGGAGATTGAAAGGTGGTGCACGAAGAGCGTAGTGAGAGCATCTTCCGGCAGCACACAGGTTATGTCGTTGATGGTCAGGGCAAGGAGAATGACACTGAAGATACTTCCATGTGGGACACCCTCTTCCTGCGACATTGAGCCGGAGAGGGCTCCCCCCACCAGTACGAGGAATTGACGATCTCGCAAAGATTCAGATATAAAAATTGGGAGGCGACCCCTCACCCCCATCGTGTGGAGTCTCCATGATACCGTATCGTCATGTGGTATTAGAGGACTTCTCCAGATCGAAAAACACCGTGGCGTAGTGCTGTCTACGAGGGAAGGCCACGCAGATGGTATTCTTCAGTCGGAGCAGAGCATCCGACGTGGACTGGAACTTGCGAAAGCCGCACTGTGAAGATGACGGATGTAAACCGCTGTCCAGAATAAAAATGCTAATTTAACATTTACCCATTTCTCCATCAACTTTCACACGAAGGATGTTAGAGAGATTGGGCGGAAAAGAGTGATCTCTCCCCGGTTTGCGAAAAGCAAGCACAGTAGCGATTCGCCACGAGTCTGGGAGGATACTCTCTACCCAGATCCTGTTGAAAAAATCTCTAACAAAAACCTGATGCCTCGTTCACCCAAGTGTCGAAGCCTGGCGTACAAAGCATCGTCCGGACCAGGGTTGGAGTCTGCACACGAAGCGAGAGCGAAACGAAATCCATTCAATGTAAACCTGTCGATCATGGGTTCTCCACCACGGAAGGTAAAGTCCTGTGGGCCGTCTTCCACGACATCACTACGTGCATTGAATACTGGCAGAGCAGCATCCGAGCTAGAGAGAATGGGGAGAAAGCGGTCGCGAAGGATCCTGACACGGACGTGCGTTCTGAGTTTACGGTCCTATTCTCCCGAAGAACATGTGGGTGGTCGTGCAAGAACTTGCTTCGAATCCTTTTGTCACATTTCCACTCATTTGTTAGAGGGATCTTACTATTAATTGAAGACACATATGCCCACCAGGAAGAGCGGCGGGCGTGCTTCGAAACATACTGGAATCTAGCCCTAGCTCGCCGAAATTTTCCGACAGTGAAATCGTTCAGGCGGCGCTTATAGCGCATGTAGGCATAATGATTCTGTTTGAGGGCCGCCTCTCACTTGGCTGACCCCCACGGAAGCGGTCAAAGTGCAAAACAGCTAGACCTTCTAGGAATAGTAGTTAGGCCCACGGCGACAAGGGTGCCGGAGAAGTACTCAACGGCCTCATCTACCGACCTAAACTCCTCGAGTGAATAGAGAAATCAGTCATTTTCTGAAATGCGGACCACCGTGCCCACGCCGCGCACCACCGGGGGCTGCCTCTCGCGAGGCAGCCGCCCAAAAAGTCATATTTGAATGGGAAAGTGATCACGACCATTGAGGTCATCGACTATTTCCCACCCCAAATCAGGCTGTGCATGCGGAGAACAAAAAAATAAATCGAGACAGGAAAATGAAGCGGTTCTCAGGCAGTAATGCGTAAACTCATCCACATTTAGGACACCTACGAGGGGCGGTCAATAAGTTTGGCGAGTCGGTAGGGCAAAATAGAGGACGGGGGATGGCTGTTTGTGAGGGTGTTAGAACAAGTTATGACAAGTCAGGACCTGGGGCCGCACACTCCTGCCTCGTCTATTTAAGAAGCAGTAGCTGATCGCAGATCGTCAGTCACAAATTTTTCAACATTGGAGAAGGTTGAGCACCGCGCAGTGATCAAGCTTTTGACCAAGGAAGGCAAGAATGCAAAAGAGATCCATGAACGCATGGTTAAAGTGTACACTGACACCACCCCTTCCTATGCAAGCATTGCTCGCTGGAATAGGGAGTTCCGCCATGGTCGTGATTTCCTTGAAGATGACCCCCGTCCAGGACGCCCGTCAGATGTGACCAACGAGGACAATGTGGCCCGTGTGGAGAGGATGATCCTCGAAAATCGACAGGTGAAGGTCGAAAAAATCGAGTGAGAACTTGGAATATCACATGGAAATGTTATCAACATCATCCACGACAATTTGGCCATGACCAAGGTCTCTGCTCGTTGGCTCCCTAGAAACCTCACGCCCCATGATCGACTTCAACGTCATCAAAGTTCGGAGGAGCTGCTGCTCCTATACAACCAAGACCCGGCGGAATTCGAGTCACGCATAGTGACAGGTGATGAAACGTGGGTCCATCACTGAGATCTCGAGACCAAGCTCGAAAGCATGGCTCTCCGACCCCCATCAAGTTCCGGACCCAACCCTCAGCCAGGAAGATCATGGTCACCATCTTCTGGGATTCTGAGGGAGTGATGATGGTGGACTATGCGCTTCGTGGAAGGACCATCAACGGCCAATATTACGACGAGGAACTGGCTGGGTTGAAGAAGTGCATCCGTCAGAAGCGGCGCGGCAAGTTGACACGCGGTGTCCTGCTCCTTCACGACAATGCGCCTGTCCAAAAAGCCAGAGCTGCACAAGCTGCCCTGCGCGAGTGCGGGTTCGAGGAGCAAAACCATCCTCCCTCCAGTCCAGATCTAGCCCCTAGCTACTACTTTTTATTCCACCAGCTCAAGGCTGCACTGCGTGGACGCCGGTTTGGGGACGATGAAGATGTCCAGCTCGCCGTCCAGGAGTGGATTAAACAGCAGTCGGGAGATTTCTGGTTGTCGGGAATTTGAAGCCTAAGGGACAAGTGGCGCAAGTGCATTGAAGTTGAGGGTAGTTATATTAAAAAATAATAAAACACTTTTCTTCATATCCGAATTGCAAAACTTATTGACCGCTCCTCGTATCTTCAGCTCGTCGATCATGACGGCAAGGACCGGACCCCTGGGATTGATCGAGTAGTCGCCCCAGAAGGGGTGTCTCCCGTTCAAGTCCCCAAGTAAGATTTAGGGCCTCGGCAACCGTGCCAGGACGCAGCGGAAGTCCCTCGCGTCGAAGTCGGCTTACGGTGGAGTGTACGCAGAAATAACAGTGGACCTCCTATCCAGGTGCAGCTGCACAGCTACTGCTTGAAAGGTGTATAAAGCGAAGAGATGAACGGACACATCATACCGGGTGTAAATGGCGCATCCTCATGCCCAGCTTCCATCCCGTACCGGTGGGGTTGAAAAGCCCTTATACCCCGGGAGGGTGGGCAAGGGGCACGCGCCCAGCATGGTCTCCTACAAAAATATAGCTAAGGGAAAACGGGAGGAGACGAGCCTCCGAAGCTCCTCCCAGTTGGCCCGGAGAGCGCGGCAATTCCATTGAAGGAATATGCCTTCCAAGCCTAGCTCGGAGATGCGCGGGCCCTCTTCGAAGAAAAGACCCTCACGGGAATGGCCTTACTCTTCTCGGAGGCAGAACTCCGGGTGCAGTTGGCCGGACAATGCGCTGAAGGCGCTATCGCCTTTGACGATTTATCGGGAGAGGTTGGCTCTCCATGCGATTCTTTTCCTCCCTCTGCTTCGAAACCTTCGGAGGCGGGGGTCCTTCCTTAGGAGGATTCACAGCTTTCGAGTCACCCAGCCTAGCGCTCGGTCTAGGCGGAGAGCCGAAACCTTTTAACTGCTGTCCTTTCCGGGGGCAGCTGTAGGAACCCTGGAAGATGGCCTGTCGACCAACTTCAGGGGTGCTAAGGGAAAACTAGGGAAGCCCCGGTTGGGTGTGAACCCTTTATGCCGCCAGCTCTACCAGGGAAGCACCGGGGTAGGTAGAACCCGCAGAAGGATTCCGAATAGGCGAGGAAACGACCTTGCTTGTAGGCCTGGATGGGACAGGAGCAGAAGGTGTCTTTCTTAACATTGAGGCAAAAGACGTCCCTGGCAGGAAAGGGCGCGCCAAGACCAAGACTTAGCTTCGCGAAATGAGAGACGACCCTGAGCCTGAACCGCCAGGATTACCTTCTCAAGGAGATATGCACCACATTGTCTTGAAGCAGCGGGGTGCGGCTATACGCAATTTATATACTTAGCCACAGACGATTTGGACTTATCGTGTGCGACCTTGGAGCAATTACACAGACTTCAGGTAACCCCGACTTTTTTCGTCTACAAGAGCAATTCATGTGGCCGAAGCGATGGCAGTAGTAGCACCTCTGCGGCAATAGCACGAATGCCTTCACGCGGTAACGGTACCAACCGGCACGCACTGACTCAGGCAGCTTGTCAGAGACGAGCTGACGAAGATTGTAGGGGTGGGTCTCGAGGCCCCTCCATGTTTTCTTATTACACGTTCGACCTTGACCGCTCCATGGTCAGCCAGCTCTAAGTTGATGTCATCAATGGAATAGTCCACGAGTTCCCTCGCATAAACTACTCCTTTCCCGAAGTTCTTTGTAGAGTGCGGCGTCACACTCACCGGCGTGCCATTAAGTGTCCGAAGGGCATTAATCATGGTTGCCTTGGAGGGATCCAATGCATTCGCGAGAAGGCTCCCGTCAGAGAAACGGGTCACCTTCGGCTCTCTACCAATCAGGCTAGCTAGTGCTCTACTCTGATGGAACATGTTGCTCTTAGCCAACATGCTGCAATCAGTGGGGCGAATTACTCGGAAGCGTTTGAAGCCAGCGGGCTCGAAAACGCCAGGTAGCCTCTGAATGAGGGGCTACGCTCTGCGCATTTTTAGTCGTAGTCTAGAATTCCCCACTCGGGGAAGCACCGGAGACGGACGTGCCGATCTTGGCTTGGTCGCATCAAGAAACGGCAGCGGACCCGTCCGTCCCCAAGGAGGGAGAGGAGCCCCGAGTCTTTTTCCTTATCTTTTTCTTCTTAGGAGAGGAGGAAAGGTTATGAACCCACTTTTCTTCTCCACCGGTAGGAGACCCTAGGCCAGATGGACCGGCCTCGGCAAGATCCTTCTCTGAAATGGAGAAGGTTTTTGCAGTAACAGGAGCACAGACGGGGCAGAAGGTCTCTCCTCTCCTTGTGAGGCCCCGGGGATTCGTCTGAGGAGGCTCTTGCATAGGGCCGGACTCGGGTTCTGTAGTGGCACCGAGCCCGGGTTCAACCTGGGCTGGGTCACCTCAGGGACCATGTCCATCACAAGGGGGACCTCCATATGCCTCAACCCCCAAGGCATCATATATCCCATTCAAGGTACCTTTAGTCATCTCGTCTTGAGCCGGTAAACCGGCATCCATTGGGGAAGAGATGGGGGCAGGTACGGTGGCCCTATGTAAGGTCATAATGCAAGAGTGCAGGACGTTAGGGGACACGAGCCGACGGGCCCTGCCATCCCTTTCCCCCCTAAGAGGCTTGGCCCTAAAAACCATCCTCGCTGGTCAATATTCGACCGCCTGTGTGCTTCCCTGGCAGCCCCATGTGAAAGTAAAGGGAGAACTGCGTGGTAAGAGGAAGTCGCAGCAATTCCAGAGATTTATTTTTTTAAGGGGCTATCTGACGACTGCCCACTTAGGCATAAGTCGCCGTAAACAAACAGCCTAGTTATGGGCTACTTTAAAAAATTTGAACAGAAAACAAGAATAAAAAGAAATAATAATTAGAAAGCAATAACAATAACAAAACAATAACAAAAACAACTAAACCTAGTTAAATGAAAGGGAGAAGGCCGGCCTCCCACCAAACAGTCAACAAGTCCACCAGTCAATGTGCACGCACTCGTCCCGAGTAAAAAGGACAGGCGGTAGCGACCCCGCCTATCCCGGTACAGGGACAGGTAACGTGCGCGAATATCACCCAGACTGGGACATTAGACAAGAATGTACCGAACAGTCTTGGGGACGACGCAGTCGTCGCAATAGGGCGCAGGCGAGCGCTCCATCAAATAGCCGATTCGGAGACGAAAAAAAGCGACCTGAAGCCATCGCGGCATTGGGGGATAGGTCCATGGAAACAGTCGCGGCGCAATGGTACGCAACTTTAAGTTCCCTTCAACCGTCCCCCATCTTCTTTGCCAAGCAGTCCGAAGAGCTGCCCGTATTCCTGCCATGTAGTCGGTGTGAGGAAGAGCGAAACGCTGGTCCGGTGGCAGAGTCTTCGCGGACTCTTTGGCGCCCTAATCGGCGCGCTCATTCCCCGCAATTCCTACATGTCCAGGAACCCAGCAGAAGATAATCTCGACATCTGCCCGGCTCGCCAAAACCGTGGCGTCACGGATATCGCGAACCAGGGGATGAGGAGATTCCAATGCCCCGAGATCACTCAGGGCGCTTTGTGAGTCGCTATAGATCACAATCCGGGCTCCGAACCGGCCACGTCACGTAATCTCCCATACCGAGTGGTGTATTGCCACTAGCTCGGTCGTGAAGACAGACGCGGCGCCTGGCAGAACCCACTGACTTCAAACAGAGGGGATACGGCATGGAAGCCGACCCCCTCTTGGGACTTGGAGACATCCGTATACACTGGCACGGTTCCTGCGTGACACGAGGTGTGCTCCAAAAAGATCGAACGCAATACTCCCGGCGCCGTACATGCTTTGGGTGCAGAGGCGTGGCGACAAATAGCCAAATGTGGTACCCTCCAGGGTGGCGTCCTGGGCAGAACCAGGGGCGCCACCGGCCCGAGAGTTATATCTAAGTCTCGAAGGAATTTCCTGGCCCTAAACCTAGAGGGCTTAGGGTATGACTGGCGTCTCTCGGCGGCATAGGCACCATCGAGATCAGCTGCGGATGCAGTGAAAGCTGTTGGCGACTGAGGGAGGCGCCGGGCTCGCGCGTACAGGCAAGCGATGCACTACACGCGGTGCAGATCGAGTGGCATCTCCCCAGCATCGACCAACAGGCTCTCAAGGGGGAAAGTGCAGAAAGCACTGGTCGCAAGGCGAAGGCCGGTGTGGTGGATCGAATCCACCTTCCGCAATCAACGCTCGGCTGCGGATGCATAAAACTCGCATCCGTAGTCGGGCTTCGAACGAACAAAGGATCGATAAAAAAGTAGGGCAGTAGCCCTATCAGCGCCCCAAGCGCTGAATGTCACGGAACGGAGAATATCCATGGCGCGGGCACAAGAGACCCTAAGGCTGCGAATATGAGCCTCCCAGGTGAGGCGTCGGTCGAATACAAGACCAAGGAAACGGTGTGACTCAACCACATCCAGGCGAACTCCATTAAGAAACAAATCTGGGTCGGGGTGGAGCTGTGGATGGCGGCAGAAGTGTACCACCTTAGTCTTGGCCAAAGAAAACCGAAACCTGTGCGCTTCGGCATAGCGAGAGACGCGGTTCAATGCCTGTTGGAGCCGACGCTCCAGAGTTGGCATCTGGGCCGCGCCAAAAGAGATCGAAAGGTCGTCCACGTAGAGCGTAGCGAGAACATCTTCTGGCAGCACCGAGCTGATGCCGTTGATGCTCAGGGCAAAGAGTGTGACACTGAGGACACTTCCCTGCGGGGCACCCTCTTCCTGCTCCTTTGAGCCGGAGAGAGCTCCCGTACGCGGAATCCACTATCTCGCAAAAATTCAGATATAAAGACTGGGAAGCGTCCCCTCGCCCCCATCGTGTGGAGAGTCTCCATGATACCGTATCGCCATGCGTTATCATAGGCCTTCTCCAGATCGAAAAACACCGTGGCGTAGGGCTGTCTACGAAGGAAAGACTCGCAGACGGCATTTTCCAGTCGGAGCAGAGCATCCGACTTGGAGTGGAACTTGCAGAAGCCGCACTGTTCAGAAGACAGATAACCTCCGCTGTCCAGGAAAAAGGCTAGTCTAACATTTACCAATTTCTCCATCAACTTGCACACACAAGAGGTTGGAGAGATGGGGCGGAAACCAGTTGGAGTAGTGTGATCTCTTCCCGTTTTGCGAGAGGCGAGCTCAGTAGCAATACGCCAGGAATCCGGGAGGAGACCCTCTACCCAGATCCTTTTGAACAAATCTAACAGAAAGGCCATGCCTCACTCACCCAGGTGTCGAAGCGTGGCATACGGGACATTGTCCGGACCATCGGCGGCGTCCACGCATGAAGCAAAAGCGGAACGGCAACTCACTGAAAATAAACCTGTCATTGAAGGGTTCTCCGCCTGTGGAGGTAAAGTCCAGCCGGCGGCCTTCCGCGACATCACGACGTGCATTGAATGCTGGCGGAGCAGCATCACGGCTAGATAATGCGGAAAAAGCGGTCGCGCAGGATTCCGCCACGGACGCGTGGTCCGAGATTGCGGTCCCATTCTCCTGGAGAACGGGTGGGGGGTCCTGCGAGAACTTGCCCAGAATCCTTTTGACTCACTTCCACACCTCTGCTAAAGGGGTCTTCCCGTTAAGTGAAGACACGTATGCCCGCCAAGAAGAGCGGCCGTCGTGCTTCAAAATATACCGGAACCTAGCCCGACGAAATTCAGCGACAGTGAAATCGTTCGGGCGGCGCTTATAGCGCATGTAGGCATAACGCTTCTGTTTGAGGGCCGTCCCACACTCAGGCGACCACCATGGGAGTGGTCAGCGTGCAAAACGGCCAGACGTTCTAGGAATGGTAGTCAGGCCCACGGCGATAAGGTTGCCGGAGAAGAACTCAACGGCCTCATCTACCGACATAAACTCCTCGACTGAGATAGAGAATTCATTCATTTCCTGAAATGCAGGCCACCGCGCCCGCAGGGGGCTCTAGGCGGCAGTTGTGCTGAAAATGATATTTGAATGGGAAAATGATCACTACCATGGAGGTCATCGCCCCCCCCCCCCCCATCAAAATCAGGCTGTGCATCCAAAGAGCACAAAGATAGGTCAAGGCAAGAAAATGAAGCGGTTCTCGGACAGTGATGCGTAAACTCATCCACGTTTAGGACACCCATCTCAAGCTCTTCGATCAGATAGGCAAGGACTTGTCCCCTGGGATTTATTGAGTAATCTCCCCAGAGAGGATGCCTGCCGTTCAGATCTCCAAGTAAGAGGACGGTCCTCGGCAACCGTGCCACGATGCGGGGAAGTCCCCTGCGTCGGAGTCAGCTGGCGGTGGAATGTACGCAGAAATAATAGTATACCTCCTATCCAGGTGCAGCTGCACAGCCACTGCCTGAAAGGAGGTATCTATAGAGAAAGGAAGAACGGAGACATCATGCCAGGTGTAAACCGCGCATCTCCCAGACTGGCCATCTCGTGGTGGTGGGGTCGCAAAACTCTTATACCTTGAGAGGGTGGGCAGGAGACATGCACCCAGCATGCTCTCCTGCATAAAGATAGCTAACGGGAAATGGGAGGAGACGAGCCTCCGCAAATCCTTCCAATTGGCCTAAACTCCGGGGCAATTCCATTGAAGGAATATGCCCTCCAGACCTAGCTCAGAGGAGATGCCGTGGCCCTCTTTGAAGAGAAGATCCTCTCGGGAATGGCCATATGCTTCCCGGAGGCAGAACTCTTCGCGCTGTTGGCCGGACAAAGCGCTGTCGCCCTTAAGGGCTTATTGGGGGAGGTTGGGCTCGCGATGCGAGTCTTTTCCTTCCCCCGCCTAGAAACCTTAGGCAGGCGTTGCGGCTTCGGAGGCGGGGGGCCCTCTTTTCGAGGAACCACCGTCTCCGAGCCACTCGCTCTACCACTAGGCGTGGTTGAAGGAGCCTTAGCTCCTTTGTTGCATTTCTCCTTTAGGGGGACAGCTTTAGGAATCCCGGAAGATGGCATAGCGACCAACTTCAGGGGTGTTGTCTCCTGTGAGTCTAACGACTCGGTGGAGGCGCGTGGCCGTTTCGCCTTACAGGAAACGGTCACGCTGGGGGAAGAGGGGGGAGCCCTGGTTTTAGCCGGGGCTGGGTGGTAACCCCTTTTTGCCGCCAGCTTTACCAAGGGAGCGCCCGGGTTGAGTAGAGCCCGCAGAAGGGGTCCGAATGGGCGCGGAAACAACCGTGCTCGTTGGCCTGGATGGGCCACGAGCAGAGGGTGCCTTTCTAACTATCGAGGCATATGACGTCCCAGGCAGAGCCGGGCGCGCCAGGACCAAGTACTTAGCCTCGCGGAATGAGAGTCGATCCTGGGCCTGAACAGCCAAGATTTCTTTATCAAGGTGATATGCACCACATTGCTTCGAATAAGCGGGGTGCGGCTCTCCGCAATTGACACACTTGACCACACACGATTTAGATTTATCGTGTGCGGCCTTGGAGCAATTTACACAAACTTCGGGTGACCCCGACTTTGCACGTCTACAAGAACGATTCGTATGGCCGATACGGTGACAGTAATAGCACCGCCACGGCAGTAGCACGAATGCCTTCTCGCGGTAGCGGTACCAACCGGCACGCACCGACTCAGGGAGCTTGTCACAGTCGAACGTGACGAAGAGTGTACGGGTGGGTCTCGAGGCCCGTCCCTGTTTTCTCATCACACGTTCGACCTTGACCGCCCCATGGTCGGCCAGCTCTAAGGTGATGTCCTCAATCGAGTGGTCAACGAGTACCCTCGCATAAACTACTCCTTTCACAAAGTTCATGGTAGAGTGCGGCGTCACACTCACCGGGGTGCCATCAAGTGTCCGAAGAGCACTTATCTTGGCCGCCTCGGCGGAATTCGCCAGAAGGCTCCCGTCCGAGAAACGGGTTACCTTCGGCTCTCTACCAATTGCACTAGCTAATCCTCTCCTCTGATGGATCATGTTGCCCTTGGCCAACATGGTGCCATCAGTGGATCGAATAACGAGGAAGCGTTTGAAGCCAGCGGGCTCGAAAACGCCAGGTAACCTCTGAATCAAGGGCCCCGATGCCATCGAGGCTCCGCCCTGTGCACCTTTGGTCTTTGTCATAGTCAGGAGCTCCGCACCCGGCGGGGCAGAGGGGCCGGATGTGCCGATTTTGGCTTAGTGGCTTGCCAAAGTGGCAGCAGACCCATCCGTCCCCGCAGCCACCGCGGATGGAGAGGAGCCCCGAGTCTTCCTAGTCTTTTTCTTTTTTGGAGAGGAGGGCGGGAAATGAACCCGCTTCTCACCTCCGCCGATAGGAGCCCCTAGGCGAGATGGACCAGCCTCAGCCAGGTCCTTCTCCGAAATGGAGAAGGTCCTGGTGGTCGCAGGGGCACCGGTTGGAGGAGATCCCTCCCCTCCTTGTACTGCCTCGAAGCCCTCAGCCGTTTGAGGAGGACCTTGCATATGGGCGGATTCGGGTTCGGTGCTTGGCGCCGAGCCCCGTTTCGCCCCCATGGAAGGCCCTACCATCTGAGGCTGGGTTTCCTCAAGGACCATGTTTATCACAGGAGGGGCCTCCAGTTGGCCATCCCCTCCCCGGACATCGCAGGTCCCCTTGGCAGCGTCAGCAGTCTTGTGTGGCGAGGCACAGGCTTTGACCCCGGCAAGGTTTAATATTCTTGCCAGCAGGTCTTTTGAGGGAAGCGACCGAAGGGGCCTGGCTTCCCTCTCCCCCCTAAGGAGGTTTGCCCTACCAAACCGCTTTGATGGGTTGCGGTTCGCTATGGGCTGCCTGCTGGCTTTCTTGGCAGTCCCCTTGGAAAGAAAAGGAGGGACTGCCGCTGGAAGCAGGGAGGTGCCCGAAAGCACCTCCATAGAAGGGGGTGAGAGGGAGTTTCCTACACCCGTAGGCTTAGGAGAGGAGTAAGCTTCCTCTCCGGTTAAAGAAATATGGAGGGTTCTCTGTGCAAGCACAGGGGGGGGGGGCGCTCCATATTTTTTTCGTGGAGCTGCCCGAGGGCGGCTCCGTTGATGAGGAAGGGGAATTGGGGAGAGATTTGGGTTTTTGATGATCATACATGGACATGGTGACCCTCTTTTTTTACACGCGATGCAATCGCGCATCACCTCTCGCAGTAGCCCGCACTGCAAGAGGTGCTTAAAGGCCCAGTAGAGCCAGGCGCCGCCATTTGGGACCACCCCTCCCGCCTGGTGGCCTGGCAGTCCATCGGCATGGCGGCTCCACGTTAGACACGGCGTAAAACTGATAGAGTGTGAAGAGGAAAGGAAAAGGGATGTGAGGAAGGTATGGGTGGGGATGAAGCAGGTTGTTAAAAAAAAACCCATCCCGAACCGGGACGGTTGGCTTGAGAAGAAGGTCAGCATCTACCCTGTGAAATTAGAGGCTGACCAGAGAAAGTTGTGGGAGAGATTGTATGAAAAATATGAAAAGCGACGAAGTAGGGGAGAAATACAGGCTATCTGAAGGAAGGAAGAGAGGCTAAGCTGGGGCCGGACGGAGCGCTGGATCCCGTCAGCACGGGCCTGGGCACAGCTTGCTGCATTCACCCGAAGGATCCACCCTGAGAAACGGGAGACCTTCAGTTCTCTACCTTAAACTTTAGCCAACGCCTCTCGCTGATGGAGCATGTCCTTCGGTCAACATGCTTCCATCAGTAGAACGAACAATCTGGAAGCGCTTTAAGCCGGCGGGGTCAAAGAGGCCGGATAACCTCTCGATGTATTATGGCAGTGTATAATATTTATTATGCAATGCCTTTGAAAAGTTTGCGCAGATTTCGGGCTGACCAGACATGGCAAGTCTGCAAATTCGAATTGTATAGCCGAAGTGGTAGCAGTGATAACACCCACGAGATGGTGGCACGAGTGTTAGCGATACCAACTAATTCAGGGAGCCTGTCCGTATCGAAAGTGATTAAGAGTGTATGGTTTCTCGAAAGCCCCTTCCCTGTTTTATCATCAGATGTTGGACCTTGCCCTGTCCTTAGTCGGCCACCTCTTCTGTGATATCTTCTAACGAGTTCACGAGTTTCCTCACATAAATCGTCTCTCTCTCAAAATTTAAAGTAGAGTGCGCTCGAACCTACACAACCGACCCATGAGTTTTTACAGCGCTGAGCTGGTGACTATTGGCAAGGGCACAATTCACCGCAATTAAAATGTCAACCTAATGCTAGGCTACTTTAAAATTCTCAAAAAACAGAACAAAGACGAAAGAAATATAAAACAAACAAACCATACAAAAAGGCTGAAGCACACTACGGCGACGGATAATGCAACCAACACCTGAGAGAGAAATAAAATGTATGATGCCAGCTTCCTCCAAAATGTCAGATAGTCCACAAGTAAGTGTACACGAACTCGACCCAAGTACGAGGGACAAGGGATAGCGACTTCACTACACCCGGTACCGGAATAGGTAACCTGCGCGAAGATCACACAGACTAGGACATTCAAAAATAATCCGCCGAAGTCTTGGGAACAACGTGTCGTCGCAGTAAGGTACAGGCGAGTGCTCCAATAAATGGTGATACCGTTGATGCACAGGGCAAAAAGTGACATTGAGGACACTTTCCTGCCAGACTTCCTCTTCCTACTCTATTGGGCTGGATAGGCCCCTCCCTCACCCTCCACTACGTGCGAGGAATCAACGCTCTCGCAAGAAATAAAGATCAGGAAGCGTTCCCTTGCCCGCATCATGTGGACTCCCATGCGGTATCATATGGCTTTTCCAAATCAAAACACCGTGGCGGAGTGCTGGCTAAGAAGGAAAGCCTCGCCGACGCAATTTCCAGTTGGAGCATAGCATCCGACAAGGAGTGCAACTTGCGGAAGACGCATTGTGCAGACTACAGGTGGCCTCCGCTCTACATAAAAAAGGCTAGTCTAACATTTACCAAATACTCCATCAGCTTGCCCACGCAGCAGGTTAGAGAGATTGTCGGAAACATCCAGGTTAGAGAGAAGTCTGCTCGGTTTGCGAAAAGCAAGCACAGTACCCATTCGCCAGGTGTCAGGAAGGATCCCCCTGTCCAGATCCTGTTGAACAAATCTAACAGAAAAGCCAGGCCTTGCTCACCATGGCATACGCGACATGATCCGGACCAGGAGCGGTATCCGCGCACTAAGCGACAGCGGAACGCAACTCACTCGTTGTAAACTTGTCGTTGAAGGGTACTCCGCTTCTAGAGGTTAAGTCCAGACGGCGTCCTTCAGCAATACCACTACGTGCATTGAATGCTGACGGAGCAGCATCCCGGCTAGAGAATACGGAGAAAGCGGTCACGAGACTATGCAACAGATGCGGGGTCCAAGATTGCGGTCTCATTCTCCTGGAGAAGGGAAGGGGTGGCCTGCGAGAACTTGCCCGAATCCTTTTGCCTCGCTTTCACACCTCTTTTAGAGGGGTCTTCCTGTTAAGTTAAGACAGGAAGAGAGGATTACGTGCTTTGAGATATATTGGGACGTAGCCCTAGCTTGAGGAAATTCACCGACAGTGAAATCGTTCTGGCGGCGCTTATACCCCAAAACGAATAACGCCTCTGTTTGATGGCTGCTTCACACTGGGATGATTAGCAATGAAGCGGTCCGCGTGCAAAACGACCAGACGTTCTAGAAATAGTAGTTATACCCAGGGCGATGAAGTTGCCGAAGAACTCAACGGCCTATTCCACCGACCTAAGCTCCTCGACTGGGACAGAGAAATCAGGTAGTGCATTCCGAGAGCACAGGGATATATAAAGACAGAAAAAATTAATTAGTTCTAGGAAAGCCATGCGTAAACTCATCTACATTTAGAACACCTATGCCCAGCAGGTCGATCAAGTCGGCAAGGACATGACCCTTGGGATTGATCGTGTATCTCTCCATGGGAGGGTGTCTACAGTTTAAATCCCCCGATCAGAAGAAATGGCCTCGGCAGCCTTGCCACAATGTAAATCTCCTGCGTCGAAGTTGGCTGACGGTAGCATGTACGCAGCAATTTCAGTATACCTCCTATCTATGTGTAGCTGCAAGCCACGGGCAGAAAGGAGACATTTATAGAAAATAAAATAATGGAACTTTCACACTGGGTGCAAATAGCTTATCATCTTGCCCGACTCCCAATCAATGGTCTTAGGATCGCCAAATCCTTATACTAGGGGGAGATAGGCAGGAAGCACGCGCGCAGCATTATCTGCAAATAAATATCAACTGCGAACGGGAGACGAGCCTCTACAAATTTTCCCCGTTGGCCAGGAGTACAAGGCGATTCCATTGAAAGAATATGCCCGCCAGGCCTAGCTGTGAGGAAATGCGAGGAGCCTCTTCGAAGAGAAGACCTTCACGGAAATGACCTTAGGTTTCGCGGAGGCAGAACTCCGATGACTTATTGGGGAAGGCTAGGCTCGCTATGCGGCTTTTGCGCCCTCAGCCTGGAAGCCGTTCGAAGCATGGCATACCGAACATCCAAGTCGCCCAGGCACGCCTTGGGTGGAGGCGTAGGATCCGAAGCTCTTTTGGGCCTGTCCTCCTTTCAGGCGACAGCTTTACTCAGCCCAGAAGACTGCCTCACTAAGACCTTCTGGGGATTATCCTTCCTCTTGGGAGTCTAGCTACTCGGTGGAGGCGCCCGTCCGTTTCTCGTTACCGGGAACGGTAACACTGGGGAAGGGATTTTAGCCGAGGCTCGGTAAGACGCCCTTTGTGCAGCCATTAATATTAAAGGAGCTCCAGGGAAAGACTCGCAGAGGGGTTCCGAATGGGCGCGGAAATGCCCGTACGCGTAGGCCTAAAGCAGAGGGTGTCGTTTTCTTTTAATTTCAGGAATAAGATGTGCCAGGTAGTGCCGGACGCGTCAGGCACAAATCCTTAGCCTTGCAAAATGAGGACGATCGACAGCTAGGATTTGCTTCGCCAGAAGATACACGCCAAATCGCTTCGACGAAGTACGGTGTGACTCTCCGTCCGGAATTGACATACTGGGCCGTATACGAGAGGTCTATTGTGAACGGACTTGGAGCAACTTACACAGATTTCGAGTAAAACCAACTTTGCACGTACACAAAAGCTATTCAGATGGCCGAAGCGGTAGCAATAGTAACAAATCAGCGGCCGTGACATGAATGCCTTCATGCGGGAGTGATATCAACCAGCACGCACCGCCTCAGGAAGCCTGTCAAGGTCGAACTGGACGAATAATGTATGGATGGGTCTCGAGGCCTCTCCTTGTTTTCTCATCGTACGTGCCTTTGACTACCACATGGTCGGCAGCTCTTCGGTGATGTCTAAGGAGTATTCCAGGAGTTCCCTCGCATAAACTACTTTGACGAAATTCATGGTAAAGTGCGTCGTCACACTTACCGGCGAGAGCCATTGATTGCTCAAAGTGCAGTAATCATGGCTGCCTCGTGAGGGTATGAGAAACGGGTCACTTACACCTCTCTACCAGTCAAACATGCTACTGTTCTCACTTGATGGAGAATGGGGTATTTGGGCCGTCGAACCAACCTCCATTGATGAAGAGAGTGGGGCAGGCACGCCGGACCCAGTAAGCTTAGGATGAGACTCCAGAACAGTAAGGGGCATAGCTTGACGGACCTCGCCAACACTTGCCCCTCTAAGGGGGTTGGCCCTATCAAGGCTACTTTCTTCAGTCTCTTGTGAAAGGAAAGTGGAGGCCGCCGCTGGCGCAGAGAGGAGACATCCAAGGACAACTCCAAAGAAGGGGATGAGGGAGAAGCCACCTTACCCGTAGATATAGGAGAGGTAAACCTCCTCTCCGGTATAATTAGGTTGGAGGGGCCCCAGAGAAAGCAGAGGGTTAGCCCCCTCCTTTTTTCAGGTGGAGCGCAGCTCGAAAGATGGGTAAGAAGTCCTTTTGCGGCATGGAATTAGGAAGAGGGGAGCACATCCACCGTCCGAAGGGGCGTTTCGTGTGAAGTCCTCCTCCCAGACACCCAGTGGGATCGAGGCCGTGCTTGGAGACATCTCCCTGCACCCATTATCGTAGCCATAGATAAAAAAACAAGACTTGCATGAAAGATACTATGACCTCCCTATGAGTGAGAAGGTTAAGAGAAAAGTCTCCATAGAATCAGAAAATTCTAGAATGTGATCATTTACAATACTTGGCCTACGAGTTCGAGCTATGATTGGCCTTCTCAATCCGGTTCGCCATTCAGGCGAATTTGTCCTGGAGCTTTGACAATAAAGGATGGTGCCGGAGTGGCACCTTAGAGATGTACTGGAAGGCGGTGACCAGTGTCAACGACCCAGGACACCCGGTACCTAATACCTCGCTCTGCCAGCGGGCTGTCGGCCCTCGTAACAGATAGGGACCTCACGGTATACACTGCTACTCTACTAAACATCCATAACAGGAGATGTAAGCGGGTGTGTAGTAATGAGTAGAGATAGGCGGGTCCACTAACGAGTAGGGTGGGTGATCACCTGTTATTATCATACACCAGCGATGTTATCTCGGGATTGCGTGCAAGCCACACACGAACCATGTTTAGCGAAATGAACACGGCACCCTCTCGTGTTGAGGGGATAGTCAGAGAATAAAAGGAATGCTCAGAGGGATTGAGGAGGAAGTAGGACTTAACATGACCTCGTCAGTGTTGCCAACCAGGTGATAGGACTTCCCTAATTCACACCCATATACCAAGTGTAACAGGCTACACAAGCTATCTCCCTGGGGTGAATGAGTGGAGGATAGTTGGTGCATAAATTAGATGTTAGCGAAAGGAAGAGGCTAAGCTTGGGCGGGTGCCGAAGAGCACACACTAGAGTCGCCTGGGCAGGGTTCGCCGCATTCACCAGAATGGTTCGGTTCGAGAAAGAGGAGACCATCGGTCTATATCTAAATCTCTAACTAATGCTTGGAGCTGATGGAGCGTGTATCTTTTGGCCAACATGCTCCCATCAGTAGAACGGAAGATCACACTGGGCATGCTCTCGTTGAGGGGGTCGCCGAGGCTCTACTCACCTAAGCCACAACTTTCCTCCTGATCTTGGTCTCCGCAGCCGAGGGTGCACCGGGACCGGACGTGTCATTCATGGGCTGGTAATCAACCAAAACGGCAGTGTACCCCCACCCCCCGTAACAAAAACAAACCCTAGTCCTCTTCGCTTTTTTGCTTTCTTCTTTTTAGAAGAGGGCAGAGTAAGCTTTCTTCTCACTATCCCCGGAAGAGGCCCTATGGCGAGAGAAGCCATGTGAAATGGTCCATGGCTGACAAGCTGGCACCAACCAGGCAAGATCCCTCCTGTTCCTCTTGAGTCCTCGCCGGGCCGTGGCGTCTCAGGAGGATCTTGCAGAGAGGCGGACTGTGCCTCGGGGTTGTCTCCCACTGAATCTTTGTTAGCCCCATTGGAAGACCCTGTCATCTTGGATGAGAGCATTTCCTATTTCAGGAGGAGACTTTAAGTGGCCACCCGCTCCACCACCCTCAAGGTGTCGGGGTTCCCGACCGGGTCGCCTACACCCCATTAAATGTCGGGGTAGGTAGGTGGGAGCTAAAGGACACTAACATTCAAAAGGTAGGCATGTTTGTCCTGCTGACCTTCTGTTGGAAGCAGGAGACATTTTTGGCTACTTGGAGAGAACCACTAAGAGGTCTCCCACGGGATACCTCGATGGTCCTTGGCAGTAGTTAAGGCGGAGGGGAGGTGCTGAGCCACATTGACCGCGCACCCTACTTAATTGTTGAAGAGCGAGGAGAGCGAATCCGTGTAGTAGGCATGACTTTAGATACAAGCACTTGTCTGAGTGCGGCCGAACATCAAACCTCGCTATTAAGGTATTGTTATGGAGGACTTTAAAAAGACGCTCTGTTTAGGGGTCAAGAAGCCAGATAAGTTGGATGGTGTGAAAGAAATAGAGATGGTGACAGTATTCGAGTATAAACGGTGGATATTCAGTGGGCTTTACAAGCGGGGTTTGGGAAGGACCGGAGGGGGATGGGGGCAGTTTGGGAAGAGCTCAACAGCCTATTCCACCGACCTAAGCTACTCGACTGGGACAGAGAAATCAGGTAGTGCATTCTGGGAGCACAGGGATATATAAAGACAGGAGACATTAATTAGTTCTAGGAAAGCGATGCGTAAACTCGTCCACATTTAGAACACCTATGCCCAACAGGTCGATTAATTTTTTTATTTTTTATTTTTAAGGGGCTATCTGGCGACTGCCCACTTAGGCATAAGTCGCCGTAAACAAAAAGCCTAGTTCTAGGCTACTTTAAAAAATTTGAACAGGAAACAACAATAAAAAGAAATAACAATAACAAAAACAACTAAACCTAGTTAAATGAAAGGGAGAAGGCCGGCCTCCCCCGCAGGTCGATCAAATCGGCAAGAACATGACCCTTGGGATTGATCGTGTATCTCTCCATGGGGGGAGGGGGGGGGGGGGGAGGGAGGGGGGCTACAGCTTAAATTCCCTAGCAGAAGAAATGGCCTCGGCAGAAATCCCCTGCGTTGAAGTCGGCTGGTGGTGGCATGTACGCAGCAATAGAACAGCCTTTTATTTTTTAGTTTTCTCATACACTATCGGAATATTCAATAAACCTTAGGACCCACCTCTGTTACAACTCGTACAGTAACACCAGCAAAGAGCCAGACAGTACCAGCAGCACCACCACTGCTGGGGCACCTAACTCAATGCGGCTTGAGTTGGCAGGACCCCCAGCGAGAGCATAAGTCAACCACAAGCCATCATGATTACAAGCGTGAAGGAAAAAGAAAAAAACAGAGACCTTAGGGATAAAGGAAGAAAAAGAGAGAGTGGGGAAGGGCAAAAGTAAGGTACTCTTTGATCAAAGGCAAGCTTACTAACTCCCCTCACCGTCGAAAAGGTGAAAGTCCGTCCACCGCCAAGCCAAGAAAACCTGTGGAAGAGGGGACTAAATTTTCATCATCAAGCATGGAGATCAAAGGGTCCCTGAGTGTGACGAATCCCCCCCGAGGAAAGAAGGAAAAGGCGAGCGGTGAGGGAAAGGGGGGTAAAAGGAGTGCATGCATGGTAATAGTCTAGTCAAGGACCGGAGCTTGCATAGTAGACTTCGTTGAAACCCCATCCCCAAGAGCTGGCCGGCAGCTAGCCTGTAGAAAAATCGCTGGCTATGGGCAAGTCAGAGGTAAATAAATACTTTTAGATTTAGCGTTAATTTATAAATAAAATAGCTATAGAAACAAATAGAATCATTGGTACATATGCGCCAAAATCAAAACGAGTCTCTGATGCGAACCCATGTCAAGGATCTGTTCTTGCAACCGTGGAACAAGAGTCGGATCTCGTACCCTTACCGCCTTAAATATGAAGAGGACTTCATGTGCGTGACATTGATCAAGAATGTCTAAAATGACTAACTGCGTCTCCATCTGCTTCGGGACTTTAGATGATAATGACCACCAATAAGCCATTAACTCATAGCAATAATCTTCTAAGACCTCTTTCAATTCTTTTAAGTTTGGCTCCAGGTCGGAAGACATTTTGTCTGTATCAGAAGAGCCAGTGTCATTGGTTGATACCGGGTGCGTGTCCTGAGCGTGTCCGGGTTTCTCTGGATTGGTTGACGAATTATCACGAGGATGCGGAGAGAGGATGACGGAGTCGCCTTTGGGGGGTGGAGAAAGAGGAGGACTTACCCAACCACAGTTCTCCGCCAAGGGATTAGAAATTTGGCGATGATACCTTATCTCGGCACTGTTGCTAGTCATTCCTTCCGTTATCAGCGGCTCCGAAATCACTAAATTTTCCACCGTGTCTACAGATTCATTCCTCCTCGCCCGCTCTTCTCGGCTGGACGATCGGCTGACGCTGTACTGCCGGGTCTCTCCATGAATCAGGGCCATCAACTTGCCCACCGTTATGATGAGGGTCGGTTGATGGAGGGATGAAATTAGCAGTCGAGCGACACCAAGCGCGTGAATCAAATGGTCGCAAACCGTCTCTTCCAGCTGCTCCAAACTCTCAATGCGTCCTTCGTGCTCCATGAATGAGTTGAGGAGACCTTCCAGCTTGGAATGGGAGGGTGATGCCAAGGATTCTACAAAAGAAACAAACGCTAACATCAGTTCCAAAACATCTACTACGGAGAGGTCTCTTTTGAGAAAAAACGTCGTCCACTGGTTACTAACTGAATTCTGCCATTTGGCGATTAACCCGTGAAAATGCAGCTCCGCAAAGAGATATGAAGCAGATGGTTTGCGAATGGGTAGGACAAACTGTATCAAAACCCCACCAAATTCCATGGGCGGCTGTACATCTTCCGTACCGTTACTGAAATCTACACTCAATTTCTTGGGGTCGTATCGAAGAATTTACAACTCTGCTCCCTATGGGATACCTTCCTTCTTTTCTCCTTTACCTTTCTTAACCACACTAACCAGTGAGTAAAGTTTAGCATGTGTCAATGCTTCAAGGGCGGTCGACCTAATTCAACATCCTTGCTTTTATATAAGAACAGTGCCCCAATAGAGGCACTCATGTCCACATACTCCTGAAGCGGAATTACTAAGGGTTCAATAATCGCTGGTCGATGTCAAAACCCAATATCCACCCCCCCTTCCGACGATCGGCCCTTGGTGGCTTCGGGCTTGCCAGCGATTGTCATTCTGACCTATATGTATTTCATTATCCTGTAGGGAATCTAATCCACGAAGCGAGGGGCGGATGGATCAACTTTCTGTAAGAACGGGTTCCTAGATCAACATTTTCGCCCATTTCGTACATAGGTGCGGCCACACTAAGTAGTCTTATATGACGAACAGCTAACACCCTGGTGAGGCTAATTGTAGGAACAATGAGGGGATATCACCTCCAAACATTTCAAACATTTGCTATATACCCATTGATGGCTTCCATCATGCCCGTGAACCCGTTTGCGGAAGCCTATGAAAGAATCCTCTTCGCCCAAATTTGGGAAAATCCACAAGCTAAAGCTTTCCCATAAACAACACAAGACCGCAAAGTTTCCTCCATTAAATCTAACTTCCATAAAACATTTCCTTGACCAAAGATTCGACAAATTACATATGCTAATTTGAACAAGACCAAGAAACTCCCCTTCCCCTGAGAGTGGGACTTTTCAGGACACTAGTAACCGAACATCTTAACCTAAACGCCGCCAAGATTCGGGAAGGTCTTACGCATTATTTTGGCTCCTGGAGTGTCAATGAAGGAGTAGAGACACATGACTGCAAGGTGGCGGATTTTCTCTTGCTCGTCTTGGCGATGCTTGGGAAGGATTTGTTCTTGGCAATCAAAAACCTCGATAAGACGAGTAATAATTTCTGGAAAAAAAAGTCACTACTTTTTATATTCGTTAAACTACTCAAGCAGAGGAATAATGAGTAAAAGCGAGCAGTGGGATGACGAGCTCGATGCCTTCACTTCTGGAAAAGCTCCAGAAAATGAAATCTCCCCCCAACGCCCCTCTGTTGACTCCGGCGAGAATGCGTCTTCACCTGTGTCCGAGGAAGTAACTCGGAAACGTGGTACGGCTGCCCACACACATCTCCCTTCCCATATTCAATCACTCCACCCTACATGTCTAAAAAAAAGCGGAGAGATGAAAGTTGCCCTTATCACCCCACACCCATTAAATCTGTGGAAATGCCACAAAACCCTGGCCCACACTACCGACACATACCTATTGTGCAGAATGCCTTGTAAACGAAGCTAAGCAGCAATCCAGTGTGAAAGCTGGTCTCGTCATTCCTCCCCCCTCGCCGTTTATTTCGGGAGGAATGTCACCGAGATGGCACCCCATTCACTTAGCCGCCAGTCCAATGCACGATCCTCTAGTCACACCCATCCCATTTCCAGCTCACAAACAATCTCCCTCCCATCTACCACACGAACCGCAAAACATACCACCACCACACACACACATTTACAACATACACGGTATACACAACGATCCGATGGAGCTCAAAGAACTCATCAACCACAACACACATCTGACATTCATCCAGACCCCCCCCCCCCAGTATATGGTAGGGGAAATCACGCTTCCGGAATCCGTAAAGGGCACAAATTCGATGGGAGTAGGCAGATAGGAGGAGGGACTTCCGGATTCCGTACAGCTTTGCTGTGTAAGAGGAACACCCAGGGCAGAGAGAGGGGGGGGGGATGACAAAGGAACGCCAAGGCAAGGTCTCCAATACGAGGGCATTGCTGCAGAAGGTATGCGAAGAGAGATCCGTTCTGTAAAGAAAGTGGCGAAAATAGGGAATATGAAAATGTGTGAATATATATAACCGCACTACCTCTTGAGAGCATTTGGGCCGGGAGGGCACGATACACACCAACATTCAGATAGGATTTGCAGCAGTTGCCAATACTATACCGTATACCTCCTTGCGGACGCGTTTTATTTTATTCAACAGGTTTTAGGTTACATATAACAAGGTAAAAAAAATAAAAAATAACCTCTACAGACCAAACCCAGGCCACAAAAAATAACTAGGGAACACCCTGGTGCCGGAGGGAAGCTCGCCTTTCTCAGCGGCCTGAAAATGTAACCAATGAGGCAAATAATTATATCTTTTGGAGGAAAACTCAATCACACCATAATCCGGTGTGCAGGAATGTCAACCCGGTAATGGGAACAGGCGGGAGCGATTTTTTGAAGGGCTATCTGGCGACTGACACCTAGTTGACAAATCGCCATAATCAATTGAGCCTATAATTAGACTGTTAAAAATACAACCCGAAAACAATATAAACAACTTACAAAAACACGAAAACAAACACTAACAAAAAAAAGAAGAAAAAAAAGATGAAGGCATGATCCAACGTCGAAGGGAGGTTCGCCTCAACCTGGAGACCGAGGACGCACCCAACAGCAAGAGTAAAATAAAATGAAGGATACCAGCCTCTTCAAAAAGTCCAATACTCTACTCAGGAGTGTAGAACTCGTGCAAGATGATCCCCAAGACTGGCACATTAAAAAATGGGTCGCACAGTCCAGGGTGTTAAACTTGACTATACTACTTTATACTTCGTGAAGTTCGAATCGCTTCTCCTTGTTGCTTCCAACTCTCGGCACCGGCAACTTTCGTCAGCCTAGCTTCTTTAAAATCAAATTCCGAAAAAATACTACGCCAACTGGTTAACCAATAACTACATACAGGAATCAACAACCTTACTAGAACCAATTGAAACCTTCTAAATGACAGTAGCACTCACAAACTTGGAAGCTCCCTCTCAATACAACTTATCAACCTCACCGCATCCGCTAAATTACCGGAAACCAAAACAAATGCGCATATCGCTACTCGCTTTATACCTATTGTAATTTTCTATTATTGTCAATGGTGCGTTGTGCAAAGATGTTGGTCTTGAGTTGATGCTGTCCCATCAGGCCTATTTGAAAAGGTTCATGTCGAGAGATTCGCGCTTCGCAGAGGTTGATGGAATATACTCACAATAAAATTATCAGGATCTTCAATATTAACCGGCTGAAGAAGAGGTGGCTTCTGCCTAGTCGTGGCCACACACGGTAGCTGGGTGTCTTGTAGCCCCAGGCTAAATCAGCAGGGGATCTAGGAGCAGTAGTGGGCCCCAGAGGTACGGTGTGCAGGCCCACGGGTGTGTGGATACGCCCTGGCGCCTACCAACCCCTTATTAGGGGGGGGAAGGATACTTCGATCACAAACCAGGATCATGAGTACCTATAGGCTAGCACCAACAGATCGGTGTCTCGGTAGCTCCCTGCAGCCGAGGATGAAGCCTGGTCGTCTCGAGCCTCTCCTGCCACCAGGGTCCTTCCTCCCTTGGTCAAGATACGGGTCCGAAGACTGCACACATTCCTACCGGTTTAAGCATAGTGCAGGTTTGATGCCCTCAACATAGGGCATACGTCATTATCGACCTCGATGGACTTTCCAAAGCAAAGCAATTTTCTAACATTTTCCTTAAACAACTAATATAGAATATACAAATATGGCTAACTGAACCTACGAATAAGTGAAAAGTAGAACCCCTATTACATTCCACCACCATCCTACATACGCTCCATACCTCAAATCTAACATGAGGGATAACGCAGTTGTCGTAGTTAGGTGCAGGGAAACGCTGAATCAAATGGCGGTGTGTCCGCTGAGTTGCCCAATTCTAATAGGAGAGAAAGCAACCTGAAACAGCCTAGGTATTGGGCACAATGGCACACAACTTTAGATTCTCGTCAACCGTCTCCCATCTTCCTTGCCAGGAAGAACCGAGTGCTGCCCCAATTCCTGCTATGTAGGCGGTGTGAGGATGAGCGAAACTCTGATCTTGTCGCCCAGTCCTCGCGGACTCTTCGACGTCCTCATTCACCGCAATCCTTACATGTCCAGAAACCTAGCGTAAGGTAATCTCGACATCGCCCAGCTCGCGGCAACCGTGACATCACAAATAACGTGAACCAAGTGGCGAGGACATTCCAATTTCCTGAGAGCCTTCAAGGCGCTTTGTGAGTCGCTAAAGATCCCTTGATTCTAACGACTCGATGGACGACGAACCCGAAGGGTTCTCCATACGTCCGAATAAACAATGTCTGGGTTCTTCGGGATCTTTTGTCCAGCCAGTGGTTCCTCTGGGATCTTCCCCCTTCCATAGAGGGACTGGCCTTTTCCGACGCCACCTTGAGGTTCATTACTACAACTTGAGGGGGTTTGTACTATTTCTTTGAATTTTCCTATGGCGACGGTAAAGGCTTGTTTATACTATACTGCCATTTTCCTTCCCATAAGCTGTTCTCAGATAACACCCTGGCCATTTCACTGCTCAAACCCGGGAGAGTGTGGCGGGGTGGGGGGGGGGGGCATTATCAGATGGCTTCTCCTGGCATTTGAACCTTGGATTCTTGTGAAGCCGCTAAGATAGAATGGCTCCCGCCAGAAGACAACTCGGCCGACGCTCTGTTACGTCCTACATTGTGGATGCCTCATCGCTAGCGTCAAGAACATATATAAGGACATGAAGTCGCGGGGGCGATTCATTCGTCCTCTCGCCTCTCCTATGGCTCCGCTCCTTGAGATTTGTATGTGGCAATTTTCTTTGTGGACTGTGTCGAAATAAAGCCGAATTGGCCACTCGGGGGCTCCGTCTCCTTAGGAGGACTTTGCGCGGGATTGGACTCTGGCTCGTGGGTGATTCCCAACGAGTCAGTGTTCTCCCCAGGGGGAAACCTTATCATTTAGGGTGAGGGCATACTAGGGTTTGCGCTTGCTTCGGGAAGGCCCCTCTTTCAGTCATCCCCAACCTGTGCCATCAGGAATCCTGACATAGGACTGAAAAATCCGTGGCCTGTTGGAGAAATACATGTCAATGGGATCGGCAAGGAAAGGGAGAGGGGCAGAAACGGCGGCCCCCAACAAGGTCGCGACACGCTGGTCGAATAATCGAGAGCGATTTATCCTGGGCCGCCTGCTGGCTACCTTCTTGTGAGGATCCTGCTAAAGAGAAAGGTTCGGGCAACTGTTGGTCTTAGAATGGAGTGGTCCGAGGAAGACTCCAAGAGGGGGAAACCTTCTCTTCCATTGATATAGGAGAGGAGGAAGCCCCATTTCCCCTTTAGAGCCTTATGCACCCGAGAATGGGTGCAATGAGATGGTCAGTTCATTAGGCGCAGGGATGGGGGTTATTGCGGCAAAACCGATCTTTCCCATTAATCGCGCCCCAACGCCCAGGACCCCTCAAGTCCTAGTCTCTTGCAACCTGCTGGCCTTGTTTACAAAAGTTCCGAAGCCTTTCTTCTGACACAGCATGAGGTAGCTTGTCAGGTCCTTAAACCAAGATGGAGGACATAATGGGGGAGTTCTTTTAGGTCAACCCATTGAGCCAGGTCTTCTCTATTATCACTTGGAGCGGGAGGAGATGCCACTCCCCAGGGCACTAGGTGTAACTTCCGAGGTCACCTCATCCTTTATTTCACCATGACCCAATGAAAATCCAAACTTTATGAGTATGCAAAAACACATATAACACTTTCACCAATATGCACATACCTTCCTCTGCATCCTACCCTCACCAAACTACGAGACTAGCTCCCAATACACAACTCTAACATGTTGGTTGTGAATGACTTCAACGTCCAAGACTTTGCCTGGCTAGAATCCCAAGGGAGAGAAGTCTGCAGGATCTTAGAGCACCTAAAACACGTGTTCATCGTGAACCCTACCACCCACGAATGCAACCCCTTCCACACCTACTCCCAAGACAACTGGTCGGACATAATTCTTTGTTGACTAAACCTAGCCACCAAAATAACTAGGAAACCCCACAGTGTAATATTGCCTGATCATCTATCAATCATCAAACAACTTGCCACTTAGAAGGTCATACCCACCCCAAAACCATGCACTTATACTAACTACAATAAAACTAAATGAAACATCTTCACCAACTATAGTGAGCAAACACTAAGGCTACTTACTTAGTCTCCTAGTTCAACGACATACAGCTTACACATTCTTTGCCAACATACTCTCAACAGCAAGCAACATATACAACTAAAATGGAACAACACGCTATACACCAAACTTCTACCTGGAAATTAGATATCACCCTAAAAACTAGGGAAACATTCATAAAAACCAGGAATTCAAAATAACATTTAAAAACTTTCTATAGCCTATGTAGAGGCCACCACAGAGGCTATAGCTGGCTGAAAAAACACCTAAATATTTAAAAATATAACAAAGAACAAACAATAAACTACAAATAGATGACAAAAAGAACAATTAGGAGGCATCGTCGGGTGCCGGTGAGTCTTGCCTCCCGCAAGGCCTCAAGCAATCCTCCAACTATTTAAAAGAAATTCAAATACTATGGAGGATGCCTGCCTCCTCCCCAAACTCCACGCCACAATGTATGGTTCAGAAGCCATCCCCCAACTCCTCGAACAAGCGGGAGAGATCTCGCCCAATTACCTCCCAGATAAGACATCTAACCAAGTAGTGTTCGCAGAAAGGTTCGAGGAGCGCTCCATACGATGGCGGAGACACCAGAAAATTACTAGATACATTCAAGGCATCGGGGGTTAAACACACAGGAAAAGTCAGGGGACAATGGCCGGCAAGTTTAAGTTACTACGCACTGTCTCCCATCTTCGTTGCCATAAAGCTCAAGGGGCTGACCTGGTCCTGCCATAGAGTAAAGAACAAATTAACACAGACATTGAAAATTTAACAAGCAGCTAGTCTAAAAACAGCATAAATTAAACACACAAGCCTGCATAGACCCCTTAACTAGAAAAACAAAACAAGAAAACTTGTCAACACAAACAACAGGGAACAAGACATAAAGTCATCTACTCGAACACAGTTGCTTCACCAAGCCATGCTTTCAATCATACCCATGCCAGTCTGCAACCCCCCACCCCATACCCCCAACAAGAATCAACAAAGGAACAACTTCAGCACAATTTAACAGAATCTACCCCTCACTGCTACCTTGCCCACCATAAAAAAAGAGAAACAACTCATACACACTTAATCAGCTGCCACTTAACCTCTCGATCAATCCCATACTACACACCTCTCCCTGACATAGCAAAGGAAGAATCTCCCTCTCCAGAAACATAAAGTCACTTTCTCCAGACTCAGGTCAGGTCACCAACCTAACCTATAATATTAGAAACAAAAACCAAACAGCCAACAAAAACTAACTAATCATGCTGAACCAACCCCTCACTAAACACTGAATACCTAATAACATGGCCAAACCTTGAATTCCACAGACACAACATATACTCATTCAAAGATTGTGGGCTCAGCATTTGCAGGGGTGGCATATGAGGGCAGGCCATAATAAGCCAGAGGTGCTTTTACCTGCAGCAAAGCGCCAGGTCAAGGCGTCACATTTTTTCAGAAGGGGGTAAAGTTCAATTGTACCCATTTAGAGCCATGAAATGACTCATATGACCATGGGACATATGGTTATTCACCCTGGAGACTTCAAATCTGTCATTAGATTTGGCGCTGGGTGGCGCCATCTAGTGGCAGAAGCCTCATTTAGCCATTCAAAGGCACTTGTAAGTGATTTGAACCATGGGAAACCGTACCATTTATCATCTTATTACAAAATGGTGCAGGTCATTGGAGGGACTTTCCCTCTTGTTCCAGCTCAGTAGTTGTCATTTTTTTTTTTTTTTTAGAGCTGTTTCTTATGATTTTTTTTAGGGTATTTGTAGGAACTTTGGGGTTTCAGCATTTTCCCTATGTGGTCTACTCGGGTAACATAAGTTTTCATACAGTGCTGTGTTGTCTTGTACAGTCAGAGAAGATATTTTACTGTTTTTATGCAATAAGTGTTATCTTTAGTGGCTATGCCTCTCAAAAACTTAAGTGCAGCAAATAAAAAAAAAGTATGAGATCAACTAACAAATTAAAAAAATATATATATAACAAAGAGTGAACAGGGGAAATGAGTGACTGATGTAGCAAAAGAATATGGTATGGCTAGAACAACAGTCTATGGCACACTAAAAAATAAAGAGGTTATTAAAGCAGCAGATGTTGCTAAAGGTGTAATGTAAAAGGTAGGCCCTTGGATTCCCATGCTTTCCCTTTCTCATCATAGCTTACGGTGTTTATCGCAGGTCAACCGGCATCGAGGCTACCATTTTTGGCCTGAACTTCTGTAACTTACCAGTCTAATTTGCATAGGGAAAGCGACTCATCTCCCCCCCCCTTCACCTTGTGCCCACTTCAGACTGAAGGATATAAATGGGGCCGTGAGCCCTTTTAAGTTATTCTGTTGCGAGGATTCTGCCTGATTGTTCTGCTGAATCGTTGTTCGTCACTTACCTTGACGTTGTTAATTTTTTGGAGACCCATACTGGATTTCTTCGTGCAGCGAGGATTTTCCGCCATTGATTCCTGCCCCTCTGTCGGCTGCATCGATTTGTACTCTTCCAGTTATGTTTGCAAGTGTTCTCCTTGGGAAGCTGTTCACACTGGGCACGTGAAAGTTCTCCCCCAGTCACCTCGCCATCTCCTCTTTGGGGAATTCTGTCATCTCAAATTCCTTCTCTCGGATCGTTGGGCCTTCGAATCATCATTCCCCGAGATCTCAATGCCTTTTGCCACGATATCGCTGTCTGTGGGTTTTCTCCTCACCGAAGACCGTCTTCGCTTTCACCCCTGTCGACTTGGGTTGAATTTCCTCCTCGTCGCTGAGCCTCTTTCACCTGGGTTTCCGACGTGGGTTATTGCTTCACTGCTCTAGTATCAGGTATTTTGGAGTATTTCTTTCTTCTTATGTCCCCTTTACATTAATTAAGTGTTATTCTTGTAACTTCGGGCCTTCAGGTAAGGGACGTAAGACAGGGAGGTTATTCCAGGAACACCTGTCACTAGAGTAGCCTATTTCATCTTCAACCGTGCATGTCATCTTGGCTTTAAACAATTTATCCATAGAACCCAGTTTTGTATGCCCGAATATCTTTTGGCTATAACAACTTGTGGTCGTTTTATAGCGATAAGTATTTGTGACTTTTCTTATTTTTTAATAATTAATTAAGTGTTATTCTTGTAGCTTTGAACCTTTGGGTAAAGGACGTAAGACAGGGAGGTTATTCTGGGAACACCTGTCACTAGAGAAACGAAGCCTATTTCATCTTCAAGGCGCATGTTGTTTTGGCTTGAAACAATTTATCCATAGAACCCATTTTTGTATATGTGAATATCTTTTGGTTAAAACAACTTGTGGTCATTCGATGGCAATAAGCATTTGTGACTTTTCTTATTGTTTGATGACCCCCATATAATTTTGTTAACACCGTCCTGATAAATTCTGGTGAACTTCTGGTAGGCCTTTAGATCCCTGGTCTATAAAATTTATGTGTGTATTTTTCTTTGGGCCGTGTGAACCCGGGTTCCACGATAGCCTTTACAAGTAACCACTATTGGTTCTTAATGAGTATTTTCGGGGATTATATGTAAAGACAATGTTTATTATATGAATTACATTATGTAACTTTTATTTGCATGTTTTTTTTTATTTTTACTAGAAAATGGGGAGTTAGGGTGGGAGGAAGAGCCAATTATTTTTAATTCTATTTCAATGCGAAAGTGTTTTAGTTTCCAATCTACTTCCATGAACCAATTAATGGCAAAAACCAAGGGGCCACTCAAAAGCATAAACTTGAGCAGATGGAACCAAATACCCATAATAATAACAATTGATTTGTCCTATTATTAACCCCTCCAATACAAAGCTCTCATCTCTGGCATACCACATAATGTTGCCATGCCATATGATAAACCAATGTTTGTTGTTCTTGTTGGTCTTAAAAAGTGCTTTATGAGACACTCTTTATAAATACCCATTGTGGCTGCACATTATTATTATTCAATTTCCCACCTGTCCTTTTCCTTTGGAAGGGCACCCCAATGAGAGAATGAAACCCACATAAAGATCAGTATAACAATCACTGGTAAGTCCACATGCAGCAGGGGCTAGTATATATGTGTGTGTGCATTATGTGCAGAATAACAGTAGTAGTGTGCTTTGCTGCAACTATCCAGCAATGCATCCTCTGTGACTCAAGGAAGAGAGACCCATAACACACCAGGGAAATATGGCTTGGAAACCTCTTGGTCAGGTTCTGCAGTAGACTGAGGAGTGGTGTGTGTTTAGTAAAGAAGTGAGAAACCGAGTAGTGTTGCGATTGGCTATATGTGTGATGATGTATGTTGTTGGATATGCCTGTAATAAGTGTAAGACTCAGTGTCTTATTGCGATTGGCTTGAACTCCCTACACATTGTGGTGGAGCGAATGTGAGTGTTTGTAGGGCCATTCTCCACCCCTTTTCTAGCAAACCTCTCCCTCCCTCTGTAAGAATGTATGTGTGAATGGGAAGATGTTTTTATATATATATATATATATATATATATATATATATATATATATATATATATATATATATATATTATTTATCATTTATCATGGATTTCATGTTTTATTTTAATTTTTTTTTCTCTTTCCAGAAGCCTCTCTATTATTCTGTAAAGATTGTACTTAGTTTCATATATCATTATTGCAAACAAAAAGCCACTCTGTTAAATATATAATGAGAATAAATATTCTTTTTGTAAAGAGTAGCTGGCATTATATGATTTAGAATATTAAAATTGAATAAAGGAGGCCTTTTATATAGCCTCAATATACAACCGGATTGCAATATAATAATTATTGTATGAGCTCAGAGGCCAAGGTCTTTAAAAGACATGCGCAAAAAAATTGTGCCCACACGAGTGGCAGCTGGCAAGACTTTTCACCGGGAACCCTAAATGTGAGATAAAAGGCCTTCTTGTTTGTTTGTATTCTTTGTAAAAAAAAAATTTTAGGTGTGCTTTTGAAAAGAGAATTGTTTTTTTGATTGGTAGTATCCTCACGGATTGTTTTTCTTTTGTATATAAAATTTTGTTTGGTGATAGGCTTGTTTTTTTATTTATATATATATATATATATATATATATATATATATATATATATATATATATATATATATATATATATATATATATATATGAAAATTAATGCAATATCGCAAGAAAAGATGAGGAATTAAACCACATTCTCCGAAGACAATTTAATTCAGAACAGTTTCGGTGTATCTCACACCCTTTTTCAACTGACACTGGATAGAAAATATTAGAAACGTGCTTAAATACATAACACAGGGTCAGGTCATGAAAGATCCCCTCTTTTTTCCCCCAATCCCCTACTTGTGGCTAATCAGGAGGGGGGGTAGCCCTAAACATATTGAAGGGCTGACATTTCACTATTTTGTTTATTTGCTTTCGTATTACAGGATTAAAAGAAAATTGACCCTCAGATAGATTTAAATTAGGAACTGACGATATCAAGCTCGATTCTACGATTCTTCTCTTAACATAGTTAGCCGATTTAAATACCATTTTACTCCCATTGAAATCGATCGAATGATTCAAGTCTCTGACATGACAAAATATTCCACTGCTTTCGCTGCCCACTCTAATATCTCTTTTGTGTTCGTACAATCTCTTGTCTAGATTTCTCCCCATTTACCCTATATAAACTTTATGGCAATCATTGCATGGTATTGCATATACTCCTATGTTATGATGTTCTTTGGGTTTCCTGGCAATCATCAATTGGTTTAAGGAATTATTATATTTAAAGGCTAGATTAATACCCGCTTTTCCAAATATGTCCATAAATATAATAATTCCTCCCCCCTGATTAGCCACAAGTAGGGGATTGGGGGAAAAAAGAGGGGATCTTTCACGACCTGACCCCGTGTTATGTATGTAAGCATGTTTCTAATATTTTCTATCCAGTGTCAGTTGAAAAAGGGTGTGAGATACACCGAAACTGTTCTGAATTAAATTGTCTTCGGAGAATGTGGTTTAATTCCTCATATATATATATATATACACCTGTGATTGTAATTAAATTTAGCCATATTTGTGTAAATAAAGGACTGTATATACAAACCGTTTCATTTCTCCCTCAATTTCTCACATCCGACTTAGTGTAGGAAGCGGGTTGGATAGATTGGGGGTAGAGTGTAGATTTGTGGCCCACTACAATGAGACAAAATATTTTGTGCCTCATCTCACTGGAGGGTAAACCCAGACCAAGGCATGGAATTCCAGCATCTTAGACATTAGTCTGAGAGCTCTGTGGCTGTACATTAAAACAAGTCAATTGGGTATGGAGCTCGATTCTCAGGGAATCAAATGTGCATGCTCTACAAAGCTCAGTATAGAGAATTTGGGTATTCCTCACCTTCTGTGCTGTAGAGAGAGGCGACATTGAGCCCTATTTCTGGCAAACAGATGAAGAGGAAATTTGACAAGAGTTCCAGAAGTGAGCATATCAAGGAATCTGAAACAGCAACCAGACAATATTATATTTTATTAGTGGGAAGGGAAAAGAAAGCTGTAATTTAACTAGAGAAGTACTTTTTTTATTATATAAACAAGTAGGTATGTTTGGAGGGGATGAGCAGTAATTATGACAAGATGGCTTATCTCTGCTTGGCATGATGAACGATACCAAGGAAAATATAGCCAGGGTGTTAATTTTATTTAAGGTACTTATTTTATTTATTTTTTTTTTTATTTAAGGGGCTATCTGGCGACTGCCGACTTAGGCATAAGTCGCCGTAAACAAACAGCCTAGTTCTAGGCTACTTCAAAAAATGGAACAGGGAACAACAAAAAAGAAATAACAATAACAAAACAATAACAAAAACAACAACAACAACAACAACAACAACAACAACAAAAACAACAACAACAAAAATTAAACCTGGTTAAAAAAAAGGGAGAAGGCCGGCCTCCCAAAAAAGTTAGCAAGTCCACCAGTCAAAGTGCACGCACTCGTCCCGAGTACAAGGGACAGGCGGTAGCGACCCCGCCCATCCCGGTACCGGGACAGGTGTCGTGCGCGAAGATCACCCAGACTGGGACATTCGACAAGAATGTGCCGAACAGTCTGGGGGACGACGCAGTCGTTGCAATAGGGCGCAGGCGAGCGCTCCACCAGATAGCGATGCGTCACACGAGTGTGTCCGATTCGGAGACGACAGAAAGCAACCTGAAGCCGCCGCGGCATTGGGGGATAGGTCCATGGGAACAGTCGCGGCGCAATGGCACGCAACTTTAAGTTCCCTTCGACCGTCTCCCATCTTCTTTGCCAAGCAGACCGAAGAGCTGCCCGTATTCCTGCCATGTAGTCGGTGTGAGGAAGAGCGAAACGCTGGTCCGGTCGCAGTCCTCGCGGACTCTTTGGCGCCCTCATCGGCGCGCTCATTCCCCGCAATTCCCACATGTCCAGGAACCCAGCAGAAGATAATCTCGACATCTGCCCGGCTCGCCAAAACCGTGGCGTCACGGATATCGCGAACCAGGGGATGCGGAGATTCTTAAGGTACTTATTTGTTGACTGTCTCCAGGGGCATAGTCACTGAAATCCATTTCAGCTTAGCCACTAAGATACATTAAAAAGAAAACAAAATAACAATGGGAAAAAAGAATACAAAAATAACAGCAAACTCAGTGAAAAACAAAGCAAAGGCATGTTGAAGAAAGGCCTGCCTCCCCCTGGTACACGAGCAAGCACCTAACACCTAAATAAGTAAACTAAAAGAAAGGCTAGCCTCCGCCAACAAAAGTGTAAGAACTTGTCATGAGTACTGAAGACAAATAATAGTGACCACCCTCGTCCCATTACAAGGACATGTGTCTTTTTATGAGGTTTTTTTTTAGAGCACCCATCTGGCAACAGCCACCATGGATATAAGTTGCTGCAATTAAAATTTTAGCCTCATAATTGGCTACTTAAAAAATTCATGAAAACTAAAGAAAAAGTAACAAAAATAAAAATCAAACAACAAATAAAAACAAACAAACGGAACAAAGCCAAGAAGAAGAAGGAAGCAGGTACTGGTGGAGGATTATGTGCTCAACACCAAAGTCAAATAAAATAGAGAAGGCCAGCCTCCATCCCCCCCCCTCCAAATATATGGTTTACTCAAGAGTGCACGTTTCCATCCCAAGTACAAGGGACAAGTGGTAACAAAACCACTCATCCTGGTACCGGGATAGGTCACATATACTAAGATCACCCAGACTGGGACATTCAACAAGAATGTGCCAAACAGTCTCAGGGACAACGCAGTCAATGCAATAAGGGGCAGGGAAGTGCTTCATCATATGGTGGTGTGGCCTGCAAATGTGCCAATGTTGAAGATGACAGAAGCCGTCACGGTATTGGGGGATAGGTCCATGAGTCACAACTTTAAGTTCCCCTCAGCTGTCTCCCATCTTTTTTGCCGCAGAGCTCCTGCCATATAGTCAGTGAGGAAGAGCGAAAGGCTAGTCCATTCACCCAGTCCTCACAGATTCTATGCCACCCTCATTCCCCGCAATTCCCACACATCCAGGACCCCGACTGAAGATAATCTAGACATCTCCCTAGATTGTGGTAACCATAGTGTCACATATACATCAAACTAAGATGTGTGGAGATTCCAATGCCATGAGAGACTCTGAGGAGCTTTGTGAGTAGCTAAAGATCTAGAACCCGGTTACGACGCATTATCACCGATACCAAGATGTTTATTGCAACCAGATCAGCCATGAAGACAAACAGAGACTGATAGACCCCTGCTGACTTCAAACAAAGAGGATACAGCATGGAAGCCGACCACCTCCTTCGACTTGGGAGCGATCTGTGTACATTGGCACAGATCCAGTGAGACACGAAGTGTCCGTCAAAAGGTTGAAGGCAATATGCCTGGCACTGTGGAAGCTTTGGGAGCAGAGGTGTAGTGGCATAACCAGAGGCATCGAGCTGTCGAAGAGTGTTTCCTAGATATAAACCCATAGGGCTTATGGTTTGGCATACATCTCTCAGCAGCATAGGCACCTTCGAAGTCGACTACAGATATAATGTGAGAGCCGTTGGTGACTGAGGGAGACCTCGGGCCGGCACATACAAGCTCATAATGGACTATGCAGGGTGCAGAGCAAGTGGCATCGACAAGTAGGCTATCAATGGGCAGAAAGGCACCGGTCACCAAATGGAGAATGGTGTGGTGGGTCGAGTCCACCTTCAACAACCACGCTCGGCTGTGGATGCATAAAAATTGCATCTGTAGTCGACCTTCAAACAAAAAAGGATCGATAGAAAAGTGAGGTAGTAGCCCTATCAGGACACCAGGTGCTGAAAGTCATAGAACAAGAGACTAAGACTGCAAATATGAGCCTATCAGGTTAGGCGTCAGTCGAAAACAAGACTAAGGAATCGGTGCAAATCCACCATGGATGGTGGCAGAAATGCACCATGTTTGTCTCGGCCAAAGAAAACCGAAATCTGTGCACTTCAGCATTGTGAGAGATGCGGTTGAATGCATGTTGGAGTCGATGCTCCAGAGTTGGCATCTGGGATGCACCAAAAGTAGTCTTTGTGGAGCATGGCAAAATAAACTTTCTGGTAGCATCGAGTTGATACCATTGATGCTCATGGCAAAGAGTGTGACACTACGGACACTTATCTGTGGGATGCACTCTTAGTGCCCAGTTGGACCGGAGAGGGTTCTCTCCTACCAGTACGTGAAATCGACGATCTCACAGAAATTCAGAGATAAGAAGTGGGAGGTATCCCATAGCCGCCGTCGTGTGGAGGATCTCCATGATACCGCATCACCATGTGGTATCATATGGCTTTTCCAGATCAAAAAATATCGTGGTGTAGTGCAGTCCATGAAGGAATGCCTCACAGATAGTATTTTCTAGTCAGAGGAGAATATCTATCAAGGAGTGGAATTTATGGAAGCTACTTGTGAAGACAGGTGGCCTCCATTGTCCAGAAAAAAAGGCTAATTTAACATTTACCAATTTCTCCATCAACTTGCTCATGCAGGAGGTTAGAGAAATTGGGCAAAAACCGGTCGGAGTATAGTGATCTCTCCCTCATTTGCAAAAATGAGCACAGTAGCCATTGGTCAGGAGTCTGGGAGAATACCCTCTACCCAGATACTATTAAGCAGATCTAACAGAAATGCCGTGCTTTGCCCACCTAGGTGGTGAAGCAAGGCATGAAGCAAGGGTGGAAATCAACTCACTCAATGTAAACAAGCCGGTGAAGGGTTCTCTGCCTCTGGAGAACCCTTAAGTAACATCACGATGTGGTTTGAATGCTAGGGGAGCAGACTCTCGGCTAGAGAATGTGTAGAAAGCAGTCGGGAAGGACTCTGCTATGGACGTGGGTCCGAGATTGCTGTTTCATTCTCCTGGAGAACTTGCCCCGAATCCTTTTGACTCGCTTCCACACTCCTGCTAGAGGGGTCTTCGCGTTAGGTGAAGACAAGTATGTCCGCCAAGAAAAGCAGCATGCATGCTAGCCCTAGCTTGATGAAATTCACCGACCATGAAATAATTCTGGCAGCGCTTATATCAATAAGGCACATAACGCTTCAGTCTGGGGTGCTTCACACTCAGCTGACCACCATGGGATTTTTTTTTTTCAAGAGCTCATCTGGCAACTGCTTACTTGGGCATTAGTCGCCGTATTCAACATTGCCTAAAATTAGGCATCTTAAAAAAACAAATTAAAAAAACATCAATAAAATAAAACAAAAAAAAGGTAATAAGAAGGAAGCAAGCTCAGGTATCAGGGGGAGGCCCGCCTCTCCGCGGCAGAGGAACATGCAACCTACAAAAATAAGAAATAAAATAAAACAAAGAAAAAAAGGTAATAAGAAGGAAGCAAGCTCAGGCATCGGGGGGAGGTCCGCCTCTCCGAAGCTGAGGAACATGCAACCTACTAAAATAAGAAAAAAAACAAAAACCGCAACTATTTAAATAAAGGGGAGAAGGCCAGCCTCCTCCAAAAAGTCTAAAAGTCCACATGTCGGTCTGCACGAACAGTCCCGAGGACAAGGGACAGGCGGTAGCGACCCAACCCATCCCGGTACCAGGACAGGTAACGTGCACGGAGATTGCCCAGACTGAGACATTCAATAAGAATGTGCCAAACAGTCTGGGGGACAACACAGTCTGCACAGTAGGGCGCAGGCGAGCGCTCCATCAAATGGCGGTGCATCCCGCGAGTGTGTCCAATTCGGAGATGACAGAAAGCAACCTGAAGCCACCGCGGCATTGGGGGTAGGTCCATGGGAACAGTCGAAGCGCAAAGGCACGCAACTTTACGTTCCCTTCGACCGTCTCCCATCTTCTTTGCCAAGCAGCCCGAAGAGCTGCCCGTATTCCTGCCATGTAGTCGGTGTGAGGAAGAGCGAAACGCTGGTCCAATCATAGAGTCCTCACGTACTCTTTGGTGCCCTCATTCCTACATGTCCAGGAACTCAGCAGAAGATAATCTCGACATCGGCCTGGCTTGCCAAAACCGTGGCGTTACGGATATCGCGAACCAGGGGATGCGGAGATTCCAATGTCCCAAGAGCACTCAGGGCGTTTTGTGAGTCACTATACATCACAATCCGGGCTCCGAACCGGGCACGTCGCGTAATCGCCCGTACTGAGTGGTGTATTGCCACCAGCTCGGCCGTGAAGACAGACGCAGCGCCTGGCAGAGCCCCGCTGACTTCAAACAGAAGGGATACGGCGTGGAAGCCGACCCACTCTTCGGACTTGGAGCCATCCGTATACACTGGCACGGTTCCAGCGTGACACAAGGTGTGCTCCAAAAAGGTCGAACGCAATACTCCCGGCGCCGTACAAGCTTTGGGAGCAGAGGCGTGGCGACAAATAGCCAAATGTGGTACCCTCCAGGGTGGCGTCCTGGGCAGAACCAGGGGCACCACCGGCCCGAGAGCTATACCTAGCCAAGAGAGTGGCCAGTTCCTCTCCCTGTCTTGGGAACAGGAGATCCAGCACCTTTCTTGATTGGGAACTGAAGCCCTTTCCATCCAGACGTTTCAGTCCCTTCCACTCCCTCTTCATGTTCTGGATCATGGAGGCCTTCTCTTCCTTTGTAACCCTTTCGTCGAAGAGAGAGAGCGGCACCAAGTCTTCGGACACTTACCAGAGATGGCGCTTGAATGCCTTTAGGGCCACTTCAGCAACACGCTTATTGGGGATTCCTCTGCCAAGTTCCCTCAACCAAGTAAGACAGAACACAGCCTTGAACTTTTGTCATATACTAGTGGCCTTTGGTAGTTAAGGTTTAAGGTAAGTTACCAGCGGGTTGCTGCCCAATCCAAGTGGATTCTATATGGCTGCTAGGGTGAAACGAGAGATATCATCTATAAAAGGTGGAGGAGACCACTTTGTGACAAAAATTTTAAAAACAACGGGTTAAAAGATTCCTCCACTAATATGAATTGAAGACGGGTGTGTTGAGGGATAGTTGAAAGGGTCGGGAAACAGGACAACCGGAAAATGGCAAAATGGGTGCAGTCTAATAAAAGGTTGGCAACCGATTGGTCCCCACCGCAAAAACGACAACAAGGGCTGATTTGAACATCAACCGAAACAAGATGGCCGTGAGTAAGACTCGTGTGGCCAATGTGAACTCGGCAAAGGGCCACCTCCAACGACCACATTTTATGACGACTCGAGGGCCAAGAGTGAATAAATTTTTTATTTTGTATAGTTTGGATGATGAGCAGTATCCCATTCATTGTGCCACAGTTGAAAAATATACTTTCTTATTGAAGGAAAGTAGTCCCTAAAAGGCAGAGCCGAGTTCTCAGGGGACACAGAATGTGCTGAGCGGGCCAGCCGATCAGCCTTCTCGTTGCCCAGGACCCCCACATGCCCAGGGACCAAGCAAAAAAATAATTCTATATCGGGATGCATTTTGGATCAGCCAGTTGCAAATTTCTGTGACCAGGGGATGGGACGCATTAAAAGATCTAATTGACTGTAAGACACTCCTTGAGTCGGAAAAAATGACAAAATCACTAAAAGGTAAAATTTGGATGAGTCTAAAGGCTAAAAGGATTGCTGAAAGTTCAGCAGTAAAAATGGATGCTGCTGGCGGCAAAGATAGAGTTAGGAATTCTCCTCCTGGGTAGATGACTGCGGCGCCCACGCCACCGTCCGACTTAGAGTCATCCATGTATAGTGGGCAGCATTGTTTGTGGGAGATCGAATGCTCTAAGAACAGGCTTTTAATGATGCGAGGGTCCATGGAGAACTTCTCCAGGCTCCACATGTTGGTACATACTGTGGGGAGAGGAGTACGCCACCTAGGGGTCAGTAAGGATGGAAGGGTAAGGACCCTTGGGTGCTGACCCTTGGAGCACCCAAGGGTCCTTGCGAAGGTTCAAAGGTTGGGGTAAAGATGGCAACTTATCATATGCTGCCATTGATTCGGCAGCATACAGGCATCTGTAGACCTCTGATACAGGGGCTTGCTGTACTCGGCAGAGGTATCGCATGCAGATTTGAAGTCTATGGTAGGGCAAAGGGAGTACCTCACTCTCGCAGTAAAGGCTGTTGACAGGAGAAGTTCGGAAGGCTCCACTAGAAAGGCGAACTCCGAGGTTTCGAATGGGGTTCAGCATTTTAAGGGCTGAAGGAAAAGCCGATGAGTAAATTTGACAGTCATAATCCAATTTGGATTGGAAGAGGGCTGTGTATAATGTCCACAATGTTTGTCGGTCACTGCCCCACGAAGTGTGTGAGAGGACTTTCAAAATGTCTAGAGCCCGCAGACAGCCTGTTCGAAGTCGGCGTATGTGTGGTAACCAGGATAACTTTGGATGGAGAGTTACGCCAAGGAACCGAAACTCGGAGACAAACTCTATATCTTCGCCTTGTAGGGAGATAGATAGTGGAACAAGAACCCCTCTGCCTCGGTGGAAATACATTGCTTTGGTTTTGTTTGTGCAAAAGCGGAATCCCTTAAGTTTTGCTCTTTTGGATACAGCATCGACCGCCAGTTGTAGCCGACGCGCTGCTGATGGAATACGAGGTGAGGAACAGTATAGTGCTAAATCATCGACAAACAGAGTTGCCGATACACCCTCTGGGAGAGACGAAATATCATCGATGGCAATTATAAAACATAAGACACTTAAAACACTGCCCTGAGGATGGTAGTTAACAATAATAAATAGTTAGCTTCTATTACAGGGGTAATTTACAAGTTTGTTTATCTTTCCAGAATATGGCGGCTGGAAAGAAAGAAAAAAAACATGGAAATCAATTTTAGACATAAAATAAACAAACAAAAAAAAAAAACCATTCCCATTCACACACACATTCTTACAGAGGGAGGGAGAGGGTATTGAGAAAAAGGGTGGGAGAATAGCCCTTTACACACACACACTCACATTCGCTCCACCACAACTTTGGTCTTGCCCTGGTTGCTTGGCAAATGGGCAGCAGACTCATCCATCTCAGGTGCACTTGTGGAGGGAGAGGAACCCTTTGTCCTTTTCAATCTCTTCCTCTTGCTTTTCTTCTTCTTTGGAGATGAATGTGGGGAGTGAACAAACTTCTAACCTCTCTCAGAAAGGGCCCCTGAGGTTGGATTGCCCAACCTCGGCCAGCTCTTTCTCTAAGATTGAAAAGAACTTGGGAGGGAATCCCTTGGCTTGTGAGTCCTCAGGGGCCTGTGCCGCCTAAGGAGGATCTTGCACAGGGGTAGATTCAGGTTCCGTGTCTGACACCAAGCACTGTCTCACCCCCATGGAAGACCCTGATATCTGGAATGGGAGCATCTCCAATTATCATTTATACTTCAGGAGGGGACTTCAATTGGCCATCCACCTACCCAAGGTGTCTAGTATCCAGACTGGGGACTAATAGGGCCAATAGACCAGCACATCAGTGGGGCCCGCATTGGAAAGCTAGGTGGAGCAGGCATGCTGGCTCCCATCAATGTGACAAAGCACAGGGGATGATGCAAACATCCCCTCCACTAGTCAGTGGTGGGGTCAAATTCCTCAACACCAAGGTTGGGCGAGGTTTCACTTATCAGAATGTAAATGGAAATTGAGAAAAAGTTTGCCAACAAATTACACTCTTAAACTTTGTGGCCATTGAAAAAGAAAAAGAGTAGGGTTAGTGGGTTATATCCTGTGTCCAGCCACACTCACCTATCACATTTTTGGTTATCAGACTTTTCTGGTATCCACCCTGGTTGTATTAAAGAGTGGTGTTTGCACCTGTGCATAACAATGCACACCTACCAGAAGTTGCCTAATGGATGGTCGATACCCAAAGGCTGCAGATACCAGAGGCAGGGTAATGAGGTGGATTTCCCCATCACCCACAAAACCATCCATACACAACCAGGCATGCAACCTCTGCACCAAAATGCCCTCTTCAATGGCATTCTAGTGCACATTAACCCAGAGGAAAGCTTCCTCCCATGCCATAATTGGTCAATCTGGCAAGGCTCCAGGGGAGCCACCACCTTAAACTAAACACACACAAATATCGCACTGAACTGACCAATACAGACATCTGACCCCCACTGCCACCAGGATATGAGGATTGCAAGATCTTGGAAGAACCCTGTACAGTCAGCAAAATTCATCATGGATACCAACCTAAGGAAAGGGACCCTTGCCAGGGGCAGAGCATAAACCAAACCCCAAGAAAAGGTCAAAAACAAAATGTAGGCCAACCTCCTCCAAAGCCAATCAGTCCACAAGTCTGTATACACAAACCCATCCTGAGTACAAGGGACAAGTGGAAGTGTCTCCACTCATTCTAGTATCGAAACAGGTAACATGTGCGAAGATCACCCAGACTGGGACACTCAACTAGAATGTGCTGAACAGTCTGGATGATGTAATAAATGCAGTAAGATGCAGGGAAGCGCTCCATCAAATGGCGGGGCATCGTGTGAGTGTGCTCAATTCAAAGCTGTCAGAAAGCAACCTGAAGCCATGGCGGCATTGGGGGGTAGGTCCATAGGAACAGTTATGGCATATGGCACACAACTTTAGGATCTCATCTTCTTGGCCAGGCAGCCCTGATTTCTGCCATGTAGTCATCAGTGTAAGGAAGAGCGAAATACTAGTCTTGTTGCCCAGTTCTTGCAGACTCTTTGGCACTGTAATAGTGTGCTTTTTCCCTGTAATCCCTACATAAGATAATCTTGACATCTGCCCGCTCAGATACCACAACCAGGGGGTGCGGAGATTCCAATGCCTCATGAGCAGTCAGGAGGCTTTGTGAGTTGCTATAGATCACAATCTGGTCTCTGAACCACGCATGATGCATTATCTACTGTAGTGAGCAGTGTTAGAGGCAACATAAGTAAGAGTGCCTCAAAGGCCCATCTCTCCTCTCAACCCTAGAGATGTGCTCTGGAAGGGATCCATGGCTCTGAAAAGTGCCAAATAAATGCATTTTGTTGTTCACTACCACACAGAACGCTATTTAATTAGTAACAGCTTCCAGAAGAGAAATCTTTGCCCCATAAGCTGCAAATGGGAACCAGACCAGACATAGGTCAACACTTTTACATCTTAGACAACACCTACACATACATGGAGAGTTGGATCACTGGGGTTCTGTATCATTGGTGGAGTTTATTGAGGCTGCTAGCTTACAGGCTGAGGCCAGGGGTTACACCAACAAAAAAAGGGGGGTTTAAAATACTATAATTAGCAAATTTCTTTGCCCAAACTTGGCCATGGAGGTTCTAAAATGCTACCAATATTTGGAGGCAGCTTTATGTCATATTCCTTTTCACTAACACAAACTTTCCATTCATTATCCATTAAGCATCATGTGCTCTGCAAGGGATCCATGGCTCTGAAAAGTGCCAAATAAATGCATTTTGTTGTTCACTACCACACAGAGCCCAAATGGCTCACAACCACTTCCTTTTGCTCAGTATCAATTTGCTTAATATAAAAATAAACAATGAATAAAACACCATTATTGGAATATACAAGTTGAAGCACACACCTCCAAATATGAAAAAAAAAGTTAAGAGCTAATTCTTAATGTTTAGATGATGACTGCTGTCTCACATTGTATTAGGAAATATTCCAATAGAGGTTACAGATTGAATGCATTTATTCAACTCTCCTTAGGAAAGCAAGAAAGTTCCAACCAAATTCAGAAGCCAATACCTGAAAGTGAATTTTTCAATAAAAATGTAAGTGCATTTCTATAGAGATCTTGGCAAAGGAGTTTTAGCAGAGGACATGATGCCCAAGAGGTGTTCTGAGTGCGATTTGTGCGATGCCACAATAACAATCGAATCAGTCTCATCACTTCACACAATGTTGGGACATCACTGGTAGATCCTAGGAGATGAAGAGCGCTTAACAACACTGCATTTCCATCCTCAGCGAGCATCTTTTCGCAGCAGTCTTCTACGCAACATAAATTGGCAACCACACCTACCATAACTTCCTATAAATAAAGGTTATGGAGGAATGAGGAAATTCTAATGGTATGTACAGTACCCAAAATAAAAATGATTCCAAACCCATTTCTCATTATTCAGTGTCAACGGAGAATGAGTTAGTATGACAAGAAATGTTTGTAATCAGCTTTTATTTTTAATATTATACTTGCAATCTGAATCTCTGGCCTCATGTAATAACTTGACAATTAAATTTGTCACTAACCTCTCTGTGTTTATTTGTTTAGCATGCTTATGGCATCTAAAAAAATTACCAATCATCACTATGGCATTAGTGATTAATAAATTTTCTTCAACCTCATTCTATTTAATCTACTGATCTTTCTTTTTTCCTCTAATCTTCTAGTATGTCCCATACCAAAAGTATTTTCATTCAGAATTTTATCATATTCAAGCTACAAACAGTACAAAATAAAGCACTTAAAATTATCACAGGATGCACACATACCATTCCCATCCTTGCAAGCAGAAACTAAAATAACACCAATTGGAGTGCACCTAAAAATGATGGGGACCAAACACTTCAGAGCACAAAGCTAATCCAATCCCAACCAGCATCTTACATAAAACTACCATTAATCAAGCTCAGAAAAAGAATCCCAGCACACTGTGGTAGTTTTTTATTTGACTCAACTCGCCTGTACCCAGTCTAATTTAACCTACCTTTTGTTTCAGGTTTTGGCAACAGAAGAAGGATGAGAGTTGCAGGAAAGCAGTGTTAAAACCCATTTTTCACTGGATTAAGCTTTTTTTCCCCATAAGATATAGATAAACAGGTAGTTCATGAGCAGTGACATTAGTGAGAGTAGAGTGACTCTGACTAATTGAAGATTTTACACATATTTATAACATAACTTAATTCAGAAGTCATCCCAGTCAATATATCCCCATAAACTGCATCTACAAGATTGTATAGACCATCATGGCTCATAAAAAACTAAATCCTGCAATATACATATCAATAAATAGATAATATATAGACAAATTGATATTACAATAACTAATTTGCCCCAATACAACTTAAGAACGATGATAACCAACCCTCCCCCTGTATACTCATCTAACTTACTCTTGAAAACATTTTAAATTTGGACTGCTTATTGTATCCTGTGGTAAACCATTCCACTAATCTACCAATCAGTTGGTGAAAAAATACTCTCTCATATCCAACCTACACCTGTTTTTAATTTTCAAGGGGTGGCCCTTAGTCCTATTACTACCTTCCAACTCAAAAAACTGTAAAATCAAAAAGCTCAATTATATCTCATCTCATGCATCTTCTTTCAAATGAGATCATATTTAGCACCCTCAACCTATCTACATATTCAAGGTGCTTCAGGGAAGGTATCATCATTGTTGTACTCCTTTGTACTGACTTTCGCAGGTTGATATCATGTCTAAAGTGTGGGGACCATGCTTGTATACAGTTTAAGGATAACCTCCTTACTTTTAAAATTAAAATTCCTCTTAGTGAAGCCTAGCAATCTCTTTGCTCCATTTTTTACCTCAGGGACCTATCTACTACTAATCTTAAATCCTTCTGATTCTTTACTGAATTCAGCTAATGCTCATTTATTTCATAGCTAAATTCTCAATTATCTCTCCCCATGTTAATAACTTTACATTTTTAGTCGCGGGTGACTCTACATCTCAGTATGTAGGTCCATCCTCATTTTGCTTTTTTTTTTGTTTTTGTAATGATATTGTAACTATTAGCCGATTTGAAGAGATTTGAAACCCTTATGTTGTTTTACATTCTCTTTGTAAACATCAAAATTTTGTGAATTTTTTAAAACCCAAAGAATTACAAATGGTGAGGTTTAGAAAATTTATTTTTATATATCTTCTATTACTCTATATTTTAGAAATATGATATTTTGAAAGGGGGGGAAAATTAGTTTAGAGTTCCTTTCAAAAATTATTATAATTGGCGAAGTTCCTAAAATTTATAAAAATTTAACCATGGCTTCTTTTCTAATGATATAATTGCCAAAGCCCTACCAAGGTTATCCTGGGAATTATTTGGTAATAACTTCATTACTAATAAATTTGAAATCCTTATATTGACGTTGTTTTATATTCTCTTTCAAATGATATAATTGCTAAGGTCCTCCCAAGTTTAGTCCATGAATTATTGAAAATTTTGAATTTTACAATGTCATAAATATATATAAGTGAAAGCATACAGCTTTTGGTCATCAGACCTTGTTTAAGGTTAAAATTCATCTACAACTTTTGTGCCCAACTTAATAACTTATTTAAGTCACTCTGGACTTTAAAGTTAGCCTCAACTTCATTTACTAAAGCTACCAATTTTGTGTTATCAGCAAAAATTGACCCTTTGCTATTTATACCCTCCCCAAGATCATTTATATAAACTAGGAATAATAAACGGCCTAGAACAGATCCCTTAGTTACACCACTGATATCATCTCTTCACTGTGGTCTTACCCCATTCAGGAACACACTCTGCTTCCGTCTTTCAGCCATTCAGTTATCCAATTCAAAACTTTCTCACATATCCCATTTATTTTAATTTCTGCCACTAGTATTTTATACAAAACATTATCTTTTGCTAAAATCTAAGAAAATTAGATCAACATTCTCTCTCTTATCTAATTGTTTAGTTACATAATCCATAAATTCCAGTATGTTTGTTAAATATGATCTACCACTTCTAAACCCATACTGAGCATCATTTAATAAAATACTTCTTTCTATATGCTCAGAAATGCCCTTCTGAACTACCTTCTCAATAATTTGATAAATTATAGATGTTAAGCTTACTGTTCAAAATTTGAGTCCTCTTTAATTGCATTCTTAATAATTGACACTACATTTGCAATTTTACTAGTATTAGGTATTTCTCCAAACTCCAGTAATCTAGTATATATCTTTTCAAGAGCAACTGCAATACTTTCTACACTTTCTTTAAGTAACCTAGAATGAATGTCATCAGTGCATGATGCCTTACTAGAATTCCACTCAATTATAATTCCTTTACTAATTTCCCTATCTACACTAATGGTATTCAACACCTAATCCCCTGACCTAGAACTATCATAAATTAAACCACTTGGATTCTCTTATGTATATGCTGAAGTAAAATGATTATTAAGTACACTTACTATTTTCTTATCAGATTCTTTCAGAACTCATAACATAATATAATTTCACGGATGACAAAAGCCACAAGGGCCTATCAAAGGCATCTGTCAAAACCCACCCACAAAATGCATCCATAGGATTGTGTCAGATCATGCATCTATAATATACAATTCAAAACATACATAGGAATGTGTCAAAAACAAAAGGTATCATCATCAAGACTGGTCAAAATCCAAATCAATCATAATATACAGTAATAAAAAACTGCATCCACAGGAATGAGTACAGAAAACCCCCCAAAGTTAACCCTCCTTCCCTATATAATCATTTAATCTGCATTTGAATACATTCAAGTTTGGACTGTCTACCGTCTCAGATGGCAAACTATTCCAGTAATCTACCACTCTATTGGTGAAAAAATATTTTCTAACATCCAACCTGCACCTCTGTTTTTTAATTTTTAAGTGGTGACCCCCAGTCCTATTACTACCTACTCAAATAACTTGCTAAAATCCAACTTATCCATCCCAGAACATATTTTAAAAAGCTCAATCATATCTCCCCTCACACATCTTCTCTCAAATGAGAACATATTTAGTACCCTCAGGCTATCTTAATATTCAAGGTGCTTCAGGGAAGGAATTATTTTTGTTGCCCTCCTTTGTACTGACTCTAGCAGGTTGATGTCATGTCTAAAATGTGGTGTTTTTTTGTTGTTTTTTAAAAAAATTCAGAGCTCACCTGGAGACTGCCTACTTGAGCTTTAGTCACCATATTCAACACTGCATAGTACTAGGCATCTTTAAAATAAGATGCAAAAAAAAAAATAAAAATTTTTAAAAAGGAAAAAGGCACTAAGCAGGACCTACTAAAATAACAAACACCAACAAAGAAAAAACTAGTTAAATAAAGGGGAAATGGCTGGCCTCCCCCCACCAGTCAATGTGCACAAACTCGTCCTGAGTACAAGGGACAGGCGGAAGCAACCCGAGAGGTAACGTGCGTGGAGATCACCCAGACTGGAACATTCAAGAAGAAAGTGCCGAACAGTCTGGGGGTCAATGCAGTCTTCACAGTAGGATGCTGGCGAGCGCTCCATCAAATGGCGGTGCGAACCGCGAGTGTGTCCAATTCGGGAAGCAGGTCCATAGGAACAGTTGCAGCGCAATGGCATGCAACTTTAAGTTGGCTTCAACGGTCTCCCATCTTCTTTGCCAAGCAGCCGACAGAGCTGCCCGTATTCCTGCCATGTAGTCGGTGTGAGGAAGAGCGAAACGCTAGTCCGGTCGCAGAGTCTTTGCGGACTCTTTGGCGGCATCATCGGGACGCTCATTCCCCGCAATTCTTACATGTCCAGGAACCCAGCAGAAGATAATCTCAACATCCACCCAGCTTGCCAAAATCGTGGCATCACAGATATCGCGAACCAGGGAATGCAGAGATTCTAATGCCCTGAGAGCACTCAGGGCGCTTACATTGTGTAATCTCCCCCGCAGGGCCCGCTGACTTCAAACAATGGAAAAATGGCATGGAAGCCAACCCCCTCTTGGGACTTGGAGCCATCCGTATACACTGGCATGGTTCCAGCCTAACACGAGGTGTGCTCCAAAAAGGTCAAGTGGGAGCAGAGGCATGGTGACAAATAGCCAAAGGTGGTACCCTCCAGGGTGGCATCCTGGGCAGAACCAGGAGCGCCACCGGCCCGACAGCTATACCCAGCTCCTGAAGGAGTTTTCTAGCCCTAAACCCAAAGGGCTTAGGTTATAACTGGCGTCTCTCGGCAGCATAGGCACCGTCAAAATCAGCTGCGGATGCAGTGAGAGCTGTTGGCGCCTGAGGGAGGTGCCAAGCTCGCGTGTACAGGCGAATAATGCACTGTGCAGGATGTAGAACGAGTGGCATCTACCCAGAATCAACAAGCAGGCTCTCAATGAGGAAAGTGCGGAAGGCACCGTATGCCAGGCGAAGGCCAGTGGGGTGGATCGAGTCCACCTTCTGCAATACATGCTCAGCTGCAGATGCCTAAAACTCAAATATGTAGTCAAGCTTCAAATGAACAAAGGATCCATAAAAAAGTAAGGCACTCACCCTATCAGCGCCCCAACATCACAGAACGAAGAATATCCATGGCGCAGGTACAAGAGACCCTAAGGCTACAAATATGAGCCTCCCAGGTGAGGCGTAGATCAAATATAAGACCAAGGAAATGGTGCGATTCAACCACTTACAGGTGTACCACATTAAGAATCAAGTTTGGGTCAGGGTGGAGCCGTGGATAATGGCAGAAATGAACCAACTTAGTCTTGGCCAAGGAAAACCGAAACCTGTGCGCTTTGGCATAGCAAGATACGCCAGTCAATGCCTGTTGGAGTCGATGCTTCAGAGTTGGCATCTGGGTCGCACCGAAAGAGGTCGAAAGATCGTGTAGGTAGAACGTAGTGAGAACATCTTCCGGCAGCAGAGAGGTGATGCCGTTGATGCTTAGGGCAAAGAGTGTGACACTGAGAAAACTTCCCTATGGGACATACTCTTCCTGCTCCATTGGGCCAGAGAGGGCTCCCACCACCTGTACGCACAATCGACAATTTGTAAAAATTCTGATATAAAGACTAGGAGGCATCCCTTGGCCCCCATCGTGTGGAGAGTCTCCATGATACTGTATCATCATGCAGTATCATATGCCTTCTCCAGATGGAAAAACACCGTGGCGCAGTGCTGTCTACGAAGGAAGGCCTCGCAGACGGCATTTTCCAGTCGGAGCAGAGCATCCGACTTGGAGTGGAACTTGCAGAAGCCGCAATGTTCAGAAGACAGATAACCTCCGCTGTCCAGGAAAAAGGCTAGTCTAACATTTACCGATTTCTCCATCAACTTGCACACACAAGAGGTTGGAGAGATGGGGCGGAAATCAGTTGGAATAGTGTGATCTCTTCCCGTTTTGCGAGAGGCGAGCTCAGTAGCAATACGCCAGGAATCCGGGAGGAGACCCTCTACCCAGATCCTTTTGAACAAATCTAACAGAAAGGCCATGCCTCACTCACCCAGGTGTCGAAGCGTGGCATACGGGACATTGTCCGGACCATGGGCGGCGTCCACGCATGAAGCAAAAGCGGAACGGCAACTCACTGAAAATAAACCTGTCATTGAAGGGTTCTCCGCCTGTGGAGGTAAAGTCCAGCTGGAAACCTTCTGCGACATCACAGCGTGCATTGAATGCTGGTGGAACAGCATCCCGGCTAGATTATGCGGAGAAAGCTGCTGTGAAGGATTCCGCCACGGACGCGGGGTCCAAGATTGTGGTTCCATTCTCCTAGAGAATGGAAGGGGGGTCCTGCGAGAACTTGCCCCGAATCCTTTTGATTCGCTTCCACACCTCTGCTAAAGGGGTCTTCCCATAAAGTGAAGACACGTATGCCCGCCAAGGAGAGCAGCGGGTGTGCTTCGAAATATACAGGAACCTAGCCTGATGAAATTCACTGACAGTGAAATCGTTTGGGCGGCACTTATAGCGCATGTTGGAATAACACTTCTGCCCTAGGGCCGTCTCACACTTGGCTGACCACCACGGGAGTGGTCAGTGTGCAAAATGGCCAGACATTCTAAGAAGGGTAGTTAGGCTCACAGCGATGAGGCTGACAGAGAAAAACTCAACAGCCTCATCTACCGACCTAAACTCCTTGACTGAGATAGAGAATCCAGTCATTTCCTGAAATCTAGACCACCGCGCCCGTGCCAAGCACTGCCAGGTAGGGTCTCAGGCGGCAGTGGCCCAGAAAATGATATTTGAATGGAAGGTGACACTACCATGGAGGTCATCGACCACCCCACAATCAAAATCAGGCTGTGCATCTGGAGAGCACAAACATAGATCGAGGCAGGAAAATGAAGCGGTTCTCGGGCAGTGATGCGTAAACTCATCCACATTTAGGACACCCATCTCAAGCTCGTCTATCAGGTTGGCAAGGACTTGACCCTGGGGATTAATAGAGTAGTCTACCCAGAGGGGGTGTCTACCGTTTAGATCTCCAAGCAAGAGAAAGGGCCTCAGCTACCGTGCCACGCGGAGAGGAAGTCCCCCGCGTCCAAGTCAGCTGACGGTGGAATGTACGCGGAAATAACAGTATACCTCCTATCAAGATGCAGCTGCTCAGCTACTACCTGAAAGGAGCTATGTAAAGCAAAGAGAAGAACGGAGACATCATGCCGGTTGTAAATCGCACATCCTCCCACCCAACCCCCAACTAATGGTGGTGGCATCGCAAAACCCTTATACCTTGAGAGGATGGGCAGGAGACATGCACCCAGCATGCTCTCCTGCATAAAGATAGCTAACGAGGAATGGGAGGAGACAAGCCTCCATAAATCCTCCCAATTGGCCTGGAGTCCGCGGCAATTCCATTGAAGGAATATGCCCTCCAGACCTAGCTCAGAGGAGATGCCGGGGCCCTCTTTGAAGAGAAGATCTCGTCTCACGAATGGCCATATGCTTCCCGGAGGCAGAACTCTGGGCGCTGTTGGCCAGACAATGCGCTGAAGGTGCTGTTGCCTTCGAGGACTTATTGGGGGAGGTTGAGCTCACCATGCAAGTCTTTTCCCCCCTCCGCCTTGAAACCTTAGGTGGGTGGGGAAGTTTCGGAGGAGGAGGACCCTCCTTTCGAGGATCCACCGTCTCCAAGCCACCTAGCCCACCACTGGGAGTGGGCAAAGGAGACAAAGCTCCTTTAGTGCTGTCCTCCTTTCAGGGGGGGGCAGCTTTAGGAACCCTGTAAGATGGCCTGGTGACCAACTTCAGGGGTGTTGCCTCCTGTAAGTCTAACGACTCGGTGGAGGCGCGTGGCTGCTTCACCTTGCTATGTAAGCAGTTTTATGAAGAGCAAAATGCTGGTCTGGTCTCCCAGTACTCGCAAACTCTTTGGTGTCCTCATTCCCCACAATCCCTAGAAGAAGAATCTTGGCTTCCTCCCGGCCCTTGCCAGCTGTGGCATCATAGATACTGTAAACAAGGGGGAGTGGAAATTCTAATGCCCTAAAGACACACTATAAATTTATATATATATATATATATATATATATATATATATATATATATATATATATATATAACAATCCAGTCTCAGAGAGGAGCATGAAGCATGTATTGCAACCAGCTTGGGCCTAACGACAAATGTAGTGCCCCACTAGAGGAGCCACACTGACTTCTAACAGAGCAAAGATGGTGTGGAAGCCTCCTACACCCCTCTTTGGATTTGGATCCGTCCATGTACACTGGCATGGCTCTAGCGTAAAATGGTGGATGCTGGAGAACCTATGGGAGCGGAACTGTAATGGCAAATGTTCAGATGTGGTACCCTCCCAGGTTGTTTCCTGGGCAGAACCAGAGTTGTCACTGGTCCAAGATCTATATCGACCTTCTGAAGGAGTTACCTTGCCCAAAATCTGAAAGCCTTAGGTTATAATTGCCATCTCACAGCAGCATAGACACCATCAAGATTGGCTACAGATGAAATGGGAGCTGTTGGTGACTTAAAGAGACTGGGGTTGGGTTCATACATAGACCTTTAGTTGACCTGGCATTCAAAAAGGAATTAACACCCGCCTGCTATAAGCAGTACAGCCTCATGCCCCATGAGAACAGTTGCAGTAATATGATCAGCTAATGAGGAATAGGGAAGGGGTTATTGTGCCAAACTGATCTTCCCATTGATCCTCCCCAAGATCACACTTAATGAGGAAAATGGTGTGTATAGATGGACAGGGTGAATGCACCAGATTCCTTAGGCCCTGTAAAAGATTGAAGTTAACTTGATAGGCATTCAAGTCACCAGGAAATGCAGCTCTAGGAACCAGGTGTAACAGTTTACACAGGGTATCCTTCTGCTGGTAAGAAGACAGTGAGGAGAGATCAGAAAGGAAGGTGGTGAATGTAAATATTGGAAGATATAAAGCTGCAGTTCCTGTAAACGGTGGGGTAGGGAAGGCGCACAGCTGTGTCCACTGTGGCCAGGAGGTTGTTAAACTGCAAGCACTCAGGCCAGGAGGATGTGCAGCTTCTCTAGGTACCAGGTGTATCCACCTGCGGGTTTCATTGAGTGGATATGGATGACAAAGTCTCTATATGAGAAATGGGGATGGGAGTTTAAGAATAAAAAAGACTACTAAAGGCAACTCCCAAAACAAACTTAAAAGAAATGAAAGAAACATTAAAAGATAAGTAACTTGAGACATTAACATACTGTTAGTCTTGGGGCGCATGATTCCTCGCATATGACTGAAATTAAATGAAGGAAATCAACTTCTTCCATATGTAGAAGATGAAGAGAAACATCTTTTTCAACTGTCATGTCCCACAACTGACATGCTGCATTCTCCACCTCATAATCAAGTTCTACAACTACAATTTCATCACTTGTTTCTTTTTCAGTTTTAGAATCAGACATTTTGCTGGAATCCTTGTTTTTCGGGGGGGGTGGAATAGTATCAATCTTCAATTCTCCTTCTGGACTTCCCTCTTCTTTCTTTGTTGTATTATTATGGCGAAGGAATTTAGGCAGGTCCTATTAAAAAATAAAGTAATCCTTAAATGCAAAAGTTTTATTTTGGTATATTAAGATACTTTTTAAAGGAAATATAATTAGAATTATACTCATATACCAAGAGATAAATGAAATATTGATAATACTGTGCATACTAAGAATGGGTGGTCTATAATACCATTTGTTCCTTCAAAAAAAATATGAACCTTTGTTATAGTATATAAGCAACTCAAAACCCATCGATGAGTATAGGCTGTATCACCAATAGCGTCGCCACGGAGAAGTGCATTGTCTTCTCTCTCCAGCCATTCAGGAGGACAAGGATTAACTGCATTCTGGAATAAAAGATTAATTGAATCTTTTAAAAAGTTCACTAAAGGTGTAGGAAGGGGTTATCAAAGAAATACTCAACCCTTTATGCCTGTATGTGATAAATTTGTCACATAAAAAATTAAGGCTTATAGCCAGAGAAATTACATGTGTAGAATCTAGCAAGTGAGTGTAATGAGTACGATACATGTTTATGTTCACACAAGGGTTGCATCAGATTTGTGTACTATTTGCCACTAACTATTTACCACTTAATAGAAACAATAAATGTATTTAATATGATTTTCATTTTTTAAAATTAATTCAGGGCATATAGGGTTAATGTACTTTACTTTAGTGCACATACTTGGTCTTGTAATCTACTGAAATATATTTAAAAATCAAACAGGCTGAAGTTATAGCAGAATATAATTTTCCATTTTAACATTTTCATTTATTTTTACCATTTTCCCACCAGCTGCCCTTATCTACTTTTCCCTCACAAAGAATAGTATTTGTCATAGATTTCCTCCTAGAAATTTCAAGCCTGGATATCTCATGTATGTACATGATAACTAAGAAAAATTTCTAAAATTCAAGTTTAAGGAATTTTTAATATAATATTATAGTAAATCAAATAAAATTATAGGGCAAATAATGAACCAGAAGTGTTTTTTTTTTGTTTCATTGAAAGTCTTGAAGAAATAAATTTAAAAAATGAAGTTATGAAGGAAAGTAAAGAATATAGAGGTAGAGGACTTAATAGCAGGTACCTCTGTGGATAAATATATTGAAGCTAGTTTAGAGGTAAATAGGTTAAAAAATGTTGTTTGGGAAAGGGGGAAGGAGTAGTTACTGATCCTCATTTATCATCATTGGGAGATTTTTTTTCTAGCAGCAATCTGGCGACTGCCACCGAAGGCTACAGTAAATAATTTTAGCCTATTATTAAGCTACATTAAAAAACAAAAAACATACACACACTAGACGAAAAAAAAAGGAAACCAAAAGCAAGAAGGAGAAATGCTCTGGCATCAGGAGGAAGCCCCCCCTCCCCCCTCAGCAATGGCCAGATAACCAACACCAAAGAGAGTAAAGAAAAAAAAGAAAAAGAGGCCAGTCTCCTCCAGAAGTTCCTGAGTCCATGCGTCAGGGTGCATGAAAGTTTCCCAAGCACATTGGACATGTGATAGAGACTTTGCTCATCCCAGTACTGGGACAGATAACGTGAGATTTTTTAAATTTTTTTTTAGAAAGTGCCCATCTGGTGACTGCCACCAAGGGCACAAGTCACTGTAATAATAAATTAGCTTATTACTAGGCTACATTAAAAATAAGTAAAAGAGCAAATAAAAAACAAAATACAAAAGCAAAACTAAACCAGACAAAAACAAATAACAACAACAAAAGCAAGAAAAAGGAAGCACACTCACATCTATCTAATTGATTTTTTCTTTTTTGAGAACCAATCTGACAACTGCCTACTAGGGCAAAAGTAGGCATACTCACAACAGAGCCTACTACTAGGCTAGATTAAAAAACAAATAATGTGTAGATAACAAATAATGAAGATAAAAAGAAAGGCAAAGGCTAAGAACAGGATAAAAAACAACAAATAAAAAAAGAGAAAAAAGCACAAAGACAACAGGAAGAAAGCACACTCCAGTGTCAGGGGTAGGCCAGCCTCCCCCCTTTCGCAAGGAAGTAAGGGAGAAACCTCCAAACCTTTCACTATTGGACAGAGGGAAGTGCCCACTAAGAGAATCTTTGGGGGACCTATGAGACAACAAAGTGGGAGCCACCTCCTTAGAAGAGACAGGGCTACCCGAGGGCAGCTCCCAAAGAGATGAAGGAAAAACTACTCTATCAGTTGAATGTGGAGAGAGAAGAGCGTCCCCCCCGGGGAATTAAAGGTGAACTAATCATTTATTTTTGGAAAAATTCCATTCAATGTGCTGCTGGGTGCGACGGCTCTACTATGACCCCCAACAAGGGATCACGCAAGTGGAGGCCTCTTTGGTGCCTTGGCAGATGCTGCTAGGATGAGCAGTATACACCATCACTACCACTCCTTGGGAAACCCGGACCAAATCCTACTGCCTACACATGGCTTGGTAGGAAGGTAGGAGCAGCAGTTCCAGGTTATTGAGAGGTCTCAGAGAGATCAGGGTCACCACACCCAACATTCATGAGGTACAAAATCTTTTTTGTTGTTTGAAAGGAGAGCAGCCATCACCAGATATATCCATAAGCAGTGTAAGAGGTCGCCAAAAAAAGGGTAGAAAAAGTGAGAGGAAGTAGAAAGGGCGGATGGAAGGAAGAGAGTTGATACAGAAAGTGATAGAGTTGGTAGTGTTTAGTGGAAGAAAATAAGTTAGCTGGGACCAGACGTGGTGATCTTTGGGGTTACTGAATTAAATGATTCTCTGTAATTATGAAAGTGTCAAAACTTTGTGAATCTTTCTCTCACCAAAAATTGGCCTATTTGCTGGAGCACCATCAAAAATCTGCCAAAGTTAGAGGAAATGAAAATGTATGGAAGATATATATATATATATATATATATATATATATATATATATATATATATATATATATATATATATATATATATATTTATATAGCCTCTTTCAGGCATTGGGGCTGAGAAAGTAAACTGTAGGTGTTAGGGTCATAAGGGCATATAATCCTTCAGATGTTGGCTGCAACAAAGTTGCCTATGCTACACCTGAAATGCCCTTGCAGGTCCACAAAAGGATATATAAGGAAAAGATAGAGGGAGGGGGCAGTAGGAAAAAAAAGGGTTGCAAGAATGCAGGCATATTTAAACCTTCCTTATCTGGAGCCAAGGAGAGGTGAATCCCCCCCCCCCACCTTTCTGAAAACCAGAATGGATCAAAGCTGGTGACTAGCTTATGAAATTAGATATCAGATATTGTGCTGAAAATATGAAAGAGGCTTGTAAAGATAGTGTTGGAAAAAAAAAGAAGATTAAAATGGAAATGTCAAAAAGAGTAAAACACATGTAATCTCAATCTAGTTTGAGACTACCAAGGCAATGCAACTGGGAGTGCATGCCACTCATCCAGGTATCAGGTCTAACAGTTTTTGTGGGGGGAAAACTAACCTAACCAATCTGAGTAAAAATATAATTTTTAACTCAAAGAACTATCAACATAAGCGGTGAGTGGAAATAAAATCATAGTATACTGAAAACTTAATCCAGAGACTAGTTTGGGAAGACTTTACCCCTCCTTAAACTAGTCTCAGAATAACACTTCCAGTATAAGATGGTCTTATTCCTACTTTTTAACAGCAACTCATTGGAATTTTACACACCAGAAAGAGTCTAGAGAGAATAAATTGGTTTTGTACAGTGGATAGGAGGGATAGATAGAGGAAAGGTGAATAGAAAGAGGAAGTGAGATAGATTTAGAATAAAAGAGCAAACAGTGAGAAATATGAACTTGAACTCCTTGATGAACCTTTATAGTAATGGCAACAACCATTGAATAATATATAATTTCAAAGTCTTAAGAAACTCTCTCTCCCTGACTATAAATGAGAGGAGAGGAAGTGACAAAAGGAAGAAGACAGACAGAGGAAGATTTTGTTTTTCTTGTGGATTCTCACGAGAAAATCATTCGTGTTTGGGGATTCGTGAAGCTTCATTTAGTGTCTGGATCTAGAAATTAGAAACTCAAAAAATTCAAGAAAAACTCATATCGGAACTAATTTTTCTAACTTGTTGTAAGTAAAATTTATAAACTTTTAGAATCTTATTAAGTATAGGCTGAAAACTATACTTAAAATAACACTGTCACCATGGCAGATAACATTTATAGATAAAAGTTGTACATAAAGATTAAAGAATCTATTTAAAGCTTAACTTTCAGCTGTTTTAAACTGAATAAAATTTGTCGGAAAAAACAATGGAACAAAAATAGAAATTAATTAGTTTGGTAGCATACATACAATATGACTATATTGAATGGCTTTGATTTCAAGCTAATTGCATGTATTTTTTGTATAATAATAATTTTCATTGTGACAGAATATCACAGGTTCTACATAACATTGCATAATATTTTGAATGAGTAAATAAATAAATGAATGAATAAATAGAATAAATGAATAAACAAACAAACAAATGACACATATATATATAATAATTCAATTTAATCAAAAAGGAAAACCGCTCAAGAAAAGCACTTACCTCTTCTTCACCATTTTTTTCATTATTAAAACATTGATCCATTAGAGAATTATATTAGAATTAAAGCATAAATCTACAAGATAAAAAATGAGTGATTACAAATGAATCTGGAAATTAAAAATATTAATTACCATTTTCTGAGTATAAAAGAGGTGTCATTTTTCTTATCATGGAGAAAAGTTTTAATTTCTTGTCAAGTGAATATGTATTCATTTAGCCATCACAAAATTAGTGCCTTGTCACTAAGGCATCAGGAATATAACCATCTGTACTATAGGAAAAATATTCACTAGATATTCTAAATGGATAATTTATGCTAATTCAAAAGTCATTTTTCCAAAGAATTAAGATTTTGCTCACTTATGTTAAATCCTTCAACTATATTTTCTCTTATTTTTTATTTTAATTTATCTCTTGGGGGGGGGAGGGGATGCCACAAGTGAGGGCACAGCTATCAAAATTACAAAAAGAAAAAAGATGAGAGCAACAACAGACAAATAAATATCTACAAGGCATGGTCACCAGAGGAGGCCTCCCTCATGGGTTTGAGCATGAAGCCAACAATTTTGCTAATTAAATACTTGAAGAAACCAACCTCATCCCAAAACTCAATCACACCACACTCCAAGTGTGCAGGAGCCCTTCTCAAGGACTCAGGAAGTAGCAATCCCATCCATCAAGCTACTGGGAGAGATACCACTCACAAAGAGCCCCAGACTAGGACATTCAATCAAAAAGTGTCACTGTCTGAGAGATCAAGCAATCTTGACAGAGAGATGATGATACTTAACATAATAAATAACATCTATACATATCACAAAAGGGTCCTAAGGATGTCTCCTGATCCTGGTTGGGCTGCTACTCATCACAGATTTGAAGAAGCTGGATGGAGACAACTGACTCCAAGAAGGCAAACTCAGCCAGCATGGAGTACAAAGGCATTGATATATTCTCTGCTTCACCCAACTTTCAAAACTCCCTTCCTCTTTCATGCCCCTATGTTTTTCCTACTATGAGTGATGACATGTCACAGCAAAATCAAAAATAGCCAGGGCTGGTAAAATGTAACAAATGCATAGACTGGATACATGTACACTGCTCAAACCTCCAATCCATAGATCCCTACACTACAAACTGAACTTGCCCTGGATGTTCCCACAAATATAATGAACTATGAGACTTCTTACATAAATACAAAATCCATATAACATTCATCCAATAAACAAACTTGACACCACAACAAAGACTGTCCTTTCCACCAATACATCAGCCCATGAGGCCACAAACTCATAACATTATTACACAACTCCATTCCCTTCACTGAAATCACAGTAAACAACACATCCCTACCGACCAGATAACCTCCCCCCAACATATGCAAATAGCCCATTCCTAGACAAAACCCTATGTTCACCTAACCTACACACCCAATTTTTTTTGGACATTTTGTCTGACCCTTTCAGATTTTTTTGAAATTTGTTAGGTTAGAAACCTTGATGAGCCGAATTAAGTGGTAGGTATGTGTCCCACTGCTGTAGATTAAGCGGTTCCTTGAGATGGGGCCCTCTAAAGGTGGGTAAAAAGGTAATTTTTGTTGAAAAAGCAAAGGATCAATATTAAATATATCAGGGACTATGGCACTTACAGTAGTCATTGGTGACTTTCAGAAAATGATTCCTTTATTGTGCAAGATGCAGTTCAGTCATTTCATTCGAATAATAGTGAAGCAACATCCATTTATTACTTACTGCCATAGAGACAATGAGTTGCTACACCAGTTTTGTAGCAACTTCTGACTGTAACCAACATGATGCATTGCAGATTATCTTTTCCAAACCAGACAAAAATTTCTTGAAATCATCACATAAATATTCTACTTCAGTGATGGGGTGTGCAGCACAATACAAAAATCGCAAGAGTTTCATTAATCATTGGTATCAAAAAAATTATTTCCAAATTAAAGCAGAATGGCACTTCTTTGCAACAAACCATGGTAAAGGACCTTGTGATGGCATCCGTGGATCTGATATGAGACTATCAACCTGGAGAAGCCTATTTTGGACCCAGAAGTACTCTACAATTTTGCAGTAACAGCTCTTCCTTCAATCATTTTCACCTTCACAACATCAGAACAACATGAAACTCACAAATTGAAGTTTAATCACTTTGAAAATCCAAGAACAATCCAAGTACTGTAGAACAAGAAAAGATTTTCTGTTTCTTTTTATAAAATATTGTATATGGTAATTTTTATCATTTTAATGAATTACTAATGTTGTGATATGACATTTTTTACATTGAAATTCTTTAAAATAAATGGACAATATATTTTACTCTAGATTCAACAGGAACATATAAGATCATTTGTGTCAAGCTTATCAGTGAGGATGTCTTGCAAATTAGCTCATATTCTTCTTCAACTATAACAAGATTGGAAATAGCCTCTATTCTTCAAACCAACACAGTTCAACTGGCATCTATAAAAGATTATTGTTTAGCAGTCTATGATGCATACTGGTATCTCACATGTGTCTTGAAGGTTAGATTATAAACCAATGAAGCTAGCTTGAGTTTTCATCAACCACATGGCCCTGCTAACTCCTTTTAACAGAGTGGTGCAGCATCTTGTGGGCTCCACTGCCAAACTCTTTAATGTCTCTTGTTTGAATTGGGAGTGAATTCAAAGGGGTATTCATCAACAGAGAACTGACATACAAGCAACAGCAAGAAATGCTCCGTTGTAGGCAGCAGGCTACTCCTTGCACTGACTCAGGCCTTACTGCCTTGCCACCACCCTCAGCAGAGCTCCCCCAGGAACAGGTCACTAGCCCAAGGGGGGCAGTTCGCCCTTTAGAGTAAATAAATCAAGGGCAGAGGGATGTGTTGTAAATAATGTAAATATTGTTTCATGTTTTGAGTTTACTAGGTTAAGGATCTGCACTTTGAATTTAAATTGTATCACAAATAAAGTTAATATGCTAAATACTATGGCATTGGATAATAATATTGACATCATAGAAGTGACAGAAACCTGGCTTACATAAGTTACTCCTGACTACTTTATCTCTTTGCCTGCCAATCATCCAATAGTAAGAACAGATACAGTGGGCAATACAAGAAAGCATGGAGTAGGGCTGTATATCAAGGAGATATCTTTTGTATGAGTGGATATATCTTGCCCTAACTTACACGTCATCTTACTAGCAAACTATAACTTATGTTGTGGTGGTATATCGTCCCCCAACTAACTCATTGGCTGCAAACACTGAACTTGTCAACTTTTTACTTACCTTCTGTAGAAGCAAGGAAGTACTAATACTAGGTGATTTTAATTTACCTGCAGTGGATTGGTCCAATGACAACTCAATAATCTAACCTACGACCCTATGACAATGGAGTTTTTGAATTGTTATAATCAATTGGGCTTAATGCAATGGGTTGCCTTCCCAACATACTTTAGGTCAAACAATATCCTGGAATTAGTACTTACCTCTGAGTTTGATAGAATCAGATGTAAGTGCGCTGCCTCCCTTATCTGGTTGTTCTTATGTACCTGTTATTTGTGAATAGATCTTTATGAAAATACCTAATGAACTTGGGGAAGTAATCAGTAGGAGATCATGGAAAAGGGGGTAACTATGGAAGAATGAACACTCACCTGGAAAATATGGACTGGGATTATGAATTTGAAAATCTGAGTGTCAATGAGCAGTATGAGAGATTCTTGGAGATCCTGCTCCCACTCATAGATGTACTTGTCCCAAGTATTAGTGGTAACTTACCACCAAACAGATATAAACAACCAACCTACTTGAAGAGGAAGAGAAGCTTTGCCTGGAAACTGCATAAAAGATAAGGGACATCTACGGTCAGAATTCTGAAGAAGCCAAAACAATATTAGGTTATTTTAACTCAATTAATAGTGAATTTAGGAACTACTATATCTGGATGCAAGCTCAGTTTGAGGAGTCACTTGTAGATTGTCTTAAAGAAAATGTGAAGGCATTTCATCAGTACATTAGAAGCAAGAAGGTTGGGGCTCCTGCAATAGGGCCTTTGAAACAAAACAACATTATTTGTGATAAGAAGCTTATGGCTGAGTATTTAGCTGATAGTTATACTTCTGTTTACAAAGATGACCCCTTAAATCCTTTTCTGCATCAGCTAAATGGTAATGGCATGGACCCAATAGCTATTACTCTTGGTGATGTTTCAATAGCGGTGAAACATATAAAAGCTTGTTCTAGCATGGGTCCGGATGGAATTCATCCTATACTAATAAAATCTTGCCCGATGTTAATACCTGTTTTGCGCAAGCTGTTTATTGCAAGTTTGAGGAGTGGCAGACTTCCAGACTAGTGGAAGATATTGGAAGTGATACCTATCTTGAAGAAAGGTATGAGGTATGATCTTCTGAACTATAGGCCAGTGAGCCTTACATCAGTATGTTGTAAGACAATGGAGAGGATTATTGCAGAAAAGTTACCATCTTACCTGGAAGAGAATAGTATGTTCTCTGATGACCAGTACAGGTTTCAAAAGGGAAGAACTGTCGAAGACCAGCTACTGATCACTTATAATTACGTCACCTTTTGGTTATTGGAGGGTGATGCTGTGGATGTGGTTCTCTTTGACTTCCCCAAAGTCTTTGACATTGTGAGTCATTCTGTGCTATTACAAAAACTGAGATTGCTGGGGATAGAAAACACCCTATTGGACTGGCTTGGATCCTTCTTGATAGGGCACAAGATGAGTATTGTGGTGTCTGGGGTGAATAGTAGCGATAAGGAAGTGAAGAGCGGGGTCCTCCAGGGGTCGGTACTGGGTCCACTCCTTTTTTTGGTATATATCAACCATTTGACGCACTACATCAGAAATCTGTGCAAGATATTTGCAGATGATTTGAAAATGTATGTACGGAACTCAGTACTTACCTTTGCCTCCCTTGCTATTGCTACATCTTCTTGTCAAAGAGATATTGATGATATTGCTGATGTTGCTTGGTCTTGGGGATTAGACTTGAATTGGCTTAAGTGTGTCATCATGAGATACTACAGAGGGACAGTGCCATGGCATGAACTTGGACCGCTGAGTCAGTAGGTACTACCTATATGGTCAACCACTGAGTAATGTTAACTCACACAAACATTTGAGCATCATCAGTGACTCATCTTTAAGATTTCACCAACATACTCGTATCTGCTCTATAGTATTTTTTTTTTTTTAAGAGTTCATCTGGCGACTGCCTACTTGGGTATTAGTCGCCGTATTAAAACTGGCCTAGTTCTAGGCTACTTTAAAATAAAATTAAAGAGAAAAAAAAAAACACCCCAAAAGGGGAAAAGCAAGCAAGCTGGTGCGTCGGGAAGAGGTCCCCCCGGCGCAGGAGCGTGCAACTAAAGGAAAAAACAAACAAAAGAAACAAAACAAAACAAAAAAAACAAAAACCTTGCTTAAATAATAGGGAGAAGGCCGGCCTCCCCCAAGAAGTCAACAAGTCCACAGGTCAATGTGCACGAATCTGAACCGAGCACAAGGGACAGGCAGTAGCGACCCCGCCCATCCCGGTACTGGGACAGGTATCGTGCGCGAAGATCACCCAGACTGGGACATTTGACAAGAATGTGTCGAACAGTCTGGGGGACGACGCAGTCGTTGCAATAGGGCGCAGGCGAGCGCTCCATCAAATAGCAATGCGTCACATGAGTGTGTCCAATTCGGAGACGACAGAAAGCAACCTGAAGCCGCCGCAGCATTGGGGGATAGGTCCATGGGACAGTCGCGGCGCAATGGCACGCAACTTTAGGTTCCCTTCGACCGTCTCCCATCTTCTTTGCTAAGCAGTCCGAAGAGCTGCCCGGATTCCTGCCATGTAGTCGGTGTGAGGAAGGGCAAAACGCTGGTCCGGTCGCAGAGTCCTCGCGGACTCTTTGGCGCGCTCATTCCCCGCAATTCCTACATGTCCAGGAACCCAGCAGAAGATAATCTCAACATCTGCCCGGCTCGCCAAAACCGTGGCGTCACGGATATCACGAACCAGGGGATGCGGAGATTCCAATGCCCCGAGAGCACTCAGGGCGCTTTGTGAGTCGCTATAGATCACAATCCAGTCTCCGAACCGGGCACGTCGCGTAATCTCCCGTACCGAGTGGTGTATTGCCACCAGCTCGGCCGTGAAGACAGACGCAGCGCCTGGCAGAGCCACGCTGACTTCAAACAGAGGGGATACGGCGTGGAAGCCGACCCCCTCTTGGGACTTGGAGCGATCCGTATACACTGGCACGGTTCCAGCGTGACACGATGTGTGCTCCAAAAAGGTCGAACGCAATACTCCCGGCGCAGTACAAGCTTTGGGAGCAGAGGCGTGGCGACAAATAGCCAAATGTGGTACCCTCCAGGGTGGCGTCCTGGGCAGAACCAGGGGCGCCACCGGCCCGAGAGCTATATCTACCTCTCGAAGGAGTTTCCTGGCCCTAAACCCAAAGGGCTTAGGGTATGACTGGCGTCTCTCGGCGGCATAGGCACCATCGAGATCAGCTGCGGATGCAGTGAGAGCTGTTGGCGACTGAGGAAGATGCCGGGCTCACGCGTACAGGCGAGTGATGCACTGCACGCGGCGCAGAGCGAGTGGCATCTCCCCAGCATCGACCAACAGGCTCTCAATGGGGGAAGTGCGGAAGGCACCGGTCGCAAGGCGAAGGCCGGTGTGGTGGATCGAATCCACCTTCCGCAATAAACGCTCGGTTGCGGATGCATAAAACTCGCATCCGTAGTCGAGCTTCGAACGAACAAAGGATCGATAAAAAAGTAGGGCAGTAGCCCTATCAGCGCCCCAAGCGCTGAACGTCACGGAACGGAGAATGTCCATGGCGCAGGTACAAGAGACCCTAAGGCTGCGAATATGAGCCTCCCAGGTGAGGCGTCGGTCGAATACAAGACCAAGGAAACGGTGCGACTCCACCACATCCAGGCGCACCCCATTAAGAAACAAATCTGGGTCGGGGTGAAGCCGTGGATGGCGGCAGAAGTGCACCACCTTAGTCTTGGCCAAAGAAAACCGAAACCTGTGCGCTTCGGCATAGCGAGAGACGCGGTTCAATGCCTGTTGGAGTCGACGCTCCAGAGTTGGCATCTGGGCCGCGCCAAAAGAGATCGAAAGGTCGTCCACGTAGAGCGTAGCGAGAACATCTTCCGGCAGCACCGAGGTGATGCCGTTGATGCTCAGGGCAAAGAGTGCAACACTGAGGACACTTCCCTGCGGGACACCCTCTTCCTGCTCCTTTGGGCAGGAGAGAGCTCCCCCCACCCGTACGCGGAATCGACGATCTCGCAAAAATTCAGATATAAACATTGGGAGGCGTCCCCTCGCCCCCATCGTGTGGAGAGTCTCCATGATACCGTATCGCCATGCGGTATCATAGGCCTTCTCCAGATCGAAAAAGACCGTGGCGTAGTGCTGTCTACGAAGGAAAGCCTCGCAGAAGGCATTTTCCAGTCGGAGCAGAGCATCCGACGTGAAGTGAAACTTGCGGAAGCCGCACTGTGCGGAAGACAGATGGCCTCCGCTGTCCAGGAAAAAGGCTAATCTAACATTTACCAATTTCTCCATCAACTTGCACACGCAAGAGGTTAGAGAGATTGGGCGGAAACCGGTCGGAGTAGAGTGATCTCTCCCCGGTTTGCGAAAGGCGAGCACAGTAGCGATCGCCAGGAGTCTGGGAGAAGACCTTCCACCCAGATCCTGTTGAACAAATCTAACAGAAAGGCCATGCCTCGCTCACCCAGGTGTCGAAGCATGGCGTACGGGACATCGTCCGGACCATGGGCGGTGTCCGCGCACGAAGCGAGGGCGGAGCGCAACTCACTCACAGTAAACTTGTCGTTGAAGGGTTCTCCCCCTCTGGAGGTAAAGTCCAGCCGGCGGCCTTCCGCGACATCACGACGTGCATTGAATGCTGGCGGAGCAGCATCACGGCTAGAGAATGCGGAAAAAGCGGTCGCTAAGGATTCCGCCACGGACGCGGGGTCCGAGATTGCGGTCCCATTCTCCTGGAGAACGGGAGGGGGGTCCTGCGAGAACTTGCCCCGAATCCTTTTGACTCGCTTCCACACCTCAGCTAAAGGGGTCTTCCCGTTAAGTGAAGACACGTATGCCCGCCAAGAAGAGCGGCGGGCGTGCTTCGAAATATACCGGAACCTAGCCCTAGCCCAACGAAATTCAGCGACAGTGAAAACGTTCGGGCGGCGCTTATAGCGCATGTAGGCATAACGCTTCTGTTTGAGGGCCGTCTCACACTCGGCCGACCACCATGGGAGTGGTCGGCGTGCAAAACGGCCAGACGTCCTAGGAATAGTAGTCAGGCCCACGGCGATGAGGTTGCCGGAGAAGAACTCAACGGCCTCATCTACCGACCTAAACTCCTTGACTGAGATAGAGAATTCAGTCATTTCCTGAAATGCAGGCCACCGCGCCCGTGCCAAGCACCACCGAGGTGGTCTCTCAGGCGGCAGTTGCCCTGAAAATGATAGTTGAATGGGAAAGTGATCACTACCATGGAGGTCATCGACCACCCCCCAATCAAAATCAGGCTGTGCATCCAAAGAGCACAAGGATTGGTCAAGGCAAGAAAATGAAGCAGTTCTCGGACAGTGATGCGTAAACTCATCCACGTTTAGGACACCCATCTCAAGCTCTTCGATCAGATCGGCAAGGACTTGTCCCCTGGGATTTATGGAGTAATCTCCCCAGAGAGGATGCCTGCCGTTCAGATCTCCAAGCAAGAGATAGGGCCTCGGCAACCGTGCCACGACGCGGCGGAAGTCCCCTGCGTCGAAGTCAGCTGACGGTGGAATGTACGCAGAAATGATAGTATACCTCCTATCCAGGTGCAGCTGCACAGCCACTGCCTGAGAGGAGGTATCTAAAGAGAAAGGAAGAACGGAGACATCATGCCGGGTGTAAACCGCGCATCCCCCAACCCGGCCATCCCGCGGTGGTGGGGTCGCAAGACCCTTATACCCCGGGCGGGCAGGCAGGGGGCATGCGCCTAGCATGGTCTCCTGCAAAAAGATAGCTAACGGGGAACGGGACGAGACGAGCCTCCGCAGCTCCTCCCAGTTGGCCCAGAGTCCACGGCAATTCCATTGAAGGAATATGCCCTCCAGGCCTAGCTCGGAGGAGACGCGGGGGCCCTCTTCGAACTGAAGACCCTCACGGGAATGGCCGTACGCTTCCCGGGGGCAGAACCCCGGGCGCTGTTGGCCGGACAAAGCGCTGAAGGCGCTGTCGCCTTCGAGGACTTATTGGGGGAGGTTGGGCTCGCCATGCGAGTCTTTTCTTCCCTCCGCCTCGAAACCTTAGGCGGGCGTTGCGGCTTCGGAGGCGGGGGGGCCCTCTTTTCGAGGAACCACCGTCTCCGAGCCACTCGCTCCACCTCGGGTGGTGGGCGAAGGAGCCGATGCTTCTTTGTTGCTGTCCTCCTTTCGGGGGACAGCGTTAGGAACCCTGGAAGATGGCCTAGCGACAATCTTCAAGGGTGTTGCCTCCTGTGAGTCTAACGACTCGGTGGAGGCGCGTGGCCGTTTCGCCTTACGGGAAACGGTCACGCTGGGGGAAGAGGGGGGAGCCCTGGTTTTAGCCAGGGCTGGGTGTGAACCCTTTTTGACGCCAGCTTTACCAGGGGAGCACCCGAGTGTAGTAGAGCCCGCAGAAGGGCTCCGAATGGGCGTGGAAACAACCATGCTCGTTGGCCTGGATGGGCCAGGAGCAGAGGGTGCTTTTCTAACTATTGAGGCATATGCTGTCCCAGGCAGAGCCGGGCGCGCCAGGACCAAGTCCTTAGCCTCGCGGAATGAGAGTCGATCCTGGGCCTGAACGGCCAGGATTTCTTTCTCAAGGAGATATGCACCACATTGCTTCGAAGAAGCAGGGTGCGGCTCTCCGCAATTGACACACTTGGCCACACACGATTTGGACTTATCGTGTGCGACCTTGGAGCAATTTACACAGACTTCGGGTGACCCCGATTTTGCCCGTATACATGATCGATTCGTATGGCCGAAGCGGTGACAGTAATAGCACCGCCGCGGCAGTGTCACAAATGCCTTCACGCGGTAGCGGTACCAACCGGCACGCACCGACTCAGGGAGCTTGTCACAGTCGAACGTGATGAAGAGTGTAGGGGTGGGTCTCGAGGCCCCTCCCTGTTTTCTCATCACACGTTCGACCTTGACCGCCCCATGGTCGGCCAGCTCTAGGGTGATGTCCTCAATGGAGTAGTCAACGAGTTCCCGCGCATAAACTACTCCTTTCACAAAGTTCATGGTAGAGTGTGGCATCACACTCACCAGGGTGCCATAAAGTGTCCGAAGAGCACTTATCTTGGCCGCCTTGGCGGGATTCGCCGCATTCACCAATTGCACTAGCTAATCCTCTCCTCTGATGGATCATATTGCCCTTTGACAACATTGTGCCATCAGTGGAGCAAATAACGAGAAGGCGTTTGAAGCCAGCGGGCTCGAAAACGCCAGGTAACCTCTGAATGAGGGGCCCCGATGTCATCGAGGCTCCGCCCTGTGCATTCTTGGTGTTAGTCTTAGTCAGGGGCTCCGCACACGAGGGGGTAGAGGGGCCGGATGTGCCGATCTTGGCTTGGTCACCTACCAAAGTGGCAGCAGACCCATCCATCCCCGCAGCCCCCGCGGATGGAGAGGAGCCCCGAGTCTTCTTCGTCTTTTTAGTCTTTTTCTTTTTACGAGAGGAGGGCGGGAAATGAACCCGCTTCTCACCTCCGCCGGCAGAAGCCCCCATGCCAGATGGGCCGGCCTCAGCCAGGTCCTTCTCCGAAATGGACAAGGTCCTGGTAGTCGTAGGGGCACCTATCGGAGGAGATCCCTCCCCTCCTTTTACTGCCTCGGAGCCCTCGGCCGTTTGAGGGGGACCTTGCATAGGGGCGGATTCGGGTTCAGTGCTTGGCGCCGAGCCCGGATTCCCCCCCATGGAAGGCCCTACCGTCTGAGGCTGGGTCTCCTCAAGGACCATGTCTATCACAGGAGGGGCCTCCAGTTGGCCATCCCCTCCCAGGACATCGCAGGTCCCCTTGGCAGTGTCGCCAGTCTTGTGTGGGGAGGCACAGGCCTTGACCCCAGCAAGGTTTAAAATTCTTGCCAGCAGATCTTTTGAGGGAAGCAACCGAAGGGGCCTGGCTTCCCTCTCCCCCCTAAGGGGGTTTGCCCTTCCGAGCCGCTTGCACGAGGGGCGGTCGGCAATGGGCTGACTGCTGGCTTTCTTGACAGTCCCCTTAGAAAGCAAAGGAGGGACAGCTGCTGGAGATAGGGAGGTGCCCGAAAGCACCTCCAGAGAAGGGGGTAAGGGGGAGTCCCCTACACCCGTAGGCGTAGGAGAGGAGTAAACCTCCTCTCCGGTTAAAGAATTATGGAGGGTCCCTTGCGCAAGCACAAGGGGGGGGACCTCCATTTTCTCGGTGGAGCTGCCCGAGGGGGGCTCCGTTGATTTTCTTGGGGAAGTTGGGGGTTGGGGTTTTTTTGGTTTTTTGTCATACATTGGCATGGTGACCCTCTTTTTAATACGGGACGCAATAGCTCACCACCTCTCGCAGTTGCCCGCACTGCGAGAGGTGTTTACAAGCCCGGCAGAGCCAGGCGCCGCCATTCGGGACCACCCCTCCCGCCTGGTGGCCTGGCAGTCCATCGGCATGGCGGCTCCACCTTGGACACAGCGTAAAATTGATAGAATGTGAAGAGTGGGGAATCCGAGCCCGGATCCTCCCCCATGGAAGGCCCTACCGTCTGAGGCTGGGTTTCCTCAAGGACCATGTCTATCACAGGAGGGGCCCCCAGTTGGCCATTCCCTCCCAGGACATCGCAGGTCCCGTTGGCAGCGTCAAGAGTCATTTGTGGGGAGGCACAAGCCTTAACCCCGGCAAGGTTCAATATCCTTCCCAGCAGGTCTTTTGAGGGAAGCGACCGAAGGGGCCTGGCTTCCCTCTCCCCCCTAAGGGGGTTTGCCCTACCGAGCCGCTTCGATGTGGAGCGGCTGGCTAAGGGCTGCCTGCTGGCTTTGGTGTCAGTCCCCTTGGAAAGAAAAGAGGGGACTGCCGCTGGAAAAAGGGAGGTGCCCGAAAGCACCTCCAGAGAAGGGGGTGAGGGGGAGTCCCCTGCACCCGTAGGCGAAGGAGAGGAGTAAGCCTCCTCTCCGGTTAGAGAAATATGGAGGGTCCCCTGTGCAAGCACAGGGGGGGGGGGACCTCCATTTTTTTTTTTTTTTTTGCTGGAGCTGCCCGAGGGCGGCTCCGTCGATGTTTCAGGGGAAGTTGGGGGTTGAGGGTTTTTTTTTATCTTCATCATTGGGCATGATGACCCTCTTTTTTACACGGGATGCAATCGCGCACACCTCTCGCAGTAGCCCGCACTGCGAGAGGTGCTTACAAGCCCGGCAGAGCCAGGCGCCGCCATTTGGGACCACCCCTCCCGCCTGGTGGCCTGGCAGTCCATCGGCATGGCGGCTCCACCTTAGACACGGCGTAAAATATATAGATTGTGAAGAGGAGAGGAAAAAGGATGTGAGGAAGGTATGGGTGGGGATGAAGCAGGTTGTTAAAAAAAAAAAACCATCCCGAACCGGAGCTCAGGGGTTAGGGAACAATGTCCCCCCTCCCCCCAGCCCCGATCCAGGGTGGTTGGCTTGAGAAGAAGGTCAGCATCTACCCTGTGAAATTAGAGGCTGACCAGAGAAAGTTGTGGGAGAGGTTGTATGAAAAGCGACGAGGTAGGGGAGAAATCGGGCTATCTGAAGGAAGGAAGAGAGGCTAAGCTGGGGCCGGACGGAGCGCTGGATCCCATCAGCACGGCGGCCAGGATGGCAAATCGCCGCGCCCCTTACGGGGTGCTCTATAGTAAACAAAGCTTCTGGCATAAGCTTGAATTTCCTTAAATCAACCATCTGTCGGCCTCCTAAATTCATGCTAGGTCTGTTCATAGCCCATATCAGACCACTGCTAGACTTTGGTTCTAGTCTATGGAATACAGGTTTCAGGGAAGACAGCAAACTATTAGAATCAGTTCAAAGAACTTGGATGCATCATGTTGATGGTATAGCTGGTTTAAATTATAATGAGAGACTCTGCTTACTAAATGTTTACTCAATTAAAGGCCATCTTCTCTGTGCTGACCTAATAAAATGCTGGAAAATATATCACAATGAGAGTAGTATTCAGCCTGAAGATCTATTTGTCCTTGCCCCACATTAGGCTAATCGTGGTCATATCTTCAAGGTCCCACACAAATATTCTAACTTGGAGCTTAGAAGAATAATCTACCAGAGGAAATAGTCAGTAAAACTACAGTTAACGCCTTCAAATTAGTATTACATCATCACATAGAGGAAGATCTATTCCCATATGATGAATAACCTGGGTTTAAATAGTTGCTGCAAAGGTATACTATCAGCTGTGATATATTCACTTATTCTTACCTGGCTCAACTTATCACAGCTGGCATGACTGTGGAATATGTGCTGCCCCTTATAAAAAGCTTACCCGTCTTATTAAATAAGACATAACCCATTCCTGGGGTAGCCAATTAGGTGAGTATACCTTCATCACCTGATGAACTTCTTGTTGATGCTAGTGATGTATTAATGATTGTCAGCCTAATGACCATTACTGGCAGAACCTACACCTTGACAATATTGGAAATGAATAATGCTACAAATATGATGAATGTCAGCAAATAGTAAAAGATTTGCATAGGTTAATCTTTTTTTAAAATTAAATTTGGTACTTTCAAAGTATGATGTTCATCAAAAAGACTCATTTCAAAATCATTGTACATTTTTTTAGAATCTTATCCAATGTTCAGTTTAAACCTAGAACTGTTAATATGCTTTGGGATAACAATGTTTCCTTTTAGGAATGGAAAGAGTCTGTGTTGGGATGTAACCTGTGTCAACACTTATGCAGAGCATATTATTAACAACAGGTCAGCTGCAACAGCTGCAAAAAATTCCAAAAGAATAAAGTATTTTGCCCCGAATGAGAGGTTTCTGTTTAAGCCAATAGCCATTGAAACTAGTGGGATCTTTGGCCCTTCAAGTGCACAGATAATTAAAGAAATGGGTTCTCTTCTCAGGGAGACTGGATGGTTCAAGCAGAGACTAAGTATTGCTGTTCAGCAGGGCAATGCAATTAGTATATTGAATGGGATCTGAGTTGCTCATGGAGTGGGCCTGGACAATAAAGGTCCTTTGACCTGAGCTTTTCTTAGCTATACCCCATCTGGGGATGTGACGCCGGGCCACTTCACCTTGTGTTTGTGAGCCAACTTCATATTTTTATCCGGCTATTTCCGGGAGGGGAGTTTTTTCCACACAGGGATCAGTTCTAGCCCCCCCTCTGTACCTAGTGCACATGATGGACATTGGCGAAGGAGTGAGGGACTCTCTCCTCACATCATTCGCTGATGATACCACTGTAAGCCGTCAAACCGTATACCGGGATCCTGTCAGACTAAAGGGTTGTGGACCCATGGAATGATTTGCCAGGTGATGTTGTGAACTCCACCAGTGTAAACTCATTTTAAAATTAAATATGATAAACATATAAGAGAACTAAATAATCACTAGTGAGGTGAGATTTTAAAGCACAGAGTGCATATTTCTTATTCTCACAGAAATTCAAATGGTGAGTTCGAATAGTGAATACACTTCCACTATACAAAACACCAGGATGGGTAAAATCCTGAAGGATATTCTTGAACATCTATACGGTCAGACTTTACAACTTTTAAAAATGTTTAGCAACTCGGCACGCAATATAAGATACACACTAGGAACATCTAACCTAGTGGATCGGCCTTCCTAAACCTTCAGGGTCCATCAGGAAGGTGGGGCCTGTAGCTCGGTCCTCCCAGCCTTGTATATGCCTATATAAGGCAGGGAGGACTTGGGTCAGCCTCATTCACTCGCTCATCCTTGTGGAGACAACACCTGCTTGACGCAACTTTTTGCGTCACTTTTATAATCTGTGTGCCCTTTTTCTTCTACACCTAAGAAGACCTCCTTCATCCTCCTCCACAAACTCTGAGGGCTAGGAATAACTGGCAAGCTTGGTGTGTGGCTGCACAGCTTCCTCACATCCAGAACACAAGCAGTTGCCACCGAGGGACACAAATCAGACCACTCACCTGTCCTCAGCAGAGTGCTACAAGGCTCTGTACTGGGACCCCTTCTTTTCCTGGCATTGATGATGAGTTGCAGTCTTGGTAGTCTCATCCTTTGCCGATGACACAAATCACCTCCTACAACAAGACCTCCAAAGGGTCTACACATGGACAGAAAACAACGTCATTCAACAAGGGCAAGTTCGAGCTCCTAAGATGTGGGCCAAACCAGGACCTAAAGGACGGTACTAGCCTGCATAGGGGAGGAGGCCAAACCATCATATCTCAACCCAACGCCAAATACCTTGGAGTGTTCCTCAGTGACGATGCCAGCTTCGGTAAACATGAAGATCGGCGGCGCGAACGATGGGACGCAAAATATTTCGTCCCTGTTCTAATATGTTTCACCTTTTTGGAGTAAATTCAAGGGGACTGCTCGTGGATGGGAGGGGGGGGGGGATCTGACGAATGAATAGTGAATTTTTTATTTTGTTTTTCACTTATTTGTTTTTCACTTAATGTCTTTTTATTATCCTCATCTGTATTCATTTTTATTTGTCAATATATTTTTTCCCATTTTACTATTTTTATTACCTTTTTTATACATTTAAATATACTTAGCCAGATCGTTTGGAGGAACTAGTTTTGTGAAGCCCTTTGGGTGAAGGAGAGACGACTTTTAAGCGGCAAATTCAGTTTCAACTTGGCTTTGTCGTGTGCAATTTGCCCTTCGTCTATTATCGAACTTTCTGCTTTATTTTCGGATCGAGAAAAGTTGTTAACATTTTTGGACGATCATAATTTGCTTAAAGTTAAAATTGATTGTGAAGTTCGTGGTCAGGCATTAGAGATTAAAGATAATTATGAATTTAGATGTACAAAATCGTGACTCAGGCGATCGCCATTATTTTAAAAATTCAGCTTTGAATGGGACTTTTTTTCAAATTCCCCCTCTTTGTAGAAACTATTCTGCAACCATTCAAAAAACTTTGTTGACCCGGAAAATGGAGCAAGCACCCAAAATATTGAGTGGGGCTGGCGGGATGCGAGAAATCCAATCCCGAAATACGGACGAAAAACCAACCAGTTTGATGCCTATCTCGCAACCACCATCTTCTGCCAAAAAAAATCCCTTTTACCAAAACGGGAATTAAAGAAAGATTCCACGCTTTCCTCGCCGCTATTTCAGAAGTATACACACCGCAATAAAGTAAGTAAACAGCGTTTTTCTTTTGGTTATTATCGGGCATTTTTTTACAATAATGGCGCCGGGTATATTTGAACTAGGACTCAAACGCGCAACGCGCATGAATATTCATGCGCGGGTGAACGAAACATACAGGCAAAAAAAAAACCCATTTTTTTCGGGCGCGCCGCTGATCTTCATGTTTACCCGACCTTCCGCCATCATGTGGCCTCAACAGTCAGCAGAACCAAACAAATGGCAGGATGGATCCTCCGTACCTTCAGCGCGAGGAAGCGGGATGCTCCTCTAAAGACGATGGTGCTATCAGCAGGTCGTCTATGTAGCAGAAGACGAAAGGCACACCTCTCAGAACCTGATCCATAAAACGTTGGAAGGTCTGACCACTGTTAAGAAGACCATAAGGCATCCTGTCTATGACGAAGGACCAAATGGCGTGGTGATAGCCGTCTTTGGGATGCCATCTGGATGAATAGAGATCTGGTTGAAGCACGAACCAGATTGAGTCGAAAAAAGATCGAACAACCCAAAAGAGTAGAATTGAAATCGGACAGATAGGGCAGAGGATATCTATCGGGGGTAGTACAAGCATTGAGTCGCCTGTAATCACCTACAGCTCTGTACTCACAGGGGGTAGATTTGGGTACAATATGAAGAGGAAAGGCCCAAGGAGAAGTAGAGGGGATAGCTATGCCAGCTTCCACCATGAAGGTGAACTGCTTCATTAAGACGAGTTTATATGGAGCTAATAGACTGGGACGGGAAAATACAGGCCCTCCAGTCGTCTCTATCCGGTGAACCACATTGGGTTTAATAGGCCTGTCTTTAGAGGATGGTATGCTAAGTGCAGGAAATTCCTGTAGCAGGCACTGAAACTGTGGATCGGCTGAAGGAAACTAGATAGAGAGAAGAGAACTCTGCGACGGGAAAAATTAACTCAAAACTGCGTTCATTGTAGTGCGGTCGATAAGCTTGCGGTTACGATAGTCGACCAAAAGGTCGTGCGCAGAGGGAAAATCGAGGCCCAGAATAGGAACGTCGACCTCGGCAACAATAAATGTCATTCGAAAAACTCTACGGATATCGAGAGCCAACTGAAGGATGAGCCTTCCATAAGTCATTATATCAGAGGAATTAGCGGCTCTGAGGACAAAATCAGGGGAGGAACAAGCTTTATCGTCCAGAGACGCTGGAATAACACTACAATGAGCACCAGTTTCAACTAAATATGAGAAACCAGAGAGTGGGTCATAAATGCAAAATGGTGGATCGACCTGAGATGAAGGAACGGCAGAGGTGATAGACCCATTGATCACTTGCGTTCTCAGTTTAAATTAGTCGAAGAATTTGAATTAAAATGAAAAGAGTGAGTTTGAGCATTATTTTATGAGAGTGAATAGATTGTTGAGATTAAATTGGTGGAATAGTGTTAGATTGAGGAGGTAGTGGTTGTAAATAAGTGCAAGGCTGTAAACATTTTATAGCTTGGGCACCATATTGGTTGTGGTACCAGCACAAATTAGTTGGTTGGATGAAAGTAACATTATGATTAGAAGGACGAATTTGTGAAGAGCGAGCATTTGATTGAGAATGAGAATAAGATGATTAGGAGTATTGGGAAGGTTGTGTACAGTGTACAGTTTCGCTACCATATTTATCATGGTAGCAGCATAGACTCCTAGTTTGAGATTGAGAGAATTTAGGAGTAGGGGGATAGGCGGAAGAATGAGCAGGGAAATGTTGTGCCTCACCTCTTGTGCTGGAATGGAAATCTCCGTTGGGAGCGAGTCGAAAATCTCTGACGGATTGCCCTTCGCCCTGATCAAGTCTTTGAGATGCTCAAGGAACCGCGTGGGGATGCCTATCACCGATTTGTTAAGTATTTAGTAGTTCCCTTAAGTCTTCATCCTGGGATCTCCCAAATTCAAGTTTGAAGACTTGCTTCAACTTCCCCTTCCCCCAGGACCTTTCTCCCACTCTAACAAAATTCACCGAAACAAAGTAAAGATACTTATTGGGACTTTTTGCGTGATGCTTATTATGCGTTCTTGATCGGTTATAGCTTGATGTGCCATCAGAACTTCGCATATTTCGAACCACGTGATCGAATCGGTCGCATCGAAAGCGGGAAGATTGATTGAAGTATCGTTGGTGCCTCAGGCGCTGGCATCCTGGTTTATAGCTGCAGGATGACTAATTGCCACGGTGAAGCACATGTGGTCGTGAAATTTGAGGAGGCCTGACTCGCTAGCGCAGTCGAGGCAGTTGAGGTAAACGTGCCGTGGCTTGACTATTCATGACTAAGGGATATATATATATATATATATATATATATATATATATATATATATATATATATATATATATATATATATATATTGGCGTTATCGCGATAACGATATCGGGTTATCGGTTATTTTTTCCCGCGTGATCGATTCATCGGTATCGCCGATACTATTGGTTCCAAAGTAGCGATAATCGATAATTTCAGTCTTTGGTTCCAGTTTAGCACAGGGGCGAGCCGCGCGTGGCTTGGAGGCAGAAACAGGTAGGTCCGAGATAGGAGGAGGATCCTCAAAACCTATGAGATGAAGGAGAGCCTCACCAGGTAAGAAACTAAGAAACAGTATTTAAATATTCTTACTATTGTATTATAAAATAAACCTATATATAGTCAATAATCAATATTGTATTAGAATTTTGGATTTATCGATTTATCGGTTATGACCTTATCGGGCGATAAATGTATCGCCAGTTAGCGGTTATCGTTTTCGATTTATCGGTTATCGTTATACATTTTTTTCGTTATCACGCCCATATATATATATATATATATATATATATATATATATATATATATATATATATATATATATATATATATATATCTATATATATATATATATATATATATATATATATATATATATATGTATATATATATATATATATATATATATATATATATATATATATATATATATATATATAGTATAGGCACGAATATAATTGGGATATTTATGCAATATAATATAGTATAGTACAGCCACGACGTTTTTGAAGTTATAATATCAGGGGAACCCGGAATTCACAGGAAAAAAAATAGAAAGGAATTACACTTTGAATATTTTTATACCCTTGTATACACGGATGATTAGGGAGCTATTTTTTACTGACCTTGTCCGGAGCGCCGATGAAAAAAAAGTGTACGTTAAAATGCGCTCGAATCTTCGAGGAACGGAAAAGTTCATTCTGATTGGTTAATTTCGAATTGAGTTTTACAAATGTTTTGATTGGTTGGTTGTGTAGCAGCTCTGTAGCTACAAATTATATATATATATATATATATATATATATATATATATATATATATATATATATATATATATATATATATATATATATATATATATATATATATATATATATAAGAAGGAGCAAATGCAAGTTCTGCGGGTGATAACAACCACCACAGTGCTTTCGCCATATTTATTTCCTGCCTTTCAAAACAATTTTGAAGACAGAAATAAAGGTGCAGAAACCTTGCATTGCAGACTATATTACAATATAGTACAGGAAAGAGAAATTTGACGGAATGAGCAATGAGACAAGAAACAGGAGTTTTTTAGAGGTAAGAGAAAGGGACATTAGAAGAAGACTAGAATCATAGAGAGCAGAGGGCGGCACAATGAAGGCAATCCTTTACCGAGAAGACAGAGATAACGCCAGGGGAAAAAAGTTTGAAATTCCTGGCCGGGACTCGAACCCGGGTCTGCTGATTGCCGGTCAGATGCTCTACCGCTGAGCTACCAGGCACAGTGACTCTACTTCGCCCAAAGCGTCACCCCATCAAACCCAGTATCTCTCTAAGCTAGGAACCTCCAAGGAATTTTTATACCTCATCTTCTTACCCGCTCACAATTTAAAGGCTCATCCCCAAGTCACATACAAAGAAGAAGGAGCAAATGCAAGTTCTGCGGGTGATAACAACCACCACCACCACAATGATTGCCTTCATTGTGCCGCCCTCTGCTCTCTATGATTCTAGTCTTCTTCTAATGTCCCTTTCTCTTACCTCTAAAAAACTCCTGTTTCTTGTCTCATTGCTCATTCCGTCAAATTTCTCTTTCCTGTACTATATATATATATATATATATATATATATATATATATATATATATATATATATATATATTCGACCCCCCATATTCGTGGGGGATAGGAATCACGAACCCCCGCGAATATTGAAAAACCGTGGATAGTTGACGCTACCCCCTAAACACTGCCAACCCCTCCCAAACATCGTAATACGCTCTCCATATCAATTCAAGAAGTTATGTTTTGTCATGTTCATACACATACAATACGAAATAAAGTATCAGAACACAATAAATTATTTTATTGTATAATGTTTACTCACCTGGAGATAGTTTTGTTTTGATTGAAGAATGATGATTATAGATGATATTGCCTGTGCAGTTCAATGATGACAATGACAATGATGATAATATAACTGCACAGGGAAACTGAGGAGATCCTAATTATCCTCAGACTCCTGCTCAGTAAACACCGGAGGAGAAGGAGGAAGAACAAAAGTTTCTCCAGAGGTGGAGGGCGTAGTTTCGGGTGTGGTTAGGGGTTCAAGCTTTTTACTTATGGGGGAAGAATACTGTAATGGGCAATTGAGATCTTTGCTTTTTCATGTTCTTCAGCATGTCCCAGTAAGGGCCCAAAGCAAGATCGAGGCTCTTTTGTGCCTTCAGGGAACGAACCAAGTTAGGGCCCCACGAATCCAAATCTGCTTGAACACTTTTAATTCTTCTCTGAAGATCGGCTCGCCTCTCTAACGTAAGCCCAACTTCAGCTTGAACTTCCTCATCTTCTTCTTTGTCAGATTATTTCGTATTTATCCTGGTTAATTCAACCAAGTTATCATCGTTTAATGGGGCAGAGGGTTTCAAACTCATCCTCTGTTACATCATCGAAACTTTCGCCACCAAGGAACTTAGCCAAAGGCTCGGATGACGAACCGTGAATAGCCGAGGGCCGACTGTATATATATATATATATATATATATATATATATATATATATATATATATATATATATATATATATATATATATATATATATATATATATATATATATAATTATCTCATTTTTTAATTACTATATATTTGTAAAATGTCTTCAAAAACAAATGGCAACATTTTGGCAGCATTTACACGCACGTACTATCGCTTCCAAATATTCCGTATGGGAGACAAAAAATTTTCACTTGTTCCCTCACCATCTCCAAGTCAAAGTCAGTTGAATTCTCTCTCCATATAATCCTTAGATTTTACAAACAAACACATTGTCTAATTCCTTATATTTCCTTTCCAGACTCTCATACATTTCTTCTTTTAACCATCGTGATTTCAATTAGTTACAAATACATTTTAATTAGTTACAAATACATTTTAATTAGTTACAATTAAATTTTGATTAGTTACAATTACATTTTAATTAGTTACGTTGAAACCATTACCTTGTTACGTATTTATCATTATCTCGTTACCTATTTACCATTACCTTGTTGCCTATTTACCATTACCTTGTTATTTACTTACCATTACCTATCTACCTTACACCAAGTTTAGTCACGACGAAAATTCAGTATTAAACTCATTTTCATTTTGTATAATTAAATTCAAATTCAGCCAATTTAATTTCAAATATATTCCATTCTTGTTAAGCTATAATAATATATATTTTTGTTCTATCCTCGTTGTATTTCATCCATTCTTAACGATTTCGTGTCCAACCATTAAGCTTAAGTTCGCCATAAGCTTAGCCACTCGAGCCTTTTTTACGATTCAATAACTCTCCTCAAAAACTTATAGATATAGGTTTGTTGTGAAGTATCTATCTAGGTTCATACCACGATGGCACTATATCTATAGTGGTTGGGAGGAGTCATACTTTGATTTTGAGGTAACCGTATTGATATCAAAGGTCGTACAAAAATGGATTTTTGTGCGAGATGCATAATTTTCTCAGACGGGAAATTGCCAACTGCCACTTTACCAACTTTGTAGGAGCTTGCAAAGATGTCAGCTGCTACACCACATCCCAATCACTTTTAGCCTCATGTTCTCTCAGGGTATCAAATCTGTTAGTCAAACTAGCAGAATTGATGTCCTTATTTTTCACACTTAAACTGTCCTAACCTATTAGAATTTACTTTACCACCATATAAGTTATAGTTTTATAATTAACATTTCTCTTAACGAAGCCCAACACTATTTTCTTCTTTTTTTTCCCCCAATACAATGTTATAAAATCTCAGTGACTTGTCTATAACGACTTTTAAGTCCTTTTGGTCATCTTTGAGTTCAGTCAATGCACATCCATTTCTTAGTTAAATTCTCTATTGTCCCTTCTCATATTTAAACTCTGCATTTTTAAGGCTAAAAATCGTCTGCCACTCCTTTGGATAAATTCCCACAAAATAGTACAAGAAGAAGTAACATAATATACTGAAAGAGTGAATACGGCTAGGTATATAATAACTCCCTGAAGATAAGGGAGTGCCGTTGCAAAGGCAAAACTTAACGAAGTTTTTCTGATCTGTATTAATGAGTCCGAGGTTCCTTAAGATTATCTTTATTTGTAGCCTCCCCACATCCACCAATAAGAGCCTACGTGTAGATGGCGAGGAGATGCCACTCGCTCGGCACTGTGCACAGTATATTATACTCTTGTACGCTCGGACCCGACATCTTCCTCAGTCACTAACCACTATCACTGCATGGGCGGCCGACTTCGACGGTGTCTTTACCACCGAGAGAAGCCAGTCATACTCTAAGCCCTTTGGCTTATGACAAGGAAGCACCTCCAAGAGGCCTGTACATCTCTTGGGCCAATGGTGCCTCTAGTTCTGCCCACGACGCCAACCTAGATGATACCACCTTTGACTTCAACAATGCCGGGAGTATTGTCTTAGGGTGGTGTTGGTTTCCATATCGTATCCCACGTTGTTTAGAGTCCACGGGGCTTTATCAGGCATTGCGTCTGTATTCGAAGCCAATCTGGTTGCAATGCACCGTTCGGTACGGGAGATGACTATTCGTGTTCGGTTGGGAGACCAGATTGTGATCTTTAGCGACGCACAAAACGCCCTGAGTACTATTGTGGCATTGAAATCTCCACACGACTAGTGTGCGGTATCCGTGACGTCACAGTTACCGCAAACAGGAAGATGTCGCGGTTATCTTCTGCTGGGTTCCTAGCCATATGGAAATGAGGGCACCAAAAGGTCTGCTAGGAGTCGGGGACCAGACCAGTGTTTCGCTCTTACTCACATCGACTATATGGCAGGAATCAGAGCAGACGAGAAAAGTGAACTTAAAGTTGCGTGCCATTAGGCCGCGACAGATCCCATAGACCTACCCCACAATGCCGCGACGGTTTCATGTAGCTTTCTATCATCTTATAATTGGTCGAACTCACAGGAAGCACCGCCATTTGGTGGAACACTCCCGTGAGCCTTACTGCAACGACAGCGTTGATCTCCAGATTGGTCGGGATATTTTTGTTGAACGTAATAATGAAGTAGAAGCTCGTTTGAGATTTTGTTAAAGAAGTATCTGGAAGAGTTGTTTTCTGCTAATCTTTTTGTAAGCGTCATCGTATGTGTTTGGGTATGAGAATCCACATGCGTAGACGAGGCATTTGGAAAGCTGTGCGCAGAGTGATAAATAGGGTAATCGTTTGTCGCCCAGGCAAGTATTGAGAGAGACCGGCACCTAAATGTGGGGGAAGGGCATTGTCTTAATGCGGTGTGTAAAGTGTATGCTCCCACACAAATACCACTAAGAGGGAAGTTCACAAAGAGAATTAAATTGGAATAATGAAATAGACGTACCGGAGTGGCTGGCGTCAAAGATTGGCCGCTCGTAGATATCGAAGTAAAGTCGCTTATTGCGTTTTCAAGGGCGTGATGAGCTCAACCAGTATTGAGGGATAACCTCTACTCGTGAACAGTAAATCGATCGAAATGAAGAAAAAGCAAGCGTAAACAATACGAGTGAGATTTGCGTGAATTGTGAACGTCACTCAATTGGGGCTTCTCTCGAATGGGCCTTGATGAGAAAATGTGCGTTGACTTGCGAATGAAAGCCGATAATGTGGCCATTATTCAATGGGGTGAATTTCTGGGTAAGGTGACATCCAATTTACGAAGGTGGTGCCAAGCTCCATATACATGTGAGGACGCCGAAAGTGGCGAAGTAGTAGTTTATGGACACGGAAGTGTTCGGAAAAAAAAACCGGCGCTCGTGGCTCACGTGGAAGCTACTAGTTTAGGCGCGAATTTGAGGTTAGTTGCAAGAAAACTTAATCAACCCTTATTCACTACAAACCACTTATGGATAGTATTACCTAAGAAGGATCTAGATTATCACGCAAAAACATTTATTATATCAAGGTAAAAATGAGCAGCATTTTATAGATACAAACTGACACTATAATTTTGTAAAGTGCCGAGAAGTAGAAGCGGTTGGTTTAAAAGTTTAGCTTGAATGAATATTTTTAGACTTGGATGGTGCAGTCGATAAGCTGCTCGCCAACGGTTGTGCAGCTACCTAAGTATCTGTTCGCAACTCGTCGCACGCTAGTTTCGTTCTTATTTTTCATTGCCCGTTTTCCTACACCTTTCTATCTAAAATGCTACCTAGACTGGGGAGGGGGCGTTACGCCATGGATGACATTTCAAAGCGAAGTTCTTCGTCTTTATTTCTTAAAAAATACGTTCCGCTACTAGTACGAAGGGGGGGGGGGATGTATGTAGCGTGGCGATAAGTGAAATCGGGCGGTATAAAAGTTTCATTTGAATGAATATTTTTAGACTCAGGCTGGCGCATTTGGTAAGCCCCTCTCCAACGGTGGTCACCGGACGTATAGGGTCTGTGTGAGGTATGGTATTCTTTCTATTGTAGTTTTGCAGGCTGGGTTAAGTGATCAACTGCTTTCTTATGGGATAAAGGAAATATATATATATATATATATATATATATATATATATATATATATATATATATATATATATATATATAGTTATATGGGGGTTCTTTATTCCTGGGTATATGGCTGGAATAAGCTTCGAATATGGCGAACAGGTAATATAACTTTTTCTTCTCAAACAATAATAATTTTTTGACTGTTCTGACTAACTTTTACACAAAAATACACCTATATAAATAGTTATTTCATCTACACTTAACACTATAACAATTCAACCAATCAGGCGCCATGATAGATTTATAATGTTACTAACGTTCCAACAGTTTAAACATAAACAAGGCCGAAATCAGTTTTCCGAATTTTTAGACTTGGAAGAAATCTACAAGAAAATTTAACTCACTAAAAAGTTCAGGTCCGGCAAAAGAGGGAAAAAATCGAGGGCAAGTTACCTCAAGAAAACGCCATCGATTTTTACCTTTTCTCCACGGGGACTTCAAGAACAAGATTTATTTTGTACGGAGCCACGTATGGCCGACCCATGATATCGTACTGCATACTGGGAAGTTTAGCTTCCTGTTTACGAAGGAGAAATACTACAAAGTGGGAAGTTTATCTACATATTTACAAAAGAGAGATACTAAAGCGGGAAGTTTATCTTCCTATTTACAAAAGAGAGATACTAAAAGAGGGAAGTTTATCTTCCTATTTATAAGGTGCAATGTGTGAACCGTTTAAAATTTTCAAACAAAGGTTTACTAGGTTTGACCCCCCACAGACGCATAAACCCGTCCATAACTCGCCGCATGCTACTTTCGTCTTTATTTTTTCATCAGCCCTTCTCCTACGACCTTCATCTGCAATTTTATTTTATGAAGAAGAAATTACTCTCTTATCCAGTAGATGAAAATGATTGCTTATCGGTACTTTAGTTAAAACAAATACTATTTATATTGAACAAGGGTATAATCGTACGAGAATATGTAATAGCAAAAAGATAAATTTAGGATAGCGTGATTTAAAGTTGCGAATTAATCTCCATTTACCCAGTTATTTAACTAGACGCTTAATAGAGCTTCACCTCACTAGATTGACTGGTAATCGCTGGGTCAGCAGTTCGAATCTCCGTCCGGATTCTTTTTAAGCTGACACTTTTTACCTATGAGTTAATCGTCGTGACTGGGCATCACGGGGGGAGTTGGGGCTTGCCCTGGGCAACGTACGCCCGAGAAGCACCATAGCTTGGGGGGTGAATGAAACCAGAAACTTTAACTTTTTTATTTGCTATATCGAATTTAATTTAGGTGAAAATAATACACTGCAGTTTATAAAACAACCAATTTTCTTGACGAGAAGTGAGAAGAGTATTCACCTAAAGTTGTTTGGCGGTGTAGGAGTCATTTCAGACCATGACGTATTCATTTTGCCGAGAAGTATGAAGAGAAGACTACGTGACAAATTTGAGCTATGTGGGAGTCATTGCAGAAGACAGAGTAGTCGTCTTGCCGAGAAGTATGGAAAGAAGACTCCATGGAATTTTGTCAGCTATGTGGCAATATGTGGTGCTCAATAAATATGTATATAAATGTTACCCATGCAGTAAACAAAGTAAAGATAATTATTAAAAGTGAAATAATCGAGGTGAAGACTTTGGGAAATAGGCAAGTAAATAAATAAAGAAAAGATAGAAACCAGTTTCTATATTGGGAATCAAAAAACCCCCCACTGTTGTCAGGGTATGCATAAGATCTCTTGAATGCAAATCTTATCTAACTCTCATTGTGTTTTAGTGCAAAAGTATTCACAAAACCGGGTTTACCACTAATAACCAATCGAAAAAGTTTAAGGGAACAATTGTAGTGGTCGGACTACGCAGTAGGTAGGCTTGTAGTAATCGGACTACGCAATAGGTAGGCTTCTGTCACCAAAATTGCTGAATTCAATAGACCCAAAAGATAACTCCGCAAAGTGGGCGCGAATTAGTCCTATTAAATCCAAGTAAATATATATTTTTATATAAGCAAGCGAGCGTGAGACACAAGAAGGATCAAAGGAAAATGGTTGAACACCTGCTTTGATAAAACTGCAAAAGTTGTGTCTCGAGATAGAATTATCAAAGACGGATTTTTAGTGAGGAGACCGGGTGAACACAGCTATTGAATGTAAGAGGTGGTGCAGCGACAATCTTATTAAATTACACAAATAAAAGTTTAATCATGTAAATGTACACACCGTGCACAGGCTTCCTAGCTCCGCCCAGGGGGTGGAGAAATGCCACCACGACAGAGGTAGGTTATCCCACGGTCATTTCCAGGTCACGCCCTCCGCATTAGGAGAGCATATAAAAAAAGAGAAAAGGAGAGAGTAAGAGAGATTCAGATTTCATTCATTGATTAAGACATTCAATCATAACGAACTCACTCGCGTCCACGCTCCCGTTTTTAATCCACTGAGTCTTATCTCGCCCTTAACTCGTACTTTCGATGATAATATATAGACTACTAGTCTCTCGCCTAATACGCTAGGTGTCGCGCTGCTTGCACTGTAATATTCCGTTATTAGAATAAAATATATATTTTCGTATGTCCATTTTGCCCTCAAACCTTCGGTAAGCCCAGCCAATTAAAAGCTCACTGTAAAATTATTTATCTTTGGAGTCATATAAATAATTCGCCGTAATGCCACCCATCACCTATAAATTGAAACTCGTCTCTACCTTATAAAGTGGTGTTTACGGAAACTTCTTTCATTCACATACAATTGATCCACCGTCATTCGGACCTACAAAACTAGTAACCTTGTCGTTTACAATACCATTTACCTAACACCCCATAACTGGCGACCCCTCCGTACAATAAACATTCCCAAAAACCTACAGCAACAAAACCACCTAGGAAACATTTCAAAAGAGATTTTTATTATCTAACTGTAACATATGTGGCGTCTTTAAAAAAATGGACATATATATATATATATATATATATATATATATATATATATATATATATATATATATATATATATATATATATATATATATATAACAAACTAGAATTCCCCTATCACCGCATTGTTTAAAATAAATCCCAATCCTCTTAACCCTGCCTCATTGTGCTCGCATCTTCAGACTTGCAAGGTTTGTGCAGAAGAGTTCCTCAATCTGGTTAATTCATCTCAAGTGTCAACACTTTAATTATAGATATTTTTAATTCATTTCAGACCTCAATTTACTATTACCATTGTGATTGTTACAAACTATTAATTTATATACTATTTAATATCTCATTGTGATTCGCTAGGATACTATTATCGTACATCCTAATTTATATATCATTGTGATCCACCATTATTTATTCCACTATTATTAACACTACTGTTTACATCCAATTTAATATCGTATTGTGATCCTATTTTATTTAACATCATATTGAATTTACTATTCAACGTCCTATTAATATCCATTAAACCATTACTCGTGTATACCAATTTGTCTAAAGTTATATTCAATTCATCCTGTTTTCATTTGTTAACTCTTAAGTAGATTTTATTTTGGTTATCGTTCATTCTTCCATTCCTTTTAATTTCCAAACGCGTTAACTGTTGATCCACGCGCTGATTAGGCCTAGATTCTTTATTCAATTTTCATCTAAAAATTTATTATGTGATTGATTCTTGTTCGCTATCTAAGCTAAATAAGACACTAATTAATTACATAATAATAATAACAAGGAATATAAAAGAGAACCTTAAATGTCTATGTTCCTACATCAAAAGCAGACCAGAGTCAAAACCAGATGTGGCAACTCTGAAGAAAGAAGACTGCTCTTTAGCGATTTCTAACAGGGACAAGGCAGTCACACTAAACAAATTTTTCTCAGATATTTTCACAGAAGAAAATACAACAGTTATCCCTGAACCAACAGCTGTATACTTGAAGTCAATGATTACAAGTATAGAAGTAACTAGAGAAACAGTGTTGAAGACACTACATCCAAGGGTACTTAAAGAGGTTGCAGAGGAAATTGCATTACCACTGAGCATCATCTTTAAGAAGTGTTAGATGAGGGCAGAGTACCATCTTCATGAAAAAAGGCTGATGTGGTGCCAATCTACAAGGAAGGAAAGAGAGAAGAATCCGGTAACTACAGACCAGTAAGTCTCACTTCAATAGTAGGCAAGATCATTGAGAGATTCTTAAGAAGATCAATTATTGTACATCTGACAGAGAATGACATCCTTTCTATCTATCAACATGGATTTAGGGAGGAAAGATCCTGTAATACTTAACTACTGGAAATAACGGAAACATGGACTAAAATGATTGATGAGAATATCCCATTTCTCCTTATATATCTGGATTATAGCAAGGCTTTTGATAGTGTGCCCCATCAGCAACTCCTTGTAAAGTTACAGGCTTATGTCATCCGAGGAAAGTTGTGGGAGTGGATGCGAGGATTTCTGATTGAGAGACAATAAAGGGTCAGAGTAAATGGGGATTATTCGTTTTGGGAACTTGCCAAAAGTGTTGTACCTCAGGGATCGGTACTGGGACCGGTTATGTTACTCTTGTACATTAATGACCTACTAAATGTAGTAAACTCTCAAACAAGATTATTTGCAGACGATACAAAGGTTTTAGGGAAATGAAGACAGATGAGGACACAGTACAATTACAGGAGGATCTTGAAGCTTTTCAACAGAGGTCTAGGAATTGGCAGCTCACCTTCAATGAAACTTAGCGTAAAGTAATGCATTGCGACGCGAATAACCTGAGAGATAACTACAACATGGAGGGAAAAAACTCGGTAACAATAATAGAAGAAGTAGAGGAAGAAAGGGATCTAGGAGTTATATTTGATCAATCACTGAAATTGACTAGCCACATTAGCCAAATAACTAAGAAAAGTAACTCCCTAGTGAGTATCATAAAGAGAAACTTTAAATACGTGGATTCTAATCGTCTACGATTATTGTATAGGACACTCATCCGCCCTCGTTTGGAATATTGTTCGCCGGTATGGAGCCCCATATACAAACAAGATGCCTAAGCAATAGAAAGAATACAGCACAGAGTGACGAAGCTGTTACCAGAAGTACAAGAACTTTCATACTCGGAGAGATTAATTAAGCTGGATCTACCGAGCCTGGCATATCAATGAATAATATAGATAACTTAGAAATAGAACGCTTCTTTGAATTAAACACCAACCAGAAAACCAGGGAACACAATAAGAAATTATTCAAGAGAGCAAACAAGATCCAACGGCTAAAATTTTTCTCCCAACAGGTGGTGGATGGGTGGAACTCATTGCCCAACCAAATTATAAAAAGTACCACCATCAATCAATTCAAGTCCGGTCTCTTGTGCCACTGGAAGAGGGATCCAGAGAAGTTCGGCGAGACCTTCAATCTCCGAATTCATGGATGCCTGAGGAGAGCAGCGGAGAGGCACATAAGCTCATAGCTTTAAGCCTGAACCAAAAAGTAAAACAAGTAAGATAACCATCATTAATGATCAATGTCATTTTCTCAGACTACTCAGAGGGAGTAATTTAAATTAGCCTCTCCCCCCCCCCGCCAATTTTTTATCCTTAATACGTCACTGGCTGACGATTGTGAGCAGACGTAACTTAGATGAAATTGCTTAAGTGGCTGACCAGCTTTACCTAAGCGTCCATTTAAATTGGGGAACATCTAGTTCTGAACCTTATACCCATAATTTTAATGCTAATATTTGTTCGCAGGTCCAGGTCGCAACGGAGGTTCCGAACAACCGGCCGGAACGCCACCAGGTAGAGGCTCCTTTATTGTTGGAACTTGCAACCACACTAGATGGAATAAGAATACAATTTTATAATCTACAAAAATGCAACCAGAGAGCAGGCGATGCTTCAGTAAACCAACCTAGGCACCGCTGGGGGCGCAGTTCGTCCTCTCTACGAGGTTAGTTCAACAAAAGAGGTGAGTCACGGCATACTAATCCTTGTATTTCTACTCATGATGTGTACAACCATGCGAAATCTCCACATCCCTTACTTCATCCTCGTACTCTTAAGGTGCATACACACTACGCTGATGACACGTGTTAACACGCCATATGACGTGTTAACACGTGTTAGCAAAAAATCTGGAACATGCGTTCTCATAATGAAGTTCACACTGGTCTGATATGTCGCGTAACACGTCAGCTGACGTGTTACGCGACATATCACGTGTTAACACGCATCAGATGAAAATCAAAACTCCCAGATATTCGTCAGAAGGAAATCTGCGTCAGATAGGTGTAGTAGGCACATATTATTGTATAGTGTTTTAATATTATTGTATGTTTTGAAGTATTCTATAGTGTTTCGATATTATTGTATATTTTGAAATTATTCTAGTGTTTCGATTTTATTCAACGGGTACTATTGTATGGTGACAAATTGATAAAATAAAGTAAAAGTGTTTTCGTTATGGAGGAACAGTTAACAGAATATGTTAGAGGATACGATCACTTATTTAATCCACAAAATAAGGATTATAGGGACCTGAAGGCCAGAAGAGAAGCTTGGGAGGAAATCAGCGAACGAATTGGTATTTCAGGTAAATTAACATTATATTTATTTTATTTATTGAATACAATATATAAAGAATACAGTTCGGTAGCAGTTTCAAATAGCTTTTTAAGCAGTAGTATACTAATTTCATTTGCTCGCTTGTTTGTTGAGAATTTTCTATTTTTAAAGGTCACAATAATTCACCGTTGAATTCCTTTCTGGTTAATGTGTATTCCTTCCTGCCTTTACGAATAGCGTCCCACTGCCATGGGCATTTTAAAGCTCCTTCTTGTGTGACAAAATGCTTCTTGAAACTTTCTCGTACTGCAGCAGCTTCTCGCACATGATTTCTTCTGACTGATTGTAGATCTCCTAATGCCTGAATTTCTGTCTCGGATGCCTGAATACCTTCTTCGAAATTCGTATTCCTGGAAACACGAAGCATGTTGTGAAGGCAGCAGGAAGCCAGTACAATTGAATCAACTGTTTCTGGTTGAACTTCAAGCGGTTTCAGGAAAACCCTCCACCGCCCAGCAAGAATGCCAAAGGCGTTTTCCACAACTCGCCTTGCTCTCGACAACCTATAATTAAAAATCTTTTCTTCATTTCCATTGATTGAATTTTTAGCGATAGGTCGCATAATGTACGTTTTAAGAGGAAACGCTTCATCTGCTACCATGACAAAGTCACATGGATCACCAGAAGCGTCAAGTTTTTCAGCTTTAGGAAAATTAAGCACATTTTTTACCAAAATTAGACCTTTCAAATGTTCCACCATCACTATTCCTTTCAAAAGCTCCTACATCAATCATAATAAATTTATAATTGGCATCTACCAACGCCAGCAAGACAATGGAATGATTTCCTTTATAGTTGTGGTAAGAGGATCCCCCATTGTAAGGGCATCGCATTTGAATGTGTTTACCATCCATTGCTCCTAAGCAATGTGGAAACCCCCATATCTCTTCAAAATCTTTTGCAATTTCTTTCCACTTTATTTGTTCTGGCTCTGGAATATGAATAGATTTAAGTGATTCCCAAATAGCTTGGCAACATTCTTTCACTATTTGTCCAGCCGTACTGAAGCCCATTCGAAAGGAGAATCCAAGTGATCTGTATGAATTTCCTGTCGCCAAATACCTGAAAAAGATAAAATAAAAAAATGAAGCTTCCTTTCTTATAACAATAATTATCATAATAATAAAATATGAATATTTTTAATTTCGTTATTAATCATATAGTTATCTTTTGCAGCTGACGCATGCAAAGACACATGGACAAAACTTCGGAATGCTTATACAAATGCCAGAAAGAGAAGGAACACAAAATCTGGTCAAGCAGCTAAGAATGTTCCTAAGTGGAAATATGAAGACCAAATGTCATTTTTGATCCCAACATTGGAACCACGAAGGTATGTATGATAAATCATTTAAACACACTAATTTCACGTGAAATTTAATCATTCTTTTAATGTCCTTTGCTGCAGTGGTTGGAGGAAAGCCCCAAAGTTGAAAACAATTTGTGCTTTTACATACTTTTATTAATTGTTTTTTTTATTTTTCTATTGTTTCAGTACCCATGGCAATGTGGAACCACTTTGTCCAAGTGTTGATGATGTGTCTAATGCGGTCATCAATGAAACTACTGAAGAGGACTTAAACAGAAGCCAAGTAGACAAAAATGCAGCATCAGAGAAGGGTGCCGATGACAATGGTAATCAAGAAACTACAATTGAAGATCGTACATCAACTCCCAAACCAAAGTATAGGAAAAGGCAGACGGTGGATTCATCCATGAGTGAAATAGTAAACATCATGAAGAATAACAGCCGTATGCGGGCCCAAACTCTTCAACTTTCAGAAGGCCACAAAACGGATAGAGACGAAACGGAAATGTTCTTTTCAAGTATTGCCAGCTCTGTTAAAAAACTTAGTGCCATTGAACAAGCCAGAATAAAGATGGAAATAAGCAATATGGTGTTCAAGGCCCAGATTCAGGAGATGGAGCAGCAAAACCTTTATCAAAACACTGCATCTGGCCCCTTTCATCCACCCGTAGTACCAATCCCATCACCCTCTCCCACATCCTCCATTACATCCTTTGGTGAATCAAACCCCAATTGCTATTCTACCTCGAGTACAGCACCTTCTACCCCTTTACCCGAAATGGAACATTCTACATGTCCTACAGGAATGGCCACACCATATTTTTCTATGTAATATCTTACATATTTATGTTGTTCATGTACCTAATTAGCTGAAAATAAAATTAAGACATCATTGTGCAAGTTTTACTCACCTCAAGCATACAGCAAGTCTATCTTCTGCTGGTATACATTTCCTTAGTTGAGTGTTGGATTTTGTAATACATAACAAAACGATCTTCCTCTGACAGTAGTTGAGGAAATAGGTGATGAAACTCACCTAAACTTTCCCTTTTGGCGTTTATAACATTTGTTTGAGTTTTTTTTCCAGAAGTAACAAGCGCTATAGCTATTGCTACTAACTGCTCCTCTTCTTCATCGAGTTCATTTAACATATTATGATTCATTTTCAATATCTGCAACACAAAATTAGAGGATAAAAAAGAAAGAACGTGCTCACTCCACAAAAAATCAAATCTTTCTGAAGTAACATGCATCAGATAAATGAAAACGTTGTTGTGTTATATGATGCAATCTGTTGCTTTGTGTTAACACGTCATATGGCGTGTTAACATGTGTCATCAGCGCAGTGTGTATGCACCTTTAACGTCGCCAAATATCTTCTGACGCATGTTGGTACCATCGCAACTACGGGCATGAAACTGTACACACCCATGTTGTATAATAATCCAATGAACTCACCATAATTTTCATCGTCCACTCAAGCATCCTCTTCCACCACTTCACCACATCACTCTTCACCTTCGCAATCAACTCAACTTACTTTGAAGTGGAAAGGCAAGTGATGAGTTGGTCCTACAACTCTGCATCAACTTCGACTTGGTAGACTGGTATTCCTTTCCGTATCAATGTCCCACTTTCTAATATTTCATTCGTAGTAGACATTGGTGCTCAATTCAGGGTACTTCCACCCTCTCAAGCAGGGCCAGATTTAGATTTGATGAGGCCCTAAGCTATTTGAGGTAATAGGGCCATTTATATGTCCAGATGTCCTATGTCGGCCACAAATTGTCGCTGTTTTTAGTGTTTAATATGCTATAGGGTCATTTTGGGGACCTAATAGATATCTAAAGCCATTTGCACTTGATAAAATATGTATTTTATCAAAGTAATTGTTGAACTGAAATGCAATTAAGAAATATATTAATAGTGAAATAATTATTTACCTCTCACTTAAAATTATTTTTTATTCATAACAAACTTAATAATGCAAACACTTTGGTAAAAAACAAAGGTTCTTTTAGAAACACAATTTACAGAGGCTTATAATCTAGTATCTAGAAACTAGTCTCTAGATTTATTGTATACTGTGTATACGAACAGAACACAAACATGATCTTAACTAAAATACTTTCTTTCTTGCCTTTGCCAGAGCAAAGTCACTAATGATATCATGAAATGATAAACTACGTAGTTTGTTACTTTCTATGCACATGAGACTGACGGAACGTAATTTATCCCGAGTCATGGTTGTTCTAAATTTTTTTTTTTTATCTTCTTCAGCTGAGAAAAGGATCTCTCTCCAGAGCAATTTGCAATCATCATACTAAGGAACATTCTTAAAATTGTTTCTACATTAGGAAATGTACACTCAGTTTTTTTTCTTTAATTTTTTGGGGGACCCAATAAATTAGAAGCAAAATACAACATCGGCAAAACTATTGTAGTATGTAGTTTTATTTTGTTTCGTTTTTTATCGTATATTTGGGAAATGTAAACCCCTTTTTTTCTTTAAATTTTTGGGGGGCGACCCCAAGAAAGTGGAGGCCCTAAGCTATAGCTTGTTTAGCTTATACGTAAATCTTGCACTGCTCTCAAGGTAATAGACTAAGTCAGAAGGGGGGCCCCTTCTGACTTAGTTTTTCGAGCGGCCAACCATTTAGACATTAGGCCCTATGGAAGGCGTAACCTTCAAGTTTTCGTCGGACTACATCGCGGTTTTTGATGGAGTGTCGCCACTGCCGAGGAAGAATGTCTTATTTTGGAGCCTTGATTTGCTTTCTGTCCATGACCGTTTGGTCGATTATTGTTGCCACAAGCTTATCGACCGCACACCATCTCTCAGTGGTTTGGTTCCCTCTTTCCTTTCGCTGTTTGCTTGGCCCATCCCTCGGCTAGTGCCCCCTATTAGCGTCGCTAGGAACGCGTCATCCCCTCATGGTAGTGCAACATTGCCGCAGAAGATGAATGGCTCTTGGCAACCTCTCCCGTTCTCATATCACTTTTTTTCTGATTCTTAAAAGAGGAATAGTATGTTCCTACACGGACTGCTCGTTTTTACCTCGCTGTTTGCCACTCCCGACCGTATTTGAAAGGGCGTTGTTTTACTACTCACATTGAGCACAATCCATTGGTTAGTGTCTTCTCTGCATATTGCAATTCTGAAGTGCTTTCCGCAGTAGATTCTCGCCATTTGGATTTGATTTTGCAACGCATAAGCGACATTAGCTATGTTCGTGGCTCTTCAAACGTCGTACCAGCCGTGTTTTTCGCATCTCGTCAATTTGGGGCACGCAATCTTCTCGTACTTCGCCGATTACTTTTACTGCACTAGCGCTAACTTAAGAACGGGACATATATACTCAATTCTTACGCGAATTTCCTCTAGTTGTCGTTCAAAAAATCTATTTCTCAAACACTCCGTCTAGGTGCATCTTGGTCGATATTTTTTTACCTTACTGTCCTCACCCTCTCGTTCTTCTCTCTCTCTCTCTCTCTCTCTCTCTCTCTCTCTGGACAGCCTGAAACCTGCATTTATCGACGCTGTTCACCCTGTAAAGCCATAGTTTTCTTCTTCTAATATAAATGCAAATAATCCAAATGTACCCAATAATGTTTCCTTTATACCCCCTACTCTCACCTCAAGTACCCAACTTATACTTTCCATATGCTGGTCTCTCCTCTACTTTTGTAGTAACCATCGTTGGCAATCGAGTGAAATTCAGTCTCAAGATGTTCCTGCCTTAGCAAACGCCCTTTTTTTCTTGGAGCGTGGTGAGGTCATTCGGGGAAACAGCTGATGCTTCTCTCGGGGTTAGTTGAGGCAAGTCCGATACTTCTCTCTTGACTTGAAGATGTAAGTGGGGGGAAATTGGATGAATGGAATTTATTGCGATCCCTGTGTTACCAATTCTGGCTTCTCGATGATGAGACTTAACCAAGATGTGAATCTTTTCAAGAATGGGAATTGACTTTGGTCTTCCTCAATGGTGAGAGGTATCCCTGCTTTTTCAGCAAAGTAAGATACGGTTTTTCTCTGTACGAGAATGGTAGGAGAGTTGATCTCGATACCACTGGTCTGTTCTTCTAAGCGACCAAAGGAAAAGCCTCGGGAGGGAAAGCCCGCTTGGTTCCAACTATCTTCTTCATTCCCTGTTTGCCTCAGGGACTCGTCTTCTGGATTCTCCTCTAAATTTCTCAAGATCGAACTACATATACATCGATTATCCCTTGGGGGAGGGGAGACGAGGGAGTTTAGGAGGGGCCAACCCTCACTAGCCCACAGTTAATTCCTTCTCTTAGGGCAAAATTTTTCAACGCTATGACACTTCGCCCCTTCAGGTTTACGCACGGGGAAGGTGAGATTTCGTCAATTTGGCGAAAATAGACATAAACAATCGGAAGGGACAGTGAGCCTGTTCATAGATTTTCTGCCGACAAAGCCTTAGGCAGCAATATTTTTCATTCTAAAGGTTCTCAGTCCCTATTATGTTTATATTAACGGACTACACCACCAGTCTCGTTAATTACGAAATCTGCTGACCGAAATCCTTCTTTGCAAGCGACATCGAAGGGTCTTGGGGCAGCGGGGAAAAGGAGGGGGGAAGTCTTGGCCCATGTGGAACGTAACGGTTAACGCTGTATAAACAAACTAGCGTCTGCCTGTCCTCGTTATATTCATTCGTCCACATGTCCTCCCTTCAAAAGAAGGTAATAGGGGGGGGGGGGTGCTCAAGGCAAAAATAACCAACAACACAAAAAAAGACACATGTCTTGGAACGCAATTCCAAGTCCGACTGTTACAGTGAAAATACAGTGATCAGCCATCATACTAAAATAAGACTTAATGAAATTGTACGCACACGCACGCACGTACATAGACAGGTAAAAGGCTGACTTTAACCTTGCCTTGTAAGGCCAAGCAATCCGGAACACACAACCCAATTTAAACACAAAAAGAAAAAGAAAAAGAAACTGACTATTAATTTGCACTTAGGCAGTTAATCCTTACGCCAACTAAACACTTAACACATTAATATATACCAAACAAAAATTGGTTTTAAGACTAACGGGAGTTTAATTAGCCCTATGCGGGGTTTCGGCCCAAGTTATCAGCTATACAATTATCGGAGCCTTTTATATAGGTTATGGTAAATTGGTACTCCATTAACAATAGACTCGATCGCATGAGTCTGCCATTCTGGCTTTTGCTGTTACGCAAATATGACAGAGGCCGGTGATCGGATTCAACGTTAAACTCACTCCCTTTTAAATAGAACCGGAATTTCTGTATGCCCCAAATTATGGCTATCGCTTCCTTTTCTATAGTTGCATAAGCTCTTTCTCGACTCGATAGTTCTCAGCTCGCATAAATTATGGGAAAAGGGGTACCATCGTCTTCATATTGCACCAGGACACAACCGATTTCTTCACCGCAGGCATCAGTGTGGATCCCAAACTTCTTTTGGGGATTAGGTAGTCGAAGGATGGGTGCTGAAATTAATTTTTCCTTCAACAAGTTAAAGTGGGAGATCGCGTTAGGATTCCACCTAACGGAGTCGGGGGATTTTTCTTTAAGGGATCATTAATGGGCGTGGCCATCACGTCAAATTGGGGGACAAATCTAACTCCATGGACGGGTTGTCCTGGGGGAAGGATAATGATTTTTTTTTTTTTAATTAAGGGGCTATCTGGCGACTGCCGACTTAGGCATTAGCGGAAGGATAATGAGGGTAGAGGATATTCGTTATCAGACTCTACGCATACCGTGTTTACCACCTGAAGAGGTTCACATGGGTATAAAGCTTCCATAGTTCCTTCTTCATCCAGTGTCACAATATTATTGATACACGCTCAGCGGTGATACTTCTTGAGCATGTTTATGTGATACATCCTATGGCCTGAGGGAGTTTCAATCAATTAATCAACGGAGCCACGAGCCTCTATGACTGGGAAGGGACCCTTCCATTGGTATAGCAACTTATTTGTCTCTGTAGGTAGTAATAACAACACTTCGTCACCAGGCTTTAATTTTAGAGCTTTTGCTTTTAAGTCGAAATAAGTTCGGTATTTTTCTAGGTTTCACTTGGCGTTTGAGCGGGCCAACTCCGCACATTTCTCCAAGCGTTCCCGCAGCTTGATCACATATGCGTAAGAGGATTTAACTTCTTCATCTAATTGTGGATTAGTGAAGACCTCCTTAAATGTGTTCATAGGTCCTTGGACGTTACGTCCGTACACCAATTCGAACGGGGTGGAACCTAGAGTTCTGTGAGGAATCTCTCGGCACGTGGAGAGGGTGACTGGTAAGTACCGATGCCATTCTCGAGGCTGAGACTAACAGAGCTTTCTTAACACTGCCTTTATGGTATCATTTAATTTCTCACACATCCCGTTTGCAGAGGGATGAAAAGGGATTTGATGAGGAGTAACTTGCCCACGTATTCCATCAGTTCTGACGTGAACTGACGGTCTCGATCTGAGAGGATTTCTTTAGGGATGCCGACTCGGGAAAAAATGGAGATGAGGGCTTCTGCACAGGAAATACTGTCAATTTTCCTGAGGGCAACTGCGTCGGGAAAACGAGTAGCGCAGTCTACCTAAGTGAGGATATAAGAGTGCCCTTCACTAGATGGGGGGTGGATGGTCCAAACCAAGTCTATAGCCACTCTGAAGAAGGGTTCGGAAATGACGGGGGTTTTCGGCAGGGGAGCTGGCCGTACCCGGCCTTTAGCGGTGGCCTTCTGGCACAGTTTGCATCACTGGCAGTATACGGCTATCTCTTTAGCGACACTGGGCCAAAATAAGTATTTAAAAATCCGTAGAGTGGTTTTATTGTGACTGAAATGTCCAGCCAATAAGCCATCATGTGCGATTTTTAATACCGTTGGGAGTAACACCGGGGAATGCACAAGACTTTATTCGACGGGGAGGTTACTTCAGCCGTCGTCTGGAATAGTAGTGAATTCTCTACCACGTATCTTATTTGTTTGTTCCCGCGAACAGATTCTATTTCATATTTCGCTGCCTTCTCATACAGGGGTTGGAGAGACAGACAGTCTTTCTGGGCGGTAGCGAAGGCTTTGGAATTAAGCTCTTCGTATTCCGGGTTCTCAAGAGGAGATAGAGGGGCCGGGGCCGCTGCCCTTTTAGTTGCTTTAATCTGAGTGACTACTGGCTGAACATCGGATTTTGGGAGAGCTGCGTGCTCTGGCCTATTAAGACAGAACATAATTTAATAGGCGCTGCCACTACCTCGGTCCAGGCAGTGAAATACTGACACTGGATATGGCATCTGACTATGGGGAACTTATTTGATCTACCCAGGAAGTCCTGGACGACCGCGAACCTCTTGTGCTGGGGGCTGACTGGGGGAAGCAATTTACCTGATACGACGATACAGGTGCACACCGTATCGCGTACCAATGTCGAGACTCGGCAACCATTTACTGGTCCAGTCTCGAACTTTAGTCCTCCTGGAAAACTCTTATTAAACAAAAAGTTCACCTGTTGGTCAGGAGAATTCAATGTGGACGAAGGAGGCGCTCAAGCAGAGGGCCGTTCTTGGGGAAGAGATGCGGTGATGTTGTACACTTGTTAACTCAAGGACTACCTAAGCCTCAAATATTGGGGGCAATGGAAGCTAATGTGACCTGATGTACCACAATTAAAACACGTAATCTGGTTTCTGGGGTATGACGAGGACGAGGGGGTTAGATTACTTAGGGGCTTAATTTCTCCCTGATCCTTAGGTGAGAAGAATTTGGGTTTGGAGGGTCCAGAGGTCTTGACAAATTTAGGGAGGTTCTTTTGCTGGGGCTTCTGGGGATACCCACTTCTCTTTGGAGACAAGGGCTGGTTCTTTTTAATCTCTCGAGGATATAGTTTGTGATTGGAAGCATGTAGATCCGCTTCCTCCACGCACTCATTGAACGTAGCGGCTCGCCTGTCCCTGACGAATGCTCGTATCTCTGGGGGCAGGGTACACAGCAATTGGTCCTTAAGAATGAAGTCGACGAGAGAGTCGAACCCATTCTCCATTTGTGCTAAATTTAGCCAGAATTGAAGATGTCTTCGCAAGAAAAAGCCAAATTGATGGTAGGTTTGACCTGGCTGAATTCTAGCATGTCTAAACTTCATCCTATACTCCTCTGGATTTAGATTAATGGCGGCCAGTAGCTCGGACTTAAGGGTAGAATAATCCACAGATGCCTCTGATGGTAGCGAGATGAATATATCACGGAGACGGGTATTAAGCAGAAGCAGTAATCTGGCGATTCCCTCTGTTTCTATGTCCCAATGATTCACCTCAAAGATTTTCTTGAAGTGTGTCAGGTACGAACACAGATCTTCGTTATCTTTATATGCTGGGAGTTTCATCGTGGGTACTTGCGTAGCTCCAGGTCGGGATCCAACGGAATTGACTTCCCCCTGATCCTTGCTCAATGCCCTTTCATGTGCGTGTATTCGTTCTCTATATTCTGCTTCCATCTGTATTGTTCTTTCTTTTGCTTCTCTTTCCGCTTGCACCTGTTCTCTTTCCATCTGTATTCTTCTTTCTTCTGCTTCTCTTTCCATATGTATTATTCTTTCTTCTGTTCTCTTTCCGCTTGCGCCTGTTTTCTCTTTTCCTCTCTTTCCGTCCTTTCTTGTTCCTGGACATAGGCAATTAGTTCTTTGCTGATAGTCTAAGAATTTGGCCTTGTTGGCGGAACCTTTCGAAACACGACATTTTACCTATGTCCGTCAAAAACCCACCGATGTACGCTAATGATAATTATGTAACCACGAAACAAGTAGCTCCCACACCTTACCCCCCACATCTTTTGTTAATTGGAATACCACTACAAAAAACTTATTAACACCATTAACGGGCTAACCACAATCAATTAAAAAAAATATATTGACCGACTTTATCCTCTTATTATGCTCAATTTTCCTCGAACGCTTAGGTACAAATTTGTTACTAATCAAGGGGATGGAACACAATCAACTATTATTGAGTTCTTCTAAATACTCCAAACCTGACACCAATTTTATGTCGTGGTTTACAGCCGAGTGCGTATGTACGTTTGGTTCGTACATGAGTTAATCCGTTCCACTTTTCTCTAAGAGTGCCTAATTTAATTCTTTAACCAGGGAGGTTTCGTATTATGATATATCTATTGCCAATGCTGCGTTCGAGGATCTAATTAAACAACTCCAACAAAATATACTTTTAATCACATAAAAGAACGAAATATTAAATCTTTAAATACACTAATTCTATAGCAAGAGGGCCTAATAAAAAATAACACTACAACTGAGTACTACGAGATAGTTGACGAAAAAATCACTTCTAATACACACGAGGTAAACTCAATTAAGAAGAGTTCTTAAGTCATTTGGAAAATTGAGATAGTTGGGTTACGACCACCAGATTTAAATAGTTGGGTCACGAATACACTATCCACGGATAGGAAATAACAAAAATTGGATAATTTTTTTATTCGTTTTACCTTTAACTCGGAGTGTGTCGACAGTTGGGTGGCCTTGAAAGGGAGCCTCCTGGATGAGTTGGTCTGCGGACGTCCTCGCTGAGGCGAGGAGGGTTTGGAAAACAGCTGATGCTTCTCACTGGGTGGTGGAGGCGCATGGAGATGCTTCTCTCGACTTGAGAATCTAAGTGAGGGGATATTGGATGAATGGAATTTATCCTGATCCCTGTGTTACCAATTATGGCTTCTCGATGATGAGACTTAACTAAGATGTGAATATTTTCTCAAATGGGAATTCATTTTGGTGTTCCTTAATGGTGAGGAACATAGGTGGGTGTTATCGCGATAAATTATCGCAGTAACGATATCGGGTTATCGGTTATCCGATATGTTTTCCGCGTTATCAATTCATCGGTATCGCTGATACTTTGGTTCCAAACTAGCGATAATCGATAACTTCAGTTTTCGGTTCCAGTTTAACACAGGGGCGAGCCGCGTGTGCCTTGTAGGCAGAAATAAGTAGGTACGAGCTGGGAACCGAACGTATACTGAACGGAGCGCGGGGAGGCCGGTCTTGACGTCTTCTGATAACGTTCGCTCAGCTTCTGTCTCTCACCAGCTGTCGGACGAGAGGTCACGAGGTGTTGTTCCTGCGCGCTACCGGTTTTACGCGTTCTTTGATTATTTTTTCCCTCTTCCGTTCTAATATTTTTGTGCACGTGTATATGAATGCATGTACTATTCTTTGTTATTCTTTAATATCCGTTTATTAACGTTTTGAACACTTACGAAGTTACGGCCCTATTCTAAACTGATCCTATTTTTATTGTAATTTAGTAGTGTAGTGCTTTGCTATTTTATAGTATTGAATTAGTGATGGCGTCGCAAGAGACTGTGCCCGCATCAAGCCAAAGAGACTCAGCGGAGTCTATTGACTCTGAGCTCACTGAGGCTGAGCCTCTACAAGAAGATGATTGGCGACAGATACATCTTCCAGTGCTTGACCTGCCTCCCCAATATCACGGAGGTGAAGGTGAACAAAGGCGCCAAGATCAACTGAAGGGCCACTTCAACAAGATTCATCCTGACAAGGCAAAACAAGTTGATGAAGCTTGCAAGGCCAACGTTGAAACTGGCGGCCGCAACAGGAACCGGTGTGGTCAGTCAGACGACGGCGGGTCAACCAGAAAGAAGCAGCGACAGATGTCCATCGCTGAGACCGTTGGCATCATGGCCCAGGGCAGCACCGTCCTGCAGTCCACCGTCGACAAGACAATTGTCAGGTTTGTGGTGGACAACATGCTGCCACTGCAGATTGTGGAGAGTCAGAACTTCAGGGACATGGTCCACACCATCAACCCTAAGTAAGAGGTACCCTCCAGGAGGACGCTGGGGAGGAGAATCCTCAAAACTTACTTACGAGGAGATGAAGGAGAGCCTCACCAGGTAAGAAACTAAGAAACAGTATTCAAATATTCTTACTATTGTATTATAAAATAACGCTAGTCAATAATCAATATTGTATTATAATTTTGCATTTATCGATTTATCGGTTATCACCTTATTGGGCGATAAATGTATCGCCAGTTATAGATTATCGGTTATCGCCGATAAGGTTATCATTATCGATTTATCGGTTATCACCGATAAGGTTATCATTATCGTTTTATCGGTTATCGTGATATGTTTTTTTGTTATCGCGTCCACCATTGGTTAGGGGTATCCCTGCTTTTTCAGTAAACTGAGATACGGGATTTTCTCTGTACGAGAATGGTAGGAGAGTTAGCCTCGATACCACTGATTTGCTCTTCTAAGCGCCTAAAGGAACAGCCTCGGGAGGGAAAGTCCCGCTTGGTTCCAACTATCTTCTTTATTCCCTGTTTGCCTCAGTGACTCATCTTCTTCTCTCGATTGCCACGCGGATTCTCCTCTAAATTTCTCAAGATCGAACTATATATACGTCGATTATCTCCTGGGGGGGGGAGGGGAGACGAGGGAGTTTAGGATGGGCCAACCCTCACTAGCCCACAGTTAAGCCCCTATCCTAAGGCATAAATTTTCAACCTTATGACACTTCACCCCTTTAGGTTTACGCACGGGGAAGGTGAGATTTCGTCAATTTGGCGAAAATAGACATAAACAATCGGAAGGGACAGTGAGCCTGTTCATAGATTTTCTTCCGACAAAGCCTTAGACAGCAATATTTTCATTCTAAAGGCTCTCAATCCCTATTATGTTTATATTAACGGACTACATCACCAGTCTCGTAAATTACGAAATCTGCTGACCGAAATCCTTCTTTGCAAACGACATCGAAGGGTCTTGGGGCAGCGGGGAAAAGGGGGGGGGGAAGTCTTGGCCCATGTGGAACGTAACGGTTGATGCTGTATAAACAAACTAGTGTCTGCCTGTCCTCGTTATATTCATTTCTCCACAATACACACACACACACACACACACACACACACACGCACATATATATATATATATATATATATATATATATATATATATATATATATATATATATATATATTCTATATTATTACATAATTCTTTCTGAACAGCAGAATACAAGTTTGCCTTAAAAAAAAATATAAACATAAACGGGTCTGAAAAGGTTGATAACAGCATCTAACACACATTAAAAACAAACAGCATTGATCATGGTATTTAACACGAGTTAATGTGATATAGTGTTACTTACTTTTGTTACTTTTGATGACTTCGTCCTTCTCGGACGCACCTAAGGTGGACCTCCAATGTGATCAAGCATTTATGCTCCTATTTCCCCAGTTAGATGTTCGTGAGGGAGTTGCCTGTAGGGTCAAGGTAGCCTGGTGTTGGGGGTTCGTCAGGTACTTATTCCAACCATCTGTCCAATCTAAGTTTCAAGTAGTCAGGCTTGACTCCGGACAGTTCCTTGATTACCTTGGGTACTGTGTTGAATACTCGAGCTCCACTTTTTAAGAGCAGTTGTGTGCCACAGTTCCCATTCTCCTGGTTACTGCTTCTGTCCTTTGGGTGTATTACAAACGTTCTCTTCTAGGGTGGTAATTTTATATTAGTCCTTGATTTGGTATAAGAACCTCCAGGACTTCCCACGTGTAGATCACCAGGTAGCGCTCTCTCCTTCTTTGTAGGGAGTACAATTTTAACTCCTTGAGTCGCTCTCAGTAATTCATGTGCTGTAGACCCTGGATGTTACTTGTGAAACTTCTTTGCAGTGCTTTCAGCTTCGTTATTTCACCTGATTTATGTTGTGACCATAGCTGGCAACAATATTCTTTCCTAGGGGGGATCAGTGATTTCCAGATAGTCGGCACGCATGGCCCCTCCCGTGTGTAAAACGTCCTTAGGGCCCATCCACTTAGGCTTCTCGCTGTTTCAACAGTGGAGTTTATATGTTGGGTAAAAGAAGCGTCAATACTCATATAGACACCTAAATCTCGAACATGCTCTTTAGGTCCGATGTTTACATTGTGTGCCTGGTAGTTGGTGGTGGTTTGTATTTCTTGCTGCATCCCGTACCTCAATATTTCAAACTTTTCTCTGTCCATCATCAATGTTGTTGGTTTCGGGCCAATCCAGGAGGTGATTCATGTCTTGTTGAAGTAGAGCCATGTCTTCCTTTGTTTCTATCGTCTTTCTGATCCTGGTGCCATCTGCAAAAGAAGTAACCCTTGAGTGTTGGACTTTTTCATCTATGTCTCCAACCATAATGAGGAACAGAAGGGGCCCCAGCACAGACCCTTGTTGGACTCCGCTCTTAACTTGGTTGAGGTCTGAGAGTTGGCCCGATATTGATACTCTCTGCTTCCTGTCTGCCAAAAAGCTATGTATCCATCTTCCTAGGTTTACTCCAGTGCCAAGCTCCCCAAGTTTCTGAAGAACGATTCCATTATCCACCTTGTCAAACACTTTGGCGAAGTCCAGGTACACCGCGTCCACGCTCCTGCCCTTGCTGACATCATCTAATATGGCCTCATGGTGAGCTAGCAATTATGAGAGGCAGTAGCGTTGCTTTCTAAAACCATGTTGCCCATCATTTAATGCTTGGGTGTCTGTCAGGTGATTTGTAATAAAAACCCTTACTATTCTTTCAATTATTTTGATTAAATATGAAGCTACTGTCACGGGTCGGTATTTTCTAGTCAGTCCCTTGGGGATTGGGGTAACTATTCTTATTTTCAGAGATGCAGGGACTATGCCGGTAGTCAATGATTTGGCTGCCAGCAATCTCAGTGGCTGAGCAAGCTCCTTTTAGCACGTTTTAAGAAACTTTGCGCTGAATCCATCTGGTCCAGTTGCTGAGTCAGAGTCTATTTAATTTGTGGTAGAGATGATGTCTTTAAGTTTTAGTTATATGTCCTGGAAGAAGGTTTCTGGATCCTCCGCAATTTTGTCATCTTGTGGTATGCTAAATACACTTTCATACTGCAACTTGAGGATCTGTGACATTTCCTTTGGGTCTCCCACTTGGTTTCCTTCTTTATTTTCTAGGGGGTCAATAGCTACGACATTTCTCGATTTCTTGTTTGCATAGGGAAAGAAGAATTGGGGGTTTTTCTTTATAATGATGACTGCTTAGAGCTCCTCTCTCCTTCTCTGTTCTTCGTGAGATTTTAGTAATCTTGTGGTTTTTGTAAGCTCATACTTGTGTATTATGCCATTGTTATTACTGAGGACTAAGTCAAGTATGTTTGCTCCTTTTGTGGGTCCCTTAAGAACTGTGTTAGAATTTTTGTCTTTATAAGCTCCACCAAACCTCTTGTTTGATGTTTCTCTTCAGTCGTACCCCCGGTCATTCAGAGATTCTCAGTTAGCATGCATGAAATTATGTCACCAAGGAGGATGACTTCTGTGTCCATAGTTGGCAGGTGGTCCAAAATATGCTCAGTTTTATCTAGGACCTCTGTGAAAAGGTATTGAGTGTAATTGGGGGGCCTATAAACTATTATTGCTACTAGTTATAATGTTTTGACGGAGAGGGCAAGAAACTAATTTGTTCCATTTGAAAAACTAGAGTGTGTCCGATATGTATATAGCTACTCCGCCATGGCTTCTCTCTCTCCTGTCTGTACGGAAAATTTCATAATCTTGGATATTTACCACTACATCCGAGATATCCCTGTGCATGTGTGTTTCAGTGAGAGCCACTAGGGAGAGTTTGTCATTTTTTGCTATATCTTGTAAGTATGGTATTTTGCTCTGGCTACATCGGCTACATCTTGGGTATAGCCCCAAATGTTCCATATTAGGAATTTTATTAGTGGGAGGTCCAGGACCCTCGCTTCCACATGGTTTGGTATTCTATTTTGTCCAGTATGTGGTTCATCATTTTCTGGAGCTGGTCCTGTTGTGTTACCAGCCTCTCCACCGTTTTCCCCCCAAAAAGAATTTTCCTCGTAACTCACATCTGGTGGTGGTGCCCCACTACTCCTGCTCCTCTGTTGTGCTGGTATTCCAGGATTTTCCATCGGTGCAGTCCTGAAGTGGTTGGTGTGAGGAGGTTCAGTTTGAAAGTATCCCACCCCTGCTTTTGTTTCAGGTGGGTGCTCCCAAATTGTCCTCCTTGTACCCTTGATGTGTGGATATCAGCAATCCATATTTGTGCAGATTTTCTTGTGCAGGGAGGATTTGCACATTTCCGGATGTAGGCTCTTGCACTTACTGCTTTGCTTGCATCTCACTCTATCATCCCAACCATGCGTCTTGAATTTATAGCAGGTCCTGTAGTGAAGAAATGGACATCCATTTCCTTTAGCACCATATCTGCAAAACCCATGTTTGTAGTACTTAAATACTGGTTTGGACCTACTTTGGTGAGTACTCTGCTGTGATGTGATACTTATGGATCTTTAATTTTGGTGTGTGTTACTTGAAGCACTGTGAATGTGTTGTACTGTTACTTGTCTGTTTTCACTCTGGGCATTTGCAGTATGTCCAGTTTCCTGTGTTTTTCTAATTATTGGCTTGAAATTTTGGAAAAAATTGTCTTCCGGGGAGTTCCCTATATCTACCTGCTCGGCTTCGGCTTAATCCCTTATAGTCCTACCCCGTTCGTTTCTGGTGTATAATTCCACTTCTTTGCTTCCTTCGGTGGTCACTGCCTGAAGTAACCCAAAGATTAAGGAAGGTTCCAAAGTTCGGCTTTATTTCACTGAAATAAACAATTACAGAACATAACATAAGTATACAAAAAAGAATAATACATGTGATGGACGCACTCTCACTTAAGCACACATAAATATAGGCACACGTACATTTCACGAACAAAGAATTAATATAAGTGTCATAATGTTGGTTTCACAAACCTAGGAGTCCAGTTAGTAGAGGAACTGCAAGATCTTCATCTCCATACATCATGCACACCATCGCACATTACAACACACTATCTGTTTTAATTTTATTTAATATTCAAACCTAAAGAAAAAAACAGATTATTTATGAACTTAATTAATTATAACAATCTTCCTCTCTACAAAAAGAAAAAGGCTAAAATACAATGAAATACTAGTTCAAGCGTCTAATGCGAGTATTTAAAGGATCTAGCAACTTTCAATGTAACGTTCAACAGGCTTTCTAATGTCGAGTAGAGCGACGAAAAATATATTCAGGAAAGGGGGGGTCAGGGAGAGCATCTGGATGAGGAACATCATGAGGTATATACTTTTCGATAGAACAATCAAGTTTCCTATATCGAGTAATTCAACGAGGGATATTTTCAGGGGAGGATTCAGGGAGAGCAACTGGTGGAGGAACATCATGACATTTCAACATTTTTAGGAGGATCAAAGAACGGAATGGGAAATATTTTTGATCTTATTTAATTGGTCTCTTCGCGTGGGGCCAAATCGTGGATAGCCACCGTATCTTCTCGGCCGTCTGGAAATCTGACGTGTGCATATTTAAGATTGGCTTAAATTAGTTCCACTTAGCGTACTAATGCATCATCCTTATTCCATACATGTCGTTTTAACAGTACTTTACCAGGTGAAGCAAGCCAGCTAGGTATATTCATTCCCGTCGTGGTCTTTCGAGAGAATGAAAAAAAAACGTTCATGAGGAGTTGCATTCGTTAAAGTGCATACCACTCGACGCAAGGAATGACGAGCATCCAGGAGACGTGTTCCCAATGGTTAATGTTCAGGTTTCTATACTCCAACGCCAAGGTAACAGTTTTCCATACAATCCCTACCTAGCCCTCACATTGTCCATTCCTGGTAGGATGGTAAGGTGTTGAACGACTCGTTGGAATCTCTTTCTTGTGCAAAAATCCTTCTATTTCAGCAGACATGAAAGAAGTACCTTGATCTAAATGCACGTATCCTGGTAACCTGAAAAGAGAAATCAACATAGTAAGACTGTATAACAGTTGATGAAGAAATATCCTTACAAGGAAAATAAAGGGGAAGCGCGAGTATTCATCTACCAGAATTAATAAATACTTATTGGGAGAAGAGGGTAGTGGCACTTTAAAGTCCAGGCTGGTTCGATCAAAAGGGTGCATTGAAAGGATAAACTCTTGCCTCTCTGGGCGACAATATCTAGGTTTTAACCTTTGACATGTTTCGCACCCTGACACCACTGGCTTAACTTTATCTACAGAATAAGGCAAGTTTCGTAGTCGAACAAAATAGTGAAATCGTGTAATCTCTGGATGTCAGATATCTATATGAAGCTCGACAAGATTATTGTAGGTCATGCTTGAGCATAAAGTGCGTGATAGGGCGTCAGCAGCTCTGTTAAGTGAACCAGGACGATGTATAACTTCGTAGCAAAAGGGCATTAATTCTTAACTCTATCTAACAATCCTTTCGTTCTTTATTTTTCTTTTATGACGTGAATCAAGCATGTAAGATACATATTTTTGATCTGTAATTAAGGTAAACCTACGACCAAGAAAAAAAATGACGCCACCCTTTGATCGCCTCAACAGTAGCATAGGCCTCTTTTTCGACAGAGCAGTGATTTCTCTCGGAGGAATTTAAGGCCCCAAAGTGGCACCAATTGCGCTATTTGAGGCATCAATTTCCAATGTAAACGGTAAATTTCTCATCTAGTTTTTCCCTAACATATTTTATTAATAGCTGAGTTTAATTCCTCGGTTGCATTTGTACCTCCTTCAGAAAGTGGAAACTGACAATTAATTAGGGGAGGAATTCGTTGAGAAAATCTTGGAACCCATCGTGAGTAGTATGCAAGCAATTCGACTAATCGAGATAATGATTCTTGGCTGGTCGGTACGGACATATCCTTGAGAGCCGCAAGGTGTGAAGGATCTGGGCGAAGTTCATTCTGGAGAACCTGATAACCTAGAATACATATAGTATTAGTTGAAAAGGTACATTTGTTTTTTTGTTTTTTTAAGGTCATTTTATGTTACTCAGCAGCTTCGAGAAACTTAGTTAAGTTTTTATCATGTTCCGCTTGCGTTCGGCTGCAAATAGTAACACCATCTAGGTAAGCATACGTGTCCTCAAGATTATTTTTATAAATGAAATTATCCATAATTCTCTGGAAGCAGACAACGCCGTTGCTAGACCAAAGCTTAAGAGTTTAAATTGGAAAAGACTCCCATCATGTTCCGCTTGCGCGGGGCTGCAAATAGTAACATCATCTATGTAAGCATACGTGTCGTCAAGATTATTTTTAGGAATGAAATCGTCCGTAATTATCTGGAAGCAGGCAACACCATTGGTTACACCAAAACTTAAAAATTTAAATTGAAAAAGACTCCCATCCGCCTCGAAAGCAGTGTAAATTTTATCCTCGGGGTGAAGGGACCCACAATAATAAGCACTACTTAGGTCGATGGTGCTAAAAATTTTATAGGTCGATATCTTATTAACAAATTCTTTAACATTGGGAAATGGATACGCATCCAAGTAAATAAATTTGTTAATCGTCTGAGAATAGTCAATTACTAACATTTTCTTTGATTGATTCGACACAACATGAACTTGAGCTTGCCAGGGAGAGGTGCTCAGTTCGATGATGTCTTCCTTGAGTATGCATACTACTTCAGAACGAATAAATTCATAGTCAGACGTTTTAAATTTGCATGACTTCATAATGGCTGATCTGCACTCAGATGATAAGTTTGTGAAAACTCTTGGAGTATCCGTAATCATAAAAGTTAAAGAGCACACTTGGAGGTCAAGTTGAGGACCTCCAAAGTTTATCTTAAAGGAGGAATGTTTACTTAGGAAGGGGATTCCTAAAATAATGCTAGCGCAAAATTCAGATAAAACAAGCAAACGTACTGTCCGGTACTCACGGCTTCCGACTTTTATGCTAACCTCACAACAGTCCTTGATAGGAGATGTTAAATTTGTAGAAGCCATAAATATAGTGCCTTTATAAGGTTTAGGATGGAAATTAAAGGAGTTCGCAACATTTTGGTGTCTGAGCAGTCAATACGGAAAATTCAATTTCAGTGACGCTTATGTTTGTAAGTGGTTGAACGCTTATTCTTCCTAAAATCTATCGTAACGCTAATTGGCCAATTTTTGCAGCGCCTAAGTTTAAAACGTAAAATTTGTCTTTATGCTGATATAATAAATTAAAAATAAATTTTATATTAAAATTCTGCTTAACGGTGATTGGTTCATTTTGTAAAACTTAAGTTTTAGTAGGAAAAGTATATATAAAGCAGCATTTTGTCGCTGAAGGAAGTTAGAGTTAGTTTTTTCCGTGCATTGCCTCAAGACAAGTCCACGCTCCCGCCGAATAAAGAAGTTAATATCCAGCTCTAAATTTCCTTCCACCTTAAGGAAGCTACGATCACACTGATTACCCAGCCTACCAAACAACTAGAGAAGAGAATTCTTCCAGGCCTCTATATGTTTACTTATATTATTCCTGTTTTGTTTACAGACTGTGTTGATGTTTTGTTAGTTGAATAAATCCTAGAGAAAGGTATCAAAATTTCGTCATCCCTACAACAATTATTCAACTAACAAACTGTTTCTGATCTGAAGATGGATAAATTCTTGAGACCTAAACGCCTACTGCTGCACGAGAATGGAATCACTGGAATCGAACTTTTTCAGCATTCCTGCAATCCACCGCAAGGTTTAATCCTAACAAGCTGGATAACGATGGCTTTTGTCTCACCAACTGTATATGGGTATATTACAGAGTGTATACCTATGATTAAGCTATAGATCTTCTCAAAGAACTCTATGTCAAGCCCCAAAATGAAGAATTCGTGAGACATTTGTTGGCTACTCGTATGCAGCATGGACGAGTACCTGCAAGAGATTCAGCTGCCCAGCAAGGATTGTAGCTTCAAGACTGTTACTGCTTGGAAGAATCGGAATGACTACATACGGGATTCTTTCACCAATGGCTTGCTCTCTAATGCAATTAGGCAACAATTGCTTGGAAACAAAACTTTGGCCCCAAGTACGGCTGTTCATCAAGCCAGGGTACTCGTTGTTGATCAGAAGACCTCAGAGTCTTATTCTCGTTTTCCTGTCTATGGTGTAAGTGCTGCCGCGACATCCGAGCCTGATCGAACCGATAATGGGACCTGTGCTGCTGCAACATCTGGAGCTGCTTATTATGCTGATAGGACTTTTGCTGCTGCTAAATCAAAATCCAGATACTATTTCTGCGGTGGTTCGCGTCACAATCGTGGACAGTGCCTTGCAAGTAACGTTACTTGTCATAATTGTAATAAGCAGGGACATTTTGCTAAGGTGTGCCAAGCTACTTCATTTTCTAATTCTGCATCCAATCACTCTTCTACTGTGGCTGTCATATCTGCCTCTTTCCCAGAACTATTACATGAGCTCCCATGGATGTTTTGGTTTGTAATAACGAAGCAACTGCTCTTATCAACACAGTGAGCTGTAAATCTTTCATCTCAGATAGCTATGTCTATGGTGTAAGTGCTGCCGCGTCATCCGAGCCTGATCGCTCCGATAATGGGACCTGTGCTGCTGCAACATCTGGAACTGCTTATTATGCTGATAGGACCTTTGCTGCTGCCAAATCAAAATCCAGATACTATTTTTGCAGTGGTTCGCGTCTTAATCGTGGACAGTGCCTTGCAAGTAACGTTACTTGTCATAATTGTAATAAGCAGGGGCATTTTGCTAAGGTGTGCTGGTCTACTTCATTTTCTACTTCTGCATCCACTCACTCCTCTACTGTGGCTGCCATATCTGCCTCTTTCCCAGAACTATTACACAAGCTCCCGTGTATGTTTTAGTTTGTCTTATTCTCGTTCTTCTGTCTATGGTGTAAGGGCTGCCGCGACATCCGAGCCTGATCGCACCGATAATGGGACCTGTGCTGCTGCATCATCTGGAACTGCTTATAATGCTGATAGAACCTTTGCTGCTTCCAAATCAAAATCCAGATACAATTTATGTGGTGGTTCGCGCCTGTCTCAATCGTGGACAGTGCCTTGCAAGTAACGTTACTTGTCATAATTGTAATAAGCAGGGACATTTTGCTAAGGTGTGCCGGTCTACTTCATTTTCTACTTTTGCATCCACTAACTCTTCTACTCTGGCTGTCATATCTGCCTCTTTCCCAGAACTATTACACGAGCTCCCGTGTATGTTTTGGTTTGTCTTATTCTCGTTCTACTGTCTATGGTGTAAGTGCTGCCGCGACATCCGAGCCTGATAGCACCGATAATGGGGCCTGTGCTGCTGCATCATCTGGAACTGCTTATTATGCTGATAGGATCTTTGCTGGTGCCAAATCAAAATCCAGATACTATTTCTGCGGTGGTTCGCGTCTCAATCGTGGACAGTGCCTTGCAAGTAACGTTACTTGTCATGATTGTAATAAGCAGGGACATTTTGCTAAGGTGTGCCGGCCTACTTCATTTTCTACTTCTGCATCCACTCACTCTTCTACTGTGGCTGTCATATCTGCCTCTTTCCCAGAACTATTACACGAGCTCCCGTGTATGTTTTGGTTTGTCTTATTTTCGTTTTCCTGTCTATGGTGTAAGTGCTGGCGCGACATCCGAGCCTGATCGCACCGATAATGGGACCTGTGCTGCTGCGACATCTGGAACTGCTTATTATGCTGATAGGACCTTTGCTGCTGCCAAATCAAAATCCAGATACTATTTCTGCGGTGGTTCGCGTCTCAATCGTGGACAGTGCCTTGCAAGTAACGTTACTTGTCATAATTGTAATAAGCAGGGACATTTTGCTAAGGTGTGCCGGTCTTCTTCATTTTATCTTCTGCATCCACTCACTCTTCTACTGTGGCTGTCATATCTGCCTCTTTCCCAAAACTATAACACGAGCTCCCGTGTATGTTTTGGTTTGTCTTATTCTCGTTTTCCTGTCTATGGTGTAAGTGCTGCCACGACATCCGAACCTGATCGCTCCGATAATGGGACCTGTGCTGCTGCATCCTTTGGAACTGCTTATTATGCTAATAGGACCTTTGCTACTGCCAAATCAAAATCCAGATACTATTTCTGCGTTGGTTTGCGTCTCAATCGTGGACAGTGCCTTGCAAATAACGTTACTTGTCATAATTGTAATAAGCAGGGACATTTTGCTAAGGTGTGCCGGTCTACTTCATTTTCTATTTCTGCATCCACTCACTCTTCTACTGTGGGTGTCATATCTGCCTCTTTCCCAGAACTATTACACAAGCTCCCGTGTATGTTTTGGTTTGTCTTATTCTCGTTTTCCTGTCTATGGTGTAAATGCTGCCGCGTCATCCGAGCCTGATCGCTCCGATAATGGGGCCTGTGCTGCTGCATCATTTGGAACTGCTTATTATGCTGATAGGACCTTTGCTGCTGCCAAATCAAAATCCAGATACTATTTCTGCGGTGGTTCGCGTCTCAATCGTGGACAGTGCCTTGCAAGTAACGTTACTTGTCATAATTGTAATAAGCAGGTGCATTTTGCTAAGGTGTGCCGGTCTACTACATTTTCTACTTCTGCATCCACTCACTCTTCTACTGTGGGTGTCATATCTGCCTCTTTCCCAAAACTATTACACGAGCTCCCGTGTATGTTTTGGTTTGTCTTATTCTCGTTTTCCTGTCTATGGTGTAAGGGCTGCCACGACATCCGAGCCTGATCGCACCGATAATGGGACCTGTGATGCTGCATCATCTGGAACTGCTTATTATGCTAATAGGACCTTTGCTGCTTCCAAATCAAAATCCAGATACTATTTCTGCGGTGGTTCGCATTTCAATCGTAAACAGTGCCTTGTAGGTAACGTTACTTGTCATAATTGTAATAAGCAGGGACATTTTGCTAAGGTGTGCCGGTCTACTTCATTTTCTACTTCTGCATCCACTCACTCTTCTACTGTGGCTGTCATATCTGCCTCTTTCCCAGAACTATTACACGAGCTCCCGTGTATGTTATGGTTTGTCTTATTCTCGTTTTCCTGTCTATGGTGCAAGTGCTGCCGCGACACCCGAGCCTGATCGCACCGATAATGGGACCTGTGCTGCTGCATCATCTGGAACTGCTTATTATGCTGATAGGACCTTTGCTGCTGCCAAATCAAAATCCAGATACTATTTCTGCGTTGGTTCGCGTCTCAATCGTGGACAGTGCCTTGCAAGAACGTTACTCGTCATGATTGTAATAAGCTGGGACATTTTGCTAAGGTGGGCCGGCCTACTTCATTTTCTACTTCTGCATCCACTCACTCTTCTACTGTGGCTGTCATATCTGCCTCTTTCCCAGAACTATTACACTAGCTCCCGTGTATGTTTTGGTTTGTCTTATTCTCGTTTTCCTGTCTATAGTTTAAGTGCTGCCACGACATCCGAGACTGATCGCACCGATAATGGGACCTGTGCTGCTGCAACATCTGGAACTGCTTATTATGCTGATAGGACCTTTGCTGCTGCCAAATCAAAATCCAGATACTATTTCTGCGGTGGTTCGCGTCTCAATCGTGGACAGTGCCTTGCAAGTAACGTAACTTGTCCTAATTGTAATAAGCAGGGACATTTTGCTAGGGTGTGCCGGTCTTCTTTATTTTCTCTTTTGCATCAACTCACTCTTCTACTGTGGCTGTCATATATGCCTCTTTCCCAGAACTATTACCCGAGGTCCCGTGTATGTTTTGGTTTGTAATAACGAAGCAACGGCTCTTATCAACACAGTGAGCTCTGAATCTTTCCTTTCACATTGATATGTCTATGGTCTAAGTGCTGCCGCGACATCCAAGCCTGATCGCACTGTTAATGGGACCTGTGCTGATGCATCGTCAACACTGCTTATTATGCTAATAGGACCTTTGCTGCTCCTGAATCAAAATCCATACTATTTCTGCGGTGGTTTGCGTCTCAATCGTGGAAGGTGCCTTGCAAGTAACGTTACTTGTCATAATTGTAATAAGCAGGGACATTTTTCTAAGGTGTGCCGGTCTACTTCATTTTCTACTTCTGCAGCCACTCATTATTCTTCTGTGGCTGTCATATCTGCATATTTCCCAGAACTATTACACGAGCTCCCGTGTATGTTTTAGTTTGTCTTATTCTCGTTTTCTTGTCTATGGTGTAAGTGCTGCCGCGACATCCGAGCCTGATCGCACTAATAATGGGACCTGTGCTGCTGCATCATCTGAAACTGCTTATTATGCTGATAGGACCTTTTCTGCTGCCAAATAAAAATCCAGATACTATTTCTGCGGTGGTTCGCGTCTCAATCGTGGACAGTGCCTTGCAAGTAACGTAACTTGTCATAATTGTAAAAGGCAGGGACATTTTGCTAAGGTGTGCCGGTCTTCTTCATTTTCTACTTCTGCATCCACTCACTCTTCTACTGTGGCTGTCATATCGGCCTCTTTCCCAGAACTATTACACGAGCTCCCGTGTATGTTTTGGTTTGTCTTATTCTCATTTTCCTGTCTATGGTGTAAGTGCTGCCGCGACAACCGAGCCTGAACGCGCCGATAATGGGACCTGTGCTGCTGCATCATCTGGAACTGTTTATTATGCTGATAGGACCTTTGCTGGTGCCAAATCAAAACTTAGATACTATTTCTGCGGTTATCGCGTCTCAATCGTGGAGAGTGCCTTGCAGGTAACGTTACTTGTCATGATTGTAATAATCGGGGACATTTTGCTAAGGTATTCCGGTCTACTTCATTTTCTACTTTTTCATCCACTCACTCTTCTACTGTGGCTGTCATATCTGCCTCTTTCCAAGAACTATTACATGAGCCCCCATGTATGTTTTGGTTTGTAATAACGAAGCAACTGCGCTTATCAACACAGTGAGCTCTAAATCTTTCATCTCAGATAGTTATGTCTATGGTGTAAGTGCTGCCGCGACATCCGAGCCGGATCGCACCGCTAATAGGACCTGTGCTGCTTCAACATCTGGAACTGCTTATTATGCTGATAGGACCTTTGCTGGTGCCAAATTAAAATCCAGATACTATTTCTGCGGTGGTTTGCGTCTCAATCGTGGACAGTGCCTTGCAAGTAACGTTACTTGTCATGATTGTAATAAGCAGGACATTTTGCTAAGGTGTGCCGGTCTACTTCATTTTCTACTTCTGCATCCACTCACTCTTCTACTGTGGCTGTCATATCTGCCTATTTCCCAAAACTATTAAACGAGCTTCCGTGTATGTTTTGGTTTGTCTTATTGTTGTTTTCCTGTCTATGGTGTAACTGCTGCTGCATCATCCGAGCCTAATCGCTCCGATAATGGGACCTGTGCTGCTGCATCATCTGGAACTGCTTATTATGCTGATAGGACCTTTGCTGGTGCCAAATTAAAATCCAGATACTATTTCTGCGGTGGTTCGCGTCTCAATCGTGGACAGTGCCTTGCAAGTAACGTTACTTGTCATGATTGTAATAAGCAGGGACATTTTGCTAAGGTGTGCCGACCTACTTCATTTTCTACTTCTGCATCCACTCACTCTTCTACTGTGGCTGTCATATCTGCCTCTTTCCCAGAACTATTACACGAGCTCCCGTGTATGTTTTGGTTTGTCTTATTCTCGTTTTCCTGTCTATGGTGTAAGTGCTGCCGCGACATCCGAGCCTGATCGCACCGATAATGGGACCTGTGCTGCTGCGACATCTGGAACTGCTTATTATGCTGATAGGACCTTTGCTGCTGCCAAATCAAAATCCAGATACTATTTCTGCGGTGGTTCGCGTCTCAATCGTGGACAGTGCCTTGCAAGTAACGTTACTTGTCATAATTGTAATAAGCAGGGGCGTTTTGCTAAGGTGTGCCGGTCTACTACATTTTCTACTTCTGCATCCACTCACTCTTCTACTGTGGCTGTCATATCTGCCTCTTTCCCATAACTATTACACGAGCTCCCGTGTATGTTTTGGTTTGTCTTATTCTCGTTTTCCTGTCTATGGTGTAAGGGCTGCCACGACATCCAAGCCTGATCGCACCGATAATGGGACCTGTGCTGCTGCATCATCTGGAACTGCTTATTATGCTGATAGGACCTTTGCTGCTGCCAAATCAACATCCAGATACTATTTCTGCGTTGGTTCGCGTCTCAATCGTGGACAGTGCCTTGCAAGTAACGTTACTCGTCATGATTGTAATAAGCTGGGACATTTTGCTGAGGTGGGCCGGCCTACTTCATTTTCTACTTCTGCATCCACTCACTCTTCTACTGTGGCTGTCATATCTGCCTCTTTCCCAGAACTATTACACGAGCTCCCGTGTATGTTTTGGTTTGTCTTATTCTCGTTTTCCTGTCTATAGTTTAAGTGCTGCCACGACATCCGAGACTGATCGCACCGATAATGGGACCTGTGCTGCTACGACATCTGGAACTGCTTATTATGCTGATAGGACCTTTGCTGCTGCCAAATCAAAATCCAGATACTATTTCTGCGGTGGTTCGCGTCTCAATCGTGGACAGTGCCTTGCAAGTAACGTTACTTGTCATGATTGTTATAATCGGGGACATTTTGCTAAGGTATTCCGGTCTACTTCATTTTCTACTTTTTCATCCACTCACTCTTCTACTGTGGCTGTCATATCTGCCTCTTTCCAAGAACTATTACATGAGCCCCCATGTATGTTTTGGTTTGTAATAACGAAGCAACTGCGCTTATCAACACAGTGAGCTCTAAATCTTTCATCTCAGATAGCTATGTCTATGGTGTAAGTGCTGCCGCGACATCCGAGCCTGATCGCACCGATAATGGGACCTGTGCTGCTTCAACATCTGGAACTGCTTATTATGCTGATAGGACCTTTGCTGGTGCCAAATTAAAATCCAGATACTATTTCTGCGGTGGTTTGCGTCTCAATCGTAGTCAGTGCCTTGCAAGTAACGTTACTTGTCATGATTGTAATAAGCAGGACATTTTGCTAAGGTGTGCCAGACTACTTTATTTTCTACTTCTGCATCCACTCACTCTTCTACTGTGACTGTCATATCTGCCTCTTTCCCAAAACTATTACACTAGCTCCCGTGTATGTTTTGGTTTGTCTTATTCTCGTTTTCCTGTCTATAGTTTAAGTGCTGCCACGACATCCGAGACTGATCGCACCGATAATGGGACCTGTGCTGCTGCAACATCTGGAACTGCTTATTATGCTGATAGGACCTTTGCTGCTGCCAAATCAAAATCCAGATACTATTTCTGCGGTGGTTCGCGTCTCAATCGTGGACAGTGCCTTGCAAGTAACGTAACTTGTCCTAATTGTAATAAGCAGGGACATTTTGCTAGGGTGTGCCGGTCTTCTTTATTTTCTCTTTTGCATCAACTCACTCTTCTACTGTGGCTGTCATATATGCCTCTTTCCCAGAACTATTACCCGAGGTCCCGTGTATGTTTTGGTTTGTAATAACGAAGCAACGGCTCTTATCAACACAGTGAGCTCTGAATCTTTCCTTTCACATTGATATGTCTATGGTCTAAGTGCTGCCGCGACATCCAAGCCTGATCGCACTGTTAATGGGACCTGTGCTGATGCATCGTCAACACTGCTTATTATGCTAATAGGACCTTTGCTGCTCCTGAATCAAAATCCATACTATTTCTGCGGTGGTTTGCGTCTCAATCGTGGAAGGTGCCTTGCAAGTAACGTTACTTGTCATAATTGTAATAAGCAGGGACATTTTTCTAAGGTGTGCCGGTCTACTTCATTTTCTACTTCTGCAGCCACTCATTATTCTTCTGTGGCTGTCATATCTGCATATTTCCCAGAACTATTACACGAGCTCCCGTGTATGTTTTAGTTTGTCTTATTCTCGTTTTCTTGTCTATGGTGTAAGTGCTGCCGCGACATCCGAGCCTGATCGCACTAATAATGGGACCTGTGCTGCTGCATCATCTGAAACTGCTTATTATGCTGATAGGACCTTTTCTGCTGCCAAATAAAAATCCAGATACTATTTCTGCGGTGGTTCGCGTCTCAATCGTGGACAGTGCCTTGCAAGTAACGTAACTTGTCATAATTGTAAAAGGCAGGGACATTTTGCTAAGGTGTGCCGGTCTTCTTCATTTTCTACTTCTGCATCCACTCACTCTTCTACTGTGGCTGTCATATCGGCCTCTTTCCCAGAACTATTACACGAGCTCCCGTGTATGTTTTGGTTTGTCTTATTCTCATTTTCCTGTCTATGGTGTAAGTGCTGCCGCGACAACCGAGCCTGAACGCGCCGATAATGGGACCTGTGCTGCTGCATCATCTGGAACTGTTTATTATGCTGATAGGACCTTTGCTGGTGCCAAATCAAAACTTAGATACTATTTCTGCGGTTATCGCGTCTCAATCGTGGAGAGTGCCTTGCAGGTAACGTTACTTGTCATGATTGTAATAATCGGGGACATTTTGCTAAGGTATTCCGGTCTACTTCATTTTCTACTTTTTCATCCACTCACTCTTCTACTGTGGCTGTCATATCTGCCTCTTTCCAAGAACTATTACATGAGCCCCCATGTATGTTTTGGTTTGTAATAACGAAGCAACTGCGCTTATCAACACAGTGAGCTCTAAATCTTTCATCTCAGATAGTTATGTCTATGGTGTAAGTGCTGCCGCGACATCCGAGCCGGATCGCACCGCTAATAGGACCTGTGCTGCTTCAACATCTGGAACTGCTTATTATGCTGATAGGACCTTTGCTGGTGCCAAATTAAAATCCAGATACTATTTCTGCGGTGGTTTGCGTCTCAATCGTGGACAGTGCCTTGCAAGTAACGTTACTTGTCATGATTGTAATAAGCAGGACATTTTGCTAAGGTGTGCCGGTCTACTTCATTTTCTACTTCTGCATCCACTCACTCTTCTACTGTGGCTGTCATATCTGCCTATTTCCCAAAACTATTAAACGAGCTTCCGTGTATGTTTTGGTTTGTCTTATTGTTGTTTTCCTGTCTATGGTGTAACTGCTGCTGCATCATCCGAGCCTAATCGCTCCGATAATGGGACCTGTGCTGCTGCATCATCTGGAACTGCTTATTATGCTGATAGGACCTTTGCTGGTGCCAAATTAAAATCCAGATACTATTTCTGCGGTGGTTCGCGTCTCAATCGTGGACAGTGCCTTGCAAGTAACGTTACTTGTCATGATTGTAATAAGCAGGGACATTTTGCTAAGGTGTGCCGACCTACTTCATTTTCTACTTCTGCATCCACTCACTCTTCTACTGTGGCTGTCATATCTGCCTCTTTCCCAGAACTATTACACGAGCTCCCGTGTATGTTTTGGTTTGTCTTATTCTCGTTTTCCTGTCTATGGTGTAAGTGCTGCCGCGACATCCGAGCCTGATCGCACCGATAATGGGACCTGTGCTGCTGCGACATCTGGAACTGCTTATTATGCTGATAGGACCTTTGCTGCTGCCAAATCAAAATCCAGATACTATTTCTGCGGTGGTTCGCGTCTCAATCGTGGACAGTGCCTTGCAAGTAACGTTACTTGTCATAATTGTAATAAGCAGGGGCGTTTTGCTAAGGTGTGCCGGTCTACTACATTTTCTACTTCTGCATCCACTCACTCTTCTACTGTGGCTGTCATATCTGCCTCTTTCCCATAACTATTACACGAGCTCCCGTGTATGTTTTGGTTTGTCTTATTCTCGTTTTCCTGTCTATGGTGTAAGGGCTGCCACGACATCCAAGCCTGATCGCACCGATAATGGGACCTGTGCTGCTGCATCATCTGGAACTGCTTATTATGCTGATAGGACCTTTGCTGCTGCCAAATCAACATCCAGATACTATTTCTGCGTTGGTTCGCGTCTCAATCGTGGACAGTGCCTTGCAAGTAACGTTACTCGTCATGATTGTAATAAGCTGGGACATTTTGCTGAGGTGGGCCGGCCTACTTCATTTTCTACTTCTGCATCCACTCACTCTTCTACTGTGGCTGTCATATCTGCCTCTTTCCCAGAACTATTACACGAGCTCCCGTGTATGTTTTGGTTTGTCTTATTCTCGTTTTCCTGTCTATAGTTTAAGTGCTGCCACGACATCCGAGACTGATCGCACCGATAATGGGACCTGTGCTGCTGCGACATCTGGAACTGCTTATTATGCTGATAGGACCTTTGCTGCTGCCAAATCAAAATCCAGATACTATTTCTGCGGTGGTTCGCGTCTCAATCGTGGACAGTGCCTTGCAAGTAACGTTACTTGTCATGATTGTTATAATCGGGGACATTTTGCTAAGGTATTCCGGTCTACTTCATTTTCTACTTTTTCATCCACTCACTCTTCTACTGTGGCTGTCATATCTGCCTCTTTCCAAGAACTATTACATGAGCCCCCATGTATGTTTTGGTTTGTAATAACGAAGCAACTGCGCTTATCAACACAGTGAGCTCTAAATCTTTCATCTCAGATAGCTATGTCTATGGTGTAAGTGCTGCCGCGACATCCGAGCCTGATCGCACCGATAATGGGACCTGTGCTGCTTCAACATCTGGAACTGCTTATTATGCTGATAGGACCTTTGCTGGTGCCAAATTAAAATCCAGATACTATTTCTGCGGTGGTTTGCGTCTCAATCGTAGTCAGTGCCTTGCAAGTAACGTTACTTGTCATGATTGTAATAAGCAGGACATTTTGCTAAGGTGTGCCAGACTACTTCATTTTCTACTTCTGCATCCACTCACTCTTCTACTGTGACTGTCATATCTGCCTCTTTCCCAAAACTATTACATGAGCTCCCGTGTATGTTTTGGTTTGTCTTATTGTTGTTTTCCTGTCTATGGTGTAACGGCTGCTGCGTCATCCGAGCCTAATCGCTCCGATAATGGGACCTGTGCTGCTGCAACATCTGGAACTGCTTAATATGCTGATAGGACCTTTGCTGCTGCCAAATCGAAATCCAGATACTATTTCTGCGGTGGTTCGCGTCTCAATTGTGGACAGTGCCTTGCAAGTAACGTTACTTGTCATAATTGTAATAAGCAGGGACATTTTGCTAAGGTGTGCCGGTCTACTTCATTTTCTACTTTTGCATCCACTAACTCTTCTACTCTGGCTGTCATATCTGCCTCTTTCCCAGAACTATTACACGAGCTCCCGTGTATGTTTTGGTTTGTCTTATTCTCGTTCTACTGTCTATGGTGTAAGTGCACCCGCGACATCCGAGCCTGATCGCACCGATAATGGGACCTGTGCTGCTGCATCATCTGGAACTGCTTATTATGCTGATAGGACCTTTGCTGCTGCCTAAATAAATTCAGATTCTATTTCTGCGGTGGTTCGCGTCTCAATCGTGGACAGTGCCTTGCAACTAACGTTACTTGTCATGATTGCAATAAGCAGGGACATTTTGCAAATGTGTGCCAGCCTAATTCATTTTCTAGTTCTGCATCCACTTACTCTTTTACTGTGGCTGTCATATCTGCCTCTTTCCCAGAACTATTACACGAGCTCCCGTGTATGTTTTGTTTTGTCTTATTCTCGTTTTCCCGTCTATCGTGTAAGTGCTGCCGTGACATCCGAGCCTGATCGCTCCGATAATGGAACCTGTGCTGCTGCGACATCTTGAACTGCTTATTATGCTGATAGGACCTTTGCTCTGCCAAATCAAATTCAAGATACTATTTCTGCGGTGGTTCGCGTCTCAATCGTGGACAGTGCCTTGCAAGTAACGTTACTTGTCATAATTGTAAAAGGCAGGGACATTTTGCTTAGGTGTACTGGTCTACTTCATTTTCTACTTTTGCATCCACTCACTCTTCTACTGTGGCTGTCATATCTGCCTCTTTCCCAGAACTATTACACGAGCTCCCGTGTATGTTTTAGTTTGTCTTATTCTCGTTTTCTTGTCTATGGTGTAAGTGCTGCCGCGACATCCGAGCCTGATCGCACTAATAATGGGACCTGTGCTGCTGCATCATCTGAAACTGCTTATTATGCTGATAGGACCTTTTCTGCTGCCAAATAAAAATCCAGATACTATTTCTGCGGTGGTTCGCGTCTCAATCGTGGACAGTGCCTTGCAAGTAACGTAACTTGTCATAATTGTAAAAGGCAGGGACATTTTGCTAAGGTGTGCCGGTCTTCTTCATTTTCTACTTCTGCATCCACTCACTCTTCTACTGTGGCTGTCATATCGGCCTCTTTCCCAGAACTATTACACGAGCTCCCGTGTATGTTTTGGTTTGTCTTATTCTCATTTTCCTGTCTATGGTGTAAGTGCTGCCGCGACAACCGAGCCTGAACGCGCCGATAATGGGACCTGTGCTGCTGCATCATCTGGAACTGTTTATTATGCTGATAGGACCTTTGCTGGTGCCAAATCAAAACTTAGATACTATTTCTGCGGTTATCGCGTCTCAATCGTGGAGAGTGCCTTGCAGGTAACGTTACTTGTCATGATTGTAATAATCGGGGACATTTTGCTAAGGTATTCCGGTCTACTTCATTTTCTACTTTTTCATCCACTCACTCTTCTACTGTGGCTGTCATATCTGCCTCTTTCCAAGAACTATTACATGAGCCCCCATGTATGTTTTGGTTTGTAATAACGAAGCAACTGCGCTTATCAACACAGTGAGCTCTAAATCTTTCATCTCAGATAGTTATGTCTATGGTGTAAGTGCTGCCGCGACATCCGAGCCGGATCGCACCGCTAATAGGACCTGTGCTGCTTCAACATCTGGAACTGCTTATTATGCTGATAGGACCTTTGCTGGTGCCAAATTAAAATCCAGATACTATTTCTGCGGTGGTTTGCGTCTCAATCGTGGACAGTGCCTTGCAAGTAACGTTACTTGTCATGATTGTAATAAGCAGGACATTTTGCTAAGGTGTGCCGGTCTACTTCATTTTCTACTTCTGCATCCACTCACTCTTCTACTGTGGCTGTCATATCTGCCTATTTCCCAAAACTATTAAACGAGCTTCCGTGTATGTTTTGGTTTGTCTTATTGTTGTTTTCCTGTCTATGGTGTAACTGCTGCTGCATCATCCGAGCCTAATCGCTCCGATAATGGGACCTGTGCTGCTGCATCATCTGGAACTGCTTATTATGCTGATAGGACCTTTGCTGGTGCCAAATTAAAATCCAGATACTATTTCTGCGGTGGTTCGCGTCTCAATCGTGGACAGTGCCTTGCAAGTAACGTTACTTGTCATGATTGTAATAAGCAGGGACATTTTGCTAAGGTGTGCCGACCTACTTCATTTTCTACTTCTGCATCCACTCACTCTTCTACTGTGGCTGTCATATCTGCCTCTTTCCCAGAACTATTACACGAGCTCCCGTGTATGTTTTGGTTTGTCTTATTCTCGTTTTCCTGTCTATGGTGTAAGTGCTGCCGCGACATCCGAGCCTGATCGCACCGATAATGGGACCTGTGCTGCTGCGACATCTGGAACTGCTTATTATGCTGATAGGACCTTTGCTGCTGCCAAATCAAAATCCAGATACTATTTCTGCGGTGGTTCGCGTCTCAATCGTGGACAGTGCCTTGCAAGTAACGTTACTTGTCATAATTGTAATAAGCAGGGGCGTTTTGCTAAGGTGTGCCGGTCTACTACATTTTCTACTTCTGCATCCACTCACTCTTCTACTGTGGCTGTCATATCTGCCTCTTTCCCATAACTATTAAACGAGCTCCCGTGCATGTTTTGGTTTGTCTTATTCTCGTTTTCCTGTCTATGGTGTAAGGGCTGCCACGACATCCAAGCCTGATCGCACCGATAATGGGACCTGTGCTGCTGCATCATCTGGAACTGCTTATTATGCTGATAGGACCTTTGCTGCTGCCAAATCAACATCCAGATACTATTTCTGCGTTGGTTCGCGTCTCAATCGTGGACAGTGCCTTGCAAGTAACGTTACTCGTCATGATTGTAATAAGCTGGGACATTTTGCTGAGGTGGGCCGGCCTACTTCATTTTCTACTTCTGCATCCACTCACTCTTCTACTGTGGCTGTCATATCTGCCTCTTTCCCAGAACTATTACACGAGCTCCCGTGTATGTTTTGGTTTGTCTTATTCTCGTTTTCCTGTCTATAGTTTAAGTGCTGCCACGACATCCGAGACTGATCGCACCGATAATGGGACCTGTGCTGCTGCGACATCTGGAACTGCTTATTATGCTGATAGGACCTTTGCTGCTGCCAAATCAAAATCCAGATACTATTTCTGCGGTGGTTCGCGTCTCAATCGTGGACAGTGCCTTGCAAGTAACGTTACTTGTCATGATTGTTATAATCGGGGACATTTTGCTAAGGTATTCCGGTCTACTTCATTTTCTACTTTTTCATCCACTCACTCTTCTACTGTGGCTGTCATATCTGCCTCTTTCCAAGAACTATTACATGAGCCCCCATGTATGTTTTGGTTTGTAATAACGAAGCAACTGCGCTTATCAACACAGTGAGCTCTAAATCTTTCATCTCAGATAGCTATGTCTATGGTGTAAGTGCTGCCGCGACATCCGAGCCTGATCGCACCGATAATGGGACCTGTGCTGCTTCAACATCTGGAACTGCTTATTATGCTGATAGGACCTTTGCTGGTGCCAAATTAAAATCCAGATACTATTTCTGCGGTGGTTTGCGTCTCAATCGTAGTCAGTGCCTTGCAAGTAACGTTACTTGTCATGATTGTAATAAGCAGGACATTTTGCTAAGGTGTGCCAGACTACTTCATTTTCTACTTCTGCATCCACTCACTCTTCTACTGTGACTGTCATATCTGCCTCTTTCCCAAAACTATTACATGAGCTCCCGTGTATGTTTTGGTTTGTCTTATTGTTGTTTTCCTGTCTATGGTGTAACGGCTGCTGCGTCATCCGAGCCTAATCGCTCCGATAATGGGACCTGTGCTGCTGCAACATCTGGAACTGCTTAATATGCTGATAGGACCTTTGCTGCTGCCAAATCGAAATCCAGATACTATTTCTGCGGTGGTTCGCGTCTCAATTGTGGACAGTGCCTTGCAAGTAACGTTACTTGTCATAATTGTAATAAGCAGGGACATTTTGCTAAGGTGTGCCGGTCTACTTCATTTTCTACTTTTGCATCCACTAACTCTTCTACTCTGGCTGTCATATCTGCCTCTTTCCCAGAACTATTACACGAGCTCCCGTGTATGTTTTGGTTTGTCTTATTCTCGTTCTACTGTCTATGGTGTAAGTGCACCCGCGACATCCGAGCCTGATCGCACCGATAATGGGACCTGTGCTGCTGCATCATCTGGAACTGCTTATTATGCTGATAGGACCTTTGCTGCTGCCTAAATAAATTCAGATTCTATTTCTGCGGTGGTTCGCGTCTCAATCGTGGACAGTGCCTTGCAACTAACGTTACTTGTCATGATTGCAATAAGCAGGGACATTTTGCAAATGTGTGCCAGCCTAATTCATTTTCTAGTTCTGCATCCACTTACTCTTTTACTGTGGCTGCAATATCTGCCTCTTTCCCAGAACTATTACACGAGCTCCCGTGTATGTTTTGTTTTGTCTTATTCTCGTTTTCCCGTCTATCGTGTAAGTGCTGCCGTGACATCCGAGCCTGATCGCTCCGATAATGGAACCTGTGCTGCTGCGACATCTTGAACTGCTTATTATGCTGATAGGACCTTTGCTCTGCCAAATCAAATTCAAGATACTATTTCTGCGGTGGTTCGCGTCTCAATCGTGGACAGTGCCTTGCAAGTAACGTTACTTGTCATAATTGTAAAAGGCAGGGACATTTTGCTTAGGTGTACTGGTCTACTTCATTTTCTACTTTTGCATCCACTCACTCTTCTACTGTGGCTGTCATATCTGCCTCTTTCCCAGAACTATAACACGAGCTCCCGTGTATGTTTTGGTTTGTCTTATTCTCGTTTTCCTGTCTCTTGTGTAAGTGCTGCCGCGACATCCGAGCCTGATCGCACCGATAATGGGACCTGTGCTGCTGCAACATCTGGAACTGCTTATTATGCTGATAGGACCTCTGCTGGTGCCAAATCAAAATCCAGATACTATTTCTGCGGTGGTTCGCGTCTCAATCGTGGACAGTGCCTTGCAAGTAACGTAACTTGTCATAATTTTAATAAGCCGGGACATTTTGCTAAGGTGTGCCGGTCTACTTCATTTTCTACTTCTGCATCCACTTACTCTTCTTCTGTGGCTGTCATATCTGCCTCTTCCCTAGAACTATTACACGAGCTCCCGTGTATGTTTTGGTTTGTCTTATTCTTTTTTTCCTCTCTATAGTGTAAGTGCTGCCGCAAAATCCGAGCATGATTGCACCGATAATGGGACCTGTGCTGCTGCATCATCCTGAACTGCTTATTATGCTGATAGGACCTTTGCTGGTGCCAAATCAAAATCCAGATACTATTTCTGCGGTGGTTCGCGTCTCAATTGTGGACAGTGCCTTGCAAGTAACGTAACTTGTCATAATTGTAATACGCAGGGACATTTTGCTAAGGTGTGCCGGTCTACTTCATTTTCTACTTTTTCATTCACTCACTCTTTTACAGTGGCTGTCATATCTGCCTCTTTCCCAGAACTATAACACGAGCTCCCGTGTATGTTTTTGTTTATCTTATTCTTGTTTTCCTGTCTATGGTGTAAGTGCTGCCGCGACATCCGAGCCTGATCGCACCGATAATGGGACCTGTGCTGCTGCATCATCTGGAACTGCTTATTATGCTGATAGGACCTTTGCTGCTGCCAAATCAAAATCCAGATACTATTTCTGCGGTGGTTCGCGTCACACTCGTGGACAGTGCCTTGCAAGTAACGTTAGTGGCATGATTGTAATGAGCAGGGACATTTTGCTGAGGTGTGCTGGCCTACTTCAATTTCTACTTCTGCATCCACTCACTCTTCTACTGTGGCTGTCATATCGGCCTCTTTCCCAGAACTATTACACGAGCTCCCGTGTATGTTTTGGTTTGTCTTATTCTCGTTTTCCTGTCTATCGTGTTTTTTTTCTGCCGCGACATCCGAGGCTCATCGCACCGATAATGGGACCTGTGCTGCTGCGACATCTGGAACTGCTTATTATGCTGATAGGACCTTTGCTGCTGCCAAATCAAAATCCAGATAATATTTCTGCGGTGGTTCGCGTCTCAATCGTGGACAGTGCCTTGCAAGTAACGTTACTTGTCATAATTGTAATAAGCAGGGACATTTTGCTAGGGTGTGCAGGTCTTCTTTATTTTCTCTTCTGCATCCACTCACTCTTCTACTGTGGCTGTCATATCTGCCTCTTTCCCAGAACTATAACACAAGCTCTCGTGTATGTTTTGGTTTGTCTTATTCTCGTTTTGCTGTCTATGGTGTAAGTGCTGCCGCGACATCCGAGCCTGAACGCACCGATAATGGGACCTGTGCTGCTGCATCCTTTGAACTGCCTATTACGCTGATAGGACCTTTGCTGCTGCCAAATCAAAATCCAGATACTATTTCTGCGGTGGTTTGCGTCTCAATCGTGGACAGTGCCTTGCAAGTAACGTTACTTGTTATGATTGTAATAAGCAGGGACATTTTGCTAAGGTATTCCGGTCTACTTCTTCTACTTTTAAATCCACTCACTCTTCTACTGTGGCTGTCATATCTGCCTCTTCCCAAGAACTATTACATGAGCCCCCATGTATGTTTCTGTTTGTAATAACAAAGCAACTGCTCTTATCAACTCAGTGAGCTCTAAATCTTTCATCTCAGATAGCTATGTCTATGGTGTAAGTGCTGCCGCGACATCCGAGCCTGATCGCACCGATAATGAGGCCTGTGCTGCTGCATCATCTAGAACTGCTTATTATGCAGATAGTACCTTTGCTGCTGCCAAATCAAAATCCAGATACTATTTCCGCGGTGGTTTGCGTCTAAATCGTAGACAGTGCATTGCAAGTAACGTTAATTGTCATGATTGTAATAAGCAGGGACATTTTGCTAAGGTGTGCCGTCCTACTTCATTTTCTAATTCTGCATCCACTCATTCCTCTACTGTGGCTGTCATATCTGCCTCTTTCCCAGAACTATTACACGAGCTCCCGTGTATGTTTTTATTTGTCTTATTCTCGTTTCCCTGCAAATGGTGTAAGTGCTGCCGAGACATCCGAGCCTGATCGCACCGATAATGGGACCTGTGCTGCTGCAACATCTGGAAGTGCTTATTATGCTGATAGGACCTTTGCTGCTGCCAAATCAAAATCCAGATAATATTTCTGCGGTGGTTCGCGTCTCAATCGTGGACAGTGCTTGCAAGTAACGTTACTTGTCGAAATTGTAATAAGCAGGGACATTTTGCTAAGGTGTGCCGGTCTACTTCATTTTTTACTTCTGCATCCACTCACTCTTCTACTGTGGCTGTCATATCTCCCTCTTTTTTAGAACTATTACAAAAGCTCCAGTGTATGTTTTGGTTTGTCTTATTCTCGTTTTCCTGTCTATGGTGTGAGTGCTCCTGTGACATCCGAGCCTGATCGCACTGATAATGGGACCTGTGCTGCTGCATCATCTGGAACTGCTTATTATGCTGATAGGACCTTTGCTGCTGCCAAATCAAAATCCAGATACTATTTCTGCGGTGGTTCGCGTCTCAATCGTGCACAGTGCCTTGCAAGTAACGTTACTTGTCATAATTGTAATAAGCAGGGACATTTTGCTAAGGTGTGCCGGTCTACTTCATTTTCTCTTCTGCATCCACTCACTCTTCTACTGTGGCTGTCATATCTGCCTCTTTCTAAGAACTATTACACGAGCTCCCGTGTATGTTTTGGTTTGTATTATTCTCGTTTTCCTGTCTATGGTGTAAGTGCTGCCGCGACATTCGAGCCTGAACGCGCCGATAATGGGACGTGTGCTGCTGCATCATCTGGAACTGCCTATTATGCTGATAGGACCTTTGCTGCTGCCAAATCAAAATCCAGATGCTATTTCTGCGGTGGTTTGCGTCTCAATCGTGGACAGTGCCTTGCAAGTAACGTTACTTGTCATGATTGTAATAAGCAGGGACATTTTGCTAAGGTGTGCCGGTCTACTTCATTTTCTACTTTTGCATTAACTCACTCTTTTACTGTGGCTGTCATATCTGCCTCTTTCCCAGAACTATTATAAGAGCTTCCGTGTATGTTTTGGTTTGTCTTATTCTCGTTTTCCTGTCTATGGTGTAAGTGCTGCAACGACATCAGAGCCTGATCGAACCGATAATGGGACCTGTGCTGCTGCGACATTTCGAACTCCTTATTATGCTGATAGGACCTTTGCTGGTGCCAAATCAAAATCCAGATACTATTTCTGCGGTGGTTCGCATCTCAATCGTGGACAGTGCCTTGCAAGTAACGTTACTTGTCATAATTGTAATAAGCAGGGACATTTTGCTAAGGTGTGCCGGTCTACTTCATTTTCTACTCCTGCATCCACTCACTCTTCAACTGTGTCTGTCATATCTGCCTCTTTCCTATAACTATTACACGAGCTCCCGTGTATGTTTTGGTTTGTCTTATTCTCGTTTTCCTGTCTATGGTGTAAGTGCTGCCGCGACATCCGTGCCTGATCGCACTGATGATGGGGCCTGTGCTGCTGCATCATCTGGAACTGCTTATTATGCTGATAGGACCTTTGCTGCTGCCAAATCAAAATCCAGATGCTATTTCTGCGGTGGTTCGCGTCCCAATCGTGCACAGTGCCTTGCAAGTAACGTTACTTGTCATAATTGTAATATGCAGGGACATTTTGCTAAGGTGTGCCGGTCTACTTCATTTTCTCTTTTGCATCCACTCACTCTTCTACTGTGGCTGTCATATCTGCCTCTTTCCAAGAACTATTACACGAGCTCCCGTGTATGTTTTGGTTTGTCTTACTCTCGTTTTCCTGTCTATGGTGTAGGTGCTGCCGCGACATCCGAGCCTGATCGCACCGATAATGGGACCTGTGCTGCTGCATCCTTTGGAACTGCCTATTATGCTGATAGGATCTTTGCTGCTGCCAAATCAAAATCCAGATACTATTTCTGCGGTGGTTTGCGTCTTAATCGTGGACAGTGCCTTGCAAGTAACGTTACTTGTCATGATTGTAATAAGCAGGGACATTTTGCTAAGGTGTGCCGGTCTACTTCATTTTCTACTTTTGCATTCACTCACTCTTTTACTGTGGCTGTAATATCTGCCTCTTCCCCAGAACTATTACACGAGCTCCCGTGTATGTTTTGGTTTGTCTTATTCTCGTTTTCCTGTCTATGGTGTAAGTGCTGCCACGACATCTGAGCCTGATCGCACCGATAATGGGACCTGTGCTGCTGCGACATCTGGAACTGCTTATTATGCTGATAGGACCTTTGCTGGTTCCAAATCAAAATCTAGATACTATTTCTGCGGTGGTTCGCGTCTCAATCGTGCACAGTGCCTTGCAAGTAACGTTACTTGTCATAATTGTAATAAGCAGGGACATTTTGCTAAGGTGTGCCGGTCTACTTCATTTTCTCTTCTGCATCCACCACTCTTCTACTGTGGCTGTAATATCTGCCTCTTTCCAAGAACTATTACACGAGCTCCTGTGTATGTTTTGTTTTGTCTGATTCTCGTTTTCCCGTCTATGGTGTAAGTGCTGCCACGACATCCGAGCCTGATCGCTCCGATAATGGAAACTGTGCTGTGTTCAACATCTGGAACTGCTTATTATGCTGATAGGACCTCTGCTGCTGCCAAATCAAAATCCCGATACTATTTCTGCGGTGGTTTGCATCTCAATCGTGGACAGTGCCTTGCAAGTAACGTTACTTGTCATAATTGTAATAAGCAGAGAAATTGACTAAGGTGTGCCGATCTACTTTATTTTCTACTTTTGCATCCACTCACTCTTCTACTGTGGCTGTCATATCTGCCTCTTTCCCAGAACTATTACACGAGCTCCCGTAAATGTGTTGGTTTGTCTTATTCTCGTTTTCCTGTCTATGGTGTAAGTGCTGCCACGACATCCGAGCCTGATCGCACCGATAATGGGACCTGTGCTGCTGCGACATCTGAAACTGCTTATTATGCTGATAGGACCTTTGCTGGTGCCAAATCAAAATCTAGATACTATTTCTGCGGTGGTTCGCGTCTCAATCGTGGACAGTGCCTTGCAAGTAACGTTACTTGTCATAATTGTAATAAGAAGGGACATTTTGTTAAGTTGTGCCGGTCTACTTCATTTTCTCCTTCTGAATCCACTTACTCTTCTACTGTGGCTGTCATATCTGCCTCTTTCCCAGAACTATAACACGAGCTCCAGTGTATGTTTTAGGTTGTCTTATTCTCGTTTTCCTGTCTATGGTGTAAGTGCTGCCCCGACATCCGAGCCTGATTACACTGATAATGGGGCTTGTGCTGCTGCATCATCTGGAACTGCTTACTTTGCTGATAGGACCTCTGCTGCTGCCAAATCAAAATGAAGTACTATTTCTGCGGAGGTTTGCGTCTCAATCGTGGAAATGGCCTTGCAACTAACGTTACTTGTCATAATTGTAATAAGCAGGGACATTTTGCTAAGGTGTGCCGGTCTAATTCATTTTCTACTTCCTCATCCACTCACTCTTCTACTGTGGCTGTCATATCTGCCTCTTTCCCAGAACTATTACACGAGCTCCCGTGTATGTTTTGGTTTGTCTTATTCTCGTTTAACTGTCTATAGTGTAAGTGCTGCCGCAAAATCCGAGCATGATTGCACCGATAATGGGACCTGTGCTGCTGCATCATTTGGAACTGCTTATTATGCTGATAGGACCTTTGCGGCTGCCAAATCAAAATCCAGATACTATTTCTGCGGTGGTTCGCGTCTCAATCGTGCACAGTGCCTTGCAAGTAACGTTACTTTTCATAATTCTAATAAGCAGGTACATTTTGCTAAGATGTGCCGGTCTACTTCATTTTCTACTTCTGCATCCACTCACTCTTCTACTGTGGCTGTCATATCTGCCTCTTTCCCAGAACTATTACACGAGCTCCCGTGTATGTTTTGGTTTGTCTTATTCTCGTTTTCCTGTCTATGGTGTAAGTGCTGCACGTCATCCGAGCCTGATCGCACCGATAATGGGAATTGTGCTGCTGCGACATCTGGAACTGCTTATTATGCTGATAGGACCTTTGCTGCTGCCAAATCAAAATCCAGATACTATTTTTGCGGTGGTTCGCGTCTCAATCGTGGACAGTGCCTTGCAAGTAACGTACCTTGTCATAATTGTAATAAGCAGGGACGTTTTGATAAGGTGCGCCAGTCTACTTCATTTTCTACTTCTGCATCCACTCACTCTTCTACTGTGGCTGTCATATCTGCCTCTTTCCCAAAACTATTACACGAGCTCCTGTATATGTTTTGTTTTGTCTGATTCTCGTTTTCCCGTCTATGGTGTAAGTGCTGCCACGACATCCGAGCCTGATCGCTCCGATAATGGAAACTGTGCTGTGTTCAACATCTGGAACTGCTTATTATGCTGATAGGACCTCTGCTGCTGCCAAATCAAAATCCAGATACTATTTCTGCGGTGGTTTGCGTCTCAATCGTGAACAGTGCCTTGCAAGTAACGTTACTTGTCATAATTGTAATAAGCAGAGAAATTGACTAAGGTGTGCCGGTCTACTTTATTTTCTACTTTTGCATCCACTCACTCTTCTACTGTGGCTGTCATATCTGCCTCTTTCCCAGAACTATTACACGAGCTCCCGTGTATGTTTTGGTTTGTCTTATTCTCGTTTTCCTGTCTATGGTGTAAGTGCTGCCACGACATCCGAGCCTGATCGCACCGATAATGGGACCTGTGCTGCTGCGACATCTGGAACTGCTTATTATGCTGATAGGACGTTTGCTGGTGCCAAATCAAAATCCAGATACTATTTCTGCGGTGGTTCGCGTCTCAATCGTGGACAGTGCCTTGCAAGTAACGTAACTTGTCATAATTGTAATAAGCAGGGACATTTTGTTAAGGTGTGCCGGTCTACTTCATTTTCTCCTTCTGAATCCAATTACTCTTCTACTGTGGCTGTCATATCTGCCTCTTTCCCAGAACTATAACACGAGCTGCAGTCTATGTTTTAGGTTGTCTTATTCTCGTTGTCCTGTCTATGGTGTGAGTGCTGCCCCGACATCCGAGCCTGATTTACACTGATAATGGGGCTTGTGCTGCTGCATCATCTGGAACTGCTTACTTTGCTGATAGGACCTCTGCTGCTGCCAAACAAAATGAAGTACTATTTCTGCGGAGTTTGAGTCTCAATCGTAGACATGGCCTTGCTTCTAACGTTACTTGTCATAATTGTAATAAGCAGGGACATTTTGCTAAGGTGTGCCGGTCTAATTCATTTTCTACTTCTGCATCCACTCACTCTTCTACTGTGGCTGTCATATCTGCCTCTTTCCAAGAACTATTACACGAACTCCCGTGTATGTTTTTGTTTGTCTTATTCTCGTTTTAGTGTCTATGATGTAAGTGCTGCCGCGAAAACCGAGCCTGAACGCGCCGATAATGGGACCTGTGCTGCTGCATCATCTGGAACTGCTTATTATGCTGATAGGACCTTTGCTCTGCCAAATCAAATTCAAGATACTATTTCTGCGGTGGTTCGCGTCTCAATCGTGGACAGTGCCTTGCAAGTAACGTTACTTGTCATAATTGTAAAAGGCAGGGACATTTTGCTTAGGTGTGCTGGTCTACTTCATTTTCTACTTCTGCATCCACTCACTCTTCTACTGTGGCTGTCATATCTGCCTCTTTCCCAGAACTATAACACGAGCTCCCGTGTATGTTTTGGTTTGTCTTATTCTCGTTTTCCTGTCTATGGTGTAAGTGCTGCCGCGGCATCCGAGCCTGATCGCACTGATAATGGGGCCTGTGCTGCTGCATCATCTGGAACTGATAATTATGCTGATAGGACCTTTGCTGCTGCCAAATCAAAATCCAGATACTATTTCTGCGGTGGTTCGCGTCTCAATCGTGCACAGTGCCTTGCAAGTAACGTTACTTGTCATAATTGTAATAAGCAGGGACATTTTGCTAAGGTGTGCCGGTCTACTTCAATTTCTCTTCTGCATCCACTCACTCTTCTACTGTGGCTGTCATATCTGCCTCTTTCCAAGAACTATTACACGAGCTCCCCTGTATGTTTTGGTTTGTCTTATTCTCGTTTTCCTGTCTATGGTGTAAGTGCTGCCGCGACATCCGAGCCTGATCGCACCGATAATGGGACCTGTGCTGCTGCATTCTTTGGAACTGCCTATTATGCTGATAGGACCTTTGCTGCTGCCAAATCAAAATCCAGATGCTATTTCTGCGGAGCTTTGCGTCTCAATCGTGGACAGTGCCTTGCAAGTAACGTTACTTGTCATGATTGTAATAAGCAGGGACATTTTGCTAAGGTGTGCCGGTCTACTTCCTTTTCTACTTTTGCATTCACTCACTCTTTTACTGTGGCTGTCATATCTGCCTCTTTCCCAGAACTATTACACGAGCTCCCGTGTATGTTTTGGTTTGTCTTATTCTCGTTTTCCTGTCTATGGTGTAAGTGCTGCCACGACATCTGAGCCTGATCGCACCGATAATGGGACCTGTGCTGCTTCGACATCTGGAACTGCTTATTATGGTGATAGGACCTTTGCTGGTGCCAAATCAAAATCCAGATACTATTTCTTCGGTGGTTCGCGTCTCAATCGTGGACAGTGCCTTGCAAGTAACGTACCTTGTCATAATTGTAATAAGCAGGGACATTTTGCTAAGGTGCGCCAGTCTACTTCATTTTCTACTTCTGCATCCACTCACTCTTCTACTGTGGCTGTCATATCTGCCTCTTTCCCAAAACTATTACACGAGCTCCTGTGTATGTTTTGTTTTGTCTGATTCTCGTTTTCCCGTCTATGGTGTAAGTGCTGCAACGACATCCGAGCCTGATCGCTCCGATAATGGAAACTGTGCTGCTTCAACATCTGGAACTGCTTATTATGCTGATAGGACCTCTGCTGCTGCCAAATCAAAATCCAGATACTATTTCTGCGGTGGTTTGCGTCTCAATCGTGGACAGTGCCTTGCAAGTAAAGTTACTTGTCATAATTGTAATAAGCAGAAAAATTGACTAAGGTGTGCCGGTCTACTTTATTTTCTACTTCTGCATCCACTCACTCTTCTACTGTGGCTGTCATATCTGCCTCTTTCCCAGAACTACTACACGAGCTCCCGTGTATGTTTTGGTTTGTCTTATTCTCGTTTTCCTGTCTATAGTGTAGGTGCTGCCGCGACATCCGAGCCTGATCGCACCGATAATGGGACCTGTGCTGCTGCAACATCTGGAACTGCTTATTATGCTGATAGGACCTTTGCTGGTGCCAAATCAAAATCCAGATACTATTTCTGTGGTGGTTTGCGTCTCAATCGTAGACAGTGCCTTGCAAGTAACGTAACTTTTCATAATTTTAATAAACAGGGACATTTTGCTAAGGTTCCCGGTCTACTTCATTTTCTACTTCTGCATCCAATCACTCTTCTACTGTTGGTGTCATATCTGCCTCTTTCCCAGAACTATTACACAAGCTACCGTGTATGTTTTGGTTTGTCTAATTCTTGTTTTCCTGTCTATGGTGTAACTGCTGCTGCGTCATCCCAGCCTAATCGCTCTGATAATGGGACCTGTGCTGCTGCAACATCTGGAACTGCTTTTTATGCTGATAGGACCTTTTCTGCTGCCAAATCAAAATCCAAATACTATTTCTGCGGTGGTTCGCGTCTCAATTGTGGACAATGCCTTGCAAGTAACGTTACTTGTCATAATTGTAATAAGCAGGGACATTTTGCTAAAGTGTGCCGGTCTACTTCATTTTCTACTTTTGCATCCACTAAATCTTCTATTCTGGCTGTCATATCTGCCTCTTTCCCAGAACTATTACACGAGCTCCCGTGTATGTTTTGGTTTGTCTAATTCTTGTTTTCCTGTCTATGGTGTAAATGCTGCTGCGTCATCCGAGCCTAATCGCTCCGATAATGGGACCTGTGCTGCTGCAACATCTGGAACTGCTTTTTATGCTGATAGGACCTTTGCTGCTGCCAAATCAAAATCCAGATACTATTTCTGCGGTGGTTCGCGTCTCAATTGTGGACAATGCCTTGCAAGTACCGTTAATTGTCATAATTGTAATAAGCAGGGACATTTTGCTAAGGTGTGCCGGTCTACTTCATTTTTTACTTTTGCATCCACTAAATCTTCTACTCTGGCTGTCATATCTGCCTCTTTCCCAGAACTATTACACGAGCTCCCGTGTAAGTTTTGGTTTGTCTTATTCTCGTTTTCCTGTCTATATTGTAGGTGCTGCCGCGACATCCGAGCCTGATCGCACAGATAATGGAACGTGTGCTGCTGCAACATCTGGAACTGCTTATTATGCTGATAGGACCTTTGCTGGTGCCAAATCAAAATCCAGATACTATTTCTGCGGTGGTTCGCGTCTCAATCGTAGACAGTGCCTTGCAAGAAACGTTACTTGTCATGATTGTAATAAGCAGGGGCATTTTGCTAAGGTGTGCCGGTGTACTTCATTTTCTACTTCTGCATCCACTCACTCTTCTACTGTGGCTGTCTTATCTGCCTCTTTCCTATAACTATTACACGAGCTCCCGTGTATGTTTTGGTTTGTCTTATTCTCGTTTTCCTGTCTATGGTGTAAGGGCTGCTACGACATCCAAGCCTGAACGCACCAATAATGGGACCTGGGCTGCTGCATCATCTGGAACTGCCTATTATGCTGATAGGACCTTTGCTGCTACTAAATCAAAATCCAGATACTATTTCTGCGGTGGTTCGCGTCTCAATCGTAGACAGTGCCTTGCAAGTAACGTAACTTGTCATAATTTTAATAAGCAGGGACATTTTGCTAAGGTGTGCCGGTCTACTTCATTTTCTTCTTCTGCATCCACTCACTCTTCTACTGTGGGTGTCATATCTGCCTCTTTCCTAGAATTATTACACGAGCTCCCGTGTATGTTTTGGTTTGTCTTATACTTGTTTTCCTGTCTATGGTGTAACTGCTGCTGCGTCATCCGAGCCTAATTGCTCCGATAATGGGATCTATGCTGCTGCAACATCTGGAACTGCTTATTATGCTGATAGGACCTTTGCTGCTGCCAAATCTAAATCCAGATAATATTTCAGCGGTGGTTCGCGTCTCAATTGTGGACAGTGCCTTGCAAGTAACGTTACCTGTCATAATTGTATTAGCAGGGACATTTTGCTAAGGTGTGCCGGTCTACTTCATTTTCTACTTTTGCATCCACTAACTCTACTACTCTGGCTGTCATATCTGCCTCTTTCCCAGAACTATTACACGAGCTCCCGTGTATGTTTTGGTTTGTCTTATTCTCGTTTTCCTGTCTATAGTGTAGGTGCTGCCGCGACATCCGAGCCTGATCGCACCGATAATGGGACCTGTGCTGCTGCAACATCTGGAACTGCTTATTATGCTGATAGGACCTTTGCTAGTGCCAAATCAAAATCCAGATACTATTTCTGTGGTGGTTTGCGTCTCAATCGTAGACAGTGCCTTGCAAGTAACGTAACTTTTCATAATTTGAATAAACAGGGACATTTTGCTAAGGTTCCCGGTCTACTTCATTTTCTCCTTCTGCATCCAATCACTCTTCTACTGTGGGTGTCATATCTGCCTCTTTCCCAGAACTATTACACGAGCTCCCGTGTATGTTTTGGTTTGTCTAATTCTTGTTTTCCTGTCTATGGTGTAACTGCTGCTGCGTCATCCGAGCCTAATCGCTCCGATAATGGGACCTGTGCTGCTGCAACATCTGGAACTGCTTTTTATGCTGATAGGACCTTTGCTGCTGCCAAATCAAAATCCAGATACTATTTCTGCGGTGGTTCGCGTCTCAATTGTGGACAATGCCTTGCAAGTACCGTTAATTGTCATAATTGTAATAAGCAGGGACATTTTGCTAAGGTGTGCCGGTCTACTTCATTTTTTACTTTTGCATCCACTAAATCTTTTACTCTGGCTGTCATATCTGCCTCTTTCCCAGAACTATTACACGAGCTCACGTGTAAGTTTTGGTTTGTCTTATTCTCGTTTTCCTGTCTATATTGTAGGTGCTGCCGCTACATCCGAGCCTGATCGCACAGATAATGGGACCTGTGCTGCTGCAACATCTGGAACTGCTTATTATGCTGATAGGACCTTTGCTGGTGCCAAATCAAAATCCAGATACTATTTCTGCGGTGGTTCGCGTCCCAATCGTGGACAGTGCCTTCCAAGTAACGTAACTTGTCATAATTGTAATAAGCAGGGACATTTTGCTAAGGTGTGTCAGGATACTTCATTTTCTACTTTTGCATTTAAACACTCTTTTACTGTGGCTGTCATATCTGCCTCTTTTCCAGAACTATTACACGAGCTCCCGTGTATGTTTTGGTTTGTCTTATTCTCGTTTCCCTGTTTATGGTGTCAGTGCTGCCGCGACATCCGAGCCTGATCGCACCGATAATGATACCTGTGCTGCTGCAACATCTGGAACTGCTTATTATGCTTATAGGACCTTTGCTGCTGCCTAAATAAAATGCAGATACTATTTCTGCGGTGGTTCGCGTCTCAATTGTAGACAGTGCCTTGCAAGAAACGTTACTTGTCATGATTGTAATAAGCAGGGGCATTTTGCTAAGGTGTGCCGGTGTACTTCATTTTAAAATTCTGCATCCACTCACTCTTCTACTGTGGCTGTCATATCTGCCTCTTTCCCATAACTATTACACGAGCTCCCGTGTATGTTTTGGTTTGTCTTATTCTCGTTTTCCTGTCTATGGTGTAAGTGCTGCCGCGGCATCCGAGCCTGATCGCACTGATAATGGGGCCTGTGCTGCTGCATCATCTGGAACTGATAATTATGCTGATAGGACCTTTGCTGCTGCCAAATCAAAATCCAGATACTATTTCTGCGGTGGTTCGCGTCTCAATCGTGCACAGTGCCTTGCAAGTAACGTTACTTGTCATAATTGTAATAAGCAGGGACATTTTGCTAACGTGTGCCGGTCTACTTCAATTTCTCTTCTGCATCCACTCACTCTTCTACTGTGGCTGTCATATCTGCCTCTTTCCAAGAACTATTACACGAGCTCCCGTGTATGTTTTGGTTTGTCTTATTCTCGTTTTCCTGTCTATGGTGTAAGTGCTGCCGCGACATCCGAGCCTGATCGCACCGATAATGGGACCTGTGCTGCTGCATTCTTTGGAACTGCCTATTATGCTGATAGGACCTTTGCTGCTGCCAAATCAAAATCCAGATGCTATTTCTGCGGAGCTTTGCGTCTCAATCGTGGACAGTGCCTTGCAAGTAACGTTACTTGTCATGATTGTAATAAGCAGGGACATTTTGCTAAGGTGTGCCGGTCTACTTCCTTTTCTACTTTTGCATTCACTCACTCTTTTACTGTGGCTGTCATATCTGCCTCTTTCCCAGAACTATTACACGAGCTCCCGTGTATGTTTTGGTTTGTCTTATTCTCGTTTTCCTGTCTATGGTGTAAGTGCTGCCACGACATCTGAGCCTGATCGCACCGATAATGGGACCTGTGCTGCTTCGACATCTGGAACTGCTTATTATGGTGATAGGACCTTTGCTGGTGCCAAATCAAAATCCAGATACTATTTCTTCGGTGGTTCGCGTCTCAATCGTGGACAGTGCCTTGCAAGTAACGTACCTTGTCATAATTGTAATAAGCAGGGACATTTTGCTAAGGTGCGCCAGTCTACTTCATTTTCTACTTCTGCATCCACTCACTCTTCTACTATGGCTGTCATATCTGCCTCTTTCCCAAAACTATTACACGAGCTCCTGTGTATGTTTTGTTTTGTCTGATTCTCGTTTTCCCGTCTATGGTGTAAGTGCTGCAACGACATCCGAGCCTGATCGCTCCGATAATGGAAACTGTGCTGCTTCAACATCTGGAACTGCTTATTATGCTGATAGGACCTCTGCTGCTGCCAAATCAAAATCCAGATACTATTTCTGCGGTGGTTTGCGTCTCAATCGTGGACAGTGCCTTGCAAGTAAAGTTACTTGTCATAATTGTAATAAGCAGAGAAATTGACTAAGGTGTGCCGGTCTACTTTATTTTCTACTTCTGCATCCACTCACTCTTCTACTGTGGCTGTCATATCTGCCTCTTTCCCAGAACTACTACACGAGCTCCCGTGTATGTTTTGGTTTGTCTTATTCTCGTTTTCCTGTCTATAGTGTAGGTGCTGCCGCGACATCCGAGCCTGATCGCACCGATAATGGGACCTGTGCTGCTGCAACATCTGGAACTGCTTATTATGCTGATAGGACCTTTGCTGGTGCCAAATCAAAATCCAGATACTATTTCTGTGGTGGTTTGCGTCTCAATCGTAGACAGTGCCTTGCAAGTAACGTAACTTTTCATAATTTTAATAAACAGGGACATTTTGCTAAGGTTCCCGGTCTACTTCATTTTCTACTTCTGCATCCAATCACTCTTCTACTGTGGCTGTCATAACTGCCTCTTTCCCTGAACTATTACACGAGCTACCGTGTATGTTTTGGTTTGTCTAATTCTTGTTTTCCTGTCTATGGTGTAACTGCTGCTGCGTCATCCGAGCCTAATCGCTCCGATAATGGGACCTGTGCTGCTGCAACATCTGGAACTGCTTTTTATGCTGATAGGACCTTTGCTGCTGCCAAATCAAAATCCAGATACTATTTCTGCGGAGCTTTGCGTCTCAATCGTGGACAGTGCCTTGCAAGTACCGTTAATTGTCATAATTGTAATAAGCAGGGACATTTTGCTAAGGTGTGCCGGTCTACTTCATTTTTTACTTTTGCATCCACTAAATCTTCTACTCTGGCTGTCATATCTGCCTCTTTCCCAGAACTATTACACGAGCTCCCGTGTATGTTTTGGTTTGTCTTATTCTCGTTCTCCTGTCTATAGTGTAGGTGCTGCCGCGAAATCCGAGCCTGATCGCACCGATAATGGGACCTGTGCTGCTGCAACATCTGGAACTGCTTATTATGCTGATAGGACCTTTGCTGGTGCCAAATCAAAATCCAGATACTATTTCTGCGGTGGTTCGCGTCTCAATCGTGGACAGTGCCTTGCAAGTAACGTAACTTGTCATAATTTTAATAAGCAGGGACATTTTGCTAAGGTGTGCCGGTCTACTTCATTTTCTATTTCTGCATCCACTCACTCTTTTTCTGTGGCTGTCATATCTGCCTCTTTCCTAGAACTATTACACGAGATCCCGTGTATGTTTTGGTTTGTCTTATTCTCGTTTTCCTGTCTATAGTGTGAGTGCTGCCGCAAAATCCGAGCATGATTGCACCGATAATGGGACCTGTGCTGCTGCATCATTTGGAACTGCTTATTATGCTGATAGGACCTTTGCTGCTGCCAAATCAAAATCCAGATACTATTTCTGCGGTGGTTCGCGTCTCAATCGTGGACAGTGCCTTGCAAGTAACGTAACTTGTCATAATTTTAATAAACAGGGACATTTTGCTAAGGTGTGCCGGTCTACTTCATTTTCTACTTCTGCATCCAATCACTCTTCTACTGTGGGTGTCATATCTGCCTCTTTCCCAGAACTATTACACGAGCTACCGTGTATGTTTTGGTTTGTCTAATTCTTGTTTTCCTGTCTATGGTGTAACTGCTGCTGCGTCATCCGAGCCTAATCGCTCCGATAATGGGACCTGTGCTGCTGCAACATCTGGAACTGCTTTTTATGCTGATAGGACCTTTGCTGCTGCCAAATCAAAATCCAGATACTATTTCTGCGCTGGTTCGCGTCTCAATTGTGGACAATGCCTTGCAAGTACCGTTAATTGTCATAATTGTAATAAGCAGGGACATTTTGCTAAGGTGTGCCGGTTTACTTCATTTTTTACTTTTGCATCCACTAAATCTTCTACTCTGGCTGTCATATCTGCCTCTTTCCCAGAACTATTACACGAGCTCCCGTGTATGTTTTGGTTTGTCTTATTCTCGTTCTCCTGTCTATAGTGTAGGTGCTGCCGCGAAATCCGAGCCTGATCGCACCGATAATGGGACCTGTGCTGCTGCAACATCTGGAACTGCTTATTATGCTGATAGGACCTTCGCTGCTGCCAAATCAAAATCCAGATACTATTTCTGCAGTGGTTCGCGTCTTAATCGTGGACAGTGCCTTGCAAGTAACGTACCTTGTCATAATTGTAATAAGCAGGGAATTTTGCTAAGGTGCGCCGGTCTACTTCATTTTCTACTTCTGCATCCACTCACTCTTCTACTGTGGCTGTCATATCTGCCTCTTTCCCAAAACTATTACACGAGCTCCTGTGTATGTTTTGTTTTGTCTTATTCTCGTTTTCCCGTCTATGGTGTAAGTGCTGCCACGACATCCGAGCCTGATCGCTCCGATAATGAAAACTGTGCTGCTTCAACATCTGGAACTGCTTATTATGCTGATAGGACCTCTGCTGCTGCCAAATCAAAATCCAGATACTATTTCTGCGGTGGTTTGCGTCTCAATCGTGGACAGTGCCTTGCAAGTAACGTTACTTGTCATAATTTTAATAAACAGGGACATTTTGCTAAGGTGTGCCGGTCTACTTCATTTTCTACTTCTGCATCCAATCACTCAACTACTGTGGCTGTCATATCTGCCTCTTTCCCAGAACTATTACACGAGCTACCGTGTATGTTTTGGTTTGTCTAATTCTTGTTTTCCTTTCTATGGTGTAACTGCTGCTGCGTCATCCGAGCCTAATCGCTCCGATAATGGGACCTGTGCTGCTGCAACATCTGGAACTGCTTTTTATGCTGATAGGACCTTTGCTGCTGCCAAATCAAAATCCAGATACTATTTCTGCGGTGGTTCGCGTCTCAATTGTGGACAATGCCTTGCAAGTACCGTTAATTGTCATAATTGTAATAAGCAGGGACATTTTGCTAAGGTGTGCCGGTCTACTTCATTTTTTACTTTTGCATCCACTAAATCTTCTACTCTGGCTGTCATATCTGCCTCTTCCCCAGAACTATTACACGAGCTCCCGTGTATGTTTTGGTTTGTCTTATTCTCGTTCTCCTGTCTATAGTGTAGGTGCTGCCGCGAAATCCGAGCCTGATCGCACCGATAATGGGACCTGTGCTGCTGCAACATCTGGAACTGCTTATTATGCTGATAGGACCTTTGCTGGTGCCAAATCAAAATCCAGATACTATTTCTGCGGTGGTTCGCGTCTCAATCGTGGACAGTGCCTTGCAAGTAACGTAACTTGTCATAATTTTAATAAGCAGGGACATTTTGCTAAGGTGTGCTGGTCTACTTCATTTTCTATTTCTGCATCCACTCACTCTTCTTCTGTGGCTGTCATATCTGCCTCTTTCCTAGAACTATTACACGAGCTCCCGTGTATGTTTTGGTTTGTCTTATTCTCGTTTTCCTGTCTATAGTGTGAGTGCTGCCGCAAAATCCGAGCATGATTGCACCGATAATGGGACCTGTGCTGCTGCATCATTTGGAACTGCTTATTATGCTGATAGGACCTTTGCTGCTGCCAAATCAAAATCCAGATACTATTTCTGCGGTGGTTCGCGTCTCAATCGTGGACAGTGCCTTGCAAGTAACGTACCTTGTCATAATTGTAATAAGCAGAGAAATTTACTAAGGTGTGCCGGTCTACTTCATTTTCTACTCCTGCATTCACTCACTCTTCAACTGTAGCTGTCATATCTGCCTCTTTCCCAGAACTATTACACGAGCTCCCGTGTATGTTTTGTTTTGTCTTATTCTCGTTTTCCTGTCTATATTGTAGGTGCTGCCGCGACATCCGAGCCTGATCGCACAGATAATGGGACCTGTGCTGCTGCAACATCTGGAACTGCTTATTATGCTGATAGGACCTTTGCTGGTGCCAAATCAAAATCCAGATACTATTTCTGCGGTGGTTCGCGTCTCGAACGTGGACAGTGCCTTGCAAGTAACGTAACTTGTCATAATTTAATAAGCAGGGACATTTTGCTAAGGTGTGCCGGTCTACTTCATTTTCTACTTCTGCATCCACTCACTCTTATTCTGTAGCTATCATATCTGCCTCTTTCCTAGAACTATTACACGAGCTCCCGTGTATGTTTTGGTTTGTCTTATTCTCGTTTTCCTGTCTATAGTGTAAGTGCTGCGGCCAAATCCGAGCATGATTGCACCGATAATTGGACCTATGCTGCTGCATCATTTGGAACTGCTTATTATGCTGATAGGACCTTTGCTGGTGCCAAATCAAAATCCAGATACTATTTCTGCGGTGGTTCGCGTCTCAATCGTGGACAGTGCCTTGCAAGTAACGTAACTTGTCATAATTGTAATAAGCAGGGACATTTTGCTAAGGTGTGCCGGTATACTTCATTTTCTACTTTTGCATTCAAACACTCTTTTACTGTGGCTGTCATATCTGCCTCTTTCCCAGAACTATTACACGAGCTCCCGTGTATGTTTTGGTTTGTCTTATTCTCGTTTCCCTGTTTATGGTGTCAGTGCTGCGGCGACATCCGAGCCTGATCGCACCGATAATGGGACCTGTGCTGCTGCAACATCTGGAACTGCTTATTATGCTTATAGGACCGTTGCTGCTGCCTAAATAAAATGCAGATACTATTTCTGCGGTGGTTCGCGTTTCAATCGTAGACAGTGCCTTGCAAGAAACGTTACTTGTCATGATTGTAATAAGCAGGGGCATTTTGCTAAGGTGTGCCGGTGTACTTCATTTTCTACTTCTGCATCCACTCACTCTTCTACTGTGGCTGTCATATCTGCCTCTTTCACATAACTATTACACAAGCTCATGTGTATGTTTTGGTTTGTCTTATTCTCGTTTTCCTGTCTATGGTGTAAGGGCTGCTACGACATCCGAGCCTGAACGCACCGATAATGGGACCTGTGCTGCTGCATCATCCGGAACTGCCTATTATGCTGATAGGACCTTTGCAGCTACCAAATCAAAATCCAGATACTATTTCTGCGGTGGTTCGCGTCTCAATCGTGGACAGTGCCTTGCAAGAAACGTTACTTGTCATGATTGTATTAAGCAGGGGCATTTTGCTAAGGTGTGCCTGTGTACTTCATTTTCTACTTCTGCATCCACTCACTCTTCTACTGTGGCTGTCATATCTGCCTCTTTCCCATAACTATTACACGAGCTTCCGTGTATGTTTTGGTTTGTCTTATTCTCGTTTTCCTGTCTATGGTGTAAGGGCTGCTACGACATCCGAGCCTGAACGCACCGATAATGGGACCTGTGCTGCTGCATCATCTGGAACTGCCTATTATGCTGATAGGACCTTTGCTGCTACCAAATCAAAATCAAGATACTATTTCTGCGGTGGTTCGCGTCTCAATCGTAGACAGTGCCTTGCAAGTAACGTAACTTGTCATAATTTTAATAAGCAGGGACATTTTGCTAAGGTGTGCCGGTCTACTTCATTTTCTTCTTTTGCATCCACTCACTCTTCTACTGTGGCTGTCATATCTGCCTCTTTCCTAGAACTATTACACGAGCTCCCGTGTATGTTTTGGTTTGCCTTATTCTTGTTTTCCTGTCTATGGTGTAACTACTGCTGCGTCATCCGAGCCTAATCGCTTCGATAATGGGATCTATGCTGCTGCAACATCTGGAACTGCTTACTTTGCTGATAGGACCTTTGCTGCTGCCAAATCTAAATCCAGATAATATTTCTGCGGTGGTTCGCGTCTCAATTGTGGACAGTGCCTTGCAAGTAACGTTACCTGTCATAATTGTATTACCTGGGACATTTTGCTAAGGTGTGCCGGTCTACTTCATTTTCTACTTTTGCAAATACTAACTCTTCCACTCTGGCTGTCATATCTGCCTCTTTCCCAGAACTATTACACGAGCTCCCGTGTATGTTTTGGTTTGTCTTATTCTCGTTTTCCTGTCTATGGTGTAAGTGCTGCCCCAACCTCCGAGCCTGATCGCTCCGATAATGAAAACTGTGCTGCTTCAACATCTGGAACTGCTTATTATGCTGATAGGACCTCTGCTGCTGCCAAATCAAAATCCAGATACTATTTCTGCGGTGGTTTGCGTCTCAATCGTGGACAGTGCCTTGCAAGTAACGTTGCTTGTCATAATTGTAATAAGCAGAGAAATTGACTAAGGTGTGCCGGTCTACTTTATTTTCTACTTCTGCATCCACTCACTCTTCTACTGTGGCTGTCATATCTGCCTCTTTCCCAGAACTATTACACGAGCTCCCGTGTATGTTTTGGTTTGTCTTATTCTCGTTTTCCTGTCTATAGTGTAGGTGCTGCCGCGACATCCAAGCCTGATCGCACCGATAATGGGACCTGTGCTGCTGCAACATCTGGAACTGCTTATTATGCTGATAGGACCTTTGCTGGTGCCAAATCAAAATCCAGATACTATTTCTGCGGTGGTTTGCGTCTCAATCGTAGACAGTGCCTTGCAAGTAACGTAACTTGTCATAATTTTAATAAACAGGGACATTTTGCTAAGGTGTGCCGGTCTACTTCATTTTCTACTTCTGCATCCAATCACTCTTCTACTGTGGCTGTCATATCTGCCTCTTTCCCAGAACTATTACACGAGCTACCGTGTATGTTTTGGTTTGTCTAATTCTTGTTTTCCTGTCTATGGTGTAACTGCTGCTGCGTCATCCGAGCCTAATCGCTCCGATAATGGGACCTGTGCTGCTGCAACATCTGGAACTGCTTTTTATGCTGATAGGACCTTTGCTGCTGCCAAATCAAAATCCAGATACTATTTCTGCGGTGGTTCGCGTCTCAATTGTGGACAATGCCTTGCAAGTACCGTTAATTGTCATAATTGTAATAAGCAGGGACATTTTGCTAAGGTGTGCCGGTCTACTTCATTTTTTACTTTTGCATCCACTAAATCTTCTACTCTGGCTGTCATATCTGCCTCTTTCCCAGAACTATTACACGAGCTCCCGTGTATGTTTTGGTTTGTCTTATTCTCGTTCTCCTGTCTATAGTGTAGGTGCTGCCGCGAAATCCGAGCCTGATCGCACCGATAATGGGACCTGTGCTGCTGCAACATCTGGAACTGCTTATTATGCTGATAGGACCTTTGCTGGTGCCAAATCAAAATCCAGATACTATTTCTGCGGTGGTTCGCGTCTCAATCGTGGACAGTGCCTTGCAAGTAACGTACCTTGTCATAATTGTAATAAGCAGGGACATTTTGCTAAGTTGCGCCAGTCTACTTCATTTTCTACTTCTGCATCCACTCACTCTTCTACTGTGGCTGTCATATCTGCCTCTTTCCCAAAACTATTACACGAGCTCCTGTGTATGTTTTGTTTTGTCTTATTCTCGTTTTCCCGTCTATGGTGTAAGTGCTGCCACGACATCCGAGCCTGATCGCTCCGATAATGAAAACTGTGCTGCTTCAACATCTGGAACTGCTTATTATGCTGATAGGACCTCTACTGCTGCCAAATCAAAATCCAGATACTATTTCTGCGGTGGTTTGCGTCTCAATCGTGGACAGTGCCTTGCAAGTAACGTTACTTGTCATAATTGTAATAAGCAGAGAAATTGACTAAGGTGTGCCGGTCTACTTCATTTTCTACTCCTGCATCCACTCAGTCTTCAACTGTGGCTGTCATATCTGCCTCTTTCCCAGAACTATTACACGAGCTACCGTGTATGTTTTGGTTTGTCTAATTCTTGTTTTCCTGTCTATGGTGTAAGTGCTGCCGCGACATCCGAACCTGATCGCACCGATAATGGGACCTGTGCTGCTGCATCCTTTGGAACTGCCTATTATGCTGATAGGACCTTTGCTCTGCCAAATCAAATTCAAAATACTATTTCTGCGGTGGTTCGCGTCTCAATCGTGGACAGTGCCTTGCAAGTAACGTTACTTGTCATAATTGTAAAAGGCAGGGAAATTTTGCTTAGGTGTGCTGGTCTACTTCATTTTCTACTTCTGCATCCACTCACTCTTCTACTGTGGCTGTCATATCTGCCTCTTTCCCAGAACTATAACACGAGCTCTCGTGTATGTTTTGGTTTGTCTTATTCTCGTTTTCCTGTCTATGGTGTAAGTGCTGCCGCGACATCCGAGCCTGATCGCACTGATAATGGGGCCTGTGCTGCTGCATCATCTGGAACTGCTTATTATGCTGATAGGACCTTTGCTGCTGCCAAATCAAAATCCAGATACTATTTCTGCGGTGGTTCGCGTCTCAATCGTGCACAGTGCCTTGCAAGTAACGTTACTTGTCATAATTGTAATAAGCAGGGACATTTTGCTAAGGTGTGCCGGTCTACTTCATTTTCTCTTCTGCATCCACTCACTCTTCTACTGTGGCTGTCATATCTGCCTCTTTCCAAGAACTATTACACGAGCTCCCGTGTATGTTTTGGTTTGTCTTATTCTCGTTTTCCTGTCTATGGTGTAAGTGCTGCCGCGACATCCGAGCCTGATCGCACCGATAATGGGACCTGTGCTGCTGCATCCTTTGGAACTGCCTATTATGCTGATAGGACCTTTGCTGCTGCCAAATCAAAATCCAGATGCTATTTCTGCGGAGCTTTGCGTCTCAATCGTGGACAGTGCCTTGCAAGTAACGTTACTTGTCATGATTGTAATAAGCAGGGACATTTTGCTAAGGTGTGCCGGTCTACTTCATTTTCTACTTTTGCATTCACTCACTCTTTTACTGTGGCTGTCATATCTGCCTCTTTCCCAGAACTATTACACGAGCTCCCGTGTATGTTTTGGTTTGTCTTATTCTCGTTTTCCTGTCTATGGTGTAAGTGCTGCCACGACATCTGAGCCTGATCGCACCGATAATGGGACCTGTGCTGCTTCGACATCTGGAACTGCTTATTATGCTGATAGGACCTTTGCTGGTGCCAAATCAAAATCCAGATACTATTTCTGCGGTGTTAGGCTTCTCAATCGTGGACAGTGCCTTGCAAGTAACGTACCTTGTCATAATTGTAATAAGAAGGGACATTTTGCTAAGGTGCGCCAGTCTACTTCATTTTCTACTTCTGCATCCACTCACTCTTCTACTGTGGCTGTCATATCTGCCTCTTTCCCAAAACTATTACACGAGCTCCTGTGTATGTTTTGTTTTGTCTGATTCTCGTTTTCCCGTCTATGGTGTAAGTGCTGCAACGACATCCGAGCCTGATCGCTCCGATAATGGAAACTGTGCTGCTTCAACATCTGGAACTGCTTATTATGCTGATAGGACCTCTGCTGCTGCCAAATCAAAATCCAGATACTATTTCTGCGGTGGTTTGCGTCTCAATCGTGGACAGTGCCTTGCAAGTAACGTTACTTGTCATAATTGTAATAAGCAGAGAAATTGACTAAGGTGTGCCGGTCTACTTTATTTTCTACTTCTGCATCCACTCACTCTTCTACTGTGGCTGTCATATCTGCCTCTTTCCCAGAACTACTACACGAGCTCCCGTGTATGTTTTGGTTTGTCTTATTCTCGTTTTCCTGTCTATAGTGTAGGTGCTGCCGCGACATCCGAGCCTGATCGCACCGATAATGGGACCTGTGCTGCTGCAACATCTGGAACTGCTTATTATGATGATAGGACCTTTGCTGGTGCCAAATCAAAATCCAAATACTATTTCTGTGGTGGTTTGCGTCTCAATCGTAGACAGTGCCTTGCAAGTAACGTAACTTGTCATAATTTTAATAAACAGGGACATTTTGCTAAGGTTCCCGGTCTACTTCATTTTCTACTTCTGCATCCAATCACTCTTCTACTGTGGGTGTCATATCTGCCTCTTTCCCAGAACTATTACACGAGCTACCGTGTATGTTTTGGTTTGTCTAATTCTTGTTTTCCTGTCTATGGTGTAACTGCTGCTGCGTCATCCCAGCCTAATCGCTCTGATAATGGGACCTGTGCTGCTGCAACATCTGGAACTGCTTTTTATGCTGATAGGACCTTTTCTGCTGCCAAATCAAAATCCAGATACTATTTCTGCGGTGGTTCGCGTCTCAATTGTGGACAATGCCTTGCAAGTAACGTTACTTGTCTTAATTGTAATAAGCAGGGACATTTTGCTAAAGTGTGCCGGTCTACTTCATTTTCTACTTTTGCATCCACTAAATCTTCTATTCTGGCTGTCATATCTGCCTCTTTCCCAGAACTATTACACGAGCTCCCGTGTATGTTTTGGTTTGTCTAATTCTTGTTTTTCTGTCTATGGTGTAACTGCTGCTGCGTCATCCGAGCCTAATCGCTCCGATAATGGGACCTGTGCTGCTGCAACATCTGGAACTGCTTTTTATGCTGATAGGACCTTTGCTGCTGCCAAATCAAAATCCAGATACTATTTTTGCGGTGGTTCGCGTCTCAATTGTGGACAATGCCTTGCAAGTACCGTTAATTGTCATAATTGTAATAAGCAGGGACATTTTGCTAAGGTGTGCCGGTCTACTTCATTTTTTACTTTTGCATCCACTAAATCTTCTACTCTGGCTGTCATATCTGCCTCTTTCCCAGAACTATTACACGAGCTCCCGTGTAAGTTTTGGTTTGTCTTATTCTCGTTTTCCTGTCTATATTGTAGGTGCTGCCGCGACATCCGAGCCTGATCGCACAGATAATGGGACCTGTGCTGCTGCAACATCTGGAACTGCTTATTATGCTGATAGGACCTTTTCTGGTGCCAAATCAAAATCCAGATACTATTTCTGCGGTGGTTCGCGTCTCAATCGTGGACAGTGCCTTGCAAGTAACGTAACTCGTCATAATTGTAATAAGCAGATACATTTTGCTAAGGTGTGCCGGTATACTTCATTTTCTACTTTTGCATTCAAACACTCTTTTACTGTGGCTGTCATATCTGCCTCTTTTCCAGAACTATTACACGAGCTCCCGTGTATGTTTTGGTTTGTCTTATTCTCGTTTCCCTGTTTATGGTGTCAGTACTGCCGCGACATCCGAGCCTGATCGCACCGATAATGGGACCTGTGCTGCTGCAACATCTGGAACTGCTTATTATGCTTATAGGACCTTTGCTGCTGCCTAAATAAAATGCAGATACTATTTCTGCGGTGGTTCGCGTCTCAATCGTAGACAGTGCCTTGCAAGAAACGTTACTTGTCATGATTGTAATAAGCAGGGGCATTTTGCTAAGGTGTGACGGTGTACTTCATTTTCTACTTCTGCATCCACTCACTCTTCTTCTGTGGCTGTCATATCTGCCTCTTTCCTAGAACTATTACACGAGCTCCCGTGTATGTTTTGGTTTGTCTTATTCTCGTTTTCCTGTCTATAGTGTGAGTGCTGCCGCAAAATCCGAGCATGATTGCACCGATAATGGGACCTGTGCTGTTGCATCATTTGGAACTGCTTATTATGCTGATAGGACCTTTGCTGCTGCCAAATCAAAATCCAGATACTATTTCTGCGGTGGTTCGCGTCTCAATCGTGCACAGTGCCTTGCAAGTAACGTTACTTGTCATAATTGTAATAAGCAGGGACATTTTGCTAAGGTGTGCCGGTCTACTTCATTTTCTCTTCTGCATCCACTCACTCTTCTACTGTGGCTGTCATATCTGCCTCTTTCCAAGAACTATTACACGAGCTCCCGTGTATGTTTTGGTTTGTCTTATTCTCGTTTTCCTGTCTATGGTGTAAGTGCTGCCGCGACATCCGAGCCTGATCGCACCGATAATGGGACCTGTGCTGCTGCATCCTTTGGAACTGCCTATTATGCTGATAGGACCTTTGCTGCTGCCAAATCAAAATCCAGATGCTATTTCTGCGGAGCTTTGCGTCTCAATCGTGGACAGTGCCTTGCAAGTAACGTTACTTGTCATGATTGTAATAAGCAGGGACATTTTGCTAAGGTGTGCCGGTCTACTTCATTTTCTACTTTTGCATTCACTCACTCTTTTACTGTGGCTGTCATATCTGCCTCTTTCCCAGAACTATTACACGAGCTCCCGTGTATGTTTTGGTTTGTCTTATTCTCGTTTTCCTGTCTATGGTGTAAGTGCTGCCACGACATCTGAGCCTGATCGCACCGATAATGGGACCTGTGCTGCTTCGACATCTGGAACTGCTTATTATGCTGATAGGACCTTTGCTGGCGCCAAATCCAAAACCAGATACTATTTCTGCGGTGTTTCGCGTCTCAATCGTGGACAGTGCCTTGCAAGTAACGTACCTTTTCATAATTGTAATAAGAAGGGACATTTTGCTAAGGTGCGCCAGTCTACTTCATTTTCTACTTCTGCATCCACTCACTCTTCTACTGTGGCTGTCATATCTGCCTCTTTCCCAAAACTATTACACGAGCTCCTGTGTATGTTTTGTTTTGTCTGATTCTCGTTTTCCCGTCTATGGTGTAAGTGCTGCAACGACATCCGAGCCTGATCGCTCCGATAATGGAAACTGTGCTGCTTCAACATCTGGAACTGCTTATTATGCTGATAGGACCTCTGCTGCTGCCAAATCAAAATCCAGATACTATTTCTGCGGTGGTTTGCGTCTCAATCGTGGACAGTGCCTTGCAAGTAACGTTACTTGTCATAATTGTAATAAGCAGAGAAATTGACTAAGGTGTGCCGGTCTACTTTATTTTCTACTTCTGCATCCACTCACTCTTCTACTGTGGCTGTCATATCTGCCTCTTTCCCAGAACTACTACACGAGCTCCCGTGTATGTTTTGGTTTGTCTTATTCTCGTTTTCCTGTCTATAGTGTAGGTGCTGCCGCGACATCCGAGCCTGATCGCACCGATAATGGGACCTGTGCTTCTGCAACATCTGGAACTGCTTATTATGCTGATAGGACCTTTGCTGGTGCCAAATCAAAATCCAAATACTATTTCTGTGGTGGTTTGCGTCTCAATCGTAGACAGTGCCTTGCAAGTAACGTAACTTGTCATAATTTTAATAAACAGGGACATTTTGCTAAGGTTCCCGGTCTACTTCATTTTCTACTTCTGCATCCAATCACTCTTCTACTGTGGGTGTCATATCTGCCTCTTTCCCAGAACTATTACACGAGCTACCGTGTATGTTTTGGTTTGTCTAATTCTTGTTTTCCTGTCTATGGTGTAACTGCTGCTGCGTCATCCCAGCCTAATCGCTCTGATAATGGGACATGTGCTGCTGCAACATGTGGAACTGCTTTTTATGCTGATAGGACCTTTTCTGCTGCCAAATCAAAATCCAGATACTATTTCTGCGGTGGTTCGCGTCTCAATTGTGGACAATGCCTTGCAAGTAACGTTACTTGTCATAATTGTAATAAGCAGGGACATTTTGCTAAAGTGTGCCGGTCTACTTCATTTTCTACTTTTGCATCCACTAAATCTTCTATTCTGGCTGTCATATCTGCCTCTTTCCCAGAACTATTACACGAGCTCCCGTGTATGTTTTGGTTTGTCTAATTCTTGTTTTTCTGTCTATGGTGTAACTGCTGCTGCGTCATCCGAGCCTAATCGCTCCGATAATGGGACCTGTGCTGCTGCAACATCTAGGACTGCTTTTTATGCTGATAGGACCTTTGCTGCTGCCAAATCAAAATCCAGATACTATTTCTGCGGTGGTTCGCGTCTCAATTGTGGACAATGCCTTGCAAGTACCGTTAATTGTCATAATTGTAATAAGCAGGGACATTTTGCTAAGGTGTGCCGGTCTACTTCATTTTTTACTTTTGCATCCACTAAATCTTCTACTCTGGCTGTCATATCTGCCTCTTTCCCAGAACTATTACACGAGCTCCCGTGTAAGTTTTGGTTTGTCTTATTCTCGTTTTCCTGTCTATATTGTAGGTGCTGCCGCGACATCCGAGCCTGATCGCACAGATAATGGGACCTGTGCTGCTGCAAGTCTGGAACTGCTTATTATGCTGATAGGACCTTTGCTGGTGCCAAATCAAAATCCAGATACTATTTCTGCGGTGGTTCGCGTCTCAATCGTGGACAGTGCCTTGCAAGTAACGTAACTCGTCATAATTGTAATAAGCAGGGACATTTTGCTAAGGTGTGCCGGTATACTTCATTTTCTACTTTTGCATTCAAACACTCTTTTACTGTGGCTGTCATATCTGCCTCTTTTCCAGAACTATTACACGAGCTCCCGTGTATGTTTTGGTTTGTCTTATTCTCGTTTCCCTGTTTATGGTGTCAGTACTGCCGCGACATCCGAGCCTGATCGCACCGATAATGGGACCTGTGCTGCTGCAACATCTGGAACTGCCTATTATGCTTATAGGACCTTTGCTGCTGCCTAAATAAAATGCAGATACTATTTCTGCGGTGGTTCGCGTCTCAATCGTAGACAGTGCCTTGCAAGAAACGTTACTTGTCATGATTGTAATAAGCAGGGGCATTTTGCTAAGGTGTGCCGGTGTACTTCATTTTCTACTTCTGCATCCACTCACTCTTCTACTGTGGCTGTCATATCTGCCTCTTTCCCATAACTATTACACGAGCTCCCGTGTATGTTTTGGTTTGTCTTATTCTCGTTTTCCTGTCTATGCTGTAAGGGCTGCTACGACATCCAAGCCTGAACGCACCGATAATGGGACCTGTGCTGCTGCATCATCTGGAACTGCCTATTATGCTGATAGGACCTTTGCTGCTACTAAATCAAAATCCAGATACTATTTCTGCGGTGGTTCGCGTCTCAATCGTAGACAGTGCCTTGCAAGTAACGTAACTTGTCATAATTTTAATAAGCAGGGACATTTTGCTGAGGTGTGCCGGTCTACTTCATTTTCTTCTTCTGCATCCACTCACTCTTCTACTGTGGGTGTCATATCTGCCTCTTTCCTAGAACTATTACACGAGCTCCCGTGTATGTTTTGGTTTGTCTTATACTTGTTTTCCTGTCTATGGTGTAACTGCTGCTGCGTCATCCGAGCCTAATTGCTCCGATAATGGGATCTATGCTGCTGCAACATCTGGAACTGCTTATTATGCTGATAGGACCTTTGCTGCTGCCAAATCAAAATCCAGATAATATTTCAGCGGTGCTTCGCGTCTCAATTGTGGACAGTGCCTTGCAAGTAACGTTACCTGTCATAATTGTATTACCAGGGACATTTTGCTAAGGTGTGCCGGTCTACTTCATTTTCTACTTTTGCATCCACTAACTCTTCCACTCTGGCTGTCATATCTGCCTCTTTCCCAGAACTATTACACGAGCTCCCGTGTATGTTTTGGTTTGTCTTATTCTCGTTTTCCTGTCTATGGTGTAAGTGCTGCCCCAACTTCCGAGCCTGATCGCACCGATAATGAGACCTGTGCTGCTGCGACATCTTGAACTACTTATTATGCTGATAGGACCTGGGCTCTGCCAAATCAAATTCAAGATACTATTTCTGCGGTGGTTCGCGTCTCAATCGTGGACAGTGCCTTGCAAGTAACGTTACTTGTCATAATTGTAAAAGGCAGGGACGTTTTGCTTAGGTGTGCTGGTCTACTTCATTTTCTACTTCTGCATCCACTCACTCTTCTACTGTGGCTGTCATATCTGCCTCTTTCCCAGAACTATAACACGAGCTCCCGTGTATGTTTTGGTTTGTCTTATTCTCGTTTTCCTGTCTATGGTGTAAGTGCTGCCGCGACATCCGAGCCTGATCGCACTGATAATGGGGCCTGTACTGCTGCATCATCTGGAACTGCTTATTATGCTGATAGGACCTTTGCTGCTGCCAAATCAAAATCCAGATACTATTTCTGCAGGGGTTCGCGTCTCAATCGTGCACAGTGCCTTGCAAGTAACGTTACTTGTCCTAATTGTAATAAGCAGGGATATTTTGCTAAGGTGTGCCGGTCTACTTCATTTTCTCTTCTGCATCCACTCACTCTTCTACTGTGGCAGTCATATTTGCCTCTTTCCAAGAACTATTACACGAGCTCCCGTGTATGTTTTGGTTTGTCTTATTCTCGTTTTCCTGTCTATGGTGTAAGTGCTGCCACGACATCTGAGCCTGATCGCACCGATAATGGGACCTGTGCTGCTGCGACATCTGGAACTGCTTATTATGCTGATAGGACCTTTGCTGGTGCCAAATCAAAATCCAGATACTATTTCTGCGGTGGTTCGCGTCTCAATCGTGGACAGTGCCTTGCAAGTAACGTTACTTGTCATAATTGTAATAAGCAGGGACATTTTGCTAAGGTGTGCCGGTCTACTTCATTTTCTCTTCTGCATCCACTCACTCTTCTACTGTGGCTGTCATATCTGCCTCTTTCCAAGAACTATTACACGAGCTCCCGTGTATATTTTGGTTTGTCTTATTCTCGTTTTCCTGTTTATGGTGTAAGTGCTGCCGCGACATCCGAACCTGATCGCACCGATAATGGGACCTGTGCTGCTGCATCCTTTGGGACTGCCTATTATGCTGATAGGACCTTTGCTGGTGCCAAATCAAAATCCAGATGCTATTTCTGCGGTGGTTTGCGTCTCAATCGTGGACAGTGCCTTGCAAGTAACGTAACTTGTCATGATTGTAATAAGCAGGGACATTTTGCTAAGGTGTGCCGGTCTACTTCATTTTCTACTTTTGCATTCACTCACTCTTTTACTGTGGCTGTCATATCTGCCTCTTTCCCAGAACTATTACACGAGCTCCCGTGTATGTTTTGGTTTGTCTTATTCTCGTTTTCCTGTCTATGGTGTAAGTGCTGCCACGACATCCGAGCCTGATCGCACCGATAATGGGACCTGTGCTGCTGCGACATCTGGAACTGCTTATTATGCTGATAGGACCTTTGCTTGTGCCAAATCAAAATCCAGATACTATTTCTGCGGTGGTTCGCGTCTCAATCGTGGACAGTGCCTTGCAAGTAACGTTACTTGTCATAATTGTAATAAGCAGGGACATTTTGTTAAGGTGTGCCGGTCTACTTCATTTTCTCCTTCTGAATCCACTTACTCTTCTACTGTGGCTGTCATATCTGCCTCTTTCCTAGAACTATAACACGAGCTTCAGTGTATGTTTTAGGTTGTCTTATTCTCGTTTTCCTGTCTATGGTGTAAGTGCTGCCCCGACATCCGAGCCTGATGACAAGGATAATGGGGCTTGTGCTGCTGCATCATCTGGAACTGCTTATTATGCTGATAGGACCTCTGCTGCTGCCAAATCAAAATGAAGTACTATTTCTGCGGAGGTTTGCGTCTCAATCGTGGACATGGCCTTGCAACTAACGTTACTTGTCATAATTGTAATAAGCAGGGACATTTTGCTAAGGTGTGCCGGTCTACTTCATTTTCTACTTCTGCATCCACTCACTCTTCTACTGTGGCTGTCATATCTGCCTCTTTCCCAAAACTATTACACGAGCTCCTGTGTATGTTTTGTTTTGTCTTATTCTCGTTTTCCCGTCTATGGTGTAAGTGCTGCCACGAAATCCGAGCCTGATCGCTCCGATAATGAAAACTGTGCTGCTTCAACATCTGGAACTGCTTATTATGCTGATAGGACCTCTGCTGCTGCCAAATCAAAATCCAGATACTATTTCTGCGGTGGTTTGCGTCTCAATCGTGGACAGTGCCTTGCAAGTAACGTTACTTGTCATAATTGTAATAAGCAGAGAAATTGACTAAGGTGTGCCGGTCTACTTCATTTTCTACTTCTGCATCCACTCACTCTTCTACTGTGGCTGTCATATCTGCCTCTTTCCAAGAACTATTACACGAGCTCCCGTGTATGTTTTTGTTTGTCTTATTCTCGTTCTACTGTCTATGGTGTAAGTGCTGCCGCGAAAACCGAGCCTGAACGCGCCGATAATGGGACCTGTGCTGCTGCATCATCTGGAACTGCTTATTATGCTGATAGGACCTTTGCTGGTGCCAAATCAATATCCAGATACTCTTTCTGCGGTGGTTCGCGTCTCAATCGTGGACAGTGCCTTGCAAGTAACGTACCTTGTCATAATTGTAATAAGCAGGGACATTTTGCTAAGGTGCGCCAGTCTACTTCATTTTCTACTTCTGCATCCACTAAATCTTCTACTCTGGCTGTCATATCTGCCTCTTTCCCAGAACTATTACACGAGCTCCCGTGTAAGTTTTGGTTTGTCTTATTCTCGTTTTCCTGTCTATATTGTAGGTGCTGCCGCGACATCCGAGCCTGATCGCACAGATAATGGGACCTGTGCTGCTGCAACATCTGGAACTGCTTATTATGCTGATAGGACCTTTGCTGGCGCCAAATCAAAATTCAGATACTATTTCTGCGGTGGTTCGCGTCTCAATCGTGGACAGTGCCTTGCAAGTAACGTAACTTGTCATAATTGTAATAAGCAGGGACATTTTGCTAAGGTGCGCCAGTCTACTTCATTTTCTACTTCTGCATCCACTAAATCTTCTACTCTGGCTGTCATATCTGCCTCTTTCCCAGAACTATTACACGAGCTCCCGTGTAAGTTTTGGTTTGTCTTATTCTCGTTTTCCTGTCTATATTGTAGGTGCTGCCGCGACATCCGAGCCTGATCGCACAGATAATGGGACCTGTGCTGCTGCAACATCTGGAACTGCTTATTATGCTTATAGGACCTTTGCTGCTGCCTAAATAAAATGCAGATACTATTTCTGCGGTGGTTCGCGTCTCAATCGTAGACAGTGCCTTGTAAGAAACATTACTTGTCATGATTGTAATAAGCAGGGGCATTTTGCTAAGGTGTGCCGGTGTACTTCATTTTCTACTTCTGCATCCACTCACTCTTCTACTGTGGCTGTCATATCTGCCTCTTTCCCATAACTATTACACGAGCTCCCGTGTATGTTTTGGTTTGTCTTATTCTCGTTTTCCTGTCTATGGTGTAAGGGCTGCTACGACATCCAAGCCTGAACGCACAGATAATGGGACCTGTGCTGCTGCAACATCTGGAACTGCTTATTATGCTGATAGGACCTTTGCTGCTACTAAATCAAAATCCAGATACTATTTCTGCGGTGGTTCGCGTCTCAATCGTAGACAGTGCCTTGCAAGTAACGTAACTTGTCATAATTTTAATAAGCAGGGACATTTTGCTAAGGTGTGCCGGTCTACTTCATTTTCTTCTTCTGCATCCACTCACTCTTCTACTGTGGGTGTCATATCTCCCTCTTTCCTAGAACTATTACACGAGCTCCCGTGTATGTTTTGGTTTGTCTTATACTTGTTTTCCTGTCTATGGTGTAACTGCTGCTGCGTCATCCGAGCCTAATTGCTCCGATAATGGGATCTATGCTGCTGCAACATCTGGAACTGCTTATTATGCTGATAGGACCTTTGCTGCTGCCAAATCAAAATCCAGATAATATTTCAGCGGTGGTTCGCGTCTCAATTGTGGACAGTGCCTTGCAAGTAACGTTACCTGTCATAATTGTATTACCAGGGACATTTTGCTAAGGTGTGCCGGTCTACTTCATTTTCTACTTTTGCATCCACTAACTCTTCCACTCTGGCTGTCATATCTGCCTCTTTCCCAGAACTATTACACGAGCTCCCGTGTATGTTTTGGTTTGTCTTATTCTCGTTTTCCTGTCTATGGTGTAAGTGCTGCCCCAACTTCCGAGCCTGATCGCACCGATAATGAGACCTGTGCTGCTGCGACATCTTGAACTACTTATTATGCTGATAGGACCTGGGCTCTGCCAAATCAAATTCAAGATACTATTTCTGCGGTGGTTCGCGTCTCAATCGTGGACAGTGCCTTGCAAGTAACGTTACTTGTCATAATTGTAAAAGGCAGGGACGTTTTGCTTAGGTGTGCTGGTCTACTTCATTTTCTACTTCTGCATCCACTCACTCTTCTACTGTGGCTGTCATATCTGCCTCTTTCCCAGAACTATTACACGAGCTCCCGTGTATGTTTTGGTTTGTCTTATTCTTGTTTTCCTGTCTATGGTGTAAGTGCTGCCACGACATCTGAGCCTGATCGCACCGATAATGGAACCTGTGCTGCTGCGACATCTGGAACTGCTTATTATGCTGATAGGACCTTTGCTGGTGCCAAATCAAAATCCAGATACTATTTCTGCGGTGGTTCGCGTCTCAATCGTGCACAGTGCCTTGCAAGTAACGTTACTTGTCATAATTGTAATAAGCAGGGACATTTTGCTAAGGTGTGGCGGTCTACTTCATTTTCTCTTCTGCATCCACTCACTCTTCTACTGTGGCTGTCATATCTGCCTCTTTCCAAGAAATATTACACGAGCTCCTGTGTATGTTTTGGTTTGTCTTATTCTCGTTTTCCTGTCTATGGTGTAAGGTCTGCCGCGACATCCGAACCTGATCGCACCGATAATGTGACATGTGCTGCTGCATCCTTTGGAACTGCCTATTATGCTGATAGGACCTTTGCTGCTGCCAAATCAAAATCCAGATGCTATTTCTGCGGTGGTTTGCGTCTAAATCGTGGACAGTGCCTTGCAAGTAACGTAACTTGTCATGATTGTAATAAGCAGGGACATTTTGCTAAGGTGTGCCGGTCTACTTCATTTTCTACTTTTGCATTCACTCACTCTTTTACTGTGGCTGTCATATCTGCCTCTTTCCCAGAACTATTACACGAGCTCCCGTGTATGTTTTGGTTTGTCTTATTCTCGTTTTCCTGTCTATGGTGTAAGTGCTGCCACGACATCCGAGCCTGATCGCACCGATAATGGGACCTGTGCTGCTGCGACATCTGGAACTGCTTATTATGCTGATAGGACCTTTGCTGGTGCCAAATCAAAATCCAGATACTATTTCTGCGGTGGTTCGCGTCTCAATCGTGCACAGTGCCTTGCAAGTAACGTTACTTGTCATAATTGTAATAAGCAGGGACATTTTGCTAAGGTGTGCCGGTCTACTTCATTTTCTCTTCTGCATCCACTCACTCTTCTACTGTGGCTGTCATATCTGCCTCTTTTCCAGAACTATTACACGAGCTCCCGTGTATGTTTTGGTTTGTCTTATTCTCGTTTCCCTGTTTATGGTGTCAGTACTGCCGCGACATCCGAGCCTGATCGCTCCGATAATGAAAACTGTGCTGCTTCAACATCTGGAACTGCTTATTATGCTGATAGGACCTCTGCTGCTGCCAAATCAAAATCCAGATACTATTTCTGCGGTGGTTTGCGTCTCAATCGTGGAAAGTGCCTTGCAAGTAACGTTACTTGTCATAATTGTAATAAGCAGAGAAATTGACTAAGGTGTGCCGGTCTACTTCATTTTCTACTTCTGCATCCACTCACTCTTCTACTGTGGCTGTCATATCTGCCTCTTTCCAAGAACTATTACACGAGCTCCCGTGTATGTTTTTGTTTGTCTTATTCTCGTTCTACTGTCTATGGTGTAAGTGCTGCCGCGAAAACCGAGCCTGAACGCGCCGATAATGGGACCTGTGTTGCTGCATCATCTGGAACTGCTTATTATGCTGATAGGACCTTTGCTGGTGCCAAATCAATATCCAGATACTATTTCTGCGGTGGTTCGCGTCTCAATCGTGGACAGTGCCTTGCAAGTAACGTACCTTGTCATAATTGTAATAAGCAGGGACATTTTGCTAAGGTGCGCCAGTCTACTTCATTTTCTACTTCTGCATCCACTCACTCTTCTACTGTGGCTGTTATATCTGCCTCTTTCCCAAAACTATTACACGAGCTCCTGTGTATGTTTTGTTTTGTTTTATTCTCGTTTTCCCGTCTATGGTGTAAGTGCTGCCACGACATCCGAGCCTGATCGCTCCGATAATGAAAACTGTGCTGCTTCAACATCTGGAACTGCATATTATGCTGATAGGACCTCTGCTGCTGCCAAATCAAAATCCAGATACTATTTCTGCGGTGGTTTGCGTCTCAATCGTGGACAGTGCCTTGCAAGTAACGTTACTTGTCATAATTGTAATAAGCAGAGAAATTGACTAAGGTGTGCCGGTCTACTTTATTTTCTACTTCTGCATCCACTCACTCTTCTACTGTGGCTGTCATATCTGCCTCTTTCCCATAACTATTACACGAGCTCCCGTGTATGTTTTGGTTTGTCTTATTCTCGTTTTCCTGTCTATGGTGTAAGGGCTGCTACGACATCCGAGCCTGATCGCACCGATAATGGGAACTGTGCTGCTGCGACATCTTGAACTGCTTATTATGCTGATAGGACCTTTGCTCTGCCAAATCAAATTCAATATACTATATCTGCGATGGTTCGCGTCTCAATCGTGGACAGTGCCTTGCAAGTAACGATACTTGTAATAATTGTAAAAGGCAGGGACATTTTGCTTAGGTGTGCTGGTCTACTTCATTTTCTACTTCTGCATCCACTCACTCTTCTACTGTGGCTGTCATATCTGCCTTTTTCCCAGAACTATAACACGAGCTCCCGTGTATGTTTTGGTTTGTCTTATTCTCGTTTTCCTGTCTATGGTGTAAGTGCTGCCACGACATCCGAGCCTGATCGCACTGATAATGGGACCTGTGCTGCTGCATCCTTTGGAACTGCCTATTATGCTGATAGGACCTTTGCTGCTGCCAAATCAAAATCCAGATACAATTTCTGCGGTGGTTCGCGTCTCAATCGTGGACAGTGCCTTGCAAGTAACGTACCTTGTCATAATTGTAATAAGCAGGGACATTTTGCTAAGGTGCGCCAGTCTACTTCATTTTCTACTTCTGCATCCACTCACTCTTCTACTGTGGCTGTCATATCTGCCTCTTTCCCAAAACTATTACACGAGCTCCTGTGTATGTTTTGTTTTGTCTTATTCTCGTTTTCCCGTCTATGGTGTAAGTGCTGCCGCGACATCCGAGCCTGATCTCTCCGATAATGAAAACTGTGCTGCTTCAACATCTGGAACTGCTTATTATGCTGATAGGACCTCTGCTGCTGCCAAATCAAAATCCAGATACTATTTCTGCGGTGGTTTGCGTCTTAATCGTGGACAGTGCCTTGCAAGTAACGTTACTTGTCATAATTTTAATAAACAGGGACATTTTGCTAAGGTGTGCCGGTCTACTTCATTTTCTATTTCTGCATCCACTAAATCTTCTACTGTGGGTGTCATATCTGCCTCTTTCCCAGAACTATTACACGAGCTACCGTGTATGTTTTGGTTTGTCTAATTGTTGTTTTCCTGTCTATGGTGTAACTGCTGCTGCGTCATCCGAGCCTAATCGCTCCGATAATGGGACCTGTGCTGCTGCAACATCTGGAACTGCTTTTTATGCTGATAGGACCTTTGCTGCTGCCAAATCAAAATCCAGATACTATTTCTGCGGTGGTTCGCGTCTCAATTGTGGACAATGCCTTGCAAGTACCGTTAATTGTCATAATTGTAATAAGCAGGGACATTTTGCTAAGGTGTGCCGGTCTAACTCATTTTTTACTTTTGCCTCCACTAAATCTTCTACTCTGGCTGTCATATCTGCCTCTTTCCCAGAACTATTACACGAGCTCCCGTGTATGTTTTGGTTTGTCTTATTCTCGTTCTCCTGTCTATAGTGTAGGTGCTGCCGTGAAATCCGAGCCTGTTCGCACCGATAATGGGACCTGTGCTGCTGCAACATCTGGAACTGCTTATTATGCTGATAGGAACTTTGCTGGTGCCAAATCAAAATCCAGATACTATTTCTGCGGTGGTTCGCGTCTCAATCGTGGACAGTGCCTTGCAAGTCACGTAATATGTCATAATTTTAAAAAGCAGGGACATTTTGCTAAGGTGTGCCGCTCTACTTCATTTTCTATTTCTGCATCCACTCACTCTTCTTCTGTGGCTGTCATATCTGCCTCTTTCCTAGAACTATTACACGAGCTCCCGTGTATGTTTTGGTTTGTCTTATTCTCGTTTTATTGTCTATAGTGTAGGTTCTGCCGTGACATCCGAGCATGATTGCACCGATAATGGGACCTGTGCTGCTGCATCATTTGGAACTGCTTATTATGCTGATAGGACCTTTGCTGCTGCCAAATCAAAATCCAGATACTATTTCTGCGGTGGTTCGCGTCTCAATCGTGGACAGTGCCTTGCAAGTAACGTACCTTGTCATAATTGTAATAAGCAGAGAAATTTACTAAGGTGTGCCGGTCTACTTCATTTTCTACTCCTGCATCCACTCACTCTTCAACTGTGTCTGTCATATCTGCCTCTTTCCCAGAACTATTACACGAGCTCCCGTGTATGTTTTGGTTTGTCTTATTCTTGTTTTCCTGTCTATATTGGAGGTGCTGCCGCGACATCCGAGCCTGATCGCACAGATAATGGGACCTGTGCTGCTGCAACATCTGGAACTGCTTATTATGCTCATAGGACCTTTGCTGGTGCCAAATCAAAATCCAGATACTATTTCTGCGGTGGTTTGCGTCTCAATCGTAGACAGTGCCTTGCAAGTAACGTAACTTGTCATAATTTTAATAAACAGGGACATTTTGCTAAGGTGTGCCGGTCTACTTCATTTTCTACTTCTGCATCCAATCACTCTTCTACTGTGGGTGTCATATCTGCCTCTTTCCCAGAACTATTACACGAGCTACCGTGTATGTTTTGGTTTGTCTAATTCTTGTTTTCCTGTCTATGGTGTAACTGCTGCTGCGTCATCCGAGCCTAATCGCTCCGATAATGGGACCTGTGCTGCTGCAACATCTGGAACTGCTTTTTATGCTGATAGGACCTTTGCTGCTGCCAAATCAAAATCCAGATACTATTTCTGCGGTGGTTCGCGTCTCAATTGTGGACAATGCCTTGCAAGTACCGTTAATTGTCATAATTGTAATAAGCAGGGACATTTTGCTAAGGTGTGCCGGTCTACTTCATTTTTTACTTTTGCATCCACGAAATCTTCTACTCTGGCTGTCATATCTGCCTCTTTCCCAGAACTATTACACGAGCTCCCGTGTATGTTTTGGTTTGTCTTATTCTCGTTCTCCAGTCTATAGTGTAGGTGCTGCCGCGAAATCCGAGCCTGATCGCACCGATAATGGGACCTGTGCTGCTGCAACATCTGGAACTGCTTATTATGCTGATAGGACCTTTGCTGCTGCCAAATCAAAATCCAGATACTATTTCTGCGGTGGTTCGCGTCTCAATCGTGGACAGTGCCTTGCAAGTAACGTAACTTGTCATAATTTTAATAAGCAGGGACATTTTGCTAAGGTGTGCCGGTCTACTTCATTTTCTATTTCTGCATCCACTCACTCTTCTTCTGTGGCTGTCATATCTACCTCTTTCCTAGAACTATTACACGAGCTCCCGTGTATGTTTTGGTTTGTCTTATTCTCGTTTTCCTGTCTATAGTGTGAGTGCTGCCGCAAAATCCGAGCATGCTTGCACCGATAATGGGACCTGTGCTGCTGCATCATTTGGAACTGCTTATTATGCTGATAGGACCTTTGCTGCTGCCAAATCAAAATCCAGATACTATTTCTGCGGCGGTTCGCGTCTAAATCGTGGACAGTGCCTTGCAAGTAACGTACCTTGTCATAATTGTAATAAGCAGAGAAATTTACTAAGGTGTGCCGGTCTACTTCATTTTCTACTCCTGCATCCACTCACTCTTCAACTGTAGCTGTCATATCTGCCTCTTTCCCAGAACTATTACACGAGCTCCCGTGTATGTTTTGGTTTGTCTTATTCTCGTTTTCCTGTCTATATTGTAGGTGCTGCCGCGACATCCGAGCCTGATCGCACAGATAATGGGACCTGTGCTGCTGCAACATCTGGAACTGCTTATTATGCTGATAGGACCTTTGCTGGTGCCAAATCAAAATCCAGATACTATTTCTGCGGTGGTTCGCGTCTCGAACGTGGACAGTGCCTTGCAAGTAACGTACCTTGTCATAATTGTAATAAGCAGAGAAATTTACTAAGGTGTGCCGGTCTACTTCATTTTCTACTTCTGCATCCACTCACTCTTCAACTGTGGCTGTCATATCTACCTCTTTCCCAGAACTATTACACGAGCTCCCGTGTATGTTTTGGTTTGTCTTATTCTTGTTTTCCTGTCTATATTGGAGGTGCTGCGGCGACATCCGAGCCTGATCGCACAGATAATGGGACCTGTGCTGCTGCAACATCTGGAACTGCTTATTATGCTCATAAGACCTTTGCTGGTGCGAATCAAAATCCAGATACTATTTCTGCGGTGGTTTGCGTCTCAATCGTAGACAGTGCCTTGCAAGTAACGTAACTTGTCATAATTTTAATAAACAGGGACATTTTGCTAAGGTGTGCCGGTCTACTTCATTTTCTACTTCTGCATCCAATCACTCTTCTACTGTGGGTGTCATATCTGCCTCTTTCCCAGAACTATTACACGAGCTACCGTGTATGTTTTGGTTTGTCTAATTCTTGTTTTCCTGTCTATGGTGTAACTGCTGCTGCGTCATCCGAGCCTAATCGCTCCGATAATGGGACCTGTGCTGCTGCAACATCTGGAACTGCTTTTTATGCTGATAGGACCTTTGCTGCTGCCAAATCAAAATCCAGATACTATTTCTGCGGTGGTTCGCGTCTCAATTGTGGACAATGCCTTGCAAGTACCGTTAATTGTCATAATTGTAATAAGCAGGGACATTTTGCTAAGGTGTGCCGGTCTACTTCATTTTTTACTTTTGCATCCACTAAATCTTCTACTCTGGCTGTCATATCTGCCTCTTTCCCAGAACTATTACACGAGCTCCCGTGTATGTTTTGGTTTGTCTTATTCTCGTTCTCCTGTCTATAGTGTAGGTGCTGCCGCGAAATCCGAGCCTGATCGCACCGATAATGGAACCTGTGCTGCTGCAACATCTGGAACTGCTTATTATGCTGATAGGAACTTTGCTGGTGCCAAATCAAAATCCAGATACTATTTCTGCGGTGGTTCGCGTCTCAATCGTGGACAGTGCCTTGCAAGTCACGTAACATGTCATAATTTTAATAAGCAGGGACATTTTGCTAAGGTGTGCCGCTCTACTTCATTTTCTATTTCTGCATCCACTCACTCTTCTTCTGTGGCTGTCATATCTGCCTCTTTCCTAGAACTATTACACGAGCTCCCGTGTATGTTTTGGTTTGTCTTATTCTCGTTTTATTGTCTATAGTGTAGGTTCTGCCGTGACATCCGAGCCTGATAAAACCGATAATGGGACCTATGCTGCTGCATCCTTTGGAACTGCTTATTATGCTGATAGGACCTTTTCTGCTGCCAAGTCAAAATCCAAATACTATTTCAGCGGTGGTTCGCGTCTCAATCGTGGACAGTGCCTTGCAAGTAACGTTACTTGTCATAATTGTAATAAGCAGGGACGTTTTGCTAAGGTGTGCTGGTCTTCTTCATTTTCTACTTCCGCCTTCACTCACTCTTCTACTGTGGCTGTCATATCTGCCTCTTTCCCAGAACTATTACACGAGCTCCCGTGTATGTTTTGGTTTGTCTTATTCTTGTTTTCCTGTCTATATTGGAGGTGCTGCCGCGACATCCGAGCCTGATCGCACAGATAATGGGACCTGTGCTGCTGCAACATCTGGAACTGCTTATTATGCTCATAGGACCTTTGCTGGTGCCAAATCAAAATCCAGATACTATTTCTGCGGTGGTTTGCGTCTCAATCGTAGACAGTGCCTTGCAAGTAACGTAACTTGTCATAATTTTAATAAACAGGGACATTTTGCTAAGGTGTGCCGGTCTACTTCATTTTCTACTTCTGCATCCAATCACTCTTCTACTGTGGGTGTCATATCTGCCTCTTTCCCAGAACTATTACACGAGCTACCGTGTATGTTTTGGTTTGTCTAATTCTTGTTTTCCTGTCTATGGTGTAACTGCTGCTGCGTCATCCGAGCCTAATCGCTCCGATAATGGGACCTGTGCTGCTGCAACATCTGGAACTGCTTTTTATGCTGATAGGACCTTTGCTGCTGCCAAATCAAAATCCAGATACTATTTCTGCGGTGGTTCGCGTCTCAATTGTGGACAATGCCTTGCAAGTACCGTTAATTGTCATAATTGTAATAAGCAGGGACATTTTGCTAAGGTGTGCCGGTCTACTTCATTTTTTACTTTTGCATCCACTAAATCTTCTACTCTGGCTGTCATATCTGCCTCTTTCCCAGAACTATTACACGAGCTCCCGTGTATGTTTTGGTTTGTCTTATTCTCGTTCTCCTGTCTATAGTGTAGGTGCTGCCGCTAAATCCGAGCCTGATCGCACCGATAATGGGACCTGTGCTGCTGCAACATCTGGAACTGCTTATTATGCTGATAGGACCTTTGCTGGTGCCAAATCAAAATCCAGATACTATTTCTGCGGTGATTCGCGTCTCAATCGTGGACAGTGCCTTGCAAGTAACGTAACTTGTCATAATTTTAATAAGCAGGGACATTTTGCTAAGGTGTGCCGGTCTACTTCATTTTCTATTTCTGCATCCACTCACTCTTCTTCTGTGGCTGTCATATCTGCCTCTTTCCTAGAACTATTACACGAGCTCCCGTGTATGTTTTGGTTTGTCTTATTCTCGTTTTCCAGTCTATAGTGTGAGTGCTGCCGCAAAATCCGAGCATGATTGCACCGATAATGGGACCTGTGCTGCTGCATCATTTGGAACTGCTCATTATGCTGATAGGACCTTTGCTGCTGCCAAATCAAAATCCAGATACTATTTCTGCGGTGGTTCGCGTCTCAATCGTGGACAGTGCCTTGCAAGTAACGTACCTTGTCATAATTGTAATAAGCAGAGAAATTTACTATGGTGTGCCGGTCTACTTCATTTTCTACTCCTGCATCCACTCACTCTTTAACTGTAGCTGTCATATCTGCCTCTTTCCCAGAACTATTACACGAGCTCCCGTGTATGTTTTGGTTTGTCTTATTCTCGTTTTCCTGTCTATATTGTAGGTGCTGCCGCGACATCCGAGCCTGATCGCACAGATAATGGGATCTGTGCTGCTGCAACATCTGGAACTGCTTATTATGCTCATAGGACCTTTGCTGGTGCCAAATAAAAATCCAGATACTATTTCTGCGGTGGTTCGCGTCTCGAACGTGGACAGTGCCTTGCAAGTAACGTAACTTGTCATAATTTTAATAAGCAGGGACATTTTGCTAAGGTGTGCCGGTCTACTTCATTTTCTACTTCTGCATCCACTCACCCTTCTTCTGTAGCTGTCATATCTGCCACTTTCCTAGAACTATTACACGAGCTCCCGTGTATGTTTTGGTTTGTCTTATTCTCGTTTTCCTGTCTATAGTGTAAGTGCTGCGGCAAAATCCGAGCATGATTGCACCGATAATTGGACCTGTGCTGCTGCATCATTTGGAACTGCTTATTATGCTGATAGGACCTTTGCTGCTGCCAAATCAAAATCCAGATACTATTTCTGCGGTGGTTCGCGTCTCAATCGTGGACAGTGCCTTGCAAGTAACGTAACTTGTCATAATTGTAATAAGCAGGGACATTTTGCTAAGGTGTGCCGGTATACTTCATTTTCTACTTTTGCATTCAAACACTCTTTTACTGTGGCTGTCATATCTGCCTCTTTCCCAGAACTATTACACGAGCTCCCGTGTATGTTTTGGTTTGTCTTATTCTCGTTTCCCTGTTTATGGTGTCAGTGCTGCGGCGACATCCGAGCCTGATCGCACCGATAATGGGACCTGTGCTGCTGCAACATCTGGAACTGCTTATTATGCTTATAGGACCTTTGCTGCTGCCTAAATAAAATGCAGATACTATTTCTGCGGTGGTTCGCGTCTCAATCGTGGACAGTGCCTTGCAAGTAACGTACCTTGTCATAATTGTAATAAGCAGGGACATTTTGCTAAGGTGCGCCAGTCTACTTCATTTTCTACTTCTGCATCCACTCACTCTTCTACTGTGGCTGTCATATCTGCCTCTTTCCCAAAACTATTACACGAGCTCCTGTGTATGTTTTGTTTTGTCTTATTCTCGTTTTCCCGTCTATGGTGTAAGTGCTGCCGCGACATCCGAGCCTGATCGCTCCGATAATGAAAACTGTGCTGCTTCAACATCTGGAACTGCTTATTATGCTGATAGGACCTCTGCTGCTGCCAAATCAAAATCCAGATACTATTTCTGCGGTGGTTTGCGTCTCAATCGTGGACAGTGCCTTGCAAGTAACGTTACTTGTCATAATTTTAATAAACAGGGACATTTTGCTAAGGTGTGCCGGTCTACTTCATTTTCTACTTCTGCATCCAATCACTCTTCTACTGTGGCTGTCATATCTGCCTCTTTCCCAGAACTATTACACGAGCTACCGTGTATGTTTTGGTTTGTCTAATTCTTGTTTTCCTGTCTATGGTGTAACTGCTGCTGCGTCATCCGAGCCTAATCGCTCCGATAACGGGACCTGTGCTGCTGCAACATCTGGAACTGCTTTTTATGCTGATAGGACCTTTGCTGGTGCCAAATCAAAATCCAGATACTATTTCTGCGGTGGTTCGCGTCTCAATTGTGGACAATGCCTTGCAAGTACCGTTAATTGTCATAATTGTAATAAGCAGGGACATTTTGCTAAGGTGTGCCGGTCTCACTCATTTTTTACTTTTGCCTCCACTAAATCTTCTACTCTGGCTGTCATATCTGCCTCTTTCCCAGAACTATTACACGAGCTCCCGTGTATGTTTTGGTTTGTCTTATTCTCGTTCTCCTGTCTATAGTGTAGGTGCTGCCGCGAAATCCGAGCCTGATCGCACCGATAATGGGACCTGTGCTGCTGCAACATCTGGAACTGCTTATTATGCTGATAGGAACTTTGCTGGTGCCAAATCAAAATCCAGATACTATTTCTGCGGTGGTTCGCGTCTCAATCGTGGACAGTGCCTTGCAAGTCACGTAATATGTCATAATTTTAAAAAGCAGGGACATTTTGCTAAGGTGTGCCGCTCTACTTCATTTTCTATTTCTGCATCCACTCACTCTTCTTCTGTGGCTGTCATATCTGCCTCTTTCCTAGAACTATTACACGAGCTCCCGTGTATGTTTTGGTTTGTCTTATTCTCGTTTTCCTGTCTATAGTGTGAGTGCTGCCGCAAAATCCGAGCATGATTGCACCGATAATGGGACCTGTGCTGCTGCATCATTTGGAACTGCTTATTATGCTGATAGGACCTTTGCTGCTGCCAAATCAAAATCCAGATATTATTTCTGCGGTGGTTCGCGTCTCAATCGTGGACAGTGCCTTGCAAGTAACGTACCTTGTCATAATTGTAATAAGCAGAAAAATTTACTAAGGTGTGCCGGTCTACTTCATTTTCTACTCCTGCATCCACTCACTCTTCAACTGTGTCTGTCATATCTGCCTCTTTCCCAGAACTATTACACGAGCTCCCGTGTATGTTTTGGTTTGTCTTATTCTTGTTTTCCTGTCTATATTGGAGGTGCTGCCGCGACATCCGAGCCTGATCGCACAGATAATGGGACCTGTGCTGCTGCAACATCTGGAACTGCTTATTATGCTCATAGGACCTTTGCTGGTGCCAAATCAAAATCCAGATACTATTTCTGCGGTGGTTTGCGTCTCAATCGTAGACAGTGCCTTGCAAGTAACGTAACTTGTCATAATTTTAATAAACAGGGACATTTTGCTAAGGTGTGCCGGTCTACTTCATTTTCTACTTCTGCATCCAATCACTCTTCTACTGTGGGTGTCATATCTGCCTCTTTCCCAGAACTATTACACGAGCTACCGTGTATGTTTTGGTTTGTCTAATTCTTGTTTTCCTGTCTATGGTGTAACTGCTGCTGCGTCATCCGAGCCTAATCGCTCCGATAATGGGACCTGTGCTGCTGCAACATCTGGAACTGCTTTTTATGCTGATAGGACCTTTGCTGCTGCCAAATCAAAATCCAGATACTATTTCTGCGGTGGTTCGCGTCTCAATTGTGGACAATGCCTTGCAAGTACCGTTAATTGTCATAATTGTAATAAGCAGGGACATTTTGCTAAGGTGTGCCGGTCTACTTCATTTTCTACTCCTGCATCCACTCACTCTTCAACTGTGTCTGTCATATCTGCCTCTTTCCCAGAACTATTACACGAGCTCCCGTGTATGTTTTGGTTTGTCTTATTCTCGTTTTCCTGTCTATATTGTAGGTGCTGCCGCGACATCCGAGCCTGATCGCACAGATAATGGGACCTGTGCTGCTGCAACATCTGGAACTGCTTATTATGCTGATAGGACCTTTGCTGGTGCCAAATCAAAATCCAGATACTATTTCTGCGGTGGTTCGCGTCTCGAACGTGGACAGTGCCTTGCAAGTAACGTACCTTGTCATAATTGTAATAAGCAGAGAAATTTACTAAGGTGTGCCGGTCTACTTCATTTTCTACTTCTGCATCCACTCACTCTTCAACTGAGGCTGTCATATCTACCTCTTTCCCAGAACTATTACACGAGCTCCCGTGTATGTTTTGGTTTGTCTTATTCTTGTTTTCCTGTCTATATTGGAGGTGCTGCCGCGACATCCGAGCCTGATCGCACAGATAATGGGACCTGTGCTGCTGCAACATCTGGAACTGCTTATTATGCTCATAGGACCTTTGCTGGTGCCAAATCAAAATCCAGATACTATTTCTGCGGTGGTTTGCGTCTCAAACGTAGACAGTGCCTTGCAAGTAACGTAACTTGTCATAATTTTAATAAACAGGGACATTTTGCTAAGGTGTGCCGGTCTACTTCATTTTCTACTTCTGCATCCAATCACTCTTCTACTGTGGGTGTCATATCTGCCTCTTTCCCAGAACTATTACACGAGCTACCGTGTATGTTTTGGTTTGTCTAATTCTTGTTTTCCTGTCTATGGTGTAACTGCTGCTGCGTCATCCGAGCCTAATCGCTCCGATAATGGGACCTGTGCTGCTGCAACATCTGGAACTGCTTTTTATGCTGATAGGACCTTTGCTGCTGCCAAATCAAAATCCAGATACTATTTCTGCGGTGGTTCGCGTCTCAATTGTGGACAATGCCTTGCAAGTACCGTTAATTGTCATAATTGTAATAAGCAGGGACATTTTGCTAAGGTGTGCCGGTCTACTTCATTTTTTACTTTTGCATCCACTAAATCTTCTACTCTGGCTGTCATATCTGCCTCTTTCCCAGAACTATTACACGAGCTCCCGTGTATGTTTTGGTTTGTCTTATTCTCGTTCTCCTGTCTATAGTGTAGGTGCTGCCGCTAAATCCGAGCCTGATCGCACCGATAGTGGGACCTGTGCTGCTGCAACATCTGGAACTGCTTATTATGCTGATAGGACCTTTGCTGGTGCCAAATCAAAATCCAGATACTATTTCTGCGGTGATTCGCGTCTCAATCGTGGACAGTGCCTTGCAAGTCACGTAACATGTCATAATTTTAATAAGCAGGGACATTTTGCTAAGGTGTGCCGCTCTACTTCATTTTCTATTTCTGCATCCACTCACTCTTCTTCTGTGGCTGTCATATCTGCCTCTTTCCTAGAACTATTACACGAGCTCCCGTGTATGTTTTGGTTTGTCTTATTCTCGTTTTATTGTCTATAGTGTAGGTTCTGCCGTGACATCCGAGCCTGATAAAACCGATAATGGGACCTATGCTGCTGCATCCTTTGGAACTGCTTATTATGCTGATAGGACCTTTTCTGCTGCCAAGTCAAAATCCAAATACTATTTCAGCGGTGGTTCGCGTCTCAATCGTGGACAGTGCCTTGCAAGTAACGTTACTTGTCATAATTGTAATAAGCAGGGACGTTTTGCTAAGGTGTGCTGGTCTTCTTCATTTTCTACTTCCGCCTTCACTCACTCTTCTACTGTGGCTGTCATATCTGCCTCTTTCCCAGAACTATTACACGAGCTCCCGTGTATGTTTTGGTTTGTCTTATTCTTGTTTTCCTGTCTATATTGGAGGTGCTGCCGCGACATCCGAGCCTGATCGCACAGATAATGGGACCTGTGCTGCTGCAACATCTGGAACTGCTTATTATGCTGATAGGACCTTTGCTGCTGCCAAATCAAAATCCAGATACTATTTCTGCGGTGGTTCGCGTCTCAATCGTGGACAGTGCCTTGCAAGTAACGTACCTTGTCATAATTGTAATAAGCAGAGAAATTTACTAAGGTGTGCCGGTCTACTTCATTTTCTACTCCTGCATCCACTCACTCTTCAACTGTAGCTGTCATATCTGCCTCTTTCCCAGAACTATTACACGAGCTCCCGTGTATGTTTTGGTTTGTCTTATTCTCGTTTTCCTGTCTATATTGTAGGTGCTGCCGCGACATCCGAGCCTGATCGCACAGATAATGGGACCTGTGCTGCTGCAACATCTGGAACTGCTTATTATGCTGATAGGACCTTTGCTGGTGCCAAATCAAAATCCAGATACTATTTCTGCGGTGGTTCGCGTCTCGAACGTGGACAGTGCCTTGCAAGTAACGTACCTTGTCATAATTGTAATAAGCAGAGAAATTTACTAAGGTGTGCCGGTCTACTTCATTTTCTACTTCTGCATCCACTCACTCTTCAACTGTGGCTGTCATATCTACCTCTTTCCCAGAACTATTACACGAGCTCCCGTGTATGTTTTGGTTTGTCTTATTCTCGTTCTCCTGTCTATAGTGTAGGTGCTGCCGCTAAATCCGAGCCTGATCGCACCGATAGTGGGACCTGTGCTGCTGCAACATCTGGAACTGCTTATTATGCTGATAGGACCTTTGCTGGTGCCAAATCAAAATCCAGATACTATTTCTGCGGTGATTCGCGTCTCAATCGTGGACAGTGCCTTGCAAGTCACGTAACATGTCATAATTTTAATAAGCAGGGACATTTTGCTAAGGTGTGCCGCTCTACTTCATTTTCTATTTCTGCATCCACTCACTCTTCTTCTGTGGCTGTCATATCTGCCTCTTTCCTAGAACTATTACACGAGCTCCCGTGTATGTTTTGGTTTGTCTTATTCTCGTTTTATTGTCTATAGTGTAGGTTCTGCCGTGACATCCGAGCCTTATAAAACCGATAATGGGACCTATGCTGCTGCATCCTTTGGAACTGCTTATTATGCTGATAGGACCTTTTCTGCTGCCAAGTCAAAATCCAAATACTATTTCAGCGGTGGTTCGCGTCTCAATCGTGGACAGTGCCTTGCAAGTAACGTTACTTGTCATAATTGTAATAAGCAGGGACGTTTTGCTAAGGTGTGCTGGTCTTCTTCATTTTCTACTTCCGCCTTCACTCACTCTTCTACTGTGGCTGTCATATCTGCCTCTTTCCCAGAACTATTACACGAGCTCCCGTGTATGTTTTGGTTTGTCTTATTCTTGTTTTCCTGTCTATATTGGAGGTGCTGCCGCGACATCCGAGCCTGATCGCACAGATAATGGGACCTGTGCTGCTGCAACATCTGGAACTGCTTATTATGCTCATAGGACCTTTGCTGGTGCGAAATCAAAATCCAGATACTATTTCTGCGGTGGTTTGCGTCTCAATCGTAGACAGTGCCTTGCAAGTAACGTAACTTGTCATAATTTTAATAAACAGGGACATTTTGCTAAGGTGTGCCGGTCTACTTCATTTTCTACTTCTGCATCCAATCACTCTTCTACTGTGGGTGTCATATCTGCCTCTTTCCCAGAACTATTACACGAGCTACCGTGTATGTTTTGGTTTGTCTAATTCTTGTTTTCCTGTCTATGGTGTAACTGCTGCTGCGTCATCCGAGCCTAATCGCTCCGATAATGGGACCTGTGCTGCTGCAACATCTGGAACTGCTTTTTATGCTGATAGGACCTTTGCTGCTGCCAAATCAAAATCCAGATACTATTTCTGCGGTGGTTCGCGTCTCAATTGTGGACAATGCCTTGCAAGTACCGTTAATTGTCATAATTGTAATAAGCAGGGACATTTTGCTAAGGTGTGCCGGTCTACTTCATTTTTTACTTTTGCATCCACTAAATCTTCTACTCTGGCTGTCATATCTGCCTCTTTCCCAGAACTATTACACGAGCTCCCGTGTATGTTTTGGTTTGTCTTATTCTCGTTCTCCTGTCTATAGTGTAGGTGCTGCCGCTAAATCCGAGCCTGATCGCACCGATAATGGGACCTGTGCTGCTGCAACATCTGGAACTGCTTATTATGCTGATAGGACCTTTGCTGGTGCCAAATCAAAATCCAGATACTATTTCTGCGGTGGTTTGCGTCTCAATCGTAGACAGTGCCTTGCAAGTAACGTAACTTGTCATAATTTTAATAAACAGGGACATTTTGCTAAGGTGTGCCGGTCTACTTCATTTTCTACTTCTGCATCCAATCACTCTTCTACTGTGGGTGTCATATCTGCCTCTTTCCCAGAACTATTACACGAGCTACCGTGTATGTTTTGGTTTGTCTAATTCTTGTTTTCCTGTCTATGGTGTAACTGCTGCTGCGTCATCCGAGCCTAATCGCTCCGATAATGGGACCTGTGCTGCTGCAACATCTGGAACTGCTTTTTATGCTGATAGGACCTTTGCTGCTGCCAAATCAAAATCCAGATACTATTTCTGCGGTGGTTCGCGTCTCAATTGTGGACAATGCCTTGCAAGTACCGTTAATTGTCATAATTGTAATAAGCAGGGACATTTTGCTAAGGTGTGCCGGTCTACTTCATTTTTTACTTTTGCATCCACTAAATCTTCTACTCTGGCTGTCATATCTGCCTCTTTCCCAGAACTATTACACGAGCTCCCGTGTATGTTTTGGTTTGTCTTATTCTCGTTCTCCTGTCTATAGTGTAGGTGCTGCCGCTAAATCCGAGCCTGATCGCACCGATAGTGGGACCTGTGCTGCTGCAACATCTGGAACTGCTTATTATGCTGATAGGACCTTTGCTGGTGCCAAATCAAAATCCAGATACTATTTCTGCGGTGATTCGCGTCTCAATCGTGGACAGTGCCTTGCAAGTCACGTAACATGTCATAATTTTAATAAGCAGGGACATTTTGCTAAGGTGTGCCGCTCTACTTCATTTTCTATTTCTGCATCCACTCACTCTTCTTCTGTGGCTGTCATATCTGCCTCTTTCCTAGAACTATTACACGAGCTCCCGTGTATGTTTTGGTTTGTCTTATTCTCGTTTTATTGTCTATAGTGTAGGTTCTGCCGTGACATCCGAGCCTGATAAAACCGATAATGGGACCTATGCTGCTGCATCCTTTGGAACTGCTTATTATGCTGATAGGACCTTTTCTGCTGCCAAGTCAAAATCCAAATACTATTTCAGCGGTGGTTCGCGTCTCAATCGTGGACAGTGCCTTGCAAGTAACGTTACTTGTCATAATTGTAATAAGCAGGGACGTTTTGCTAAGGTGTGCTGGTCTTCTTCATTTTCTACTTCCGCCTTCACTCACTCTTCTACTGTGGCTGTCATATCTGCCTCTTTCCCAGAACTATTACACGAGCTCCCGTGTATGTTTTGGTTTGTCTTATTCTTGTTTTCCTGTCTATATTGGAGGTGCTGCCGCGACATCCGAGCCTGATCGCACAGATAATGGGACCTGTGCTGCTGCAACATCTGGAACTGCTTATTATGCTGATAGGACCTTTGCTGCTGCCAAATCAAAATCCAGATACTATTTCTGCGGTGGTTCGCGTCTCAATCGTGGACAGTGCCTTGCAAGTAACGTACCTTGTCATAATTGTAATAAGCAGAGAAATTTACTAAGGTGTGCCGGTCTACTTCATTTTCTACTCCTGCATCCACTCACTCTTCAACTGTAGCTGTCATATCTGCCTCTTTCCCAGAACTATTACACGAGCTCCCGTGTATGTTTTGGTTTGTCTTATTCTCGTTTTCCTGTCTATATTGTAGGTGCTGCCGCGACATCCGAGCCTGATCGCACAGATAATGGGACCTGTGCTGCTGCAACATCTGGAACTGCTTATTATGCTGATAGGACCTTTGCTGGTGCCAAATCAAAATCCAGATACTATTTCTGCGGTGGTTCGCGTCTCGAACGTGGACAGTGCCTTGCAAGTAACGTACCTTGTCATAATTGTAATAAGCAGAGAAATTTACTAAGGTGTGCCGGTCTACTTCATTTTCTACTTCTGCATCCACTCACTCTTCAACTGTGGCTGTCATATCTACCTCTTTCCCAGAACTATTACACGAGCTCCCGTGTATGTTTTGGTTTGTCTTATTCTCGTTCTCCTGTCTATAGTGTAGGTGCTGCCGCTAAATCCGAGCCTGATCGCACCGATAGTGGGACCTGTGCTGCTGCAACATCTGGAACTGCTTATTATGCTGATAGGACCTTTGCTGGTGCCAAATCAAAATCCAGATACTATTTCTGCGGTGATTCGCGTCTCAATCGTGGACAGTGCCTTGCAAGTCACGTAACATGTCATAATTTTAATAAGCAGGGACATTTTGCTAAGGTGTGCCGCTCTACTTCATTTTCTATTTCTGCATCCACTCACTCTTCTTCTGTGGCTGTCATATCTGCCTCTTTCCTAGAACTATTACACGAGCTCCCGTGTATGTTTTGGTTTGTCTTATTCTCGTTTTATTGTCTATAGTGTAGGTTCTGCCGTGACATCCGAGCCTGATAAAACCGATAATGGGACCTATGCTGCTGCATCCTTTGGAACTGCTTATTATGCTGATAGGACCTTTTCTGCTGCCAAGTCAAAATCCAAATACTATTTCAGCGGTGGTTCGCGTCTCAATCGTGGACAGTGCCTTGCAAGTAACGTTACTTGTCATAATTGTAATAAGCAGGGACGTTTTGCTAAGGTGTGCTGGTCTTCTTCATTTTCTACTTCCGCCTTCACTCACTCTTCTACTGTGGCTGTCATATCTGCCTCTTTCCCAGAACTATTACACGAGCTCCCGTGTATGTTTTGGTTTGTCTTATTCTTGTTTTCCTGTCTATATTGGAGGTGCTGCCGCGACATCCGAGCCTGATCGCACAGATAATGGGACCTGTGCTGCTGCAACATCTGGAACTGCTTATTATGCTCATAGGACCTTTGCTGGTGCGAAATCAAAATCCAGATACTATTTCTGCGGTGGTTTGCGTCTCAATCGTAGACAGTGCCTTGCAAGTAACGTAACTTGTCATAATTTTAATAAACAGGGACATTTTGCTAAGGTGTGCCGGTCTACTTCATTTTCTACTTCTGCATCCAATCACTCTTCTACTGTGGGTGTCATATCTGCCTCTTTCCCAGAACTATTACACGAGCTACCGTGTATGTTTTGGTTTGTCTAATTCTTGTTTTCCTGTCTATGGTGTAACTGCTGCTGCGTCATCCGAGCCTAATCGCTCCGATAATGGGACCTGTGCTGCTGCAACATCTGGAACTGCTTTTTATGCTGATAGGACCTTTGCTGCTGCCAAATCAAAATCCAGATACTATTTCTGCGGTGGTTCGCGTCTCAATTGTGGACAATGCCTTGCAAGTACCGTTAATTGTCATAATTGTAATAAGCAGGGACATTTTGCTAAGGTGTGCCGGTCTACTTCATTTTTTACTTTTGCATCCACTAAATCTTCTACTCTGGCTGTCATATCTGCCTCTTTCCCAGAACTATTACACGAGCTCCCGTGTATGTTTTGGTTTGTCTTATTATCGTTCTCCTGTCTATAGTGTAGGTGCTGCCGCTAAATCCGAGCCTGATCGCACCGATAATGGGACCTGTGCTGCTGCAACATCTGGAACTGCTTATTATGCTGATAGGACCTTTGCTGGTGCCAAATCAAAATCCAGATACTATTTCTGCGGTGATTCGCGTCTCAATCGTGGACAGTGCCTTGCAAGTAACGTAACTTGTCATAATTTTAATAAGCAGGGACATTTTGCTAAGGTGTGCCGGTCTACTTCATTTTCTATTTCTGCATCCACTCACTCTTCTTCTGTGGCTGTCATATCTGCCTCTTTCCTAGAACTATTACACGAGCTCCCGTGTATGTTTTGGTTTGTCTTATTCTCGTTTTCCAGTCTATAGTGTGAGTGCTGCCGCAAAATCCGAGCATGCTTGCACCGATAATGGGACCTGTGCTGCTGCATCATTTGGAACTGCTTATTATGCTGATAGGACCTTTGCTGCTGCCAAATCAAAATCCAGATACTATTTCTGCGGTGGTTCGCGTCTCAATCGTGGACAGTGCCTTGCAAGTAACGTACCTTGTCATAATTGTAATAAGCAGAGAAATTTACTATGGTGTGCCGGTCTACTTCATTTTCTACTCCTGCATCCACTCACTCTTTAACTGTAGCTGTCATATCTGCCTCTTTCCCAGAACTATTACACGAGCTCCCGTGTATGTTTTGGTTTGTCTTATTCTCGTTTTCCTGTCTATATTGTAGGTGCTGCCGCGACATCCGAGCCTGATCACACAGATAATGGGATCTGTGCTGCTGCAACATCTGGAACTGCTTATTATGCTCATAGGACCTTTGCTGGTGCCAAATCAAAATCCAGATACTATTTCTGCGGTGGTTCGCGTCTCGAACGTGGACAGTGCCTTGCAAGTAACGTAACTTGTCATAATTTTAATAAGCAGGGACATTTTGCTAAGGTGTGCCGGTCTACTTCATTTTCTACTTCTGCATCCACTCACTCTTCTTCTGTAGCTGTCATATCTGCCACTTTCCTAGAACTATTACACGAGCTCCCGTGTATGTTTTGGTTTGTCTTATTCTCGTTTTCCTGTCTATAGTGTAAGTGCTGCGGCAAAATCCGAGCATGATTGCACCGATAATTGGACCTGTGCTGCTGCATCATTTGGAACTGCTTATTATGCTGATAGGACCTTTGCTGCTGCCAAATCAAAATCCAGATACTATTTCTGCGGTGGTTCGCGTCTCAATCGTGGACAGTGCCTTGCAAGTAACGTAACTTGTCATAATTGTAATAAGCAGGGACATTTTGCTAAGGTGTGCCGGTATACTTCATTTTCTACTTTTGCATTCAAACACTCTTTTACTGTGGCTGTCATATCTGCCTCTTTCCCAGAACTATTACACGAGCTCCCGTGTATGTTTTGGTTTGTCTTATTCTCGTTTCCCTGTTTATGGTGTCAGTGCTGCGGCGACATCCGAGCCTGATCGCACCGATAATGGGACCTGTGCTGCTGCAACATCTGGAACTGCTTATTATGCTTATAGGACCTTTGCTGCTGCCTAAATAAAATGCAGATACTATTTCTGCGGTGGTTCGCGTCTCAATCGTGGACAGTGCCTTGCAAGTACCGTTAATTGTCATAATTGTAATAAGCAGGGACATTTTGCTACGGTGTGCCGGTCTACTTCATTTTTTACTTTTGCATCCACTAAATCTTCTACTCTGGCTGTCATATCTGCCTCTTTCCCAGAACTATTACACGAGCTCCCGTGTATGTTTTGGTTTGTCTTATTCTCGTTCTCCTGTCTATAGTGTAGGTGCTGCCGCGAAATCCGAGCCTGATCGCACCGATAATGGGACCTCTGCTGCTGCAACATCTGGAACTGCTTATTATGCTGATAGGACCTTTGCTGCTGCCAAATCAAAATCCAGATACTATTTCTGCGGTGGTTCGCGTCTCAATCGTGGACAGTGCCTTGCAAGTAACGTAACTTGGCATAATTGTAATAAGCAGGGACATTTTGCTAAGCTGTGCCGGTCTACTTCATTTTTTACTTTTGCATCCACTAAATCTTCTACTGTGGCTGTCATATCTGCCTCTTTCCCAGAACTATTACACGAGCGCCCGTGTAAGTTTTGGTTTGTCTTATTCTCGTTTTCCTGTCTATATTGTAGGTGCTGCCGCGACATCCGAGCCTGATCGCACAGATAATGGGACCTGTGCTGCTGCAACATCTGGAACTGCTTATTATGCTGATAGGACCTTTGCTGGTGCCAAATCAAAATCCAGATACTATTTCTGCGGTGGTTCGCGTCTCAATCGTGGACAGTGCCTTGCAAGTAACGTAACTTGTCATAATTGTAATAAGCAGGGACATTTTGCTAAGGTGTGCCGGTATACTTCATTTTCTACTTTTGCATTCAAACACTCTTTTACTGTAGCTGTCATATCTGCCTCTTTTCCAGAACTATTACACGAGCTCCCGTGTATGTTTTGGTTTGTCTTATTCTCGTTTCCCTGTTTATGGTGTCAGTACTGCCGCGACATCCGAGCCTGATCGCACCGATAATGGGACCTGTGCTGCTGCATCATCTGGAACTGCCTATTATGCTGATAGGACCTTTGATGCTACCAAATCAAAATCCAGATACTATTTCTGCGTTGTTTCACGTCTCAATCGTGGACAGTGCCTTGCAAGAAACGTTACTTGTCATGATTGTATTAAGCAGGGGCATTTTGCTAAGGTGTGCCGGTGTACTTCATTTTCTACTTCTGCATCCACTCACTCTTCTACTGTGGCTGTCATATCTGCCTCTTTTCCATAACTATTACACGAGCTTCCGTGTATGTTTTGGTTTGTCTTATTCTCGTTTTCCTGTCTATGGTGTAAGGGCTGCTACGACATCCGAGCCTGAACGCACCGATAATGGGACCTGTGCTGCTGCATCATCTGGAACTGCCTATTATGCTGATAGGACCTTTGCTGCTACCAAATCAAAATCAAGATACTATTTCTGCGGTGGTTCGCGTCTCAATCGTAGACGGTGCCTTGCAAGTAACGTAACTTGTCGTAATTTTAATAAGCAGGGACATTTTGCTAAGGTGTGCCGGTCTACTTCATTTTCTTCTTTTGCATCCACTCACTCTTCTACTGTGGGTGTCATATCTGCCTCTTTCCTAGAACTATTACACGAGCTCCCGTGTATGTTTTGGTTTGCCTTATTCTTGTTTTTCTGTCTATGGTGTAACTGCTGCTGCGTCATCCGAGCCTAATCGCTTCGATAATGGGATCTATGCTGCTGCAACATCTGGAACTGCTTACTTTGCTGATAGGACCTTTGCTGCTGCCAAATCTAAATCCAGATAATATTTCTGCGGTGATTCGCGTCTCAATTGTGGACAGTGCCTTGCAAGTAACGTTACTTGTCATAATTGTAAAAGGCAGGGACATTTTGCTTAGGTGTGCTGGTCTACTTCATTTTCTACTTCTGCATCCACTCACTCTTCTACTGTGGCTGTCATATCTGCCTCTTTCCCAGAACTATAACACGAGCTCTCGTGTATGTTTTGGTTTGTCTTCTTCTCGTTTTCCTGTCTATGGTGTAAGTGCTGCCGCGACATCCGAGCCTGATCGCACTGATAATGGGGCCTGTGCTGCTGCATCATCTGGAACTGCTTATTATGCTGATAGGACCTTTGCTGCTGCCAAATCAAAATCCAGATACTATTTCTGCGGTGGTTCGCGTCTCAATCGTGCACAGAGCCTTGCAAGTAACGTTACTTGTCATAATTGTAATAAGCAGGGACATTTTGCTAAGGTGTGCCGGTCTACTTCATTTTCTACTTCTGCATCCACTCACTCTTCTACTGTGGCTGTCATATCTGCCTCTTTCCCAGAACTATTACACGAGCTCCCGTGTATGTTTTGGTTTGTCTTATTCTCGTTTTCCTGTCTATAGTGTAGGTGCTGCCGCGACATCCGAGCCTGATCGCACCGATAATGGGACCTGTGCTGCTGCAACATCTGGAACTGCTTATTATGCTGATAGGACCTTTGCTGCTGCTAAATCCAAATCCAGATACTATTTCTGCGGTGGTTTGCGTCTCAATCGTGGACAGTGCCTTGCAAGTAACGTAACTTGTCATAATTTTAATAAGCAGGGACATTTTGCTAAGGTGTGCCGGTCTACTTCATTTTCTATTTCTGCATCCACTCACTCTTCTTCTGTGGCTGTCATATCTGCCTCTTTCCTAGAACTATTACACGAGCTCCCGTGTATGTTTTGGTTTGTCTTATTCTCATTTTCCTGTCTATAGTGTGAGTGCTGCCGCAAAATCCGAGCATGATTGCACCGATAATGGGACCTGTGCTGCTGCATCATTTGGAACTGCTTATTATGCTGATAGGACCTTTGCTGGTGCCAAATCAAAATCCAGATACTATTTCTGCGGTGGTTCGCGTCTCAATCGTGGACAGTGCCTTGCAAGTAACGTACCTTGTCATAATTGTAATAAGCAGAGAAATTTACTAAGGTGTGCCGGTCTACTTCATTTTCTACTTCTGCATCCAATCACTCTTCTACTGTGGCTGTCATATCTGCCTCTTTCCCAGAACTATTACACGAGCTACCGTGTATGTTTTGGTTTGTCTAATTCCTGTTTTCCTGTCTATGGTGTAACCGCTGCTGCGTCATCCGGGCCTAATCGCTCCGATAATGGGACCTGTGCTGCTGCAACATCTGGAACTGCTTTTTATGCTGATAGGACCTTTGCTGGTGCCAAATCAAAATCCAGATACTATTTCTGCGGTGGTTCGCGTCTCAATCGTGGACAGTGCCTTGCAAGTAACGTACCTTGTCATAATTGTAATAAGCAGGGACATTTTGCTAAGGTGCGCCAGTCTACTTCATTTTCTACTTCTGCATCCACTCACTCTTCTACTGTGGCTGTCATATCTGCCTCTTTCCCAAAACTATTACACGAGCTCCTGTGTATGTTTTGTTTTGTCTTATTCTCGTTTTCCCGTCTATGGTGTAAGTGCTGCCACGACATCCGAGCCTGATCGCTCCGATAATGAAAACTGTGCTGCTTCAACATCTGGAACTGCTTATTATGCTGATAGGACCTCTACTGCTGCCAAATCAAAATCCAGATACTATTTCTGCGGTGGTTTGCGTCTCAATCGTGGACAGTGCCTTGCAAGTAACGTTACTTGTCATAATTGTAATAAGCAGAGAAATTGACTAAGGTGTGCCGGTCTACTTCATTTTCTACTCCTGCATCCACTCACTCTTCAACTGTGGCTGTCATATCTGCCTCTTTCCCAGAACTATTACACGAGCTACCGTGTATGTTTTGGTTTGTCTTATTCTCGTTTTCCTGTCTATGGTGTAAGTGCTGCCGCGACATCCGAACCTGATCGCACCGATAATGGGACCTGTGCTGCTGCATCCTTTGGAACTGCCTATTATGCTGATAGGACCTTTGCTCTGCCAAATCAAATTCAAGATACTATTTCTGCGGTGGTTTGCGTCTCAATCGTGGACAGTGCCTTGCAAGTAACGTTACTTGTCATAATTGTAAAAGGCAGGGACATTTTGCTTAGGTGTGCTGGTCTACTTCATTTTCTACTTCTGCATCCACTCACTCTTCTACTGTGGCTGTCATATCTGCCTCTTTCCAAGAACTATTACACGAGCTCCCGTGTATGTTTTGGTTTGTCTTATTCTCGTTTTCCTGTCTATGGTGTAAGTGCTGCCGCGACATCCGAGCCTGATCGCACCGATAATGGGACCTGTGCTGCTGCATCCTTTGGAACTGCCTATTATGCTGATAGGACCTTTGCTGCTGCCAAATCAAAATCCAGATGCTATTTCTGCGGAGCTTTGCGTCTCAATCGTGGACAGTGCCTTGCAAGTAACGTTACTTGTCATGATTGTAATAAGCAGGGACATTTTGCTAAGGTGTGCCGGTCTACTTCATTTTCTACTTTTGCATTCACTCACTCTTTTACTGTGGCTGTCATATCTGCCTCTTTCCCAGAACTATTACACGAGCTCCCGTGTATGTTTTGGTTTGTCTTATTCTCGTTTTCCTGTCTATGGTGTAAGTGCTGCCACGAAATCTGAGCCTGATCGCACCGATAATGGGACCTGTGCTGCTTCGACATCTGGAACTGCTTATTATGCTGATAGGACCTTTGCTGGTGCCAAATCAAAATCCAGATACTATTTCTGCGGTGGTTCGCGTCTCAATCGTGGACAGTGCCTTGCAAGTAACGTTACTTGTCATAATTGTAAAAGGCAGGGACATTTTGCTTAGGTGTGCTGGTCTACTTCATTTTCTACTTCTGCATCCACTCACTCTTCTACTGTGGCTGTCATATCTGTCTCTTTCCAAGAACTATTACACGAGCTCCCGTGTATGTTTTGGTTTGTCTTATTCTCGTTTTCCTGTCTATGGTGTAAGTGCTGCCGCGACATCCGAGCCTGATCGCACCGATAATGGGACCTGTGCTGCTGCATCCTTTGGAACTGCCTATTATGCTGATAGGACCTTTGCTGCTGCCAAATCAAAATCCAGATGCTATTTCTGCGGAGCTTTGCGTCTCAATCGTGGACAGTGCCTTGCAAGTAACGTTACTTGTCATGATTGTAATAAGCAGGGACATTTTGCTAAGGTGTGCCGGTCTACTTCATTTTCTACTTTTGCATTCACTCACTCTTTTACTGTGGCTGTCATATCTGCCTCTTTCCCAGAACTATTACACGAGCTCCCGTGTATGTTTTGGTTTGTCTTATTCTCGTTTTCCTGTCTATGGTGTAAGTGCTGCCACGAAATCTGAGCCTGATCGCACCGATAATGGGACCTGTGCTGCTTCGACATCTGTAACTGCTTATTATGCTGATAGGACCTTTGCTGGTGCCAAATCAAAATCCAGATACTATTTCTGCGGTGTTTCGCGTCTCAATCGTGGACAGTGCCTTGCAAGTAACGTACCTTGTCATAATTGTAATAAGCAGGGACATTTTGCTAAGGTGCGCCAGTCTACTTCATTTTCTACTTCTGCATCCACTCACTCTTCTACTGTGGCTGTCATATCTGCCTCTTTCCCAAAACTATTACACGAGCTCCTGTGTATGTTTTGTTTTGTCTGATTCTCGTTTTCCCGTCTATGGTGTAAGTGCTGCAACGACATCCGAGCCTGATCGCTCCGATAATGGAAACTGTGCTGCTTCAACATCTGGAACTGCTTATTATGCTGATAGGACCTCTGCTGCTGCCAAATCAAAATCCAGATACTATTTCTGCGGTGGTTTGCGTCTCAATCGTGGACAGTGCCTTGCAAGTAACGTAACTTGTCATAATTTTAATAAACAGGGACATTTTGCTAAGGTTCCCGGTCTACTTCATTTTCTACTTCTGCATCCAATCACTCTTCTACTGTGGGTGTCATATCTGCCTCTTTCCCTCGAACTATTACACGAGCTACCGTGTATGTTTTGGTTTGTCTAATTCTTGTTTTCCTGTCTATGGTGTAACTGCTGCTGCGTCATCCCAGCCTAATCGCTCTGATAATGGGACCTGTGCTGCTGCAACATCTGGAACTGCTTTTTATGCTGATAGGACCTTTTCTGCTGCCAAATCAAAATCCAGATACTATTTCTGCGGTGGTTCGCGTCTCAATTGTGGACAATGCCTTGCAAGTAACGTTACTTGTCATAATTGTAATAAGCAGGGACATTTTGCTAAAGTGTGCCGGTCTACTTCATTTTCTACTTTTGCATCCACTAAATCTTCTATTCTGGCTGTCATATCTGCCTCTTTCCCAGAACTATTACACGAGCTCCCGTGTATGTTTTGGTTTGTCTAATTCTTGTTTTTCTGTCTATGGTGTAACTGCTGCTGCGTCATCCGAGCCTAATCGCTCCGATAATGGGACCTGTGCTGCCGCAACATCTGGAACTGCTTTTTATGCTGATAGGACCTTTGTTGCTGCCAAATCAAAATCCAGATACTATTTCTGCGGTGGTTCGCGTCTCAATTGTGGACAATGCCTTGCAAGTACCGTTAATTGTCATAATTGTAATAAGCAGGGACATTTTGCTAAGGTGTGCCAGTCTACTTCATTTTTTACTTTTGCATCCACTAAATCTTCTACTCTGGCTGTCATATCTGCCTCTTTCCCAGAACTATTACACGAGCGCCCATGTAAGTTTTGGTTTGTCTTATTCTCGTTTTCCTGTCTATATTGTAGGTGCTGCCGCGACATCCGAGCCTGATCGCACAGATAATGGGACCTGTGCTGCTGCAACATCTGGAACTGCTTATTATGCTGATAGGACCTTTGCTGGTGCCAAATCAAAATCCAGATACTATTTCTGCGGTGGTTCGCGTCTCAATCGTGGACAGTGCCTTGCAAGTAACGTAACTTGTCATAATTGTAATAAGCAGGGACATTTTGCTAAGGTGTGCCGGTGTACTTCATTTTCTACTTCTGCATCCACTCAGTCTTCTACTGTGGCTGTCATATCTGCCTCTTTCCCATAACTATTACACGAGCTCCCGTGTATGTTTTGGTTTGTCTTATTCTCGTTTTCCTGTCTATGGTGTAAGGGCTGCTACGACATCCAAGCCTGAACGCACCGATAATGGGACCTATGCTGCTGCATCATCTGGAACTGCCTATTATGCTGATAGGACCTTTGCTGCTACTAAATCAAAATCCAGATACTATTTCTGCGGTGGTTCGCGTCTCAATCGTAGACAGTGCCTTGCAAGTAACGTAACTTGTCATAATTTTAATAAGCAGGGACATTTTGCTAAGGTGTGCCGGTCTACTTCATTTTCTTCTTCTGCATCCACTCACTCTTCTACTGTGGGTGTCATATCTGCCTCTTTCCTAGACCTATTACACGAGCTCCCGTGTATGTTTTGGTTTGTCTTATACTTGTTTTCCTGTCTATGGTGTAACTGCTGCTGCGTCATCCGAGCCTAATTGCTCCGATAATGGGATCTATGCTGCTGCAACATCTGGAACTGCTTATTATGCTGATAGGACCTTTGCTGCTGCCAAATCAAAATCCAGATAATATTTCAGCGGTGGTTCGCGTCTCAATTGTGGACAGTGCCTTGCAAGTAACGTTACCTGTCATAATTGTATTACCAGGGACATTTTGCTAAGGTGTGCCTGTCTACTTCATTTTCTACTTTTGCATCCACTTACTCTTCCACTCTGGCTGTCATATCTGCCTCTTTCCCAGAACTATTACACGAGCTCCCGTGTATGTTTTGGTTTGTCTTATTCTCGTTTTCCTGTCTATGGTGTAAGTGCTGCCCCAACTTCCGAGCCTGATCGCACCGATAATGAGACCTGTGCTGCTGCGACATCTTGAACTACTTATTATGCTGATAGGACCTGGGCTCTGCCAAATCAAATTCAAGATACTATTTCTGCGGTGGTTCGCGTCTCAATCGTGGACAGTGCCTTGCAAGTAACGTTACTTGTCATAATTGTAAAAGGCAGGGACGTTTTGCTTAGGTGTGCTGGTCTACTTCATTTTCTACTTCTGCATCCACTCACTCTTCTACTGTGGCTGTCATATCTGCCTCTTTCCCAGAACTATAACACGAGCTCCCGTGTATGTTTTGGTTTGTCTTATTCTCGTTTTCCTGTTTATGGTGTAAGTGCTGCCGCGACATCCGAGCCTGATCGCACTGATAATGGGGCCTGTACTGCTGCATCATCTGGAACTGCTTATTATGCTGATAGGACCTTTGCTGCTGCCAAATCAAAATCCAGATACTATTTCTGCGGTGGTTCGCGTCTCAATCGTGCACAGTGCCTTGCAAGTAACGTTACTTTTCCTAATTGTAATAAGCAGGGACATTTTGCTAAGGTGTGCCGGTCTACTTCATTTTCTCTTCTGCATCCACTCACTCTTCTACTGTGGCAGTCATATCTGCCTCTTTCCAAGAACTATTACACGAGCTCCCGTGTATGTTTTGGTTTGTCTTATTCTCGTTTTCCTGTCTATGGTGTAAGTGCTGCCGCGACATCCGAATTTGATCGCACCGATAATGGGACCTGTGCTGCTGCATCCTTTGGAACTGCCTATTATGCTGATAGGACCTTTGCTGCTGCCAAATCAAAATCCAGATGCTATTTCTGCGGTGGTTTGCGTCTCAATCGTGGACAGTGCCTTGCAAGTAACGTAACTTGTCATGATTGTAATAAGCAGGGACATTTTGCTAAGGTGTGCCGGTCTACTTCATTTTCTACTTTTGCATTCACTCACTCTTTTACTGTGGCTGTCATATCTGCCTCTTTCCCAGAACTATTACATGAGCTCCCATGTATGTTTTGGTTTGTCTTATTCTCGTTTTCCTGTCTATGGTGTAAGTGCTGCCACGACATCCGAGCCTGATCGCACCGATAATGGGACCTGTGCTGCTGCGACATCTGGAACTGCTTATTATGCTGATAGGACCTTTGCTTGTGCCAAATCAAAATCCAGATACTATTTCTGCGGTGGTTCGCGTCTCAATCGTGGACAGTGCCTTGCAAGTAACGTTACTTGTCATAATTGTAATAAGCAGGGACATTTTGTTAAGGTGTGCCGGTCTACTTCATTTTCTCCTTCTGAATCCACTTACTCTTCTACTGTGGCTGTCATATCTGCCTCTTTCCTAGAACTATAACACGAGCTTCAGTGTATGTTTTAGGTTGTCTTATTCTCGTTTTCCTGTCTATGGTGTAAGTGCTGCCCCGACATCCGAGCCTGATGACAAGGATAATGGGGCTTGTGCTGCTGCATCATCTGGAACTGCTTATTATGCTGATAGGACCTCTGCTGCTGCCAAATCAAAATGAAGTACTATTTCTGCGGAGGTTTGCGTCTCAATCGTGGACATGGCCTTGCAACTAACGTTACTTGTCATAATTGTAATAAGCAGGGACATTTTGCTAAGGTGTGCCGGTCTACTTCATTTTCTACTTCTGCATCCACTCACTCTTCTACTGTGGCTGTCATATCTGCCTCTTTCCCAAAACTATTACACGAGCTCCTGTGTATGTTTTGTTTTGTCTTATTCTCGTTTTCCCGTCTATGGTGTAAGTGCTGCCACGAAATCCGAGCCTGATCGCTCCGATAATGAAAACTGTGCTGCTTCAACATCTGGAACTGCTTATTATGCTGATAGGACCTCTGCTGCTGCCAAATCAAAATCCAGATACTATTTCTGCGGTGGTTTGCGTCTCAATCGTGGACAGTGCCTTGCAAGTAACGTTACTTGTCATAATTGTAATAAGCAGAGAAATTGACTAAGGTGTGCCGGTCTACTTCATTTTCTACTTCTGCATCCACTCACTCTTCTACTGTGGCTGTCATATCTGCCTCTTTCCAAGAACTATTACACGAGCTCCCGTGTATGTTTTTGTTTGTCTTATTCTCGTTCTACTGTCTATGGTGTAAGTGCTGCCGCGAAAACCGAGCCTGAACGCGCCGATAATGGGACCTGTGCTGCTGCATCATCTGGAACTGCTTATTATGCTGATAGGACCTTTGCTGGTGCCAAATCAATATCCAGATACTCTTTCTGTGATGATTCGCGTCTCAATCGTGGACAGTGCCTTGCAAGTAACGTACCTTGTCATAATTGTAATAAGCAGGGACATTTTGCTAAGGTGCGCCAGTCTACTTCATTTTCTACTTCTGCATCCACTAAATCTTCTACTCTGGCTGTCATATCTGCCTCTTTCCCAGAACTATTACACGAGCTCCCGTGTAAGTTTTGGTTTGTCTTATTCTCGTTTTCCTGTCTATATTGTAGGTGCTGCCGCGACATCCGAGCCTGATCGCACAGATAATGGGACCTGTGCTGCTGCAACATCTGGAACTGCTTATTATGCTGATAGGACCTTTGCTGGCGCCAAATCAAAATTCAGATACTATTTCTGCGGTGGTTCGCGTCTCAATCGTGGACAGTGCCTTGCAAGTAACGTAACTTGTCATAATTGTAATAAGCAGGGACATTTTGCTAAGGTGCGCCAGTCTACTTCATTTTCTACTTCTGCATCCACTAAATCTTCTACTCTGGCTGTCATATCTGCCTCTTTCCCAGAACTATTACACGAGCTCCCGTGTAAGTTTTGGTTTGTCTTATTCTCGTTTTCCTGTCTATATTGTAGGTGCTGCCGCGACATCCGAGCCTGATCGCACAGATAATGGGACCTGTGCTGCTGCAACATCTGGAACTGCTTATTATGCTTATAGGACCTTTGCTGCTGCCTAAATAAAATGCAGATACTATTTCTGCGGTGGTTCGCGTCTCAATCGTAGACAGTGCCTTGCAAGAAACATTACTTGTCATGATTGTAATAAGCAGGGGCATTTTGCTAAGGTGTGCCGGTGTACTTCATTTTCTACTTCTGCATCCACTCACCCTTCTACTGTGGCTGTCATATCTGCCTCTTTCCCATAACTATTACACGAGCTCCCGTGTATGTTTTGGTTTGTCTTATTCTCGTTTTCCTGTCTATGGTGTAAGGGCTGCTACGACATCCAAGCCTGAACGCACAGATAATGGGACCTGTGCTGCTGCAACATCTGGAACTGCCTATTATGCTGATAGGACCTTTGCTGCTACTAAATCAAAATCCAGATACTATTTCTGCGGTGGTTCGCGTCTCAATCGTAGACAGTGCCTTGCAAGTAACGTAACTTGTCATAATTTTAATAAGCAGGGACATTTTGCTAAGGTGTGCCGGTCTACTTCATTTTCTTCTTCTGCATCCACTCACTCTTCTACTGTGGGTGTCATATCTCCCTCTTTCCTAGAACTATTACACGAGCTCCCGTGTATGTTTTGGTTTGTCTTATACTTGTTTTCCTGTCTATGGTGTAACTGCTGCTGCGTCATCCGAGCCTAATTGCTCCGATAATGGGATCTATGCTGCTGCAACATCTGGAACTGCTTATTATGCTGATAGGACCTTTGCTGCTGCCAAATCAAAATCCAGATAATATTTCAGCGGTGGTTCGCGTCTCAATTGTGGACAGTGCCTTGCAAGTAACGTTACCTGTCATAATTGTATTACCAGGGACATTTTGCTAAGGTGTGCCGGTCTACTTCATTTTCTACTTTTGCATCCACTAACTCTTCCACTCTGGCTGTCATATCTGCCTCTTTCCCAGAACTATTACACGAGCTCCCGTGTATGTTTTGGTTTGTCTTATTCTCGTTTTCCTGTCTATGGTGTAAGTGCTGCCCCAACTTCCGAGCCTGATCGCACCGATAATGAGACCTGTGCTGCTGCGACATCTTGAACTACTTATTATGCTGATAGGACCTGGGCTCTGCCAAATCAAATTCAAGATACTATTTCTGCGGTGGTTCGCGTCTCAATCGTGGACAGTGCCTTGCAAGTAACGTTACTTGTCATAATTGTAAAAGGCAGGGACGTTTTGCTTAGGTGTGCTGGTCTACTTCATTTTCTACTTCTGCATCCACTCACTCTTCTACTGTGGCTGTCATATCTGCCTCTTTCCCAGAACTATTACACGAGCTCCCGTGTATGTTTTGGTTTGTCTTATTCTCGTTTTCCTGTCTATGGTGTAAGTGCTGCCACGACATCTGAGCCTGATCGCACCGATAATGGAACCTGTGCTGCTGCGACATCTGGAACTGCTTATTATGCTGATAGGACCTTTGCTGGTGCCAAATCAAAATCCAGATACTATTTCTGCGGTGGTTCGCGTCTCAATCGTGCACAGTGCCTTGCAAGTAACGTTACTTGTCATAATTGTAATAAGCAGGGACATTTTGCTAAGGTGTGGCGGTCTACTTCATTTTCTCTTCTGCATCCACTCACTCTTCTACTGTGGCTGTCATATCTGCCTCTTTCCAAGAAATATTACACGAGCTCCTGTGTATGTTTTGGTTTGTCTTATTCTCGTTTTCCTGTCTATGGTGTAAGGTCTGCCGCGACATCCGAACCTGATCGCACCGATAATGTGACATGTGCTGCTGCATCCTTTGGAACTGCCTATTATGCTGATAGGACCTTTGCTGCTGCCAAATCAAAATCCAGATGCTATTTCTGCGGTGGTTTGCGTCTAAATCGTGGACAGTGCCTTGCAAGTAACGTAACTTGTCATGATTGTAATAAGCAGGGACATTTTGCTAAGGTGTGCCGGTCTACTTCATTTTCTACTTTTGCATTCACTCACTCTTTTACTGTGGCTGTCATATCTGCCTCTTTTCCAGAACTATTACACGAGCTCCCGTGTATGTTTTGGTTTGTCTTATTCTCGTTTTCCTGTCTATGGTGTAAGTGCTGCCACGACATCCGAGCCTGATCGCACCGATAATGGGACCTGTGCTGCTGCGACATCTGGAACTGCTTATTATGCTGATAGGACCTTTGCTGGTGCCAAATCAAAATCCAGATACTATTTCTGCGGTGGTTCGCGTCTCAATCGTGCACAGTGCCTTGCAAGTAACGTTACTTGTCATAATTGTAATAAGCAGGGACATTTTGCTAAGGTGTGCCGGTCTACTTCATTTTCTCTTCTGCATCCACTCACTCTTCTACTGTGGCTGTCATATCTGCCTCTTTCCAAGAACTATTACACGAGCTCCCGTGTATGTTTTGTTTTGTCTTATTCTCGTTTTCCCGTCTATGGTGTAAGTGCTGCCACGAAATCCAAGCCTGATCGCTCCGATAATGAAAACTGTGCTGCTTCAACATCTGGAACTGCTTATTATGCTGATAGGACCTCTGCTGCTGCCAAATCAAAATCCAGATACTATTTCTGCGGTGGTTTGCGTCTCAATCGTGGACAGTGCCTTGCAAGTAACGTTACTTGTCATAATTGTAATAAGCAGAGAAATTGACTAAGGTGTGCCGGTCTACTTCATTTTCTACTTCTGCATCCACTCACTCTTCTACTGTGGCTGTCATATCTGCCTCTTTCCAAGAACTATTACACGAGCTCCCGTGTATGTTTTTGTTTGTCTTATTCTCGTTCTACTGTCTATGGTGTAAGTGCTGCCGCGAAAACCGAGCCTGAACGCGCCGATAATGGGACCTGTGCTGCTGCATCATCTGGAACTGCTTATTATGCTGATAGGACCTTTGCTGGTGCCAAATCAATATCCAGATACTATTTCTGCGGTGGTTCGCGTCTCAATCGTGGACAGTGCCTTGCAAGTAACGTACCTTGTCATAATTGTAATAAGCAGGGACATTTTGCTAAGGTGCGCCAGTCTACTTCATTTTCTACTTCTGCATCCACTCACTCTTCTACTGTGGCTGTTATATCTGCCTCTTTCCCAAAACTATTACACGAGCTCCTGTGTATGTTTTGTTTTGTTTTATTCTCGTTTTCCCGTCTATGGTGTAAGTGCTGCCACGACATCCGAGCCTGATCGCTCTGATAATGAAAACTGTGCTGCTTCAACATCTGGAACTGCATATTATGCTGATAGGACCTCTGCTGCTGCCAAATCAAAATCCAGATACTATTTCTGCGGTGGTTTGCGTCTCAATCGTGGACAGTGCCTTGCAAGTAACGTTACTTGTCATAATTGTAATAAGCAGAGAAATTGACTAAGGTGTGCCGGTCTACTTTATTTTCTACTTCTGCATCCACTCACTCTTCTACTGTGGCTGTCATATCTGCCTCTTTCCCATAACTATTACACGAGCTCCCGTGTATGTTTTGGTTTGTCTTATTCTCGTTTTCCTGTCTATGGTGTAAGGGCTGCTACGACATCCGAGCCTGATCGCACCGATAATGGGAACTGTGCTGCTGCGACATCCTGAACTGCTTATTATGCTGATAGGACCTTTGCTCTGCCAAATCAAATTCAATATACTATTTCTGCGATGGTTCGCGTCTCAATCGTGGACAGTGCCTTGCAAGTAACGATACTTGTAATAATTGTAAAAGGCAGGGACATTTTGCTTAGGTGTGCTGGTCTACTTCATTTTCTACTTCTGCATCCACTCACTCTTCTACTGTGGCTGTCATATCTGCCTTTTTCCCAGAACTATAACACGAGCTCCCGTGTATGTTTTGGTTTGTCTTATTCTCGTTTTCCTGTCTATGGTGTAAGTGCTGCCACGACATCCGAGCCTGATCGCACTGATAATGGGACCTGTGCTGCTGCATCCTTTGGAACTGCCTATTATGCTGATAGGACCTTTGCTGCTGCCAAATCAAAATCCAGATACAATTTCTGCGGTGGTTCGCGTCTCAATCGTGGACAGTGCCTTGCAAGTAACGTACCTTGTCATAATTGTAATAAGCAGGGACATTTTGGTAAGGTGCGCCAGTCTACTTCATTTTCTACTTCTGCATCCACTCACTCTTCTACTGTGGCTGTCATATCTGCCTCTTTCCCAAAACTATTACACGAGCTCCTGTGTATGTTTTGTTTTGTCTTATTCTCGTTTTCCCGTCTATGGTGTAAGTGCTGCCGCGACATCCGAGCCTGATCTCTCCGATAATGAAAACTGTGCTGCTTCAACATCTGGAACTGCTTATTATGCTGATAGGACCTCTGCTGCTGCCAAATCAAAATCCAGATACTATTTCTGCGGTGGTTTGCGTCTTAATCGTGGACAGTGCCTTGCAAGTAACGTTACTTGTCATAATTTTAATAAACAGGGACATTTTGCTAAGGTGTGCCGGTCTACTTCATTTTCTATTTCTGCATCCACTAAATCTTCTACTGTGGGTGTCATATCTGCCTCTTTCCCAGAACTATTACACGAGCTACCGTGTATGTTTTGGTTTGTCTAATTCTTGTTTTCCTGTCTATGGTGTAACTGCTGCTGCGTCATCCGAGCCTAATCGCTCCGATAATGGGACCTGTGCTGCTGCAACATCTGGAACTGCTTTTTATGCTGATAGGACCTTTGCTGCTGCCAAATCAAAATCCAGATACTATTTCTGCGGTGGTTTGCGTCTCAATTGTGGACAATGCCTTGCAAGTACCGTTAATTGTCATAATTGTAATAAGCAGGGACATTTTGCTAAGGTGTGCCGGTCTAACTCATTTTTTACTTTTGCCTCCACTAAATCTTCTACTCTGGCTGTCATATCTGCCTCTTTCCCAGAACTATTACACGAGCTCCCGTGTATGTTTTGGTTTGTCTTATTCTCGTTCTCCTGTCTATAGTGTAGGTGCTGCCGTGAAATCCGAGCCTGTTCGCACCGATAATGGGACCTGTGCTGCTGCAACATCTGGAACTGCTTATTATGCTGATAGGAACTTTGCTGGTGCCAAATCAAAATCCAGATACTATTTCTGCGGTGGTTCGCGTCTCAATCGTGGACAGTGCCTTGCAAGTCACGTAATATGTCATAATTTTAAAAAGCAGGGACATTTTGCTAAGGTGTGCCGCTCTACTTCATTTTCTATTTCTGCATCCACTCACTCTTCTTCTGTGGCTGTCATATCTGCCTCTTTCCTAGAACTATTACACGAGCTCCCGTGTATGTTTTGGTTTGTCTTATTCTCGTTTTATTGTCTATAGTGTAGGTTCTGCCGTGACATCCGAGCCTGATAAAACCGATAATGGGACCTATGCTGCTGCATCCTTTGGAACTGCTTATTATGCTGATAGGACCTTTTCTGCTGCCAAGTCAAAATCCAAATACTATTTCAGCGGTGGTTCGCGTCTCAATCGTGGACAGTGCCTTGCAAGTAACGTTACTTGTCATAATTGTAATAAGCAGGGACGTTTTGCTAAGGTGTGCTGGTCTTCTTCATTTTCTACTTCCGCCTTCACTCACTCTTCTACTGTGGCTATCATATCTGCCTCTTTCCCAGAACTATTACACGAGCTCCCGTGTATGTTTTGGTTTGTCTTATTCTTGTTTTCCTGTCTATATTGGAGGTGCTGCCGCGACATCCGAGCCTGATCGCACAGATAATGGGACCTGTGCTGCTGCAACATCTGGAACTGCTTATTATGCTCATAGGACCTTTGCTGGTGCCAAATCAAAATCCAGATACTATTTCTGCGGTGGTTTGCGTCTCAATCGTAGACAGTGCCTTGCAAGTAACGTAACTTGTCATAATTTTAATAAACAGGGACATTTTGCTAAGGTGTGCCGGTCTACTTCATTTTCTACTTCTGCATCCAATCACTCTTCTACTGTGGGTGTCATATCTGCCTCTTTCCCAGAACTATTACACGAGCTACCGTGTATGTTTTGGTTTGTCTAATTCTTGTTTTCCTGTCTATGGTGTAACTGCTGCTGCGTCATCCGAGCCTAATCGCTCCGATAATGGGACCTGTGCTGCTGCAACATCTGGAACTGCTTTTTATGCTGATAGGACCTTTGCTGCTGCCAAATCAAAATCCAGATACTATTTCTGCGGTGGTTCGCGTCTCAATTGTGGACAATGCCTTGCAAGTACCGTTAATTGTCATAATTGTAATAAGCAGGGACATTTTGCTAAGGTGTGCCGGTCTACTTCATTTTTTACTTTTGCATCCACTAAATCTTCTACTCTGGCTGTCATATCTGCCTCTTTCCCAGAACTATTACACGAGCTCCCGTGTATGTTTTGGTTTGTCTTATTCTCGTTCTCCTGTCTATAGTGTAGGTGCTGCCGCTAAATCCGAGCCTGATCGCACCGATAATGGGACCTGTGCTGCTGCAACATCTGGAACTGCTTATTATGCTGATAGGACCTTTGCTGGTGCCAAATCAAAATCCAGATACTATTTCTGCGGTGATTCGCGTCTCAATCGTGGACAGTGCCTTGCAAGTAACGTAACTTGTCATAATTTTAATAAGCAGGGACATTTTGCTAAGGTGTGCCGGTCTACTTCATTTTCTATTTCTGCATCCACTCACTCTTCTTCTGTGGCTGTCATATCTGCCTCTTTCCTAGAACTATTACACGAGCTCCCGTGTATGTTTTGGTTTGTCTTATTCTCGTTTTCCAGTCTATAGTGTGAGTGCTGCCGCAAAATCCGAGCATGCTTGCACCGATAATGGGACCTGTGCTGCTGCATCATTTGGAACTGCTTATTATGCTGATAGGACCTTTGCTGCTGCCAAATCAAAATCCAGATACTATTTCTGCGGTGGTTCGCGTCTCAATCGTGGACAGTGCCTTGCAAGTAACGTACCTTGTCATAATTGTAATAAGCAGAGAAATTTACTATGGTGTGCCGGTCTACTTCATTTTCTACTCCTGCATCCACTCACTCTTTAACTGTAGCTGTCATATCTGCCTCTTTCCCAGAACTATTACACGAGCTCCCGTGTATGTTTTGGTTTGTCTTATTCTCGTTTTCCTGTCTATATTGTAGGTGCTGCCGCGACATCCGAGCCTGATCGCACAGATAATGGGATCTGTGCTGCTGCAACATCTGGAACTGCTTATTATGCTCTTAGGACCTTTGCTGGTGCCAAATCAAAATCCAGATACTATTTCTGCGGTGGTTCGCGTCTCGAACGTGGACAGTGCCTTGCAAGTAACGTAACTTGTCATAATTTTAATAAGCAGGGACATTTTGCTAAGGTGTGCCGGTCTACTTCATTTTCTACTTCTGCATCCACTCACTCTTCTTCTGTAGCTGTCATATCTGCCACTTTCCTAGAACTATTACACGAGCTCCCGTGTATGTTTTGGTTTGTCTTATTCTCGTTTTCCTGTCTATAGTGTAAGTGCTGCGGCAAAATCCGAGCATGATTGCACCGATAATTGGACCTGTGCTGCTGCATCATTTGGAACTGCTTATTATGCTGATAGGACCTTTGCTGCTGCCAAATCAAAATCCAGATACTATTTCTGCGGTGGTTCGCGTCTCAATCGTGGACAGTGCCTTGCAAGTAACGTAACTTGTCATAATTGTAATAAGCAGGGACATTTTGCTAAGGTGTGCCGGTATACTTCATTTTCTACTTTTGCATTCAAACACTCTTTTACTGTGGCTGTCATATCTGCCTCTTTCCCAGAACTATTACACGAGCTCCCGTGTATGTTTTGGTTTGTCTTATTCTCGTTTCCCTGTTTATGGTGTCAGTGCTGCGGCGACATCCGAGCCTGATCGCACCGATAATGGGACCTGTGCTGCTGCAACATCTGGAACTGCTTATTATGCTTATAGGACCTTTGCTGCTGCCTAAATAAAATGCAGATACTATTTCTGCGGTGGTTCGCGTCTCAATCGTGGACAGTGCCTTGCAAGTAACGTACCTTGTCATAATTGTAATAAGCAGGGACATTTTGCTAAGGTGCGCCAGTCTACTTCATTTTCTACTTCTGCATCCACTCACTCTTCTACTGTGGCTGTCATATCTGCCTCTTTCCCAAAACTATTACACGAGCTCCTGTGTATGTTTTGTTTTGTCTTATTCTCGTTTTCCCGTCTATGGTGTAAGTGCTGCCGCGACATCCGAGCCTGATCGCTCCGATAATGAAAACTGTGCTGCTTCAACATCTGGAACTGCTTATTATGCTGATAGGACCTCTGCTGCTGCCAAATCAAAATCCAGATACTATTTCTGCGGTGGTTTGCGTCTCAATCGTGGACAGTGCCTTGCAAGTAACGTTACTTGTCATAATTTTAATAAACAGGGACATTTTGCTAAGGTGTGCCGGTCTACTTCATTTTCTACTTCTGCATCCAATCACTCTTCTACTGTGGCTGTCATATCTGCCTCTTTCCCAGAACTATTACACGAGCTACCGTGTATGTTTTGGTTTGTCTAATTCTTGTTTTCCTGTCTATGGTGTAACTGCTGCTGCGTCATCCGAGCCTAATCGCTCCGATAACGGGACCTGTGCTGCTGCAACATCTGGAACTGCTTTTTATGCTGATAGGACCTTTGCTGGTGCCAAATCAAAATCCAGATACTATTTCTGCGGTGGTTCGCGTCTCAATTGTGGACAATGCCTTGCAAGTACCGTTAATTGTCATAATTGTAATAAGCAGGGACATTTTGCTAAGGTGTGCCGGTCTCACTCATTTTTTACTTTTGCCTCCACTAAATCTTCTACTCTGGCTGTCATATCTGCCTCTTTCCCAGAACTATTACACGAGCTCTTGTGTATGTTTTGGTTTGTCTTATTCTCGTTCTCCTGTCTATAGTGTAGGTGCTGCCGCGAAATCCGAGCCTGATCGCACCGATAATGGGACCTGTGCTGCTGCAACATCTGGAACTGCTTATTATGCTGATAGGAACTTTGCTGGTGCCAAATCAAAATCCAGATACTATTTCTGCGGTGGTTCGCGTCTCAATCGTGGACAGTGCCTTGCAAGTCACGTAATATGTCATAATTTTAAAAAGCAGGGACATTTTGCTAAGGTGTGCCGCTCTACTTCATTTTCTATTTCTGCATCCACTCACTCTTCTTCTGTGGCTGTCATATCTGCCTCTTTCCTAGAACTATTACACGAGCTCCCGTGTATGTTTTGGTTTGTCTTATTCTCGTTTTCCTGTCTATAGTGTGAGTGCTGCCGCAAAATCCGAGCATGATTGCACCGATAATGGGACCTGTGCTGCTGCATCATTTGGAACTGCTTATTATGCTGATAGGACCTTTGCTGCTGCCAAATCAAAATCCAGATACTATTTCTGCGGTGGTTCGCGTCTCAATCGTGGACAGTGCCTTGCAAGTAACGTACCTTGTCATAATTGTAATAAGCAGAAAAATTTACTAAGGTGTGCCGGTCTACTTCATTTTCTACTCCTGCATCCACTCACTCTTCAACTGTGTCTGTCATATCTGCCTCTTTCCCAGAACTATTACACGAGCTCCCGTGTATGTTTTGGTTTGTCTTATTCTTGTTTTCCTGTCTATATTGGAGGTGCTGCCGCGACATCCGAGCCTGATCGCACAGATAATGGGACCTGTGCTGCTGCAACATCTGGAACTGCTTATTATGCTCATAGGACCTTTGCTGGTGCCAAATCAAAATCCAGATACTATTTCTGCGGTGGTTTGCGTCTCAATCGTAGACAGTGCCTTGCAAGTAACGTAACTTGTCATAATTTTAATAAACAGGGACATTTTGCTAAGGTGTGCCGGTCTACTTCATTTTCTACTTCTGCATCCAATCACTCTTCTACTGTGGGTGTCATATCTGCCTCTTTCCCAGAACTATTACACGAGCTACCGTGTATGTTTTGGTTTGTCTAATTCTTGTTTTCCTGTCTATGGTGTAACTGCTGCTGCGTCATCCGAGCCTAATCGCTCCGATAATGGGACCTGTGCTGCTGCAACATCTGGAACTGCTTTTTATGCTGATAGGACCTTTGCTGCTGCCAAATCAAAATCCAGATACTATTTCTGCGGTGGTTCGCGTCTCAATTGTGGACAATGCCTTGCAAGTACCGTTAATTGTCATAATTGTAATAAGCAGGGACATTTTGCTAAGGTGTGCCGGTCTACTTCATTTTTTACTTTTGCATCCACGAAATCTTCTACTCTGGCTGTCATATCTGCCTCTTTCCCAGAACTATTACACGAGCTCCCGTGTATGTTTTGGTTTGTCTTATTCTCGTTCTCCTGTCTATAGTGTAGGTGCTGCCGCGAAATCCGAGCCTGATCGCACCGATAATGGGACCTGTGCTGCTGCAACATCTGGAACTGCTTATTATGCTGATAGGACCTTTGCTGCTGCCAAATCAAAATCCAGATACTATTTCTGCGGTGGTTCGCGTCTCAATCGTGGACAGTGCCTTGCAAGTAACGTAACTTGTCATAATTTTAATAAGCAGGGACATTTTGCTAAGGTGTGCCGGTCTACTTCATTTTCTATTTCTGCATCCACTCACTCTTCTTCTGTGGCTGTCATATCTGCCTCTTTCCTAGAACTATTACACGAGCTCCCGTGTATGTTTTGGTTTGTCTTATTCTCGTTTTCCTGTCTATAGTGTGAGTGCTGCCGCAAAATCCGAGCATGCTTGCACCGATAATGGGACCTGTGCTGCTGCATCATTTGGAACTGCTTATTATGCTGATAGGACCTTTGCTGCTGCCAAATCAAAATCCAGATACTATTTCTGCGGTGGTTCGCGTCTCAATCGTGGACAGTGCCTTGCAAGTAACGTACCTTGTCATAATTGTAATAAGCAGAGAAATTTACTAAGGTGTGCCGGTCTACTTCATTTTCTACTCCTGCATCCACTCACTCTTCAACTGTAGCTGTCATATCTGCCTCTTTCCCAGAACTATTACACGAGCTCCCGTGTATGTTTTGGTTTGTCTTATTCTCGTTTTCCTGTCTATATTGTAGGTGCTGCCGCGACATCCGAGCCTGATCGCACAGATAATGGGACCTGTGCTGCTGCAACATCTGGAACTGCTTATTATGCTGATAGGACCTTTGCTGGTGCCAAATCAAAATCCAGATACTATTTCTGCGGTGGTTCGCGTCTCGAACGTGGACAGTGCCTTGCAAGTAACGTACCTTGTCATAATTGTAATAAGCAGAGAAATTTACTAAGGTGTGCCGGTCTACTTCATTTTCTACTTCTGCATCCACTCACTCTTCAACTGTGGCTGTCATATCTACCTCTTTCCCAGAACTATTACACGAGCTCCCGTGTATGTTTTGGTTTGTCTTATTCTTGTTTTCCTGTCTATATTGGAGGTGCTGCCGCGACATCCGAGCCTGATCGCACAGATAATGGGACCTGTGCTGCTGCAACATCTGGAACTGCTTATTATGCTCATAGGACCTTTGCTGGTGCCAAATCAAAATCCAGATACTATTTCTGCGGTGGTTTGCGTCTCAATCGTAGACAGTGCCTTGCAAGTAACGTAACTTGTCATAATTCTAATAAACAGGGACATTTTGCTAAGGTGTGCCGGTCTACTTCATTTTCTACTTCTGCATCCAATCACTCTTCTACTGTGGGTGTCATATCTGCCTCTTTCCCAGAACTATTACACGAGCTACCGTGTATGTTTTGGTTTGTCTAATTCTTGTTTTCCTGTCTATGGTGTAACTGCTGCTGCGTCATCCGAGCCTAATCGCTCCGATAATGGGACCTGTGCTGCTGCAACATCTGGAACTGCTTTTTATGCTGATAGGACCTTTGCTGCTGCCAAATCAAAATCCAGATACTATTTCTGCGGTGGTTCGCGTCTCAATTGTGGACAATGCCTTGCAAGTACCGTTAATTGTCATAATTGTAATAAGCAGGGACATTTTGCTAAGGTGTGCCGGTCTACTTCATTTTTTACTTTTGCATCCACTAAATCTTCTACTCTGGCTGTCATATCTGCCTCTTTCCCAGAACTATTACACGAGCTCCCGTGTATGTTTTGGTTTGTCTTATTCTCGTTCTCCTGTCTATAGTGTAGGTGCTGCCGCTAAATCCGAGCCTGATCGCACCGATAGTGGGACCTGTGCTGCTGCAACATCTGGAACTGCTTATTATGCTGATAGGACCTTTGCTGGTGCCAAATCAAAATCCAGATACTATTTCTGCGGTGATTCGCGTCTCAATCGTGGACAGTGCCTTGCAAGTCACGTAACATGTCATAATTTTAATAAGCAGGGACATTTTGCTAAGGTGTGCCGCTCTACTTCATTTTCTATTTCTGCATCCACTCACTCTTCTTCTGTGGCTGTCATATCTGCCTCTTTCCTAGAACTATTACACGAGCTCCCGTGTATGTTTTGGTTTGTCTTATTCTCGTTTTATTGTCTATAGTGTAGGTTCTGCCGTGACATCCGAGCCTGATAAAACCGATAATGGGACCTATGCTGCTGCATCCTTTGGAACTGCTTATTATGCTGATAGGACCTTTTCTGCTGCCAAGTCAAAATCCAAATACTATTTCAGCGGTGGTTCGCGTCTCAATCGTGGACAGTGCCTTGCAAGTAACGTTACTTGTCATAATTGTAATAAGCAGGGACGTTTTGCTAAGGTGTGCTGGTCTTCTTCATTTTCTACTTCCGCCTTCACTCACTCTTCTACTGTGGCTGTCATATCTGCCTCTTTCCCAGAACTATTACACGAGCTCCCGTGTATGTTTTGGTTTGTCTTATTCTTGTTTTCCTGTCTATATTGGAGGTGCTGCCGCGACATCCGAGCCTGATCGCACAGATAATCGGACCTGTGCTGCTGCAACATCTGGAACTGCTTATTATGCTCATAGGACCTTTGCTGGTGCGAAATCAAAATCCAGATACTATTTCTGCGGTGGTTTGCGTCTCAATCGTAGACAGTGCCTTGCAAGTAACGTAACTTGTCATAATTTTAATAAACAGGGACATTTTGCTAAGGTGTGCCGGTCTACTTCATTTTCTACTTCTGCATCCAATCACTCTTCTACTGTGGGTGTCATATCTGCCTCTTTCCCAGAACTATTACACGAGCTACCGTGTATGTTTTGGTTTGTCTAATTCTTGTTTTCCTGTCTATGGTGTAACTGCTGCTGCGTCATCCGAGCCTAATCGCTCCGATAATGGGACCTGTGCTGCTGCAACATCTGGAACTGCTTTTTATGCTGATAGGACCTTTGCTGCTGCCAAATCAAAATCCAGATACTATTTCTGCGGTGGTTCGCGTCTCAATTGTGGACAATGCCTTGCAAGTACCGTTAATTATCATAATTGTAATAAGCAGGGACATTTTGCTAAGGTGTGCCGGTCTACTTCATTTTTTACTTTTGCATCCACTAAATCTTCTACTCTGGCTGTCATATCTGCCTCTTTCCCAGAACTATTACACGAGCTCCCGTGTATGTTTTGGTTTGTCTTATTCTCGTTCTCCTGTCTATAGTGTAGGTGCTGCCGCTGAAATCCGAGCCTGATCGCACCGATAATGGGACCTGTGCTGCTGCAACATCTGGAACTGCTTATTATGCTGATAGGACCTTTGCTGGTGCCAAATCAAAATCCAGATACTATTTCTGCGGTGATTCGCGTCTCAATCGTGGACAGTGCCTTGCAAGTAACGTAACTTGTCATAATTTTAATAAGCAGGGACATTTTGCTAAGGTGTGCCGGTCTACTTCATTTTCTATTTCTGCATCCACTCACTCTTCTTCTGTGGCTGTCATATCTGCCTCTTTCCTAGAACTATTACACGAGCTCCCGTGTATGTTTTGGTTTGTCTTATTCTCGTTTTCCAGTCTATAGTGTGAGTGCTGCCGCAAAATCCGAGCATGCTTGCACCGATAATGGGACCTGTGCTGCTGCATCATTTGGAACTGCTTATTATGCTGATAGGACCTTTGCTGCTGCCAAATCAAAATCCAGATACTATTTCTGCGGTGGTTCGCGTCTCAATCGTGGACAGTGCCTTGCAAGTAACGTACCTTGTCATAATTGTAATAAGCAGAGAAATTTACTATGGTGTGCCGGTCTACTTCATTTTCTACTCCTGCATCCACTCACTCTTTAACTGTAGCTGTCATATCTGCCTCTTTCCCAGAACTATTACACGAGCTCCCGTGTATGTTTTGGTTTGTCTTATTCTCGTTTTCCTGTCTATATTGTAGGTGCTGCCGCGACATCCGAGCCTGATCGCACAGATAATGGGATCTGTGCTGCTGCAACATCTGGAACTGCTTATTATGCTCATAGGACCTTTGCTGGTGCCAAATCAAAATCCAGATACTATTTCTGCGGTGGTTCGCGTCTCGAACGTGGACAGTGCCTTGCAAGTAACGTAACTTGTCATAATTTTAATAAGCAGGGACATTTTGCTAAGGTGTGCCGGTCTACTTCATTTTGTACTTCTGCATCCACTCACTCTTCTTCTGTAGCTGTCATATCTGCCACTTTCCTAGAACTATTACACGAGCTCCCGTGTATGTTTTGGTTTCTCTTATTCTCGTTTTCCTGTCTATAGTGTAAGTGCTGCGGCAAAATCCGAGCATGATTGCACCGATAATTGGACCTGTGCTGCTGCATCATTTGGAACTGCTTATTATGCTGATAGGACCTTTGCTGCTGCCAAATCAAAATCCAGATACTATTTCTGCGGTGGTTCGCGTCTCAATCGTGGACAGTGCCTTGCAAGTAACGTAACTTGTCATAATTGTAATAAGCAGGGACATTTTGCTAAGGTGTGCCGGTATACTTCATTTTCTACTTTTGCATTCAAACACTCTTTTACTGTGGCTGTCATATCTGCCTCTTTCCCAGAACTATTACACGAGCTCCCGTGTATGTTTTGGTTTGTCTTATTCTCGTTTCCCTGTTTATGGTGTCAGTGCTGCGGCGACATCCGAGCCTGATCGCACCGATAATGGGACCTGTGCTGCTGCAACATCTGGAACTGCTTATTATGCTTATAGGACCTTTGCTGCTGCCTAAATAAAATGCAGATACTATTTCTGCGGTGGTTCGCGTCTCAATCGTGGACAGTGCCTTGCAAGTAACGTACCTTGTCATAATTATAATAAGCAGGGACATTTTGCTAAGGTGCGCCAGTCTACTTCATTTTCTACTTCTGCATCCACTCACTCTTCTACTGTGGCTGTCATATCTGCCTCTTTCCCAAAACTATTACACGAGCTCCTGTGTATGTTTTGTTTTGTCTTATTCTCGTTTTCCCGTCTATGGTGTAAGTGCTGCCGCGACATCCGAGCCTGATCGCTCCGATAATGAAAACTGTGCTGCTTCAACATCTGGAACTGCTTATTATGCTGATAGGACCTCTGCTGCTGCCAAATCAAAATCCAGATACTATTTCTGCGGTGGTTTGCGTCTCAATCGTGGACAGTGCCTTGCAAGTAACGTTACTTGTCATAATTTTAATAAACAGGGACATTTTGCTAAGGTGTGCCGGTCTACTTCATTTTCTACTTCTGCATCCAATCACTCTTCTACTGTGGCTGTCATATCTGCCTCTTTCCCAGAACTATTACACGAGCTACCGTGTATGTTTTGGTTTGTCTAATTCTTGTTTTCCTGTCTATGGTGTAACTGCTGCTGCGTCATCCGAGCCTAATCGCTCCGATAACGGGACCTGTGCTGCTGCAACATCTGGAACTGCTTTTTATGCTGATAGGACCTTTGCTGGTGCCAAATCAAAATCCAGATACTATTTCTGCGGTGGTTCGCGTCTCAATTGTGGACAATGCCTTGCAAGTACCGTTAATTGTCATAATTGTAATAAGCAGGGACATTTTGCTAAGGTGTGCCGGTCTCACTCATTTTTTACTTTTGCCTCCACTAAATCTTCTACTCTGGCTGTCATATCTGCCTCTTTCCCAGAACTATTACACGAGCTCCCGTGTATGTTTTGGTTTGTCTTATTCTCGTTCTCCTGTCTATAGTGTAGGTGCTGCCGCGAAATCCGAGCCTGATCGCACCGATAATGGGACCTGTGCTGCTGCAACATCTGGAACTGCTTATTATGCTGATAGGAACTTTGCTGGTGCCAAATCAAAATCCAGATACTATTTCTGCGGTGGTTCGCGTCTCAATCGTGGACAGTGCCTTGCAAGTCACGTAATATGTCATAATTTTAAAAAGCAGGGACATTTTGCTAAGGTGTGCCGCTCTACTTCATTTTCTATTTCTGCATCCACTCACTCTTCTTCTGTGGCTGTCATATCTGCCTCTTTCCTAGAACTATTACACGAGCTCCCGTGTATGTTTTGGTTTGTCTTATTCTCGTTTTCCTGTCTATAGTGTGAGTGCTGCCGCAAAATCCGAGCATGATTGCACCGATAATGGGACCTGTGCTGCTGCATCATTTGGAACTGCTTATTATGCTGATAGGACCTTTGCTGCTGCCAAATCAAAATCCAGATACTATTTCTGCGGTGGTTCGCGTCTCAATCGTGGACAGTGCCTTGCAAGTAACGTACCTTGTCATAATTGTAATAAGCAGAAAAATTTACTAAGGTGTGCCGGTCTACTTCATTTTCTACTCCTGCATCCACTCACTCTTCAACTGTGTCTGTCATATCTGCCTCTTTCCCAGAACTATTACACGAGCTCCCGTGTATGTTTTGGTTTGTCTTATTCTTGTTTTCCTGTCTATATTGGAGGTGCTGCCGCGACATCCGAGCCTGATCGCACAGATAATGGGACCTGTGCTGCTGCAACATCTGGAACTGCTTATTATGCTCATAGGACCTTTGCTGGTGCCAAATCAAAATCCAGATACTATTTCTGCGGTGGTTTGCGTCTCAATCGTAGACAGTGCCTTGCAAGTAACGTAACTTGTCATAATTTTAATAAACAGGGACATTTTGCTAAGGTGTGCCGGTCTACTTCATTTTCTACTTCTGCATCCAATCACTCTTCTACTGTGGGTGTCATATCTGCCTCTTTCCCAGAACTATTACACGAGCTACCGTGTATGTTTTGGTTTGTCTAATTCTTGTTTTCCTGTCTATGGTGTAACTGCTGCTGCGTCATCCGAGCCTAATCGCTCCGATAATGGGACCTGTGCTGCTGCAACATCTGGAACTGCTTTTTATGCTGATAGGACCTTTGCTGCTGCCAAATCAAAATCCAGATACTATTTCTGCGGTGGTTCGCGTCTCAATTGTGGACAATGCCTTGCAAGTACCGTTAATTGTCATAATTGTAATAAGCAGGGACATTTTGCTAAGGTGTGCCGGTCTACTTCATTTTTTACTTTTGCATCCACGAAATCTTTTACTCTGGCTGTCATATCTGCCTCTTTCCCAGAACTATTACACGAGCTCCCGTGTATGTTTTGGTTTGTCTTATTCTCGTTCTCCTGTCTATAGTGTAGGTGCTGCCGCGAAATCCGAGCCTGATCGCACCGATAATGGGACCTGTGCTGCTGCAACATCTGGAACTGCTTATTATGCTGATAGGACCTTTGCTGCTGCCAAATCAAAATCCAGATACTATTTCTGCGGTGGTTCGCGTCTCAATCGTGGACAGTGCCTTGCAAGTAACGTAACTTGTCATAATTTTAATAAGCAGGGACATTTTGCTAAGGTGTGCCGGTCTACTTCATTTTCTATTTCTGCATCCACTCACTCTTCTTCTGTGGCTGTCATATCTGCCTCTTTCCTAGAACTATTACACGAGCTCCCGTGTATGTTTTGGTTTGTCTTATTCTCGTTTTCCTGTCTATAGTGTGAGTGCTGCCGCAAAATCCGAGCATGCTTGCACCGATAATGGGACCTGTGCTGCTGCATCATTTGGAACTGCTTATTATGCTGATAGGACCTTTGCTGCTGCCAAATCAAAATCCAGATACTATTTCTGCGGTGGTTCGCGTCTCAATCGTGGACAGTGCCTTGCAAGTAACGTACCTTGTCATAATTGTAATAAGCAGAGAAATTTACTAAGGTGTGCCGGTCTACTTCATTTTCTACTCCTGCATCCACTCACTCTTCAACTGTAGCTGTCATATCTGCCTCTTTCCCAGAACTATTACACGAGCTCCCGTGTATGTTTTGGTTTGTCTTATTCTCGTTTTCCTGTCTATATTGTAGGTGCTGCCGCGACATCCGAGCCTGATCGCACAGATAATGGGACCTGTGCTGCTGCAACATCTGGAACTGCTTATTATGCTGATAGGACCTTTGCTGGTGCCAAATCAAAATCCAGATACTATTTCTGCGGTGGTTCGCGTCTCGAACGTGGACAGTGCCTTGCAAGTAACGTACCTTGTCATAATTGTAATAAGCAGAGAAATTTACTAAGGTGTGCCGGTCTACTTCATTTTCTACTTCTGCATCCACTCACTCTTCAACTGTGGCTGTCATATCTACCTCTTTCCCAGAACTATTACACGAGCTCCCGTGTATGTTTTGGTTTGTCTTATTCTTGTTTTCCTGTCTTTTCTTTGAGGTGCTGCCGCGACATCCGAGCCTGATCGCACAGATAATGGGACCTGTGCTGCTGCAACATCTGGAACTGCTTATTATGCTCATAGGACCTTTGCTGGTGCCAAATCAAAATCCAGATACTATTTCTGCGGTGGTTTGCGTCTCAATCGTAGACAGTGCCTTGCAAGTAACGTAACTTGTCATAATTTTAATAAACAGGGACATTTTGCTAAGGTGTGCCGGTCTACTTCATTTTCTACTTCTGCATCCAATCACTCTTCTACTGTGGGTGTCATATCTGCCTCTTTCCCAGAACTATTACACGAGCTACCGTGTATGTTTTGGTTTGTCTAATTCTTGTTTTCCTGTCTATGGTGTAACTGCTGCTGCGTCATCCGAGCCTAATCGCTCCGATAATGGGACCTGTGCTGCTGCAACATCTGGAACTGCTTTTTATGCTGATAGGACCTTTGCTGCTGCCAAATCAAAATCCAGATACTATTTCTGCGGTGGTTCGCGTCTCAATTGTGGACAATGCCTTGCAAGTACCGTTAATTGTCATAATTGTAATAAGCAGGGACATTTTGCTAAGGTGTGCCGGTCTACTTCATTTTTTACTTTTGCATCCACTAAATCTTCTACTCTGGCTGTCATATCTGCCTCTTTCCCAGAACTATTACACGAGCTCCCGTGTATGTTTTGGTTTGTCTTATTCTCGTTCTCCTGTCTATAGTGTAGGTGCTGCCGCCAAATCCGAGCCTGATCGCACCGATAGTGGGACCTGTGCTGCTGCAACATCTGGAACTGCTTATTATGCTGATAGGACCTTTGCTGGTGCCAAATCAAAATCCAGATACTATTTCTGCGGTGATTCGCGTCTCAATCGTGGACAGTGCCTTGCAAGTAACGTAACTTGTCATAATTTTAATAAGCAGGGACATTTTGCTAAGGTGTGCCGGTCTACTTCATTTTCTATTTCTGCATCCACTCACTCTTCTTCTGTGGCTGTCATATCTGCCTCTTTCCTAGAACTATTACACGAGCTCCCGTGTATGTTTTGGTTTGTCTTATTCTCGTTTTCCAGTCTATAGTGTGAGTGCTGCCGCAAAATCCGAGCATGATTGCACCGATAATGGGACCTGTGCTGCTGCATCATTTGGAACTGCTTATTATGCTGATAGGACCTTTGCTGCTGCCAAATCAAAATCCAGATACTATTTCTGCGGTGGTTCGCGTCTCAATCGTGGACAGTGCCTTGCAAGTAACGTACCTTGTCATAATTGTAATAAGCAGAGAAATTTACTATGGTGTGCCGGTCTACTTCATTTTCTACTCCTGCATCCACTCACTCTTTAACTGTAGCTGTCATATCTGCCTCTTTCCCAGAACTATTACACGAGCTCCCGTGTATGTTTTGGTTTGTCTTATTCTCGTTTTCCTGTCTATATTGTAGGTGCTGCCGCGACATCCGAGCCTGATCGCACAGATAATGGGACCTGTGCTGCTGCAACATCTGGAACTGCTTATTATGCTCATAGGACCTTTGCTGCTGCCAAATCAAAATCCAGATACTATTTCTGCGGTGGTTCGAGTCTCAATCGTGGACAGTGCCTTGCAAGTAACGTAACTTGTCATAATTGTAATAAGCAGGGACATTTTGCTAAGGTGTGCCGGTATACTTCATTTTCTACTTTTGCATTCAAACACTCTTTTACTGTGGCTGTCATATCTGCCTCTTTCCCAGAACTATTACACGAGCTCCCGTGTATGTTTTGGTTTGTCTTATTCTCGTTTCCCTGTTTATGGTGTCAGTGCTGCGGCGACATCCGAGCCTGATCGCACCGATAATGGGACCTGTGCTGCTGCAACATCTGGAACTGCTTATTATGCTTATAGGACCTTTGCTGCTGCCTAAATAAAATCCAGATACTATTTCTGCGGTGGTTCGCGTCTCAATCGTGGACAGTGCCTTGCAAGTAACGTACCTTGTCATAATTGTAATAAGCAGGGACATTTTGCTAAGGTGCGCCAGTCTACTTCATTTTCTACTTCTGCATCCACTCACTCTTCTACTGTGGCTGTCATATCTGCCTCTTTCCCAAAACTATTACACGAGCTCCTGTGTATGTTTTGTTTTGTCTTATTCTCGTTTTCCCGTCTATGGTGTAAGTGCTGCCGCGACATCCGAGCCTGATCGCTCCGATAATGAAAACTGTGCTGCTTCAACATCTGGAACTGCTTATTATGCTGATAGGACCTCTGCTGCTGCCAAATCAAAATCCAGATACTATTTCTGCGGTGGTTTGCGTCTCAATCGTGGACAGTGCCTTGCAAGTAACGTTACTTGTCATAATTTTAATAAACAGGGACATTTTGCTAAGGTGTGCCGGTCTACTTCATTTTCTACTTCTGCATCCAATCACTCTTCTACTGTGGCTGTCATATCTGCCTCTTTCCCAGAACTATTACACGAGCTACCGTGTATGTTTTGGTTTGTCTAATTCTTGTTTTCCTGTCTATGGTGTAACTGCTGCTGCGTCATCCGAGCCTAATCGCTCCGATAATGGGACCTGTGCTGCTGCAACATCTGGAACTGCTTTTTATGCTGATAGGACCTTTGCTGGTGCCAAATCAAAATCCAGATACTATTTCTGCGGTGGTTCGCGTCTCAATTGTGGACAATGCCTTGCAAGTACCGTTAATTGTCATAATTGTAATAAGCAGGGACATTTTGCTAAGGTGTGCCGGTCTCGGTCATTCTTTACTTTTGCGTCCACTAAATCTTCTACTCTGGCTGTCATATCTGCCTCTTTCCCAGAACTATTACACGAGCTCCCGTGTATGTTTTGGTTTGTCTTATTCTCGTTCTCCTGTCTATAGTGTAGGTGCTGCCGCGAAATCCGAGCCTGATCGCACCGATAATGGGACCTGTGCTGCTGCAACATCTGGAACTGCTTATTATGCTGATAGGAACTTTGCTGGTGCCAAATCAAAATCCAGATACTATTTCTGCGGTGGTTCGCGTCTCAATCGTGGACAGTGCCTTGCAAGTCACGTAATATGTCATAATTTTAAAAAGCAGGGACATTTTGCTAAGGTGTGCCGCTCTACTTCATTTTCTATTTCTGCATCCACTCACTCTTCTTCTGTGGCTGTCATATCTGCCTCTTTCCTAGAACTATTACACGAGCTCCCGTGTATGTTTTGGTTTGTCTTATTCTCGTTTTCCTGTCTATAGTGTGAGTGCTGCCGCAAAATCCGAGCATGATTGCACCGATAATGGGACCTGTGCTGCTGCATCATTTGGAACTGCTTATTATGCTGATAGGACCTTTGCTGCTGCCAAATCAAAATCCAGATACTATTTCTGCGGTGGTTCGCGTCTCAATCGTGGACAGTGCCTTGCAAGTAACGTACCTTGTCATAATTGTAATAAGCAGAAAAATTTACTAAGGTGTGCCGGTCTACTTCATTTTCTACTCCTGCATCCACTCACTCTTCAACTGTGTCTGTCATATCTGCCTCTTTCCCAGAACTATTACACGAGCTCCCGTGTATGTTTTGGTTTGTCTTATTCTTGTTTTCCTGTCTATATTGGAGGTGCTGCCGCGACATCCGAGCCTGATCGCACAGATAATGGGACCTGTGCTGCTGCAACATCTGGAACTGCTTATTATGCTCATAGGACCTTTGCTGGTGCCAAATCAAAATCCAGATACTATTTCTGCGGTGGTTTGCGTCTCAATCGTAGACAGTGCCTTGCAAGTAACGTAACTTGTCATAATTTTAATAAACAGGGACATTTTGCTAAGGTGTGCCGGTCTACTTCATTTTCTACTTCTGCATCCAATCACTCTTCTACTGTGGGTGTCATATCTGCCTCTTTCCCAGAACTATTACACGAGCTACCGTGTATGTTTTGGTTTGTCTAATTCTTGTTTTCCTGTCTATGGTGTAACTGCTGCTGCGTCATCCGAGCCTAATCGCTCCGATAATGGGACCTGTGCTGCTGCAACATCTGGAACTGCTTTTTATGCTGATAGGACCTTTGCTGCTGCCAAATCAAAATCCAGATACTATTTCTGCGGTGGTTCGCGTCTCAATTGTGGACAATGCCTTGCAAGTACCGTTAATTGTCATAATTGTAATAAGCAGGGCCTTTTTGCTAAGGTGTGCCGGTCTACTTCATTTTTTACTTTTGCATCCACGAAATCTTCTACTCTGGCTGTCATATCTGCCTCTTTCCCAGAACTATTACACGAGCTCCCGTGTATGTTTTGGTTTGTCTTATTCTCGTTCTCCTGTCTATAGTGTAGGTGCTGCCGCGAAATCCGAGCCTGATCGCACCGATAATGGGACCTGTGCTGCTGCAACATCTGGAACTGCTTATTATGCTGATAGGACCTTTGCTGCTGCCAAATCAAAATCCAGATACTATTTCTGCGGTGGTTCGCGTCTCAATCGTGGACAGTGCCTTGCAAGTAACGTAACTTGTCATAATTTTAATAAGCAGGGACATTTTGCTAAGGTGTGCCGGTCTACTTCATTTTCTATTTCTGCATCCACTCACTCTTCTTCTGTGGCTGTCATATCTGCCTCTTTCCTAGAACTATTACACGAGCTCCCGTGTATGTTTTGGTTTGTCTTATTCTCGTTTTCCTGTCTATAGTGTGAGTGCTGCCGCAAAATCCGAGCATGCTTGCACCGATAACGGGACCTGTGCTGCTGCATCATTTGGAACTGCTTATTATGCTGATAGGACCTTTGCTGCTGCCAAATCAAAATCCAGATACTATTTCTGCGGTGGTTCGCGTCTCAATCGTGGAATGCCTTGCAAGTAACGTACCTTGTCATAATTGTAATAAGCAGAGAAATTTACTAAGGTGTGCCGGTCTACTTCATTTTCTACTCCTGCATCCACTCACTCTTCAACTGTAGCTGTCATATCTGCCTCTTTCCCAGAACTATTACACGAGCTCCCGTGTATGTTTTGGTTTGTCTTATTCTCGTTTTCCTGTCTATATTGTAGGTGCTGCCGCGACATCCGAGCCTGATCGCACAGATAATGGGACCTGTGCTGCTGCAACATCTGGAACTGCTTATTATGCTGATAGGACCTTTGCTGGTGCCAAATCAAAATCCAGATACTATTTCTGCGGTGGTTCGCGTCTCGAACGTGGACAGTGCCTTGCAAGTAACGTACCTTGTCATAATTGTAATAAGCAGAGAAATTTACTAAGGTGTGCCGGTCTACTTCATTTTCTACTTCTGCATCCACTCACTCTTCAACTGTGGCTGTCATATCTACCTCTTTCCCAGAACTATTACACGAGCTCCCGTGTATGTTTTGGTTTGTCTTATTCTTGTTTTCCTGTCTATATTGGAGGTGCTGCGGCGACATCCGAGCCTGATCGCACAGATAATGGGACCTGTGCTGCTGCAACATCTGGAACTGCTTATTATGCTCAAAGGACCTTTGCTGGTGCGAAATCAAAATCCAGATACTATTTCTGCAGTGGTTTGCGTCTCAATCGTAGACAGTGCCTTGCAAGTAACGTAACTTGTCATAATTTTAATAAACAGGGACATTTTGCTAAGGTGTGCCGGTCTACTTCATTTTCTACTTCTGCATCCAATCACTCTTCTACTGTGGGTGTCATATCTGCCTCTTTCCCAGAACTATTACACGAGCTCCCGTGTATGTTTTGGTTTCTCTTATTCTCGTTTTCCTGTCTATAGTGTAAGTGCTGCGGCAAAATCCGAGCTTGATTGCACCGATAATTGGACCTGTGCTGCTGCATCATTTGGAACTGCTTATTATGCTGATAGGACCTTTGCTGCTGCCAAATCAAAATCCAGATACTATTTCTGCGGTGGTTCGCGTCTCAATCGTGGACAGTGCCTTGCAAGTAACGTAACTTGTCATAATTGTAATAAGCAGGGACATTTTGCTAAGGTGTGCCGGTATACTTCATTTTCTACTTTTGCATTCAAACACTCTTTTACTGTGGCTGTCATATCTGCCTCTTTCCCAGAACTATTACACGAGCTCCCGTGTATGTTTTGGTTTGTCTTATTCTCGTTTCCCTGTTTATGGTGTCAGTGCTGCGGCGACATCCGAGCCTGATCGCACCGATAATGGGACCTGTGCTGCTGCAACATCTGGAACTGCTTATTATGCTTATAGGACCTTTGCTGCTGCCTAAATAAAATGCAGATACTATTTCTGCGGTGGTTCGCGTCTCAATCGTAGACAGTGCCTTGCAAGAAACGTTACTTGTCATGATTGTAATAAGCAGGGGCATTTTGCTAAGGTGTGCCGGTGTACTTCATTTTCTACTTCTGCATCCACTCACTCTTCTACTGTGGCTGTCATATCTGCCTCTTTCCCATAACTATTACACGAGCTCCCGTGTATGTTTTGGTTTGTCTTATTCTCGTTTTCCTGTCTATGGTGTAAGGGCTGCTACGACATCCGAGCCTGAACGCACCGATAATGGGACCTGTGCTGCTGCATCATCTGGAACTGCCTATTATGCTGATAGGACCTTTGCTGCTACTAAATCAAAATCAAGATACTATTTCTGCGGTGGTTCGCGTCTCCATCGTAGACAGTGCCTTGCAAGTAACGTAACTTGTCATAATTTTAATAAGCAGGGGCATTTTGCTAAGGTGTGCCGGTGTACTTCATTTTCTACTTCTGCATCCACTCACTCTTCTACTGTGGGTGTCATATCTGCCTCTTTCCTAGAACTATTACACGAGCTCCCGTGTATGTTTTGGTTTGCCTTATTCTTGTTTTCCTGTCTATGGTGTAACTGCTGCTGCGTCATCCGAGCCTAATCGCTTCGATAATGGGATCTATGCTGCTGCAACATCTGGAACTGCTTATTATGCTGATAGGACCTTTGCTGCTGCCAAATCTAAATCCAGATAATATTTCTGCGGTGGTTCGCGTCTCAATTGTGGACAGTGCCCTGCAAGTAACGTTACCTGTCATAATTGTATTACCAGGGACATTTTGCTAAGGTGTGCCGGTCTACTTCATTTTCTACTTTTGCATCCACTAACTCTTCCACTCTGGCTGTCATATCTGCCTCTTTCCCAGAACTATTACACGAGCTCCCGTGTATGTTTTGGTTTGTCTTATTCTCGTTTTCCTGTCTATGGTGTAAGTGCTGCCCCAACTTCCGAGCCTGATCGCTCCGATAATGAAAACTGTGCTGCTTCAACATCTGGAACTGCTTATTATGCTGATAGGACCTCTGCTGCTGCCAAATCAAAATCCAGATACTATTTCTGCGGTGGTTTGCGTCTCAATCGTAGACAGTGCCTTGCAAGTAACGTTACTTGTCATAATTGTAATAGGCAGAGAAATTGACTAAGGTGTGCCGGTCTACTTTATTTTCTACTTCTGCATCCACTCACTCTTCTACTGTGGCTGTCATATCTGCCTCTTTCCCAGAACTATTACACGAGCTCCCGTGTATGTTTTGGTTTGTCTTATTCTCGTTTTCCTGTCTATAGTGTAGGTGCTGCCGCGACATCCGAGCCTGATCGCACCGATAATGGGACCTGTGCTGCTGCAACATCTGGAACTGCTTATTATGCTGATAGGACCTTTGCTGGTGCCAAATCAAAATCCAGATACTATTTCTGTGGTGGTTTGCGTCTCAATCGTAGACAGTGCCTTGCAAGTAACGTAACTTGTCATAATTTTAATAAAGAGGGACATTTTGCTAAGGTGTGCCGGTCTACTTCATTTTTTACTTTTGCATCCACTAAATCTCTTACTCTGGCTGTCATATCTGCCTCTTTCCCAGAACTATTACACGAGCTCCCGTGTATGTTTTGGTTTGTCTTATTCTCGTTCTCCTGTCCATAGTGTAGGTGCTGCCGCGAAATCCGAGCCTGATCGCACCGATAATGGGACCTGTGCTGCTGCAACATCTGGAACTGCTTATTATGCTGATAGGACCTTTGCTGCTGCAAAATCAAAATCCAGATACTATTTCTGCGGTGGTTTGCGTCTCAATCGTGGACAGTGCCTTGCAAGTAACGTAACTTGTCATAATTTTAATAAGCAGGGACATTTTGCTAAGGTGTACCGGTCTACTTCATTTTCTATTTCTGCATCCACTCAATCTTCTTCTGTGGCTGTCATATCTGCCTCTTTCCTAGAACTATTACACGAGCTCCCGTGTATGTTTTGGTTTGTCTTATTCTCGTTTTCCTGTCTATAGTGTGAGTGCTGCCTCAAAATCCGAGCATGATTGCACCGATAATGGGACCTGTGCTGCTGCATCATTTGGAACTGCTTATTATGCTGATAGGACCTTTGCTGCTGCCAAATCAAAATCCAGATACTATTTCTGCGGTGGTTCGCGTCTCAATCGTGGACAGTGCCTTGCAAGTAACGTACCTTGTCATAATTGTAATAAGCAGGGACATTTTGCTAAGGTGCGCCAGTCTACTTCATTTTCTACTTCTGCATCCACTCACTCTTCTACTGTGGCTGTCATATCTGCCTCTTTCCCAAAACTATTACACGAGCTCCTGTGTATGTTTTGTTTTGTCTTATTCTCGTTTTCCCGTCTATGGTGTAAGTGCTGCCACAACATCCGAGCATGATCGCTCCGATAATGAAAACTGTGCTGCTTCAACATCTGGAACTGCTTATTATGCTGATAGGACCTCTGCTGCTGCCAAATCAAAATCCAGATACTATTTCTGCGGTGGTTTGCGTCTCAATCGTGGACAGTGCCTTGCAAGTAACGTTACTTGTCATAATTGTAATAAGCAGGGAAATTGACTAAGGTGTGCCGGTCTACTTTATTTTCTACTTCTGCATTCACTCACTCTTCTACTGTGGCTGTCATATCTGCCTCTTTCCCAGAACTATTACACGAGCTCCCGTGTATGTTTTGGTTTGTCATATTCTCGTTTTCCTGTCTATAGTGTAGGTGCTGCCGCGACATCCGAGCCTGATCGCACCGATAATGGGACCTGTGCTGCTGCAACATCTGGAACTGCCTATTATGCTGATAGGACCTTTGCTGCTACCAAATCAAAATCAAGATACTATTTCTGCGGTGGTTCGCGTCTCAATTGTGGACAATGCCTTGCAAGTACCGTTAATTGTCATAATTGTAATAAGCAGGGACATTTTGCTAAGGTGTGCCGGTCTACTTCATTTTTTACTTTTGCATCCACTAAATCTTCTACTCTGGCTGTCATATCTGCCTCTTTCCCAGAACTATTACACGAGCTCCCGTGTATGTTTTGGTTTGTCTTATTCTCGTTCTCCTGTCTATAGTGTAGGTGCTGCCGCGAAATCCGAGCCTGATCGCACCGATAATGGGACCTGTGCTGCTGCAACATCTGGAACTGCTTATTATGCTGATAGGACCTTTGCTGCTGCCAAATCAAAATCCAGATACTATTTCTGCGGTGGTTCGCGTCTCAATCGTGGACAGTGCCTTGCAAGTAACGTAACTTGTCATAATTTTAATAAGCAGGGACATTTTGCAAAGGTGTGCCGGTCTACTTCATTTTCTATTTCTGCATCCACTCACTCTTCTTCTGTGGCTGACATATCTGCCTCTTTCCTAGAACTATTACACGAGCTCCCGTGTATGTTTTGGTTTGTCTTATTCTCGTTTTCCTGTCTATAGTGTGAGTGCTGCCGCAAAATCCGAGCATGATTGCACCGATAATGGGACCTGTGCTGCTGCATCATTTGGAACTGCTTATTATGCTGATAGGACCTTTGCTGCTGCCAAATCAAAATCCAGATACTATTTCTGCGGTGGTTCGCGTCTCAATCGTGGACAGTGCCTTGCAAGTAACGTACCTTGTCATAATTGTAATAAGCAGAGAAATTTACTAAGGTGTGCCGGTCTACTTCATTTTCTACTCCTGCCTCCACTGACTCTTCAACTGTGGCTGTCATATCTGCCTCTTTCCCAGAACTATTACACGAGCTCCCGTGTATGTTTTGGTTTGTCTTATTCTCGTTTTCCTGTCTATATTGTAGGTGCTGCCGCGACATCCGAGCCTGATCGCACAGATAATGGGATCTGTGCTGCTGCAACATCTGGAACTGCTTATTATGCTGATAGGACCTTTGCTGGTGCCAAATCAAAATCCAGATACTATTTCTGCGGTGGTTTGCGTCTCAATCGTAGACAGTGCCTTGCAAGTAACGTAACTTGTCATAATTTTAATAAACAGGGACATTTTGCTAAGGTGTGCCGGTCTACTTCATTTTCTACTTCTGCATCGAATCACTCTTCCTCTGTGGGTGTCATATTTGCCTCTTTCCCAGAACTATTACACGAGCTACCGTGTATGTTTTGGTTTGTCTAATTCTTGTTTTCCTGTCTATGGTGTAACTGCTGCTGCGTCATCCGAGCCTAATCGCTCCGATAATGGGACCTGTGCTGCTGCAACATCTGGAACTGCTTTTTATGCTGATAGGACCTTTGCTGCTGCTAAATCAAAATCCAGATACTATTTCTGCGGTGGTTCGCGTCTCAATTGTGGACAATGCCTTGCAAGTACCGTTAATTGTCATAATTGTAGTAAGCAGGGACATTTTGCTAAGGTGTGCCGGTCTACTTCATTTGTTACTTTTGCATCCACTAAATCTTCTACTCTGGCTGTCATATCTGCCTCTTTCCCAGAACTATTACACGAGCTCCCGTGTATGTTTTGGTTTGTCTTATTCTCGTTCTCCTGTCTATAGTGTAGGTGCTGCCGCGAAATCCGAGCCTGATCGCACCGATAATGGGACCTGTGCTGATGCAACATCTGGAACTGCTTATTATGCTGATAGGACCTTTGCTGCTGCCAAATCAAAATCCAGATACTATTTCTGCGGTGGTTCGCGTCTCAATCGTGGACAGTGCCTTGCAAGTAACGTACCTTGTCATAATTGTAATAAGCAGGGACATTTTGCTAAGGTGCGCCAGTCTACTTCATTTTCTACTTCTGCATAAACTCACTCTTCTACTGTGGCTGTCATATCTGCCTCTTTCCCAAAACTATTACACGAGTTCCTGTGTATGTTTTGTTTTGTCTTATTCTCGTTTTCCCATCTATGGTGTGAGTGCTGCCACGACATCCGAGCCTGATCGCTCCGATAATGAAAACTGTGCTGCTTAAACATCTGGAACTGCTTATTATGCTGATAGGACCTCTGCTGCTGCCAAATCAAAATCCAGATACTATTTCTGCGGTGGTTTGCGTCTCAATCGTGGACAGTCCCTTGCAAGTAACGTTACTTGTCATAATTGTAATAAGCAGAGAAATTGACTAAGGTGTGCCGGTCTACTTTATTTTCTACTTCTGCATCCACTCACTCTTCTACTGTGGCTGTCATATCTGCCTCTTTCCCAGAACTATTACACGAGCTCCCGTGTATGTTTTGGTTTGTCTTATTCTCGTTTTCCTGTCTATAGTGTAGGTGCTGCCGCGACATCCGAGCCTGATCGCACCGATAATGGGACCTGTGCTGCTGCAACATCTGGAACTGCTTATTATGCTGATAGGACCTTTGCTGGTGCCAAATCAAAATCCAGATACTATTTCTGCGGTGGTTTGCGTCTCAATCGTAGACAGTGCCTTGCAAGTAACGTAACTTGTCATAATTTTAATAAACAGGGACATTTTGCTAAGGTGTGCCGGTCTACTTCATTTTCTACTTCTGCATCCAATCACTCTTTTACTGTGGGTGTCATATCTGCCTCTTTCCCAGAACTATTACACGAGCTACCGTGTATGTTTTGGTTTGTCTAATTCTTGTTTTCCTGTCTATGGTGTAACTGCTGCTGCGTCATCCGAGCCTAATCGCTCCGATAATGGGACCTGTGCTGCTGCAACATCTGGAACTGCTTTTTATGCTGATAGGACCTTTGCTGCTGCCAAATAAAATCCAGATACTATTTCTGCGGTGGTTCGCGTCTCAATTGTGGACAATGCCTTGCAAGTACCGTTAATTGTCATAATTGTAATAAGCAGGGACATTTTGCTAAGGTGTGCCGGTCTACTTCATTTTTTTACTTTTGCATCCACTAAATCTTCTACTCTGGCTGTCATATCTGCCTCTTTCCCAGAACTATTACACGAGCTCCCGTGTATGTTTTGGTTTGTCTTATTCTCGTACTCCTGTCTATAGTGTAGGTGCTGCCGCGAAATCCGAGCCTGATCGCACCGATAATGGGACCTGTGCTGCTGCAACATCTGGAACTGCTTATTATGCTGATAGGACCTTTGCTGCTGCCAAATCAAAATCCAGATACTATTTCTGCGGTGGTTCGCGTCTCAATCGTGGACAGTGCCTTGCAAGTAACGTAACTTGTCATAATTTTAATAAGCAGGGACATTTTGCTAAGGTGTGCCGGTCTACTTCATTTTCTATTTCTGCATCCACTCACTCTTCTTCTGTGTCTGTCATATCTGCCTCTTTCCTAGAACTATTACACGAGCTCCCGTGTATGTTTTGGTTTGTCTTATTCTCGTTTTCCTGTCTATAGTGTGAGTGCTGCCGCAAAATCCGAGCATGATTGCACCGATAATGGGACCTGTGCTGCTGCATCATTTGGAACTGCTCATTATGCTGATAGGACCTTTGCTGCTGCCAAATCAAAATCCAGATACTATTTCTGCGGTGGTTCGCGTCTCAATCGTGGACAGTGCCTTGCAAGTAACGTACCTTGTCATAATTGTAATAAGCAGAGAAATTTACTAAGGTGTGCCGGTCTACTTCATTTTCTACTCCTGCATACACTCACTCTTCAACTGTGGCTGTCATATCTGCCTCTTTCCCCGAACTATTTGCACGAGCTTCCGTGTATGTTTTGGTTTGTTTTATTCTCGTTTTCCTGTCTATATTGTAGGGGCTGCCGCGACATCCGAGCCTGATCGCACAGATAATGGGACCTGTGCTGCTGCAACATCTGGAACTGCTTATTATGCTGATAGGACCTTTGCTGGTGCCAAATCAAAATCCAGATACTATTTCTGCGGTGGTTCGCGTCTCGAACGTGGACAGTGCCTTGCAAGTAACGTTACTTGTGATAATTGTAATAAGCAGGGACATTTTGCTAAGGTGTGCCGGTCTACTTCATTTTCTACTTCTGCAGCCACTCATTATTCCTCTGTGGCTGTCATATCTGCTTTTTTCTTAGAACTATTACACGAGCTCCCGTGTATGTTTTGGTTTGTCTTATTCTTGTTTTCCTGTCAATGGTGTAAGTGCTGCCGAGACTTCCGAGCCTGATTGCACCGATAATGGAACGTGTGCTGCTGCATCATCTGGAACTGCTTATTATGCTGATAGGACCTTTTCTGCTGCCAAATCAAAATCCAGATACTATTTCTGCGGTGGTTCGCGTCTCAATCGTGGACAGTGCCTTGCAAGTAACGTAACTTGTCATAATTGTAATAAGCAGGGACATTTTGCTAAGGTGTGCCGGTATACTTCATTTTCTAATTCTGCATTCAAACACTCTTTTACTGTGGCTGTCATATCTGCCTCTTTCCCAGAACTATTACACGAGCTCCCGTGTATGTTTTGGTTTGTCTTATTCTCGTTTCCCTGTTTATGGTGTCAGTGCTGCGGCGACATCCGAGCCTGATCGCACCGATAATGGGACCTGTGCTGCTGCAACATCTGGAACTGCTTATTATGCTTATAGGACCTTTGCTGCTGCCTAAATAAAATGCAGATACTATTTCTGCGGTGGTTCGCGTCTCAATCGTAGACAGTGCCTTGCAAGAAACGTTACTTGTCATGATTGTAATAAGCAGGGACATTTTGCTAAGGTGTGCCGGTCTACTTCATTTTCTACTTCTGCATCCACTCACTCTTCTACTGTGGCTGTCATATCTGCCTCTTTCCCATAACTATTAAACAAGCTCCCGTGTAAGTTTTGGTTTGTCTTATTCTCGTTTTCCTATCTATGGTGTAAGAGCTGCTACGACATCCGAGCCTGAACGCACCGATAATGGGACCTGTGCTGCTGCATCATCTGGAACTGCCTATTATGCTGATAGGACCTTTGCTGCTACCAAATCAAAATCAAGATACTATTTCTGCGGTGGTTCGCGTCTCAATCGTAGACAGTGCCTTGCAAGAAACGTTACTTGTCATGATTGTAATAAGCAGGGGCATTTTGCTAAGGTGTGCCGGTGTACTTCATTTTCTACTTCTGCATCCACTCACTCTTCTACTGTGGCTGTCATATCTGCCTCTTTCCCATAACTATTACACGAGCTCCCGTGTATGTTTTGGTTTGTCTTATTCTCGTTTTCCTGTCTATGGTGTAAGGGCTGCTACGACATCCGAGCCTGAACGCACCGATAATGGGACCTGTGCTGCTGCATCATCTGGAACTGCCTATTATGCTGATAGGACCTTTGCTGCTACCAAATCAAAATCAAGATACTATTTCTGCGGTGGTTCGCGTCTCAATCGTAGACAGTGCCTTGCAAGTAACGTAACTTGTCATAATTTTAATAAGCAGGGACATTTTGCTAAGGTGTGCCGGTCTACTTCATTTTCCTCTTCTGCATCCACTCACTCTTCTACTGTGGCTGTCATATCTGCCTCTTTCCTAGAACTATTACACGAGCTCCCGTGTATGTTTTGGTTTGTCATATTCTCGTTTTCCTGTCTATGGTGTAACCGCTGCTGCGTCATCCGAGCCTAATCGCTTCGATAATGGGACCTATGCTGCTGCAACATCTGGAACTGCTTATTATGCTGATAGGACCTTTGCTGCTGCCAAATCTAAATCCAGATAATATTTCTGCGGTGGTTCGCGTCTCAATTGTGGACAGTGCCTTGCAAGTAACGTTACCTTTCATAATTGTATTACCAGGGACATTTTGCTAAGGTGTGCCGGTCTACTTCATTTTCTACTTTTGCATCCACTAACTCTTCCACTCTGGCTGTCATATCTGCCTCTTTCCCAGAACTATTACACGAGCTCCCGTGTATGTTTTGGTTTGTCTTATTCTCGTTTTCCTGTCTATGGTGTAAGTGCTGCCCCAACTTCCGAGCCTGATCGCTCCGATAATGAAAACTGTGCTGCATCAACCTCTGGAACTGCTTATTATGCTGATAGGACCTCTGCTGCTGCCAAATCAAAATCCAGATACTATTTCTGCGGTGGTTTGCGTCTCAATCGTGGACAGTGCCTTGCAAGTAACGTTACTTGTCATAATTGTAATAAGCAGAGAAATTGACTAAGGTGTGCCGGTCTACTTCATTTTCTACTTCTGCATCCACTCACTCTTCTACTGTGGCTGTCATATCTGCCTCTTTCCCAGAACTATTACACGAGCTCCCGTGTATGTTTTGGTTTGTCTTATTCTCGTTTTCCTGTCTATAGTGTAGGTGCTGCCGCGACATCCGAGCCTGATCGCACCGATAATGGGACCTGTGCTGCTGCAACATCTGGAACTGCTTATTATGCTGATAGGACCTTTGCTGGTGCCAAATCAAAATCCAGATACTATTTCTGCGGTGTTTTGCGTCTCAATCGTAGACAGTGCCTTGCAAGTAACGTAACTTGTCATAATTTTAATAAACAGGGACATTTTGCTAAGGTGTGCCGGTCTACTTCATTTTCTACTTCTGCATCCAATCACTCTTCTACTGTGGCTGTCATATCTGCCTCTTTCCCAGAACTATTACACGAGCTCCCGTGTATGTTTTAGGTTGTCTTATTCTCGTTCTCCTGTCTATAGTGTAGGTGCTGCCGCGAAATCCGAGCCTGATCGCACCGATAATGGGGCCTGTGCTGCTGCGACATCTTGAACTACTTATTATGCTGGTAGGACCTTTGCTCTGCCAAATCAAATTCAAGATACTATTTCTGCGGTGGTTCGCGTCTCAATCGTGGACAGTGCTTTGCAAGTAACGTTACTTGTCATAATTGTAAAACGCAGGGACGTTTTGCTTAGGTGTGCTGGTCTACTTCATTTTCTACTTCTGCATCCACTCACTCTTCTACTGTGGCTGTCATATCTGCCTCTTTCCCAGAACTATAACACGAGCTCCCGTGTATGTTTTGGTTTGTCTTATTCTCGTTTTCCTGTCTATGGTGTAAGTGCTGCCGCGACATCCGAGCCTGATCGCACTGATAATGGGGCCTGTGCTGCTGCATCATCTGGAACTGCTTATTATGCTGATAGGACCTTTGCTGCTACCAAATCAAAATCCAGATACTATTTCTGCGGTGGTTCGCGTCTCAATCGTAGACAGTGCCTTGCAAGTAACGTAACTTGTCATAATTTTAATAAGCAGGGACATTTTGCTAAGGTGTGCCGGTCTACTTCATTTTCTTCTTCTGCATCCACCCCCTCTTCTACTGTGGGTGTCATATCTGCCTCTTTCCTAGAACTATTACACGAGCTCCCGTGTATGTTTTGGTTTGTCTTATTCTTGTTTTCCTGTCTATGGTGTAACTGCTGCTGCGTCATCCGAGTCTAATCGCTTCGATAATGGGATCTATGCTGCTGCAACATCTAAAACTGCTTATTATGCTAATAGGACCTTTGCTGCTGCCAAATCTAAATCCAGATAATATTTCTGCGGTGGTTCGCGTCTCAATTGTGGACAGTGCCTTGCAAGTAACGTTACCTGTCATAATTGTATTACCAGGGACATTTTGCTAAGGTGTGCCGGTCTACTTCATTTTCTCTTCTGCATCCACTCACTCTTCTACTGTGGCTGCCATATCTGCCTCTTTCCAAGAACTATTACACGAGCTCCCGTGTATGTTTTGGTTTGTCTTATTCTCGTTTTCCTGTCTATGGTGTAAGTGCTGCCGCGACATCCGAACCTGATCGCACCGATAATGGGACCTGTGCTGCTGCATCCTTTGGAACTGCCTATTATGCTGATAGGACCTTTGCTGCTGCCAAATCAAAATCCAGATGCTAATTCTGCGGTGGTTTGCGTCTCAATCGTGGACAGTGCCTTGCAAGTAACGTTACTTGTCATAATTGTAATAAGCAGGGACATTTTGTTAAGGTGTGCCGGTCTACTTCATTTTCTCCTTCTGAATCCACTTACTCTTCTACTGTGGCTGTCATATCTGCCTCTTTCCCAGAACTATTACACGAGCTCCCGTGTATGTTTTGGTTTGTCTTATTCTCGTTTTCCTGTCTATAGTGTAGGTGCTGCCGCGACATCCGAGCCTGATCGCACCGATAATGGGACCTGTGCTGCTGCAACATCTGGAACTGCTTATTATGCTGATAGGACCTTTGCTGGTGCCAAATCAAAATCCAGATACTATTTCTGCGGTGGTTTGCGTCTCAATCGTAGACAGTGCCTTGCAAGTAACGTAACTTGTCATAATTTTAATAAACAGGGACATTTTGCTAAGGTGTGCCGGTCTACTTCATTTTCTACTTCTGCATCCAATCACTCTTTTACTGTGGGTGTCATATCTGCCTCTTTCCCAGAACTATTACACGAGCTACCGTGTATGTTTTGGTTTGTCTAATTCTTGTTTTCCTGTCTATGGTGTAACTGCTGCTGCGTCATCCGAGCCTAATCGCTCCGATAATGGGACCTGTGCTGCTGCAACATCTGGAACTGCTTTTTATGCTGATAGGACCTTTGCTGCTGCCAAATAAAATCCAGATACTATTTCTGCGGTGGTTCGCGTCTCAATTGTGGACAATGCCTTGCAAGTACCGTTAATTGTCATAATTGTAATAAGCAGGGACATTTTGCTAAGGTGTGCCGGTCTACTTCATTTTTTTACTTTTGCATCCACTAAATCTTCTACTCTGGCTGTCATATCTGCCTCTTTCCCAGAACTATTACACGAGCTCCCGTGTATGTTTTGGTTTGTCTTATTCTCGTACTCCTGTCTATAGTGTAGGTGCTGCCGCGAAATCCGAGCCTGATCGCACCGATAATGGGACCTGTGCTGCTGCAACATCTGGAACTGCTTATTATGCTGATAGGACCTTTGCTGCTGCCAAATCAAAATCCAGATACTATTTCTGCGGTGGTTCGCGTCTCAATCGTGGACAGTGCCTTGCAAGTAACGTAACTTGTCATAATTTTAATAAGCAGGGACATTTTGCTAAGGTGTGCCGGTCTACTTCATTTTCTATTTCTGCATCCACTCACTCTTCTTCTGTGTCTGTCATATCTGCCTCTTTCCTAGAACTATTACACGAGCTCCCGTGTATGTTTTGGTTTGTCTTATTCTCGTTTTCCTGTCTATAGTGTGAGTGCTGCCGCAAAATCCGAGCATGATTGCACCGATAATGGGACCTGTGCTGCTGCATCATTTGGAACTGCTCATTATGCTGATAGGACCTTTGCTGCTGCCAAATCAAAATCCAGATACTATTTCTGCGGTGGTTCGCGTCTCAATCGTGGACAGTGCCTTGCAAGTAACGTACCTTGTCATAATTGTAATAAGCAGAGAAATTTACTAAGGTGTGCCGGTCTACTTCATTTTCTACTCCTGCATACACTCACTCTTCAACTGTGGCTGTCATATCTGCCTCTTTCCCCGAACTATTTGCACGAGCTTCCGTGTATGTTTTGGTTTGTTTTATTCTCGTTTTCCTGTCTATATTGTAGGGGCTGCCGCGACATCCGAGCCTGATCGCACAGATAATGGGACCTGTGCTGCTGCAACATCTGGAACTGCTTATTATGCTGATAGGACCTTTGCTGGTGCCAAATCAAAATCCAGATACTATTTCTGCGGTGGTTCGCGTCTCGAACGTGGACAGTGCCTTGCAAGTAACGTTACTTGTGATAATTGTAATAAGCAGGGACATTTTGCTAAGGTGTGCCGGTCTACTTCATTTTCTACTTCTGCAGCCACTCATTATTCCTCTGTGGCTGTCATATCTGCTTTTTTCTTAGAACTATTACACGAGCTCCCGTGTATGTTTTGGTTTGTCTTATTCTTGTTTTCCTGTCAATGGTGTAAGTGCTGCCGAGACTTCCGAGCCTGATTGCACCGATAATGGAACGTGTGCTGCTGCATCATCTGGAACTGCTTATTATGCTGATAGGACCTTTTCTGCTGCCAAATCAAAATCCAGATACTATTTCTGCGGTGGTTCGCGTCTCAATCGTGGACAGTGCCTTGCAAGTAACGTAACTTGTCATAATTGTAATAAGCAGGGACATTTTGCTAAGGTGTGCCGGTATACTTCATTTTCTAATTCTGCATTCAAACACTCTTTTACTGTGGCTGTCATATCTGCCTCTTTCCCAGAACTATTACACGAGCTCCCGTGTATGTTTTGGTTTGTCTTATTCTCGTTTCCCTGTTTATGGTGTCAGTGCTGCGGCGACATCCGAGCCTGATCGCACCGATAATGGGACCTGTGCTGCTGCAACATCTGGAACTGCTTATTATGCTTATAGGACCTTTGCTGCTGCCTAAATAAAATGCAGATACTATTTCTGCGGTGGTTCGCGTCTCAATCGTAGACAGTGCCTTGCAAGAAACGTTACTTGTCATGATTGTAATAAGCAGGGACATTTTGCTAAGGTGTGCCGGTCTACTTCATTTTCTACTTCTGCATCCACTCACTCTTCTACTGTGGCTGTCATATCTGCCTCTTTCCCATAACTATTAAACAAGCTCCCGTGTAAGTTTTGGTTTGTCTTATTCTCGTTTTCCTATCTATGGTGTAAGAGCTGCTACGACATCCGAGCCTGAACGCACCGATAATGGGACCTGTGCTGCTGCATCATCTGGAACTGCCTATTATGCTGATAGGACCTTTGCTGCTACCAAATCAAAATCAAGATACTATTTCTGCGGTGGTTCGCGTCTCAATCGTAGACAGTGCCTTGCAAGAAACGTTACTTGTCATGATTGTAATAAGCAGGGGCATTTTGCTAAGGTGTGCCGGTGTACTTCATTTTCTACTTCTGCATCCACTCACTCTTCTACTGTGGCTGTCATATCTGCCTCTTTCCCATAACTATTACACGAGCTCCCGTGTATGTTTTGGTTTGTCTTATTCTCGTTTTCCTGTCTATGGTGTAAGGGCTGCTACGACATCCGAGCCTGAACGCACCGATAATGGGACCTGTGCTGCTGCATCATCTGGAACTGCCTATTATGCTGATAGGACCTTTGCTGCTACCAAATCAAAATCAAGATACTATTTCTGCGGTGGTTCGCGTCTCAATCGTAGACAGTGCCTTGCAAGTAACGTAACTTGTCATAATTTTAATAAGCAGGGACATTTTGCTAAGGTGTGCCGGTCTACTTCATTTTCCTCTTCTGCATCCACTCACTCTTCTACTGTGGCTGTCATATCTGCCTCTTTCCTAGAACTATTACACGAGCTCCCGTGTATGTTTTGGTTTGTCATATTCTCGTTTTCCTGTCTATGGTGTAACCGCTGCTGCGTCATCCGAGCCTAATCGCTTCGATAATGGGACCTATGCTGCTGCAACATCTGGAACTGCTTATTATGCTGATAGGACCTTTGCTGCTGCCAAATCTAAATCCAGATAATATTTCTGCGGTGGTTCGCGTCTCAATTGTGGACAGTGCCTTGCAAGTAACGTTACCTTTCATAATTGTATTACCAGGGACATTTTGCTAAGGTGTGCCGGTCTACTTCATTTTCTACTTTTGCATCCACTAACTCTTCCACTCTGGCTGTCATATCTGCCTCTTTCCCAGAACTATTACACGAGCTCCCGTGTATGTTTTGGTTTGTCTTATTCTCGTTTTCCTGTCTATGGTGTAAGTGCTGCCCCAACTTCCGAGCCTGATCGCTCCGATAATGAAAACTGTGCTGCATCAACCTCTGGAACTGCTTATTATGCTGATAGGACCTCTGCTGCTGCCAAATCAAAATCCAGATACTATTTCTGCGGTGGTTTGCGTCTCAATCGTGGACAGTGCCTTGCAAGTAACGTTACTTGTCATAATTGTAATAAGCAGAGAAATTGACTAAGGTGTGCCGGTCTACTTCATTTTCTACTTCTGCATCCACTCACTCTTCTACTGTGGCTGTCATATCTGCCTCTTTCCCAGAACTATTACACGAGCTCCCGTGTATGTTTTGGTTTGTCTTATTCTCGTTTTCCTGTCTATAGTGTAGGTGCTGCCGCGACATCCGAGCCTGATCGCACCGATAATGGGACCTGTGCTGCTGCAACATCTGGAACTGCTTATTATGCTGATAGGACCTTTGCTGGTGCCAAATCAAAATCCAGATACTATTTCTGCGGTGTTTTGCGTCTCAATCGTAGACAGTGCCTTGCAAGTAACGTAACTTGTCATAATTTTAATAAACAGGGACATTTTGCTAAGGTGTGCCGGTCTACTTCATTTTCTACTTCTGCATCCAATCACTCTTCTACTGTGGCTGTCATATCTGCCTCTTTCCCAGAACTATTACACGAGCTCCCGTGTATGTTTTAGGTTGTCTTATTCTCGTTCTCCTGTCTATAGTGTAGGTGCTGCCGCGAAATCCGAGCCTGATCGCACCGATAATGGGGCCTGTGCTGCTGCGACATCTTGAACTACTTATTATGCTGGTAGGACCTTTGCTCTGCCAAATCAAATTCAAGATACTATTTCTGCGGTGGTTCGCGTCTCAATCGTGGACAGTGCTTTGCAAGTAACGTTACTTGTCATAATTGTAAAACGCAGGGACGTTTTGCTTAGGTGTGCTGGTCTACTTCATTTTCTACTTCTGCATCCACTCACTCTTCTACTGTGGCTGTCATATCTGCCTCTTTCCCAGAACTATAACACGAGCTCCCGTGTATGTTTTGGTTTGTCTTATTCTCGTTTTCCTGTCTATGGTGTAAGTGCTGCCGCGACATCCGAGCCTGATCGCACTGATAATGGGGCCTGTGCTGCTGCATCATCTGGAACTGCTTATTATGCTGATAGGACCTTTGCTGCTACCAAATCAAAATCCAGATACTATTTCTGCGGTGGTTCGCGTCTCAATCGTAGACAGTGCCTTGCAAGTAACGTAACTTGTCATAATTTTAATAAGCAGGGACATTTTGCTAAGGTGTGCCGGTCTACTTCATTTTCTTCTTCTGCATCCACCCCCTCTTCTACTGTGGGTGTCATATCTGCCTCTTTCCTAGAACTATTACACGAGCTCCCGTGTATGTTTTGGTTTGTCTTATTCTTGTTTTCCTGTCTATGGTGTAACTGCTGCTGCGTCATCCGAGTCTAATCGCTTCGATAATGGGATCTATGCTGCTGCAACATCTAAAACTGCTTATTATGCTAATAGGACCTTTGCTGCTGCCAAATCTAAATCCAGATAATATTTCTGCGGTGGTTCGCGTCTCAATTGTGGACAGTGCCTTGCAAGTAACGTTACCTGTCATAATTGTATTACCAGGGACATTTTGCTAAGGTGTGCCGGTCTACTTCATTTTCTCTTCTGCATCCACTCACTCTTCTACTGTGGCTGCCATATCTGCCTCTTTCCAAGAACTATTACACGAGCTCCCGTGTATGTTTTGGTTTGTCTTATTCTCGTTTTCCTGTCTATGGTGTAAGTGCTGCCGCGACATCCGAACCTGATCGCACCGATAATGGGACCTGTGCTGCTGCATCCTTTGGAACTGCCTATTATGCTGATAGGACCTTTGCTGCTGCCAAATCAAAATCCAGATGCTAATTCTGCGGTGGTTTGCGTCTCAATCGTGGACAGTGCCTTGCAAGTAACGTTACTTGTCATAATTGTAATAAGCAGGGACATTTTGTTAAGGTGTGCCGGTCTACTTCATTTTCTCCTTCTGAATCCACTTACTCTTCTACTGTGGCTGTCATATCTGCCTCTTTCCCAGAACTATAACACGAGCTTCAGTGTATGTTTTAGGTTGTCTTATTCTCGTTTTCCTGTTTATGGTGTAAGTGCTGCCCCGACATCCGAGCCTGATGACAAGGATAATGGGGCTTGTGCTGCTGCATCATCTGGAACTGCTTATTATGCTGATAGGACCTCTGCTGCTGCCAAATCAAAATGAAGTACTATTTCTGCGGAGGTTTGCGTCTCAATCGTGGACATGGCCTTGCAACTAACGTTACTTGTCATAATTGTAATAAGCAGGGACATTTTGCTAAGGTGTGCCGGTGTACTTCATTTTCTACTTCTGCATGCACTCACTCTTCTACTGTGGCTGTCATATCTGCCTCTTTCCCAGAACTATTAGACGAGCTCCCGTGTATGTTTTGGTTTGTCTTATTCTCGTTTAACTGTCTATAGTGTAAGTGCTGCCGCAAAATCCGAGCATGATTGCACCGATAATGGGACCTGTGCTGCTGCATCATTTGGAACTGCTTATTATGCTGATAGGACCTTTGCGTCTGCCAAATAAAAATCCAGATACTATTTCTGCGGTGTTTCGCGTCTCAATCGTGGACAGTGCCTTGCAAGTAACGTAACTTGTCATAATTGTAATAAGCAGGGACATTTTGCTAAGGTGTGCCGGTCTACTTCATTTTCTGCTTCTGCATCCACTCACTCTTCTACTGTGGCTGTCATATCTGCCTCTTTCCAAGAACTATTACACGAGCTCCCGTGTATGTTTTTGTTTTCTTATTCTCGTTATACTGTCTATGGTGTAAGTGCTGCTACGACATCCAAGCCTGAACGCGCCGATAATGGGACCTGTGCTGCTGCATCATCTGGAACTGCTTATTATGCTGATAGGACCTTTGCTGCTGCCAAATCAATATCCAGATACTATTTCTGTGGTGGTTCGCGTCTCAATCGTGGACAGTGCCTTGCAAGTAACGTACCTTGTCATAATTGTAATAAGCAGGGACATTTTGCTAAGGTGCGCCAGTCTACTTCATTTTCTACTTCTGCATCTACTCACTCTTCTACTGTGGCTGTCATATCTGCCTCTTTCCCAAAACTATTACACGAGCTCCTGTGTATGTTTTGTTTTGTCTTATTCTCGTTTTTTCGTCTATGGTGTAAGTGCTGCCACGACATCCGAGCCTGATCGCTCCGATAATGAAAACTGTGCTGCTTCAACATCTGGAACTGCTTATTATGCTGATAGGACCTCTGCTGCTGCCAAATCAAAATCCAGATACTATTTCTGCGGTGGTTTGCGTCTCAATCGTGGACAGTGCCTTGCAAGTAACGTTACTTGTCATAATTGTAATAAGCAGGGGCATTTTGCTAAGGTGTGCTGGTCTACTTCATTTTCTACTTCTGCATCCACTCACTCTTCTACTGTGGCTGCCATATCTGCCTCTTTCCCAGAACTATTACACAAGCTCCCGTGTATGTTTTAGTTTGTCTTATTCTCGTTCTTCTGTCTATGGTGTAAGGGCTGCCGCGACATCCGAGCCTGATCGCACCGATAATGGGACCTGTGCTGCTGCATCATCTGGAACTGCTTATAATGCTGATAGAACCTTTGCTGCTTCCAAATCAAAATCCAGATACAATTTATGTGGTGGTTCGCGCCTGTCTCAATCGTGGACAGTGCCTTGCAAGTAACGTTACTTGTCATAATTGTAATAAGCAGGGACATTTTGCTAAGGTGTGCCGGTCTACTTCATTTTCTACTTCTGCATCCAATCACTCTTCTACTGTGGGTGTCATATCTGCCTCTTTCCCAGAACTATTACACGAGCTACCGTTTATGTTTTGGTTTGTCTAATTCTTGTTTTCCTGTCTATGGTGTAACTGCTGCTGCGTCATCCGAGCCTAATCGCTCCGATAATGGGACCTGTGCTGCTGCAACATCTGGAACCGCTTTTTATGCTGATAGGACCTTTGCTGGTGCCAAATCAAAATCCAGATACTATTTCTGCGGTGGTTCGCGTCTCAATTGTGGACAATGCCTTGAAAGTACCGTTAATTGTCATAATTGTAATAAGCAGGGTCAATTTGCTAAGGTGTGCCGGTCTACTTCATTTTTTACTTTTGCATCCACTAAATCTTCTACTCTGGCTGTCATATCTGCCTCTTTCCCAGAACTATTACACGAGCTCCCGTGTATGTTTTGGTTTGTCTTATTCTCGTTCTCCTGTCTATATTGTAGGTGCTGCCGCGAAATCCGAGCCTGATCGCACCGATAATGGGACCTGTGCTGCTGCAACATCTGGAACTGCTTATTATGCTGATAGGACCTTTGCTGCTGCCAAATCAAAATCCAGATACTATTTCTGCGGTGGTTCGCGTCTCAATCGTGGACAGTGCCTTGCAAGTAACGTAACTTGTCATAATTGTAATAAGCAGGGACATTTTGCTAAGGTGTGCCGGTCTACTTCATTTTCTATTTCTGCATCCACTCACTCTTCTTCTGTGGCTGTCATATCAGCCTCTTTCCTAGAACTATTACACGAGCTCCCGTGTATGTTTTGGTTTGTCTTATTCTCGTTTTCCTGTCTATAGTGTGAGTGCTGCCGCAAAATCCGAGCATGATTGCACCGATAATGGGACCTGTGCTGCTGCATCATTTTGAACTGCTTATTATGCTGATAGGACCTTTGCTGCTGCCAACCAAAATCCAGATACTATTTCTGCGGTGGTTCGCGTCTCAATCGTGGACAGTGCCTTGCAAGTAACGTACCTTGTCATAATTGTAATAAGCAGAGAAATTTACTAAGGTGTGCCGGTCTACTTCATTTTCTACTCCTGCATCCACTCACTCTTCAACTGTGGCTGTCATATCTGCCTCTTTTCCAGAACTATTACACGAGCTCCCGTGTATGTTTTGGTTTGTCTTATTCTCGTTTTCCTGTCTATATTGTAGGTGCTGCCGCGACATCCGAGCCTGATCGCACAGATAATGGGACCTGTGCTGCTGCAACATCTGGAACTGCTTATTATGCTGATAGGACCTTTGCTGGTGCCAAATCAAAATCCAGATACTATTTCTGCGGTGGTTCGCGTCTCAATCGTGGACAGTGCCTTGCAAGTAACGTAACTTGTCATAATTGTAATAAGCAGGGACGTTTTGCTAAGGTGTGCCGGTCTACTTCATTTTCTATTTCTGCATCCACTCACTCTTCTTCTGTGGCTGTCATATCAGCCTCTTTCCTAGAACTATTACACGAGCTCCCGTGTATGTTTTGGTTTGTCTTATTCTCGTTTCCCTGTTTATGGTGTCAGTGCTGCGGCGACATCCGAGCCTGATCGCACCGATAATGGGACCTGTGCTGCTGCAACATCTGGAACTGCTTATTATGCTTATAGGACCTTTGCTGCTGCCTAAATAAAATGCAGATACTATTTCTGCGGTGGTTTGCGTCTCAATCGTAGACAGTGCCTTGCAAGAAACGTTACTTGTCATGATTGTAATAAGCAGGGGCATTGTGCTAAGGTGTGCCGGTGTACTTCATTTTCTACTTCTGCATCCACTCACTCTTCTACTGTGGCTGTCATATCTGCCTCTTTCCCATAACTATTACACGATCTCCCGTGTATTTTTTGGTTTGTCTTATTCTCGGTTTCCTGTCTATGGTGTAAGGGCTGCTACGACATCCGAGCCTGAACGCACTGATAATGGGACCTGTGCTGCTGCATCATCTGGAACTGCCTATTATGCTGATAGGACCTTTGCTGCTACCAAATCAAAATCCAGATACTATTTCTGCGGTGGTTTACGTCTCAATCGTAGACAGTGCCTTGCAAGTAACGTAACTTGTCATAATTTTAATAAACAGGGACATTTTGCTAAGGTGTGCCGGTCTACTTCATTTTCTACTTCTGCATCCAATCACTCTTCTACTGTGGGTGTCATATCTGCCTCTTTCCCAGAACTATTACACGAGCTCCCGTGTATGTTTTGGTTTGTCTTATTCTCGTTCTCCTGTCTATAGTGTAGGTGCTGCCGCGAAATCCGAGCCTGATCGCACCGATAATGGGACCTGTGCTGCTGCGACATCTTGAACTACTTATTATGCTGATAGGACCTTTGCTCTGCCAAATCAAATTCAAGATACTATTTCTGCGGTGGTTCGCGTCTCAATCGTGGACAGTGCTTTGCAAGTAACGTTACTTGTCATAATTGTAAAACGCAGGGACGTTTTGCTTAGGTGTGCCGGTCTACTTCATTTTCTATTTCTGCATCCACTCACTCTTCTTCTGTGGCTGTCATATCAGCCTCTTTCCTAGAACTATTACACGAGCTCCCGTGTATGTTTTGGTTTGTCTTATTCTCGTTTTCCTGGCTATGGTGTAAGTGCTGCCGCGACATCCGAACCTGATCGCACCGATAATGGGACCTGTGCTGCTGCATCCTTTGGAACTGCCTATTATGCTGATAGGACCTTTGCTGCTGCCAAATCAAAATCCAGATGCTATTTCTGCGGTGGTTTGCGTCTCAATCGTGGACAGTGCCTTGCAAGTAACGTTACTTGTCATGATTGTAATAAGCAGGGACATTTTGCTAAGGTGTGCCAGTCTACTTCATTTTCTACTTTTGCATTCACTCACTCTTTTACTGTGGCTGTCATATCTGCCTCTTTCCCAGAACTATTACACGAGCTCCCGTGTATGTTTTGGTTTGTCTTATTCTCGTTTTGCTGTCTATGGTGTAAGTGCTGCCACGACATCCGAGCCTGATCGCACCGATAATGGGACCTGTGCTGCTGCGACATCTGGAACTGCTTATTATGCTGAGAGGACCTTTGCTGGTGCCAAATCAAAATCCAGATACTATTTCTGCGGTGGTTCGCGTCTCAATCGTGGACAGTGCCTTGCAAGTAACGTTACTTGTCATAATTGTAATAAGCAGGGACATTTTGTTAAGGTGTGCCGGTCTACTTCATTTTCTCCTTCTGAATCCACTTACTCTTCTACTGTGGCTGTCATATCTGCCTCTTTCCCAGAACTATAACACGAGCTTCAGTGTATGTTTTAGGTTGTCTTATTCTCGTTTTCCTGTTTATGGTGTAAGTGCTGCCCCGACATCCGAGCCTGATGACAAGGATAATGGGGCTTGTGCTGCTGCATCATCTGGAACTGCTTATTATGCTGATAGGACCTCTGCTGCTGCCAAATCAAAATGAAGTACTATTTCTGCGGAGGTTTGCGTCTCAATCGTGGACATGGCCTTGCAACTAACGTTACTTGTCATAATTGTAATAAGCAGGGACATTTTGCTAAGGTGTGCCGGTGTACTTCATTTTCTACTTCTGCATGCACTCACTCTTCTACTGTGGCTGTCATATCTGCCTCTTTCCCAGAACTATTAGACGAGCTCCCGTGTATGTTTTGGTTTGTCTTATTCTCGTTTAACTGTCTATAGTGTAAGTGCTGCCGCAAAATCCGAGCATGATTGCACCGATAATGGGACCTGTGCTGCTGCATCATTTGGAACTGCTTATTATGCTGATAGGACCTTTGCGTCTGCCAAATAAAAATCCAGATACTATTTCTGCGGTGGTTCGCGTCTCAATCGTGGACAGTGCCTTGCAAGTAACGTAACTTGTCATAATTGTAATAAGCAGGGACATTTTGCTAAGGTGTGCCGGTCTACTTCATTTTCTGCTTCTGCATCCACTCACTCTTCTACTGTGGCTGTCATATCTGCCTTTTTCCAAGAACTATTACACGAGCTCCCGTGTATGTTTTTGTTTTCTTATTCTCGTTATACTGTCTATGGTGTAAGTGCTGCCGCGAAAACCGAGCCTGAACGCGCCGATAATGGGACCTGTGCTGCTGCATCATCTGGAACTGCTTATTATGCTGATAGGACCTTTGCTGCTGCCAAATCAATATCCAGATACTATTTCTGTGGTGGTTCGCGTCTCAATCGTGGACAGTGCCTTGCAAGTAACGTACCTTGTCATAATTGTAATAAGCAGGGACATTTTGCTAAGGTGCGCCAGTCTACTTCATTTTCTACTTCTGCATCCACTCACTCTTCTACTGTGGCTGTCATATCTGCCTCTTTCCCAAAACTATTACACGAGCTCCTGTGTATGTTTTGTTTTGTCTTATTCTCGTTTTTTCGTCTATGGTGTAAGTGCTGCCACGACATCCGAGCCTGATCGCTCCGATAATGAAAACTGTGCTGCTTCAACATCTGGAACTGCTTATTATGCTGATAGGACCTCTGCTGCTGCCAAATCAAAATCCAGATAATATTTCTGCGGTGGTTTGCGTCTCAATCGTGGACAGTGCCTTGCAAGTAACGTTACTTGTCATAATTGTAATAAGCAGAGAAATTGACTAAGGTGTGCCGGTCTACTTTATTTTCTACTTCTGCATCCACTCACTCTTCTACTGTGGCTGTCATATCTGCCTCTTTCCCAGAACTATTACACGAGCTCCGGTGTATGTTTTGGTTTGTCTTATTCTCGTTTTCCTGTCTATAGTGTAGGTGCTGCCGCGACATCCGAGCCTGATCGCACCGATAATGGGACCTGTGCTACTGCAACATCTGGAACTGCCTTTTATGCTGATAGGACCTTTGCTGGTGCCAAATCAAAATCCAGATACTATTTCTGCGGTGGTTTGCGTCTCAATCGTAGACAGTGCCTTGCAAGTAACGTAACTTGTCATAATTTTAATAAACAGGGACATTTTGCTAAGGTGTGCCGGTCTACTTCATTTTCTACTTCTGCATCCAATCACTCTTCTACTGTGGGTGCATATCTGCCTCTTTCCCAGAACTATTACACGAGCTACCGTTTATGTTTTGGTTTGTCTAATTCTTGTTTTCCTGTCTATGGTGTAACTGCTGCTGCGTCATCCGAGCCTAATCGCTCCGATAATGGGACCTGTGCTGCTGCAACATCTGGAACTGCTTATTATGCTGATAGGACCTTTGCTGGTGCCAAATCAAAATCCAGATACTATTTCTGCGGTGGTTCGCGTCTCAATCGTGGACAGTGCCTTGCAAGTAACGTAACTTGTCATAATTGTAATAAGCAGGGACATTTTGCTAAGGTGTGCCGGTATACTTCATTTTCTACTTTTGCATTCAAACACTCTTTTACTGTGGCTGTCATATCTGCCTCTTTCCCAGAACTATTACACAAGCTCCCGTGTATGTTTTGGTTTGTCTTATTCTCGTTTCCCTGTTTATGGTGTCAGTGCTGCGGCGACATCCGAGCCTGATCGCACCGATAATGGGACCTGTGCTGCTGCAACATCTGGAACTGCTTATTATGCTTATAGGACCTTTGCTGCTGCCTAAATAAAATGCAGATACTATTTCTGCGGTGGTTTGCGTCTCAATCGTAGACAGTGCCTTGCAAGAAACGTTACTTGTCATGATTGTAATAAGCAGGGGCATTGTGCTAAGGTGTGCCGGTGTACTTCATTTTCTACTTCTGCATCCACTCACTCTTCTACTGTGGCTGTCATATCTGCCTCTTTCCCATAACTATTACACGATCTCCCGTGTATTTTTTGGTTTGTCTTATTCTCGGTTTCCTGTCTATGGTGTAAGGGCTGCTACGACTTTCGAGCCTGAACGCACTGATAATGGGACCTGTGCTGCTGCATCATCTGGAACTGCCTATTATGCTGATAGGACCTTTGCTGCTACCAAATCAAATTCCAGATACTATTTCTGCGGTGGTTCGCGTCTCAATCGTGGACAGTGCCATGTAAGTAACGTTACTTGTCATAATTGTAATAAGCAGGGACATTTTGCTAAGGTGTGCCGGTCTACTTCATTTTCTACTTCTGCATCCACTCACTCTTTTACTGTGGCTGTCATATCTGCCTCTTTCCCAGAACTATAACACGAGCTCCCGTGTATGTTTTGGTTTGTCATATTCTCGTTCTACTGTCTATGGTGTAAGTGCTGCCGCGACATCCGAGCCTGATCGCATTGATAATGGGAACTGTGCTGCTGCATCATCTGGAACTGCTTATTATGCTGATAGGACCTTTGCTGCTGCCTAAATAAAATGCAGATACTATTTCTGCGGTGGTTCGCGTCTCAATCATGGACAGTTCTTGCAACTAACGTTACTTGTCATGATTGTAATAAGCAGTAACATTTTGCAAACGTGTGCCGGCCTAATTCATTTTCTACTTCTGCATCCACTCACTCTTCTACTGTGGCTGTCATATCTGCCTCTTTCCCAGAACTATTACACGAGCTCCCGTGTATGTTTTGTTTTGTCGTATTCTCGTTTTCCCTTCTATGGTGTAAGTGCTGCCACAACATCCAAGCCTGATCGCTCCGATAATTGAACCTCTGCTGCTGCAACATCTGGAACTGCTTATTATGCTGATAGGACCTTTTCTGCTGCCAAATCAAAATCCAGATACTTTTTCTGCGGTGGTTCGCGTCTCAATCGTGGACAGTGCCTTGCAAGTAACGTTACTTGTCATAATTGTAATAAGCAGAGAAATTGACTAAAGTGTGCCGGTCTACTTTATTTTCTACTTCTGCATCCACTCACTCTTCTACTGTGGCTGTCATATTTGCCTCTTTCCCAGACCTATTACACGAGCTCCCGTGTATGTTTTGGTTTGTCTTATTCTCGTTTTATTGTCTATAGTGTAGGTTCTGCCGTGACATCCGAGCCTGATAAAACCGATAATGGGACCTATGCTGCTGCATCCTTTGGAACTGCTTATTATGCTGATAGGACCTTTTCTGCTGCCTTGTCAAAATCCAAATACTATTTCAGCGGTGGTTCGCGTCTCAATCGTGGACAGTGCCTTGCAAGTAACGTTACTTGTCATAATTGTAATAAGCAGGGACGTTTTGCTAAGGTGTGCTGGTCTTCTTCATTTTCTACTTCCGCCTTCACTCACTCTTCTACTGTGGCTGTCATATCTGCCTCTTTCCCAGAACTATTACACGAGCTCCCGTGTATGTTTTGGTTTGTCTTATTCTCGATTTCCTGTCTATGGTGTAAGTGCTGCCGCGACATCCGAGCCTGAACGCACCGATAATGGGACCTGTGCTGAGGCATCATCTGGAACTGCCTATTATGCTGATAGGACCTTCGCTGCTACCAAATCAAAATCCATATGCTATTTCTGCAGTGGTTCGCGTCTCAATCGTGGACAGTGCCTTGCAAGTAACGTTACTTGTCATGATTGTAATAAGCAGGGACATTTTGCTAAGGTGTGCCGGTCTACTTCATTTTCTAATTTTGTATTCACTTACTCTTTTACTGTGGCTGTCATTTCTGCCTCTTTCCCAGACCTTTTACACGAGCTCCCGTGTATGTTTTGGTTTGTAATAACGAAGCAACGGCTCTTATCAACACAGTGAGCTCTGAATCTTTCATTTCACATTGCTATGTCTATGGTCTAAGTGCTGCCGCGACATCCGAGCCTGATCACACTGATAACGGGACCTATGCTGATGCATCGTCAACACTGCTTATTATGCTGATAGGACCTTTGCTGCTCCTGAATCAAAATCCAGATCCTATTTCTGCGCTGGTTCGCGTCTCAATCGTGGAAAGTGCCTTGCAAGTAACGTTACTTGTCATAATTGTAATAAGCAGGGACATTTTGCTAAGGTGTGCCGGTCTACTTAATTTTCTACTTCTGCAGCCACTCATTATTCCTCTGTGGCTGTCATATTTGCTTTTTTCCTAGAACTATTACACGAGCTCCCGTGTATGTTTTGGTTTGTCTTATTCTCGTTTTCCTGTCAATGGTGTAAGTGCTGCCGAGACATCCGAGCCTGATTGCACCGATAATGGGACCTGTGCTGCTGCATCATCTGGAACTGCTTATTATGCTGATAGGACCTTTGCTGGTGCTAAATCAAAATCCAGATACTATTTCTGCGGTGGTTCGCGTCTCAATCGTGGACAGTGCCTTGCAAGTAACGTTACTTGTCATAATTGTAATAAGCAGGGACATTATACTAAGGTGTTCCGGTCTACTTAATTTTCTACTTCTGCATCCACTCACTCTTCTACTGTGGGTGTCATATCTGCCTCCTTCCAAGAACTATTACCCGAGCTCTTGTGTATGTTTTGGTTTGTAATAACGGAGCAACGGCTCTTATTAACACAGTGAGCTCTGAATCTTTCATTTCACATTGCTATGTCTATGGTCTAAGTGCTGCCGCGACATCCGAGCCTGATCGCACTGATAACGAGACCTGTGCTGATGCATCGTCAACACTGCTTATTATGCTGATAGGACCTTTGCTGGTGCTAAATCAAAATCCAGATACTATTTCTGCGGTGGTTCGCGTCTCAATCGTGGAGAGTGCCTTGCAAGTAACGTTACTTGTCATAATTGTAAAAGGCAGGGACATTTTGATTAGGTGTGCTGGTCTACTTCATTTTCTACTTCTGCATCCAATCACTCTTCTACTGTGGCTGTCATATCTGCCTCTTTCCCAGAACTATAACACGAGCTCCCGTGTATGTTTTGGTTTGTCTTATTCTCGTTTTCCTGTCTATGGTGTAAGTGCTGCCGCGACATACGAGCCTGAACGCACCGATAATAGGACCTATGCTGCTGCAACATCTGGAATTGCTTATTATGCTGATAGGACCTTTGCTGCTGCCAAATCAAAATCCAGATACTATTTCTGCGGTGGTTCGCGTCTCAATCCTGGACAGTGCCTTGCAAGTAACGTTACTTGTCATAATTGTAAAAGGCAGGGACATTTTGATTAGGTGTGCTGGTCTACTTCATTTTCTACTTCTGCATCCAATCACTCTTCTACTGTGGCTGTCATATCTGCCTCTTTCCCAGAACTATAACACGAGCTCCCGTGTATGTTTTGGTTTGTCTTATTCTCGTTTTCCTGTCTATGGTGTAAGTGCTGCCACGACATACGAGCCTGAACGCACCGATAATGGGACCTATGCTGCTGCAACATCTGGAATTGCTTATTATGCTGATAGGACCTTTGCTGCTGCCAAATCAAAATCCAGATACTATTTCTGCGGTGGTTCGCGTCTCAATCGTGGACAGTGCCTTGCAAGTAACGTTACTTGTCATAATTGTAATAAGCAGGGACATTCTGCTAAGGTTTGCAGGCCTACTTCATTTTCTACTTCTGCATCCACTCACTATTCTACTGTGGCTGTAATATCTGCCTCTTTCCCAGAACTATTACACGAGCTCCCGTGTATGTTTTGGTTTGTCTTATTCTCGTTTTCCTGTCTATGGTGTAAGTGCTGCCGTGACATCCGAGCCTGATCGCACCAATAATGGGACCTATGCTGCTGCATCCTTTGGAACTGCTTATTATGCTGATAGGACCTTTGCTGCTGCCAAGTCAAAATCCAGATACTATTTCTGCGGTGGTTCGCGTCTCAATCGTGGACAGTGCCTTGGAAGTAACGTTACTTGTCATAATTGTAATAAGCAGGGACATTTTGCTAAGGTGTGCTGGTCTTCTTCATTTTCTACTTCCGCCTTCACTCACTCTTCTACATTGGCTGTCATATCTGCCTCTTTCCCAGAACTATTACACGAGCTCCCGTGTATGTTTTGGTTTGTCTTATTCTCGATTTCCTGTCTATGGTGTAAGTGCTGCCGCGACATCCGAGCCTGATCGCACCGATAATGGGGCTTGTGCTGCTGCAACATCTGGAACTGCTTATTATGCTGATAGGACCTAGGCTGGTGCTAAATCAAAATCCAGATACTATTTCTGCGGTGGTTCGCGTCTCAATCGTGGACAGTGCCTTGCAAGTAACGTTACTTGTCATAATTGTAATAAGCAGGGACATTATACTAAGGTGTTCCGGTCTACTTAATTTTCTGCTTCTGCATCCACTCACTCTTCTACTGTGGCTGTCATATCTGCCTCCTTCCCAGAACTATTACCCGAGCTCCCGTGTATGTTTTGGATTGTAATAACGAAGCAACGGCTCTTATCAACACAGTGAGCTCTGAATCTTTCATTTCACATTGCTATGTCTATGGTCTAAGTGCTGCCGCGACATCCGAGCCTGATCGCACTGATAACGGGAACTGTGCTGATGCATTGTCAACACTGCTATTATGCTGATAGGACCTTTGCTGCTCCTAAATCAAATTCCAGATACTATTTCTGCGGTGGTTCGCGTCTCAATCGTGGACAGTGCCTTGCAAGTAACGTTACTTGTCATAATTTTAATAAGCAGGGACATTTTGCTAAGGTGTGCCGGTCTACTTCATTTTCTTCTTCTGCATCCACTCACTCTTCTACTGTGGGTGTCATATCTGCCTCTTTCCTAGAACTATTACACGAGCTCCCGTGTATGTTTTGGTTTGTCTTATTCTTGTTTTCCTGTCTATGGTGTAACTGCTGCTGCGTCATCCGAGCCTAATCGCTCCGTTAATGGGACCTGTGCTGCTGCAACATCTGGAACTGCTTATTATGCTGATAGGACCTTTGATGCTGCCAAATCAAAATCCAGATAATATTTCTGCGGTGGTCCGCGTCTCAATTGTGGACAGTGCCTTGCAAGTAACGTTACCTGTCATAATTGTATTACCAGGGACATTTTGCTAAGGTGTGCCGGTCTACTTCATTTTCTACTTTTGCATCCACTAACTCTTCTACTCTGGCTGTCATATCTGCCTCTTTCCCAGAACTATTACACGAGCTCCCGTGTATGTTTTGGTTTGTCTTATTCTCGTTTTCCTGTCTATGGTGTAAGTGCTTTCGCGACATATGAGCATGAACGCACCGATCATGGGACCTATGTTGCTGCAACATCTGGAATTGCTTATTATGCTGATAGGACCTTTGCTGCTGCCAAATCAAAATCCAGATAATATTTCTGCGGTGGTCCGCGTCTCAATTGTGGACAGTGCCTTGCAAGTAACGTTACCTGTCATAATTGTATTACCAGGGACATTTTGCTAAGGTGTGCCGGTCTACTTCATTTTCTACTTTTGCTTCCACTAACTCTTCTACTGTGGCTGTCATATCTGCCTCTTTCCACGAACTATTACACGAGCTCCCGTGTATGTTTTGGTTTGTCTTATTCTCGTTTTCCTGTCTATGGTGTAAGTGCTTCCGCGACATATGAGCCTGAGCGCACCGATCATGGGACCTATGTTGCTGCAACATCTGGAATTGCTTATTATGCTGATAGGACCTTTGCTGCTGCCAAATCAAAATCCAGATACTATTTCTGCGGTGGTTCGCGTCTCAATCGTGGACAGTGCCTTGCAAGTAACGTTACTTGTCATAATTGTAATAAACAGGGACATTCTGCTAAGGTTTGCCGGCCGACTTCATTTTCTACTTCTGCATCCACTCACTCTTCTACTGTGGCTGTCATATCTGCCTCGTTTTCCAGAACTATTAGACGAGCTCCCGTGTATGTTTTGGTTTGTCTTATTCTCGTTTTCCTGTCTATGGTGTAAGTGCTGCCGTGACATCCGAGCCTGAACGCACCGATAATGGGACCTGTGCTGACGCATCATCTGGAACTGCCTATTATGCTGATAGCACCTTCGCTGCTACCAAATCAAAATCCAGATGCTATTTCTGCAGTGGTTCGCGTCTCAATCGTAGACAGTGCCTTGCAAGTAACGTTACTTGTCATTATTGTAATAAGCAGGGACATTTTGCTAAGGTGTGCCGGTCTACTTCATTTTCTAATTTTGCATTCACTTACTCTTTTACTGTGGCTGTCATATCTGCCTCTTTCCCAGACCTTTTACACGAGCTCCCGTGTATGTTTTGGTTTGTAATAACGAAGCAACGGCTCTTATCAACACAGTGAGCTCTGAATCTTTCATTTCACATTGCTATGTCTATGGTCTAAGTGCTGCCGCGACATACGAGCCTGATCACACTGATAACGGGACCTGTGCTGATGCATCGTCAACACTGCTTATTATGCTGATAGGACCTTTGCTGCTCCTAAATCAAAATCCAGATACTATTTCTGCGGTGGTTCGCGTCTCAATCGTGGACAGTGCCTTGCAAGTAACGTTACTTGTGATAATTGTAATAAGCAGGGACATTTTGCTAAGGTGTGCCGGTCTACTTCATTTTCTACTTCTGCAGCCACTCATTATTCCTCTGTGGCTGTCATATCTGCTTTTTTCTTAGAACTATTACACGAGCTCCCGTGTATGTTTTGGTTTGTCTTATTCTTGTTTTCCTGTCAATGGTGTAAGTGCTGCCGAGACTTCCGAGCCTGATTGCACCGATAATGGAACGTGTGCTGCTGCATCATCTGGAACTGCTTATTATGCTGATAGGACCTTTTCTGCTGCCAAATCAAAATCCAGATACTATTTCTGCGGTGGTTCGCGTCTCAATCGTGGACAGTTCCCCTCAAGTAACGTTACTTGTCATAATTGAAATAAACAGGGACATTTTGCTAAGGTGTGCCGGTCTACTTCATTTTCTACTTCTGCATCCACTCACTCTTCTACTGTGGCTGTCATATCTGCCTCTTTCCCAGAACTATTAGACGAGCTCCCGTGTATGTTTTGGTTTGTCTTATTCTCGTTTTCCTGTCTTTGGTGTAAGTGCTGCCGTGACATCCGAGCCTGATCGCACCAATAATGGGACCTATGCTGCTGCAACATCTGGAACTGCTTATTATGCTGATAGGACCTTTGCTGCTGCCAAGTCAAAATCCAGATACTATTTCTGCGGTGGTTCGCGTCTCAATCGTGGACAGTGCCTTGGAAGTAACGTTACTTGTCATAATTGTAATAAGCAGGGACAATTTGCTAAGGTCTGCTGGTCTTCTTCATTTTCTACTTCCGCCTTCACTCACTCTTCTACATTGGCTGTCATATCTGCCTCTTTCCCAGAACTATTAGACGAGCTCCCGTGTATGTTTTGGTTTGTCTTATTCTCGATTTCCTGTCTATGGTGTAAGTGCTGCCGCGACATCCGAGCCTGATCGCATCGATAATGGGACTTGTGCTGCTGCAACATCTGGAACTGCTTATTATGCTGATAGGACCTAGGCTGGTGCTAAATCAAAATCCAGATACTATTTCTGCGGTGGTTCGCGTCTCAATCGTGGACAGTGCCTTGCAAGTAACGTTACTTGTCATAATTGTAATAAGCAGGGACATTATACTAAGGTGTTCCGGTCTACTTAATTTTCTACTTCTGCATCCACTCACTCTTCTACTGTGGCTGTCATATCTGCCTCCTTCCCAGAACTATTACCCGAGCTCCCGTGTATGTTTTGGATTGTAATAACGAAGCAACGGCTCTTATCAACACAGTGAGCTCTGAATCTTTCATTTCACATTGCTATGTCTATGGTCTAAGTGCTGCCGCGACATCCGAGCCTGATCGCACTGATAACGGGACCTGTGCTGATACATTGTCAACACTGCTATTATGCTGATAGGACCTTTGCTGCTCCTAAATCAAATTCCAGATACTATTTCTGCGGTGGTTCGCGTCTCAATCGTGGACAGTGCCTTGCAAGTAACGTTACTTGTCATAATTGTAATAAGCAGGGACATTTTGCTAAGGTGTGCCAGTCTACTTCATTTTCTACTTCTGTATCCACTCACTCTTCTACTGTGGCTGTCATATCTGCCTCTTTCCCAAAACTATTACACGAGCTTCCGTGTATGTTTTGGTTTGTCTTATTCCCGTTTTTCTGTCTAAAGTGTAGGTTCTGCCGTGACATCCGAGCCTGATCGCACCGATAATGGGACCTGTGCTGCTGCAACATCTGGAACTGCTTATTATGCTGATATGACCTTTGCTGGTGCCAAGTCAAAATCCAGATACTATTTCTGCGGTGGTTCAAGTCTCAATCGTAGACAGTGCCTTGCAAGTAACGTAACTTGTCATAATTTTAATAAGCAGGGACATTTTGCTAAGGTGTGCCGGTCTACTTCATTTTCTTCTTCTGCATCCACTCACTCTTCTACTGTGGGTGTCATATCTGCCTCTTTCCTAGAACTATTACACGAGCTCCCGTGTATGTTTTGGTTTGTCTTATTCTTGTTTTCCTGTCTATGGTGTAACTGCTGCTGCGTCATCCGAGCCTAATCGCTCCGTTAATGGGACCTGTGCTGCTGCAACATCTGGAACTGCTTATTATGCTGATAGGACCTTTGCTGCTGCCAAATCAAAATCCAGATAATATTTCTGCGGTGGTCCGCGTCTCAATTGTGGACAGTGCCTTGCAAGTAACGTTACCTGTCATAATTGTATTACCAGGGACATTTTGCTAAGGTGTGCCGGTCTACTTCATTTTCTACTTTTGCATCCACTAACTCTTCTACTCTGGCTGTCATATCTGCCTCTTTCCCAGAACTATTACACGAGCTCCCGTGTATGTTTTGGTTTGTCTTATTCTCGTTTTCCTGTCTATGGTGTAAGTGCTTCCGCGACATATGAGCCTGAACGCACCGATCATGGGACCTATGTTGCTGCAACATCTGGAATTGCTTATTATGCTGATAGGACCTTTGCTGCTGCCAAATCAAAATCCAGATACTATTTCTGCGGTGGTTCGCGTCTCAATCGTGGACAGTGCCTTGCAAGTAACGTTACTTGTCATAATTGTAATAAACAGGGACATTCTGCTAAGGTTTGCCGGCCGACTTCATTTTCTACTTCTGCATCCACTCACTCTTTTACTGTGGCTGTCATATCTGCCTCTTTCCCAGAACTATTAGACGAGCTCCCGTGTATGTTTTGGTTTGTCTTATTCTCGTTTTCCTGTCTATGGTGTAAGTGCTGCCGTGACATCCGAGCCTGATCGCACCGATAATGGGACCTATGCTGCTGCATCATCTGGAACTGCTTATTATGCTGAGAGGACCTTTGCTGCTGCAAAATCAAAATCCAGATACTATTTCTGCGGTGGTTCGCGTCTCACCGTGGACAGTGCCTTGCAAGTAACGTTACTTGTCATAATTGTAATAAGCAGGGACATTTTGCTAAGGTTTGCTGGTCTTCTTCATTTTCTACTTCCGCCTTCACTCACTCTTCTACTGTGGCTGTCATATCTGCCTCTTTCCCAGAACTACTACACGAGCTCCCGTGTATGTTTTGGTTTGTCTTATTCTCGATTTCCTGTCTATGGTGTAAGTGCTGCCGCGACATCCGAGCCTGAACGCACCGATAATGGGACCTGTGCTGAGGCATCATCTGGAACTGCCTATTATGCTGATAGCACCTTCGCTGCTACCAAATCAAAATCCAGATGCTATTTCTGCGGTGGTTCGCGTCTCAATCGTGGACAGTGCCTTGGAAGTAACGTTACTTGTCATAATTGTAATAAGCAGGGACATTTTGCTAAGGTGTGCTGGTCTTCTTCATTTTCTACTTCCGCCTTCACTCACTCTTCTACATTGGCTGTCATATCTGCCTCTTTCCCAGAACTATTACACGAGCTCCCGTGTATGTTTTGGTTTGTCTTATTCTCGATTTCCTGTCTATGGTGTAAGTGCTGCCGCGACATCCGAGCCTGATCGCACCGATAATGGGGCTTGTGCTGCTGCAACATCTGGAACGGCTTATTATGCTGATAGGACCTAGGCTGGTGCTAAATCAAAATCCAGATACTATTTCTGCGGTGGTTCGCGTCTCAATCGTGGACAGTGCCTTGCAAGTAACGTTACTTGTCATAATTGTAATAAGCAGGGACATTATACTAATGTGTTCCGGTCTACTTAATTTTCTGCTTCTGCATCCACTCACTCTTCTACTGTGGCTGTCATATCTGCCTCCTTCCCAGAACTATTACCCGAGCTCCCGTGTATGTTTTGGGTTGTAATAACGAAGCAACGGCTCTTATCAACACAGTGAGCTCTGAATCTTTCATTTCACATTGCTATGTCTATGGTCTAAGTGCTGCCGCGACATCCGAGCCTGATCGCACTGATAACGGGACCTGTGCTGATGCATTGTCAACACTGCTATTATGCTGATAGGACCTTTGCTGCTCCTAAATCAAATTCCAGATACTATTTCTGCGCTGGTTCACGTCTCAATCGTGGAAAGTGCCTTGCAAGTAACGTTACTTGTCATAATTTTAATAAGCAGGGACATTTTGCTAAGGTGTGCCAGTCTACTTCATTTTCTTCTTCTGCATCCACTCACTCTTCTACTGTGGGTGTCATATCTGCCTCTTTCCTAGAACTATTACACGAGCTCCCGTGTATGTTTTGGTTTGTCTTATTCTTGTTTTCCTGTCTATGGTGTAACTGCTGCTGCGTCATCCGAGCCTAATCGCTCCGTTAATGGGACCTGTGCTGCTGCAACATCTGGAACTGCTTATTATGCTGATAGGACCTTTGCTGCTGCCAAATCAAAATCCAGATAATATTTCTGCGGTGGTCCGCGTCTCAATTGTGGACAGTGCCTTGCAAGTAACGTTACCTGTCATAATTGTATTACCAGGGACATTTTGCTAAGGTGTGCCGGTCTACTTCATTTTCTACTTTTGCTTCCACTAACTCTTCTACTGTGGCTGTCATATCTGCCTCTTTCCACGAACTATTACACGAGCTCCCGTGTATGTTTTGGTTTGTCTTATTCTCGTTTTCCTGTCTATGGTGTAAGTGCTTCCGCGACATATGAGCCTGAGCGCACCGATCATGGGACCTATGTTGCTGCAACATCTGGAATTGCTTATTATGCTGATAGGACCTTTGCTGCTGCCAAATCAAAATCCAGATACTATTTCTGCGGTGGTTCGCGTCTCAATCGTGGACAGTGCCTTGCAAGTAACGTTACTTGTCATAATTGTAATAAACAGGGACATTCTGCTAAGGTTTGCCGGCCGACTTCATTTTCTACTTCTGCATCCACTCACTCTTCTACTGTGGCTGTCATATCTGCCTCGTTTTCCAGAACTATTAGACGAGCTCCCGTGTATGTTTTGGTTTGTCTTATTCTCGTTTTCCTGTCTATGGTGTAAGTGCTGCCGTGACATCCGAGCCTGATCGCACCGATAATGGGACCTATGCTGCTGCATCATCTGGAACTGCTTATTATGCTGATAGGACCTTTGCTGCTGCAGAATCAAAATCCAGATACTATTTCTGCGGTGATTCGCGTCTCAATCGTGGACAGTGCCTTGCAAGTAACGTTACTTGTCATAATTGTAATAGGCAGGGACATTTTGCTAAGGTTTGCTGGTCTTCTTCATTTTCTACTTCCGCCTTCACTCACTCTTCTACTGTGGCTGTCATATCTGCCTCTTTCCCAGAACTACTACACGAGCTCCCGTGTATGTTTTGGTTTGTCTTATTCTCGATTTCCTGTCTATGGTGTAAGTGCTGCCGCGACATCCGAGCCTGAACGCACCGATAATGGGACCTGTGCTGACGCATCATCTGGAACTGCCTATTATGCTGATAGCACCTTCGCTGCTACCAAATCAAAATCCAGATGCTATTTCTGCAGTGGTTCGCGTCTCAATCGTAGACAGTGCCTTGCAAGTAACGTTACTTGTCATTATTGTAATAAGCAGGGACATTTTGCTAAGGTGTGCCGGTCTACTTCATTTTCTAATTTTGCATTCACTTACTCTTTTACTGTGGCTGTCATATCTGCCTCTTTCCCAGACCTTTTACACGAGCTCCCGTGTATGTTTTGGTTTGTAATAACGAAGCAACGGCTCTTATCAACACAGTGAGCTCTGAATCTTTCATTTCACATTGCTATGTCTATGGTCTAAGTGCTGCCGCGACATACGAGCCTGATCACACTGATAACGGGACCTGTGCTGATGCATCGTCAACACTGCTTATTATGCTGATAGGACCTTTGCTGCTCCTAAATCAAAATCCAGATACTATTTCTGCGGTGGTTCGCGTCTCAATCGTGGACAGTGCCTTGCAAGTAACGTTACTTGTGATAATTGTAATAAGCAGGGACATTTTGCTAAGGTGTGCCGGTCTACTTCATTTTCTACTTCTGCAGCCACTCATTATTCCTCTGTGGCTGTCATATCTGCTTTTTTCTTAGAACTATTACACGAGCTCCCGTGTATGTTTTGGTTTGTCTTATTCTTGTTTTCCTGTCAATGGTGTAAGTGCTGCCGAGACTTCCGAGCCTGATTGCACCGATAATGGAACGTGTGCTGCTGCATCATCTGGAACTGCTTATTATGCTGATAGGACCTTTTCTGCTGCCAAATCAAAATCCAGATACTATTTCTGCGGTGGTTCGCGTCTCAATCGTGGACAGTGCCCCTCAAGTAACGTTACTTGTCATAATTGAAATAAACAGGGACATTTTGCTAAGGTGTGCCGGTCTACTTCATTTTCTACTTCTGCATCCACTCACTCTTCTACTGTGGCTGTCATATCTGCCTCTTTCCCAGAACTATTAGACGAGCTCCCGTGTATGTTTTGGTTTGTCTTATTCTCGTTTTCCTGTCTTTGGTGTAAGTGCTGCCGTGACATCCGAGCCTGATCGCACCAATAATGGGACCTATGCTGCTGCAACATCTGGAACTGCTTATTATGCTGATAGGACCTTTGCTGCTGCCAAGTCAAAATCCAGATACTATTTCTGCGGTGGTTCGCGTCTCAATCGTGGACAGTGCCTTGGAAGTAACGTTACTTGTCATAATTGTAATAAGCAGGGACAATTTGCTAAGGTGTGCTGGTCTTCTTCATTTTCTACTTCCGCCTTCACTCACTCTTCTACATTGGCTGTCATATCTGCCTCTTTCCCAGAACTATTAGACGAGCTCCCGTGTATGTTTTGGTTTGTCTTATTCTCGATTTCCTGTCTATGGTGTAAGTGCTGCCGCGACATCCGAGCCTGATCGCATCGATAATGGGACTTGTGCTGCTGCAACATCTGGAACTGCTTATTATGCTGATAGGACCTAGGCTGGTGCTAAATCAAAATCCAGATACTATTTCTGCGGTGGTTCGCGTCTCAATCGTGGACAGTGCCTTGCAAGTAACGTTACTTGTCATAATTGTAATAAGCAGGGACATTATACTAAGGTGTTCCGGTCTACTTAATTTTCTACTTCTGCATCCACTCACTCTTCTACTGTGGCTGTCATATCTGCCTCCTTCCCAGAACTATTACCCGAGCTCCCGTGTATGTTTTGGATTGTAATAACGAAGCAACGGCTCTTATCAACACAGTGAGCTCTGAATCTTTCATTTCACATTGCTATGTCTATGGTCTAAGTGCTGCCGCGACATCCGAGCCTGATCGCACTGATAACGGGACCTGTGCTGATACATTGTCAACACTGCTATTATGCTGATAGGACCTTTGCTGCTCCTAAATCAAATTCCAGATACTATTTCTGCGGTGGTTCGCGTCTCAATCGTGGACAGTGCCTTGCAAGTAACGTTACTTGTCATAATTGTAATAAGCAGGGACATTTTGCTAAGGTGTGCCAGTCTACTTCATTTTCTACTTCTGTATCCACTCACTCTTCTACTGTGGCTGTCATATCTGCCTCTTTCCCAAAACTATTACACGAGCTTCCGTGTATGTTTTGGTTTGTCTTATTCCCGTTTTTCTGTCTAAAGTGTAGGTTCTGCCGTGACATCCGAGCCTGATCGCACCGATAATGGGACCTGTGCTGCTGCAACATCTGGAACTGCTTATTATGCTGATATGACCTTTGCTGGTGCCAAGTCAAAATCCAGATACTATTTCTGCGGTGGTTCAAGTCTCAATCGTAGACAGTGCCTTGCAAGTAACGTAACTTGTCATAATTTTAATAAGCAGGGACATTTTGCTAAGGTGTGCCGGTCTACTTCATTTTCTTCTTCTGCATCCACTCACTCTTCTACTGTGGGTGTCATATCTGCCTCTTTCCTAGAACTATTACACGAGCTCCCGTGTATGTTTTGGTTTGTCTTATTCTTGTTTTCCTGTCTATGGTGTAACTGCTGCTGCGTCATCCGAGCCTAATCGCTCCGTTAATGGGACCTGTGCTGCTGCAACATCTGGAACTGCTTATTATGCTGATAGGACCTTTGCTGCTGCCAAATCAAAATCCAGATAATATTTCTGCGGTGGTCCGCGTCTCAATTGTGGACAGTGCCTTGCAAGTAACGTTACCTGTCATAATTGTATTACCAGGGACATTTTGCTAAGGTGTGCCGGTCTACTTCATTTTCTACTTTTGCATCCACTAACTCTTCTACTCTGGCTGTCATATCTGCCTCTTTCCCAGAACTATTACACGAGCTCCCGTGTATGTTTTGGTTTGTCTTATTCTCGTTTTCCTGTCTATGGTGTAAGTGCTTCCGCGACATATGAGCCTGAACGCACCGATCATGGGACCTATGTTGCTGCAACATCTGGAATTGCTTATTATGCTGATAGGACCTTTGCTGCTGCCAAATCAAAATCCAGATACTATTTCTGCGGTGGTTCGCGTCTCAATCGTGGACAGTGCCTTGCAAGTAACGTTACTTGTCATAATTGTAATAAACAGGGACATTCTGCTAAGGTTTGCCGGCCGACTTCATTTTCTACTTCTGCATCCACTCACTCTTCTACTGTGGCTGTCATATCTGCCTCTTTCCCAGAACTATTAGACGAGCTCCCGTGTATGTTTTGGTTTGTCTTATTCTCGTTTTCCTGTCTATGGTGTAAGTGCTGCCGTGACATCCGAGCCTGATCGCACCGATAATGGGACCTATGCTGCTGCATCATCTGGAACTGCTTATTATGCTGATAGGACCTTTGCTGCTGCCAAATCAAAATCCAGATACTATTTCTGCGGTGGTTCGCGTCTCACCGTGGACAGTGCCTTGCAAGTAACGTTACTTGTCATAATTGTAATAAGCAGGGACATTTTGCTAAGGTTTGCTGGTCTTCTTCATTTTCTACTTCCGCCTTCACTCACTCTTCTACTGTGGCTGTCATATCTGCCTCTTTCCCAGAACTACTACACGAGCTCCCGTGTATGTTTTGGTTTGTCTTATTCTCGATTTCCTGTCTATGGTGTAAGTGCTGCCGCGACATCCGAGCCTGAACGCACCGATAATGGGACCTGTGCTGAGGCATCATCTGGAACTGCCTATTATGCTGATAGCACCTTCGCTGCTACCAAATCAAAATCCAGATGCTATTTCTGCGGTGGTTCGCGTCTCAATCGTGGACAGTGCCTTGGAAGTAACGTTACTTGTCATAATTGTAATAAGCAGGGACATTTTGCTAAGGTGTGCTGGTCTTCTTCATTTTCTACTTCCGCCTTCACTCACTCTTCTACATTGGCTGTCATATCTGCCTCTTTCCCAGAACTATTACACGAGCTCCCGTGTATGTTTTGGTTTGTCTTATTCTCGATTTCCTGTCTATGGTGTAAGTGCTGCCGCGACATCCGAGCCTGATCGCACCGATAATGGGGCTTGTGCTGCTGCAACATCTGGAACGGCTTATTATGCTGATAGGACCTAGGCTGGTGCTAAATCAAAATCCAGATACTATTTCTGCGGTGGTTCGCGTCTCAATCGTGGACAGTGCCTTGCAAGTAACGTTACTTGTCATAATTGTAATAAGCAGGGACATTATACTAATGTGTTCCGGTCTACTTAATTTTCTGCTTCTGCATCCACTCACTCTTCTACTGTGGCTGTCATATCTGCCTCCTTCCCAGAACTATTACCCGAGCTCCCGTGTATGTTTTGGGTTGTAATAACGAAGCAACGGCTCTTATCAACACAGTGAGCTCTGAATCTTTCATTTCACATTGCTATGTCTATGGTCTAAGTGCTGCCGCGACATCCGAGCCTGATCGCACTGATAACGGGACCTGTGCTGATGCATTGTCAACACTGCTATTATGCTGATAGGACCTTTGCTGCTCCTAAATCAAATTCCAGATACTATTTCTGCGGTGGTTCACGTCTCAATCGTGGAAAGTGCCTTGCAAGTAACGTTACTTGTCATAATTTTAATAAGCAGGGACATTTTGCTAAGGTGTGCCAGTCTACTTCATTTTCTTCTTCTGCATCCACTCACTCTTCTACTGTGGGTGTCATATCTGCCTCTTTCCTAGAACTATTACACGAGCTCCCGTGTATGTTTTGGTTTGTCTTATTCTTGTTTTCCTGTCTATGGTGTAACTGCTGCTGCGTCATCCGAGCCTAATCGCTCCGTTAATGGGACCTGTGCTGCTGCAACATCTGGAACTGCTTATTATGCTGATAGGACCTTTGCTGCTGCCAAATCAAAATCCAGATAATATTTCTGCGGTGGTCCGCGTCTCAATTGTGGACAGTGCCTTGCAAGTAACGTTACCTGTCATAATTGTATTACCAGGGACATTTTGCTAAGGTGTGCCGGTCTACTTCATTTTCTACTTTTGCTTCCACTAACTCTTCTACTGTGGCTGTCATATCTGCCTCTTTCCACGAACTATTACACGAGCTCCCGTGTATGTTTTGGTTTGTCTTATTCTCGTTTTCCTGTCTATGGTGTAAGTGCTTCCGCGACATATGAGCCTGAGCGCACCGATCATGGGACCTATGTTGCTGCAACATCTGGAATTGCTTATTATGCTGATAGGACCTTTGCTGCTGCCAAATCAAAATCCAGATACTATTTCTGCGGTGGTTCGCGTCTCAATCGTGGACAGTGCCTTGCAAGTAACGTTACTTGTCATAATTGTAATAAACAGGGACATTCTGCTAAGGTTTGCCGGCCGACTTCATTTTCTACTTCTGCATCCACTCACTCTTCTACTGTGGCTGTCATATCTGCCTCTTTCCCAGAACTATTAGACGAGCTCCCGTGTATGTTTTGGTTTGTCTTATTCTCGTTTTCCTGTCTATGGTGTAAGTGCTGCCGTGACATCCGAGCCTGATCGCACCGATAATGGGACCTATGCTGCTGCATCATCTGGAACTGCTTATTATGCTGATAGGACCTTTGCTGCTGCAGAATCAAAATCCAGATACTATTTCTGCGGTGATTCGCGTCTCAATCGTGGACAGTGCCTTGCAAGTAACGTTACTTGTCATAATTGTAATAGGCAGGGACATTTTGCTAAGGTTTGCTGGTCTTCTTCATTTTCTACTTCCGCCTTCACTCACTCTTCTACTGTGGCTGTCATATCTGCCTCTTTCCCAGAACTACTACACGAGCTCCCGTGTATGTTTTGGTTTGTCTTATTCTCGATTTCCTGTCTATGGTGTAAGTGCTGCCGCGACATCCGAGCCTGAACGCACCGATAATGGGACCTGTGCTGACGCATCATCTGGAACTGCCTATTATGCTGATAGCACCTTCGCTGCTACCAAATCAAAATCCAGATGCTATTTCTGCAGTGGTTCGCGTCTCAATCGTAGACAGTGCCTTGCAAGTAACGTTACTTGTCATTATTGTAATAAGCAGGGACATTTTGCTAAGGTGTGCCGGTCTACTTCATTTTCTAATTTTGCATTCACTTACTCTTTTACTGTGGCTGTCATATCTGCCTCTTTCCCAGACCTTTTACACGAGCTCCCGTGTATGTTTTGGTTTGTAATAACGAAGCAACGGCTCTTATCAACACAGTGAGCTCTGAATCTTTCATTTCACATTGCTATGTCTATGGTCTAAGTGCTGCCGCGACATACGAGCCTGATCACACTGATAACGGGACCTGTGCTGATGCATCGTCAACACTGCTTATTATGCTGATAGGACCTTTGCTGCTCCTTAATCAAAATCCAGATACTATTTCTGCGGTGGTTCGCGTCTCAATCGTGGACAGTGCCTTGCAAGTAACGTTACTTGTGATAATTGTAATAAGCAGGGACATTTTGCTAAGGTGTGCCGGTCTACTTCATTTTCTACTTCTGCAGCCACTCATTATTCCTCTGTGGCTGTCATATCTGCTTTTTTCTTAGAACTATTACACGAGCTCCCGTGTATGTTTTGGTTTGTCTTATTCTTGTTTTCCTGTCAATGGTGTAAGTGCTGCCGAGACTTCCGAGCCTGATTGCACCGATAATGGAACGTGTGCTGCTGCATCATCTGGAACTGCTTATTATGCTGATAGGACCTTTTCTGCTGCCAAATCAAAATCCAGATACTATTTCTGAGTTGGTTCGCGTCTCAATCGTGGACAGTGCCCCTCAAGTAACGTTACTTGTCATAATTGAAATAAACAGGGACATTTTACTAAGGTGTGCCGGTCTACTTCATTTTCTACTTCTGCATCCACTCACTCTTCTACTGTGGCTGTCATATCTGCCTCTTTCCCAGAACTATTAGACGAGCTCCCGTGTATGTTTTGGTTTGTCTTATTCTCGTTTTCCTGTCTTTGGTGTAAGTGCTGCCGTGACATCCGAGCCTGATCGCACCAATAATGGGACCTATGCTGCTGCAACATCTGGAACTGCTTATTATGCTGATAGGACCTTTGCTGCTGCCAAGTCAAAATCCAGATACTATTTCTGCGGTGGTTCGCGTCTCAATCGTGGACAGTGCCTTGGAAGTAACGTTACTTGTCATAATTGTAATAAGCAGGGACATTTTGCTAAGGTGTGATGGTCTTCTTCATTTTCTACTTCCGCCTTCACTCACTCTTCTACATTGGCTGTCATATCTGCCTCTTTCCCAGAACTATTAGACGAGCTCCCGTGTATGTTTTGGTTTGTCTTATTCTCGATTTCCTGTCTATGGTGTAAGTGCTGCCGCGACATCCGAGCCTGATCGCATCGATAATGGGACTTGTGCTGCTGCAACATCTGGAACTGCTTATTATGCTGATAGGACCTAGGCTGGTGCTAAATCAAAATCCAGATACTATTTCTGCGGTGGTTCGCGTCTCAATCGTGGACAGTGCCTTGCAAGTAACGTTACTTGTCATAATTGTAATAAGCAGGGACATTATACTAAGGTGTTCCGGTCTACTTAATTTTCTACTTCTGCATCCACTCACTCTTCTACTGTGGCTGTCATATCTGCCTCCTTCCCAGAACTATTACCCGAGCTCCCGTGTATGTTTTGGATTGTAATAACGAAGCAACGGCTCTTATCAACACAGTGAGCTCTGAATCTTTCATTTCACATTGCTATGTCTATGGTCTAAGTGCTGCCGCGACATCCGAGCCTGATCGCACTGATAACGGGACCTGTGCTGATACATTGTCAACACTGCTATTATGCTGATAGGACCTTTGCTGCTCCTAATCAAATTCCAGATACTATTTCTGCGGTGGTTCGCGTCTCAATCGTGGACAGTGCTTTGCAAGTAACGTTACTTGTCATAATTGTAATAAGCAGGGACATTTTGCTAAGGTGTGCCAGTCTACTTCATTTTCTACTTCTGTATCCACTCACTCTTCTACTGTGGCTGTCATATCTGCCTCTTTCCCAAAACTATTACACGAGCTTCCGTGTATGTTTTGGTTTGTCTTATTCCCGTTTTTCTGTCTAAAGTGTAGGTTCTGCCGTGACATCCGAGCCTGATCGCACCGATAATGGGACCTGTGCTGCTGCAACATCTGGAACTGCTTATTATGCTGATATGACCTTTGCTGGTGCCAAGTCAAAATCCAGATACTATTTCTGCGGTGGTTCAAGTCTCAATCGTAGACAGTGCCTTGCAAGTAACGTAACTTGTCATAATTTTAATAAGCAGGGACATTTTGCTAAGGTGTGCCGGTCTACTTCATTTTCTTCTTCTGCATCCACTCACTCTTCTACTGTGGGTGTCATATCTGCCTCTTTCCTAGAACTATTACACGAGCTCCCGTGTATGTTTTGGTTTGTCTTATTCTTGTTTTCCTGTCTATGGTGTAACTGCTGCTGCGTCATCCGAGCCTAATCGCTCCGTTAATGGGACCTGTGCTGCTGCAACATCTGGAACTGCTTATTATGCTGATAGGACCTTTGCTGCTGCCAAATCAAAATCCAGATAATATTTCTGCGGTGGTCCGCGTCTCAATTGTGGACAGTGCCTTGCAAGTAACGTTACCTGTCATAATTGTATTACCAGGGACATTTTGCTAAGGTGTGCCGGTCTACTTCATTTTCTACTTTTGCATCCACTAACTCTTCTACTCTGGCTGTCATATCTGCCTCTTTCCCAGAACTATTACACGAGCTCCCGTGTATGTTTTGGTTTGTCTTATTCTCGTTTTCCTGTCTATGGTGTAAGTGCTTCCGCGACATATGAGCCTGAACGCACCGATCATGGGACCTATGTTGCTGCAACATCTGGAATTGCTTATTATGCTGATAGGACCTTTGCTGCTGCCAAATCAAAATCCAGATACTATTTCTGCGGTGGTTCGCGTCTCACCGTGGACAGTGCCTTGCAAGTAACGTTACTTGTCATAATTGTAATAAGCAGGGACATTTTGCTAAGGTTTGCTGGTCTTCTTCATTTTCTACTTCCGCCTTCACTCACTCTTCTACTGTGGCTGTCATATCTGCCTCTTTCCCAGAACTACTACACGAGCTCCCGTGTATGTTTTGGTTTGTCTTATTCTCGATTTCCTGTCTATGGTTTAAGTGCTGCCGCGACATCCGAGCCTGAACGCACCGATAATGGGACCTGTGCTGAGGCATCATCTGGAACTGCCTATTATGCTGATAGCACCTTCGCTGCTACCAAATCAAAATCCAGATGCTATTTCTGCAGTGGTTCGCGTCTCAATCGTAGACAGTGCCTTGCAAGTAACGTTACTTGTCATTATTGTAATAAGCAGGGACATTTTGCTAAGGTGTGCCGGTCTACTTCATTTTCTAATTTTGCATTCACTTACTCTTTTACTGTGGCTGTCATATCTGCCTCTTTCCCAGACCTTTTACACGAGCTCCCGTGTATTTTTGGTTTGTAATAACGAAGCACCGGCTCTTATCAACACAGTGAGCTCTGAATCTTTCATTTCACATTGCTATGTCTATGGTCTAAGTGCTGCCGCGACATACGAGCCTGATCACACTGATAACGGGACCTGTGCTGATGCATCGTCAACACTGCTTATTATGCTGATAGGACCTTAGCTGCTCCTAAATCAAAATCCAGATACTATTTCTGCGGTGGTTCGCGTCTCAATCGTGGACAGTGCCTTGCAAGTAACGTTACTTGTGATAATTGTAATAAGCAGGGACATTTTGCTAAGGTGTGCCGGTCTACTTCATTTTCTACTTCTGCAGCCACTCATTATTCCTCTGTGGCTGTCATATCTGCTTTTTTCCTAGAACTATTACACGAGCTCCCGTGTATGTTTTGGTTTGTCTTATTCTCGTTTTCCTGTCAATGGTGTAAGTGCTGCCGAGACTTCCGAGCCTGATTGCACCGATAATGGGACGTGTGCTGCTGCATCATCTGGAACTGCTTATTATGCTGATAGGACCTTTTCTGCTGCCAAATCAAAATCCAGATACTATTTCTGCGGTGGTTCGCGTCTCAATCGTGGACAGTGCCCCTCAAGTAACGTTACTTGTCATAATTGTAATATACAGGGACATTTTGCTAAGGTGTGCCGGTCTACTTCATTTTCTACTTCTGCATCCACTCACTCTTCTACCGTGGCTGTCATATCTGCCTCTTTCCCAGAACTATTAGACGAGCTCCCGTGTATGTTTTGGTTTTTCTTATTCTCGTTTTCCTGTCTATGGTCTAAGTGCTGCCACGACATCCGAGCCTGATCGCACCGATAATGGGGCCTGTGCTGCTGCATCATCTGGAACTGCTTATTATGCTGATAGGACCTTTGCTGCTGCCAAATCAAAATGAAGTACTATTTTTGCGGAGGTTTGCGTCTCAATCGTGGACAGTGCCTTGCAAGTAACGTTACTTGTCATAATTGTAATAAGCAGGGACATTTTGCTAAGGTGTGCCGGTCTACTTCATTTTCTACTTCTGCATCCACTCACTCTTCTACTGTGGCTGTCATATCTGCCTCTTTCCCAGAACTATTAGACGAGCTCCCGTGTATGTTTTGGTTTGTCTTATTCTCGTTTTCCTGTCTATGGTGTAAGTGCTGCCGCGACATCCGAGCCTGATCGCACCGATAATGGGGCTTGTGCTGCTGCAACATCTGGAACTGCTTATTATGCTGATAGGACCTTTGCTGGTGCTAAATCAAAATCCAGATACTATTTCTGCGGTGGTTCGCGTCTCAATCGTGGACAGTGCCTTGCAAGTAACGTTACTTGTCATAATTGTAATAAGCAGGGACATTATACTAAGGTGTTCCGGTCTACTTAATTTTCTACTTCTGCATCCACTCACTCTTCTACTGTGGGTGTCATATCTGCCTCCTTCCCAGAACTATTACCCGAGCTCCCGTGTATGTTTTGGTTTGTAATAACGAAGCAACGGCTCTTATCAACACAGTGAGCTCTGAATCTTTCATTTCACATTGCTATGTCTATGGTCTAAGTGCTGCCGCGACATCCGAGCCTGATCGCACTGATAACGGGACCTGTGCTGATGCATCGTCAACACTGCTTATTATGCTGATAGGACCTTTGCTGCTCCTAAATCAAAATCCAGATACTATTTCTGCGGTGGTTCGCGTCTCAATCCCGGGCAGTGCCTTGCAAGTAACGTTACTTGTCATAATTGTAATAAGCAGGGACATTTTGCTAAGGTGTGCCAGTCTACTTCATTTTCTACTTCTGCATCCACTCACTCTTCTACTGTGGCTGTCATATCTGCCTCTTTCCCCAAACTATTACACGAGCTCCTGTGTATGTTTTGTTTTGTCTTATTCTCGTTTTCCCGTCTATGGTGTAAGTGCTGCCGCGACATCCGAGCCTGATCGCTCCGATAATGGAACCTGTGCTGCTGCATCATCTGGAACTGCTTATTATGCTGATAGGACCTTTTTTGCTGCCAAATCAAAATCCAGATACTATTTCTGCGGTGGTTCGCGTCTCAATCGTGGACAGTGCCTTGCAAGTAACGTTACTTGTCATAATTGTAATAAGCAGGGACATTTTGCTAAGGTGTGCCAGTCTACTTCATTTTCTACTTCTGCATCCACTCACTCTTCTACTGTGGCTGTCATATCTGCCTCTTTCCCAAAACTATTACACGAGCTCCCATGTATGTTTTGGTTTGTAATAACGAAGCAACGGCTCTTATCAACACAGTGAGCTCTGAATCTTTCATTTCACATTGCTATGTCTAAGGTCTAAGTGCTGCCGCGACATCCGAGCCTGATCGCACTGATAACGGGACCTGTGCTGATGCATCGTCAACACTGCTTATTATGCTGATAGGACCTTTGCTGCTCCTAAATCAAAATCCAGATACTATTTCTGCGGTGGTTCGCGTCTTAATCGTGGACAGTGCCTTGCAAGTAACGTTACTTGTCATAATTGTAATAAGCAGGGACATTTTCCTATGGTGTGCCGGTCTACTTCATTTTCTACTTCTGCAGCCACTCATTATTCTTCTGTGGCTGTCATATTTGCTTTTTTCCTAGAACTATTACACGAGCTCCCGTGTATGTTTTGGTTTGTCTTATTCTCGTTTTCCTGTCCATGGTGTAAGTGCTGCCGCGACATCCGAGCCTAATTGCACCGATAATGGGACCCATGCTGCTGCATCATCTGGAACTGCTTATTATGCTGATAGGACCTTTTTTGCCTTAAATCAAAATCCAGATACTATTTCTGCGGTGGTTCGCGTCTCAATCGTGGACAGTGCCCCTCAAGTAACGTTACTTGTGATAATTGTAATAAGCAGGGACATTTTGCTAAGGTGTGCCGGTCTACTTCATTTTCTACTTCTGCATCCACTCACTCTTCTACTGTGGCTGTCATATCTGCCTCTTTCCCAGAACTATTAGACGAGCTCTTGTGTATGTTTTGGTTTGTCTTATTCTCGTTTTCCTGTCTATGGTCTAAGTGCTGCCACGACATCCGAGCCTGATCGCACCGATAATGGGGCCTGTGCTGCTGCATCATCTGGAACTGCTTATTATGCTGATAGGACCTTTGCTGCTGCCAAATCAAAATGAAGTACTATTTCTGCGGAGGTTTGCGTCTCAATCGTGGACAGTGCCTTGCAAGTAACGTTACCTGTCATAATTGTAATAAGCAGGGACATTTTGCTAAGTTGTGCCGGCCTACTTCATTTTCTACTTTTGCATCCACTCACTTCTACTGTGGCTGTCATATCTGCCTCTTTCCCAGAACTATTACACGAGCTCCCGTGTATGTTTTGGTTTGTCTTATTCTCGTTTTCCTGTCTATGGTGTAAGTGCTCCTGCGACATCCGAGCCTGATCGCTCCGATAATGGGACCTGTGCTGCTGCAACATCTGGAACTGCTTATTATGCTGATAGGACCTTTGCTGCTGCCAAATCAAAATCCAGATAATCTTTCTGCGGTGGTTCGCGTCACAATCGTGGACAGTGCCTTGCAAGTAACGTTACTTGTCATGATTGTAATAAGCAGGGACATTTTGCTAAGGTGTGCCGGTCTACTTTATTTCCTTCTTCTGCATCCACTCACTTTTCTACTGTGGCCGTCATATCTGCCTCTTTCCCAGAACTATTACGCGAGCTCCCGTGTATGTTTTGGTTTGTAATAACTAAGCAACTGCTCTTATCAACACAGCGAGCTCTGAATCTTTCATCTCACATAGCTATGCCAAGGAAAACAGGATAATTTTTCTTTGGAAATGTTTTTTCTTAATTCGCAAAAATTCCGTTTGTTTATCGGGAAGATTTTTTGTCTTCCGCGTAGCCGAGTGGTCTAAGGGACGGCTTAATTGAGATCAAAGCGGTTGCTCGCTGCCTCAGTATGCGCGGTTCAAATCCCACCCCTGTACAGAATTTTTGCGAAATAGGAAATAACATTTCGGAACAAAACTTATCCTGTTTTTCTGTTTCTTGCAATTTGCTGGATTTATTTGATCATTCTTTCGTGTTCATGAAAGATTTACACATTGTATATTCGCCGTGTGTTTACCTTAAATCTCCTTTTTCCTTTGAAATCCCTATTAATTTCTTTCTCTTTCATTATCCAGATCGGCCTTGCGAAGCGTACCCTAAAAGATTGTTTATTTGGAAGTTTTTTTTCTTCTTGCGCATAGCAGAGTGGTGTAAGGGACGGTTTAATTGAGATCAAAGCGGTTGCTCGCTGCCTCAGTGTGCACGGTTCGAATCCCACCCCTGTACGGATTTATTGCGAATTAGGAAATAACATTTCTGAAGAAAAATTATCCTGTTTTTTCTGTTTCTTGCGGTTTGCTGGATATATATATATATATATATATATATATATATATATATATATATATATATATATATATATATATATATATATATATATATACATACATATATATATATATATATATATATATATATATATATATATATATATATATATATATATATATATATATATATATATATATATATATATATATATATATTCAGACAAAATTAGCTTTTTATTGATTGTAATTTGAATTAAATCCTTTAAAAGGAAAAATTAAATAATTAATCATATATGGCTTTCTTTGAATAATCTTAATCAGTTTAAAATTATCACCTCTTTAAACAAAAAAAAACTTTTCTTGCTTTTCTGTTATCAAACTCATCAATAACATTGTCAAAATCTATTTCATCTGCAAGTGTTCTCTCTATAGACAATATGACAAGATTTCTCCACCTCAAGTTGCTCATAGTAGACCTTAAGTATTTTTTTTATTAGTTTTAGTTTAGGAAAACTCTTCTCGCAGGTATCAACACTGATGGAAATTGTGAGGGAAATCCACATCATTACTACTATATTTGGAACCAAATTCCCAAGACTATATTTATAAATATACTGCAAAAGTTCCAGGGAGCTTTCTTTCCACATATTTGTTTCACCTTGAATACTAGTAACAGCAATAAAATGTTGCAGTCTTTTTCTTTCAAGTAGGAACTCATCTTTATCAATGTCAGCATGATCTATTTGAGTAAGTTGGCACTCATACTAATCATCAATAAGAGGTGTAGGACTAAGGAAAACCTATTTCTCATCAAGTTCATGAAGCTGTTGAAATCTCAAATTTATGTCTTGGATCACTCACTATCCATTGAAGAATACATTTCTCTTCTTAATTCAATGTAATATGGCAATCCCGCATCTTGTGATCCTTTACCAAAAATTTGTTTCTTCTTTCTGTTCCTACGCCGACGCTCCATGACTATACCTAGATCATCACAAACTTCTTTGGCATAGTTAAATCCATCATTTATTATCTTTCCTCTGTTCTTAACCAGAAAATCCTCTAATGCCCCGAGTTTTATATCACATTAATGTAAGTTAAGTCCTTTGGTTTGGAGGTAGGCTTGTGTGTCATTAATTTCTAGGAGGACAGGTTCTCACAGGCCAAGAAAGCACATAAATGGAAATGACTGCAAAGCGCCAAGCAGCGCACCAGCCTTTGACCTGGTAACTGTATTTTCTTATGCGGAGGTTGACTTTTCTAAGACACCTAAAATTACTGAGAAATGTTCTTTTACAACACATACAGCATTTGCCCTTGCACTCCACCTTGTTTTAATTATGCGTTTCACACTTTGACCAGTGACAGAAGCTAGAACGCCCGAACGATAGGTTGATGATGATAAAAAATGTGAAAACACGCTCTACAGTTCCAAAAAAGGTAACCTAATTTACAGTAACAGAAGTTGCATGGACACAAGCCAAATTTAGCGAGTGATTTGTACAGGCAACAAATTCTGCTTTTAGATTAATTTCCTCAACACGTTTCTGAACACCAGAATGTTGACCAGCCATTACTGCAACATTATCATATGCCTGCCCTCTGCAATTTTTACTATCAATTCTCTCATGTTCTAATTTTTCCCCAAATCACAGTTTCAATATTTTCGGCTATTTTACTTTTTGTTTCAATGAATAAACAAATGATTCTACACTCTTCCCTTGATCTCCGATGGTAATAACATAGCGAAAAACTTGCTTCATTTGATCCTTATTTGAAATATCAGGAGTGCAAACGAATATCATTGAAAAGTACTTGGCTTCTTTTACTTGGTTGATGATTTTGCTTCTTACATTTGCTCCCAAGATCTCTATAAACTCGTTTTGAATAGTAGGTGACAGATAAGAAGTAGTGAACTTGTTTCCCATCTGGATTCTTTGAAGATGTTCACGTAAAACCGGGTCACATTTTACCAAGAAATCCACTAATTATAAAAAAAAAACATTATCTTTTTTCTGTTACGTTGGTTCAGTACCACTCTCTTTACTCTCACATTTCCTTGCTTCTCGGTGCCCTCTTAGAGGCAAATTTTGTTTAGATAGTAATCTTATGATATCAAGCAATCTCGAAAGGATCTCCTTCCCCTTTTTACTTAATTTCAAACAACTTTTTGTTCCTTTTTATCTATTGTTGCTCCATGAGCAATCCTAATTTCTAGCTCATTCCATTTTGTGAAATTCTGAACATGTGTTGCATTGGATTCATGCTGAGATATTGTAGGATTTCTAGTTTGTCCTTTAGTTGATGCACCTTGATGGATTACTTCACAAAAATTAGAATCTAGATTTTGGATCACAGATGCACCTTGACGTACCAGTAAGATCTGTGTGTCATTGTTAATCTTGCTTGGCCATAGACCAAAATCTTTTAAGTCCACTCTGTCCTCATCTGGAATATTTTCTTTCTCATGAGGCTCATGTTCTATATTACTTGTAGTTGGCGAATCGCTTGGAGTGGAATCTTTTGAATCTGATAATGGTTTAGATTCGCAAATTTCTCCAGTTTCAGTAGTAGTATGGTCGATGTTAGTAATAGTTTTAAAGGGTCCGTTCATGCTTTTTTATTCATTCTTCTCTTGCCTTTCTTTTTTTTCTAAAAGCAGCAGCACTTTCCTTCACTCGCTTCATCTGGGGAAAGAGTGATAGAATAATAAAATATGGGTTAATGTTAAAAACTTGAAGTAATAGGCAAACTTCAATGATGTTTATGATCCATGTAAACAGCTTCCTTATAATTAGTAAAAGACAAAATAAATGGAAAAATTATGTTTCAAAACTTTACAATATCACCTGCATTATGCTGCAGTCTAGGCTCAATAATAAATTATATAAGTCTATTTTCTTAGAGAAAATTGAGAAGTTTAGAAAACATATGCATGCATACTACTGCATAGTCTAATTAGCCCACTGTGAGTTTAATTCATATAATTTTATTTATAATAAAGTTAAATTTTGTATTGTTCATACATTCTCACCTCTGTAACAGGTTTCCAAATCACTGAGTGAAAGTGATTATTGTGCCTATAGGCCTAGTAACTTCAAACCGTATACTGTTGTCTTCAAAATTATCACAAGCGTGTAAATAACAATAATAGAATAACCTACGTGACGTGCGTAAACAATATTTAAATTGCACTCTGAGGTGTCTGCACGGATCTATGCCTAACGTAAAACTGACAACTGCGAGAGACTGATTAACGTCAAAGTGCATCCCCAAAAAAGTGACGCCCGGAGCGGACCGCCCCCTCCGTTTCCCGTTAGCTACGCCACTGTCCCAAACACAATGTTACGTGTACTATCCTATCTCCCTTGACTTCAATTAAAACCCCTCGAACTCCTTCCCCCTCGTCGAGGCTTAAGAACATCCAGCCTCAACGTGTGAGGAAACGTAATGTCGCCATGTGGTCTTTTCCCCTCCTCTGTTAGGAGTATGTGTCCCCTACTCCAGTGGTTCCCAACCTTTTTTAGTTCAATGCCCTCTTGGGATCTTTAATATTTCTGTTGCCACCTTGGTATTTTAGCAGAAAAATAGTATTTCAATATTATAATACCTTCCATAAAAATATCAGTGTGCATTAATTGTACATATATTCTCCTTTATTCTATTTCTCTAACAGGAAAAATATTTTGTGGGTTCAATAAAAGAACCATTTAAGATCATAAATTATTTCTCTGATATAGCAGCAAAACGAAAAACTTCCACGGACGCCGAGAAAATAAGTAACCTTTAAAAAATTATCTTTTGACTTAAAAAAAAATAGAATCCTTTAGCAAAATAAAAACAAATATATCATATTAGCTGTCTTTGTGTGTATTTTTTAGTGAGATCCTTGTGGCTGATGTAGTTGCGCAAGTTTTTCAATGTCAGGGTCCATGGTTATTAGAGACAGACGAATATGACCTTTAGTTACAATTTCTAAGCAGGTGCGGGCTTTTGATAATAGGTGAGAAACTCGGCTAAATCCTGACTCAACTAGGTAAGACGTTGGAAAGGCAATGGAATATAATTTTACTTCCTATCAAAGCAATGGGAATTTAATGACAATTTTACTACCTGTCCATAAGTTATTAAGGCCATGTTTAAATTTAGCTTGAGCAGTTTGATTACTCCGCAACTCAATGAGGCTGACTTGTAGTATGATGTCAACATCAGCGGCATTTGTCTTAAATAGGTCTACCACCCAACTTGGAATGTTCATTTCCAAGAGATCTTTGAACCTAATTTCCATATCATTGTGCGAATTTTTCAAGTGACAAATGTACACTAAAATATCATTCTCAGGAAGCTCCTCTTCAATAGTTGCGAGGATTGGAAAATGTAACAATTTATTACGCCCAGTATTAATCCTAAAAGCATTAAGTTTTCTAAGGAAAGAGCTGATTGCCTCTTTGGAAGTTAAAAGATTTGTATTTTTATCTTGTAGCTGTTTGTTCAGCATGTTTAGCTTGTCAAATATATCTGAAAGGTAGAATATGCAACACTTGGCAGCTATGATTTCTTCTCCAAACGCCTTACCGTTCAAAAATGGTATAACACTCTCCCAGAGTTCAACGAAGTGTCGCAAGCAAAAAAGTAAACATTCAAACTCTTCTTTCTTGTTTGCACAGAGTTGTCTTAAGAGACGGTCTTGAAGTGGATTTGACTTGATAAGGTTGGTAGCCTTGATGGCACTATCAAGAATATCCTTCAGACGTCCTCCCAAAATTTGCAATCAAATGTTGACGATGAACCACGCAGTGTATGCAAAAACAATTAGGCACAGTTTGTTTTAGATATACAATAAAACCCCTATATCTGCCTGCCATAACAGAGGCACCATCAGTTGCGCAAGCCATAATGTTACCCATTGGAATATTTTTTTTCTTGGAAATAGGCCAAAACTTCTTAGAAAATTGTTTCCCCTTTAGTATCTGTCACAAAACTGCATTTCTTCTCTGAGTTCACTATTATCATCCAAAAACCTAACATACTCCATAAGAAGGGCTTGATTATCACTTACAAATGCAAAATTCTTTACTTGTAAAAGTGCAACTAGTTGATTTTCTACATCCTTTATCATTTCATCAATGCGTCTTGATACTGAATTGTTGCTTAATGAGATTACATCCGTAATTTGTTTGGAATTCTGTTACATAACAGTAGAAATTACTACAGATACTGCGGGCAAAATCAAATCTTTACCAATAGTATCGGGTCTTCCAGTTTTTGCTATTAGCTTGGAAATCTCGTAAGATGCAATTAAAACTTTGTCTAATTTAGCTTTTCATTGGCTAAACATAGAATCAATGGTGTTCTTTCCTTCGAAAGTATCATGAGTCTTTCTTATCCTTGTGCTTATTCTCCAGATCTATTAGAAGCTTACTTGGGCGCATGCTTTCATTAGAAAGCTATGTCATACATATAAGACATATTGGCTTTGTTATTTGGAGACTGTATAAAACCGTATGCTAAAAACTCGCTTGAGTATTGTCGACATTTCATCTTAACCTTATCAGCCATGGGTAATTTGTGGAAAATATATATATATATATATATATATATATATATATATATATATATATATATTGTATATTGAGTTATAAATAAAACAAAATTTTCCTAATTTCCTTGTAAACCTAAAATAAAATAATTATTGAGAAGATGAAAACGCAAATGTTTTAACATTTGTATGTAATTTATATTGAACTTAAATTGTATATACTGTACGAATATATATTTTTAAGAATATATAAAATATGATATTATTTATTTACTAGGTAAACAGTTTACAACGGTTAACCATTACATAATAATTTTAACCCTATTATTTGATGCCACTTAATTTTAGATCGCAAAGCTGCAGGGCGAGGTGTGTTCCACTTCGACCTAAAAAACAGTTAATAACTTTTACAGTTTATGACTGCTGATATTCACATTTTGCATTATGCTTATGACACCATTTAAGCACTTAATGAACATAAATGTAAGCAAATATTACCACTATAAAACGTAATATTTATTGAAACAATAAACACTTGGTATAAGGAACGCCACTTAGCTGCAATGTAAGCGCGCGATGATGTTGGCGTTGGCAATTAATTTAAAGAGAAATAAGGTAATCGTTAGAGATGTTATATCGACCAAAAATACGTCACAGTAAAAAGTGCACGTAAAAATATCCTTATTGGTAGCAAATATTATGTTTAGAGTCACCATATAATATTAGTTATTTTATGATGATTGAAAAGTTACTCACCAAAATAAGAAAAGATACTGCACACAAACAAGATTGTCACGGAGCAGAAATAATGGTACAACTTGGAACATGGATACTGACTGACTGAGTTAGCAACTGCAACGAGTATAGGTGACGTGGGTGTGGAACATAAATACGACGTTGCCAAACGTATAACTAATAAATCATTACAACGTTGTTGTATATCGAAGAAAAAGTAACTCAACTTTTTAGGATTAGTAACCCGTAAATAGTTACTTGTTACTAGATAAACAGATTATGATTAGCTACACATAGTCAAATATGCCATAGTGTCAAGAGGCCGATAATTAGATAATTTTCGAATTACTATAATAATTTTATATAAAAATGAAGCTCTGTGGCCCCTTCATTAGACCTGAGGCCCCCTCACTCCCAAAGATTTTTGTGGCCTATCAGAAATTTGTCATGGCCCCAGGTTGGGAATCGTTACCCTACACTACTCATTGGGTTCATTCGCGCCCAAAAAGTGTTTTCAGCAGTGCTAAAAAAAATTCCTAGGAATTTTATGGAAAACTATCTTAAAGTCAGTGATAAAATATTGACTCGGTTTAAGTTGGTGACACAATAAATAGAGAAACATAGACTTAAAATGTTATAAATTAATAATTGGTAATAAAAATGTAACCTAGCATAGCAAAACGTTGGTGAATGGATGTTCCTATTTTGAATAACAAGTCCAAATTAGCTTCCGTTAAGAAAAGATTTTCCATTCTATACATAATTTAAAATTTTGATTCCAATCAAAAAATAATTAAAATACTATTTTATTAAATGAAATTATTACTTTACATTTTAAACCACTCTTTTTATAGCTGAAATTTAACGATATAATTTCGCATACTCATTTGATGTTTATTCATTTACTTCGCTTTTGTTTCATTATCTAGACGGTTTCGCATGGTATGGAAACAATTGTTCGATTCCTTTCCGTTTATTTTCTTGCGAAGGTTATAGAAGTATCAGAAAGAAATACACTGAGCTACAACAGCCATACATAGAGAACAAAGAGTATCTCATAGCGCATGTTATTATTCGATAACAAATTTGAAAGTAAAATTAAATATTTTAGTAAAATTATGCCTCAAACCGACGACAATTGCTGATATTAGAGACTATATACATCAAAGAAAAGCAACCAAAATTAAATATCCAAACAAATTTTCAATTCATCTTACCATCCTCTCGTCCGCCAGCCCCTAATAATAATCCCTCCCCATCTTAATCGCGTGACCGTTATAGAGTCTCAACCATTTGCATGTATATCTTGTGTTTAGAGAAATCCCATTTACTATAAATGTGTTCGTATAAATGTTAACGCAACTTACCATATATATATATATATATATATATATATATATATATATATATATATATATATATATATATATATATATAGCTCTGCATCTTACTCCTTAGCCAATCATAGTCGGAAGGATCTTGGAGGAGTGCATTTGTCTTATTACTCATCTCATTACCTCGGATCATGAGGCAAAGGAATCGGAAAGGAACTTAAACGCCTTCAGCCACATTAATCTTTAAGACTGCTCTGATCTTAGAGGCATACTCGACAACCAGCCAGCAGTGCATCTTCCAGAAGACGTCCCTCCTCCCTGAATTAAAAAAACAACACCTTTATTTCCCTTGCGAATCGCTCTGATATGATTTGCTAAAAAAAAAAACCGCTCCCTGCCCCGCCGTGATTGCTCCGTGAGCGCGAATCGCACCCAGTTCCGTCACAACTATGCCGTTATACTTAGAAAAGGCATAATTGTAAACTTTGGGGAAAGAAGGTTTGAAGATTATCCCATTGCAGAATCAAAAGGAAGGAACAACCTGGACCGGGACACGGTTACGAACGCGGGGAGGATTAACATCCTACTCTGTGGCACTGCCCAAGATAACAGAGGGAGTTACCACCGTCTCTGTGCTATGTCGGAGGCAAACTGTGAATACCTAAAACCCAATAGATTGGGCGGCACCCCATCTAGAGTCAGTTGATTCGTGCTCCAGTCATCATTAAGTCCGACATGTTTTTACGCCCTCTGAGGATCCCATCCAGATCTACGCTCCGCATTCACCACTTCATTAATCATCACATCCTGAGTTATGTTCGCTGGGTTTTCATCGGTGGGGCGGGGAAACCCCACTCAAAGTATGAAAAGTAAATCCTCTACACATATAGACACACACACACACACACACCTCTAGTCATGGGCTCCAGACTAAAGTTGATCAGTAACACTAATAACACATGCACACTCACACCATAAAACATACTATAGCTGGGAAACACTCACGAGACACCCATCACAAATATCTTACAGGCGCACAATGGGAAGATACTCGTCTTCGGGTCACCTAAAGAGCCAAAAAATTTCAGCAAGAAACAAAAAATACTAACCCAACTAGACCACCACACAACACTTCCGGGCGAGGTAACAAAAAGACACCGAGTCCGCATTCTAAAAACTAACTCCCTGTGGCTGGCTTTCACCATACAAGAAATCCTGACCAGCCTCAAGCTTGAATACGGCGAAGTGGCACTTCAAGAATTCTATTTCAACCGTACCATCAGTGGGCGGTCATTACTCTATCCGAAGCAGACACAAAAAACATAATACTAGACCAAGGTACCAATGTCCTTGGTACCCTAATACACCCAAATAACATTGAGTCACAACTAAACATTAAAATTCAGCAGTGCCGGCGCTGCTACAAGACCGGCGACCAAACCAACACCTGCCGTGCGAACCTGGTCTGCTCCAAATGCAGCGTAATGGACCACCATTACTCCACCTGCACCTCTACAATGCCAGAATGTATAAATTGTGGTGGTGACCATGTCTCTGTCAACATGAAGTGCTTCTGCCTTTCAAAGGCATGGGCAAACGCTGTCTCACTCATTCTGCCTCCGCCCCCCTCCTCCACTTACAGTATCTTTTGCTGCCGCAACGGCGGCGTCCCAGGCACCCACAACTACTTAAGCACATCCCTCCAACCTCACAACTACCCGAACCCTCATCACAACACCCGTTCACGATCCTGCAGGAACACCCCTAAACACACACGAAACAACGACATCCCACAACACCAGTCACTGGACACATCTGGCCACTGTGATCTCCACACTGGCAAAATACTTATCTAGGGTGGGGACCCTCGTATATATGCTCTCTAACGGACTGGAGATAGTCATCTCTGAACGACTGAACTCCATGCTCCATGAGGACAACACAATTAAGCCAACACCCACACCCACAGCTACAATCATATACACAACTGGCCAATCATTCATCGACCTCAAAGCTCCTACCACAACACACTTCCCCACCACTACCACTCACCCTCCTCTCCTTCCATGCCTATCATCACTTCATCATCAATCCCTACTACCTCTGCTAATCCCACCCTCGCCCCACCTTGTCCTCCCTCTCAACCTTGTCGGATCCCACCATGGTTCTGCCTCCCCCTACACCCACCACTTCTGCCAGTTCCACCTCCACTCAGGAGTTTCCCCCACTACTTCTGCTCTACCCCCCTCCGCACCCTCTCCTAACCTCATCAACTCTGCCTCCTCCAATGTCGATCCAACTCCTACCACTTCCAAGCCTTCCACCCCTGCACAAAATCCCTAATCCAATCCTACTCTTCCTTCTAATCCTACTGGAACACCTTCCTCTTCATAACCGCCTGCCTCCATGAATCACCTCTGCAAATCTATTCCCTCCACTTTCTCTGCCAAAACCCCCTCCACCTCTCGCCAACCTTCCAAAAACCTAAACAACAAACTTTCCAATCCTCAACTACTCTCATTGCCACACCTACATCCGTCCTATTCTCCTCTAACGCAGTCGTCACCACAACTTCTATAGCCACTTAAACTGCTGCCCTCTACACCGGCGCTCAACTTCCCTTCACGCCACAAGCACCACCAAAACACCCCCCCCCCTCACCCTGGCCCTCTCCTCACAAGAGACCGCACACCGCTCGCTGCGTTCCATACCATAAGTCTAAGTGTAGTACAGCTAAACGTAGGCAGTTGGCACGGCATTCGTTACACGGTAGCCAACTGGGTACTAAACACACAAAGACCAGGCATAATACTACTGAACTCCACCAGTCTACACCCACCAAACAACAGACTCCGAATCGCAGGCTACCACACACACTTAACACCTCATGCATTGCAGCTTGGCTCAGTCATCCTGGTCAAGCGGAGTATACTATATTCCCGCATTAGCACAAGAGACGACTCTTTCCTAGCCTGCAAGATACAAACCAGCTCTGACATCATCATTGTGGCCACTCACTACAGACCTCCATGATTACATCTAAACATAGACGTCCCACTACAGGCACTTTCCAACCACAACATACCACTATTCTTTGTGGGGAACCTGAACGCTCACCATCCCACACTAATATCTAACATCACGAATGATACTGGAAGGTACCTGTAGATGCCCTGCAGCGCTTTCGTTGCGAGCACATCGGTCTGGCCTTCCCCACATTCTTTGGTCCCCGCGGAGGCACCTCATCCCCTGATGTGGTCCTACGCGACTATCATGCAGCACGTTTCTGCACCCACATTGCACCAAGCCCCTACGTCCTATCTGATTACATCCTAGAATGTTGTGATGATATCGTTATCACCCATACTCATACCCACGCCACACCTTTTAAACTACAAAAACACGAAATGGACGGAGTACAGAAGACAATACATCTCACAACTTTAACCTAGACAACACCAACTCTAGCAACATAGACCTACACTGAACTACACTAATGGACACGCTTAATACTGCACGGGAGACACACACCCACCACAAAAAAAACATACAAATCCATTAAACATTTGACATTCTCCATATACACTCAAGCCATCATTACACTATACAACAATCACTACACCGGAGGCCCACGTCAACAAAACATTACTCTCCTTCGAGCTCGTATCCTCCGCTGCTTGTAGGAGGACATGATTCGCTAGTGCCGCGAGATTGTCTGAATCGCGGATGACGCTCGTAGCGCTGACCCTTCCTTCTTCTGGCGGCGTATACGGAGTATGCTTGGCTCGGAGCCACAAAGATCAATTGCCCTCATCAGAAACAACCAAACTCACTGACACTACCAACATCCTCGACGTCTTCAGGTCCCATTGGGACACAGTCCATAAGCACAACCCCTCAAAGCCACACGCACAAGAGCACTCCCAAGTAGCACGGGAGTGGTGCAGACTTTATGATAAAGAGCTGGCAGCCTACATTCTCATGGAATTGGATGCGCTCGACAACACAACCATACTCACTACTCCGATCACCGTCGAGGAAACCAAACATTACATTAAATCAACACCGAAACGCGCCCCTAGCTCTTCCGGCCTCCCAGCCACTCTAATACACCAGCTTCCCGAAACAATATATCCCACACTGACACACCTCTTCAACGTTTCACTAGCCTCCGGTCACTTCCCACATGCATTTAAAACCCCACACAACATCCTACTCCACAAAAAGAACAAAAAACCTTGACAGCTAAACAACTACAGTCCTTTGCTCTACTAGAGCACTCAGGCAAAATATTCGATCATAAGTTAAACAACCACCTGCGTAGCTTCCTCGAAGATATGGACTGGTTTTCCTCCTGTCAATATGGCTTCAGGACGGGTCGGTCGACTCAGGCAGTTGTGACGATCGTTCCCGATGTTATCCAAAGAGCCTCCAAAGAAGACCCAAAGTACTTCCATCTGTAAGAACGTGGAGAAGGCTTTCGACAAAGTGTGGCATGAGAGCCTCCGTTGGAAACTCGCTAACAACACGTAGCTCCCTCTCTGCACCAGAAGACTTCTCTCCCATTACCTCACGGACCGGATGTGTCTTATCAAGTACAGCAACACAATATCACGCCCATTCACACCACGCGCAGGAGTTCCTTAGGGCAGCGTCCTTGCGCTAACACTCTACATCATGTACACGAGAAACACCATACGACTACCAGACGACTACAGTCACACATACACACTGTCCTACGCCGACGATGAGACAATATTAGTCTGCGGACACGGACCTAACATGATTGCACGCCACGCACAACGGATACTGGACATTAAGGCAGAGTACAAGGAAGAGTGGTTCATTGCCACAAATCCTCAGAAGACACAGCGATCACTACATGCACAACTCACAAACCTACTCTTATAGCGCAGACATCGACCACCCAAACCCAACGCAACTTACGTACACTTTCGACAAACTCCTAAGATTCCACACACACCAAACTATCATGCAGGCAATGGCATGAGTGCCCCAGGGCAGCGTCCTTGCGCTAACACTCTAGATCATGTACACGAGAAATACCTCACGACCACTAGACGACTACAGCCACACATACACATTGTCCTAGGCCGACGATGAGACAATACTAGTCTGCGGACGCGGACCTAACATGATTGCACGCCACGCACAACGGATACTGGACATTAATACAGAGTACGAGGAAGAGTGGCTCATTGCTACAAATCCTCAGAAGACACAGCGATCACTACATGCACAACTTACAAATCTGGTCTCATAGCGCAGACATCAACCTCCCAAACCCAACGCAACTTACGTACACTTTCGACAAGCTTCTAAGATTCCACACACTCCAAACTACCATACAGGAAAGGGCAAAAAACAAATAAAAAGCTGCGCAGATTCTATTCTGCCAGCAAAAAACTCCAATTACACCTATATAAGACCCTTGTTAGACATCTATTAACCTACGCAGAAAATTACACTTATAGCGGCGAGTCACAAAAGGCAGAGGAGAGCGCAGTGCATCCAGAACTCTGCTCTGAAATGCGCCTGTCACTCCCTCATGTACACAAGAATGTCCACTCTACACTAAAACAACAAGCTCGTCCCACTAAACACCTACCCCCACACAAGACTGACCAGACAGATGAGGAAACTCGTAATGGACCCTATATACACAGGCACAATGTTGCGAGGGCACCGAGATACCCCGCAGCAAGAGACTACCACGCACCCATACGAATACACACATAACCAAACAGCACGACAGGACATAAACAAATTGCAGTAGAATGTAACACTACATAAGAAACCAACAATTCTTTCATACTCGACGGCAATCTACATGATCGACATATCAATCGGGAAACACACATATAGGCCAACGGACACCATCAGCATCACGTAGCGTGAGTCCAAGTTACTTTCACCCCCCAAAATGACCGCCAACCTGCCCTCCTCCTGCCCTAGCAAAATGCACACGTAGAGTCAAGCACACACAACGACACCCCACACGGGTGTATAGCCACCGGGCTTTTTACCTCCTACTATCCCATCATGAGTTAATTTCCGAACCGCTCCTATTCGACTAAAAAGATCTCCTGCCATACAGTAGTCTCTCAACTTTTTCTTTCTATACAAAGATTGATTGATTGCCTTCCTAGCCACAACTGTGTAGCCTCTGAAAATGATATGTGTATATATCGAAATGCGTTAGTCCAATAAAGAATTTAGTTTTGCTCAGTGAACCAGTTTTCTGCTTCATGCGTCACGACTTTCTAATGAATTTTCGTGAACTAATCAATGGGTTAAGTCAAGACCAAAAGCGGAACATAAGACAAATCAAGATAATCGAAAAGAAAACATTTAACAATAAGTTAGCAGTCACCTTCAATAAAACATGTTACGAAGAAAATTTACTGTTGCCCAACTATACGAATATATATATATATATATATATATATATATATATATATATATATATATATATATATATATATATATATACTAAATACATTAAATGTATTCAGATACATTTTTAAATACATTTCAAATACATGATATATAATGACAATCGATAAGGACTATTGGTATCACAATAAAAAAAATATCCATTCAAATGAAATTGTATATTATAATTACTAATGTAGGATTTGATGACTGTGAGGGAATCAATACCCCCCCTCCTTCGCAGGCGAGCCACGGGACGTTGACCACAATATCCTGGCCGTGTAGACGCCATGGTTTAAATTCTTAACCACGTCGCTCTCGCCCCTCCTACCGGTTAGAAGCTGAACGACCTTCCGAGACCACAAAAGGCAATAATCAGCTCAGGTCGGACTGGAGACCCCAACATCAGTTTAAAACTGCAAGATTTTCCCTAAGAGCGGGAATTCAATTTCACCTCAGAGGCGAAATTAGAGGAGCGTCGCCAGAAATCCAGAAGGTCCCACCGGGCCATCTGTACGACGCCCTGAGAAAAAACCGTTGGATGAAGAACCTTTATGCGACCTGTCCACACACCGCCCCCTCCCCCGCTCCTACCCCTAACCCACTTGGGTGACGACGTATATATACCAAAAACTTGGGTACAACGAGGTAGAATACGTGACTCAGCAGGCTACGAAGTCCCCGGCAAGAAGCCAAGCTACCAAGAGAAGGGACTAAGAAGCAGCTCATCCTCAAGCTAGTTCCTGGTGATCACACCAAACTTTAAGTTAACTTGATCAAATTCAACTTACTCTAGTCAGAGAACCCCCCACCCCCTATCCTGGTATAGCCCAAAGCACCGAGATAGTCCTCGCCCTTGAGGAATACTGGAACTAAGAAGAAAAAGCTCATCCTCGAGCTAGTTCCCTGTGGTCACACTGAACTTTAAGTTAATTTGATTTAAGAAACAAGTCCAACTTACTCTCGTCAGAGAAACCCCTCCTATCCTGGTGCACCCTAAAGCACAGTGATAGTCCACGCCCTTGAGGAAGACTCCCGAGTGCACTCCCTCCAGCACTTCCCTGAGTCAAAGTATTCAAGTCTTGGCTCATCTCTAGCCAGTGCGAATTATTCCCCAGAATAATCCGAAGAGAAGAAAAGAACATTTTTTCACTATCCCGTGGTGATATTATTGTTTGCCGAAAGTTTGTAGCTCCCCCCATCTGCCAAGCTCGCTAAAGTCCTCTGTGGCTTTAACGCTATTTTGTCCGCACGAACCATCTGGACGAGCGGCACGCGTCTTCCAGACAATAACATTCCTGAGGTAACGTAACTCATTGAGTTCAAGGTCAGACTCAAACCCGTTTCAAGAGGGATCCACAAAGGTATTTAAACTCCGATAACTGTCCGGTAAAGGCCGTTAGTATTTTTTTTTATTGAAGTAAGTGGTTGGTCAACCATCACTATAATGTCAAGTAGGTCAATTTAGAAAGCCTTACTTAAAAATTATTGAAGTCCTTACTGTGTATTTAGTGCGTAATATTTCTTTGGTTCATGTTTATTTTTTGTGTTTTAATTAAAGTTTTAGTTTGTTTTAACAAATTTTTATTCTATCCTCGAACGCTAAGTATGGCACAAGGAACCCTCAAAGTTTAAAGAAGTCTATAATGAAGATAATAATAATCACATATATAGCACTCTTAGAGAGATATAAAATTAAGCACGGAGTTTATTTTGTTGTAGTATGTAAACAACCTATACGTACGAACTCCTTCCACCACTCGGTCCTTCGTATATCACGACAATGACAAATGGACTTAGGTACTACAAAAAAATAAAAGTTCCATAGAATGAAATTTCAGTTAACTTCATTTGCCAAGGTTAAATAAGATTGGTAGCGCTTTCCAAAGCCCTTAGTGGCTGCACTTGGAAGAGGTTGGCAAAGTTTCAGACAAAGTGACTGAAGATTCTTCAGCTTTTTTCCACAGTGAGCAAGGTGGCGAGCAATTCTCCATAAAAAAAACAGTCTTATTCTCCCTGTAAGTGTTCAATTGTCACTGCAATAGGAGCCAAAACCGAGACATACTCCCAAGAAATTCAATCTCGTGACATCTGAACACTGGAAGTTCAAGGGACGTCATGAGTTGATATAATTAGTCCTTGTGTTTAATAGTAATGACAATGCATCAAACATAGAGTCCACCTTGTAATGCAAAGCACCTCTAATGAGCAATTGTTAACAGTTTTGATAATCTCTGCTGATTTTGAACGACCGCTCTTGTTCCATAATGCTGAGCATTTCCTCATCGCAGCATGATTGATATTTGCCAAAGAAAATATTTTCAATGCAGTTTTTCATCAGTTGTGGCGACGAGACTGAGTCTGTGTGAAGCACAACGCACATGCTTAGGTAGGCTGAAGCTGCATGGGTCAGAAGATAGGTCTTCTTCCCGATCTAAGGCACTTCTCATTAAGAAACTATCCTCCAGCTCGTGCTCACCCTGATCTTCTTCGCTACCTAGATTCCATCTTCTGAATCCGTGGACACATTTGTAACAGTGACTGCAAATTCCTTAAACGCTTTAACAAAATTAGAGCCATTATCAGTGACGATGCTCATGATTTTCTGCCAGGGGATATCGTATTTAGTGCTGCTATTCACCATATGTTCAGCAATCTTGATGTACTTATGTTGTCCTTTGAAGCGACATCATGCCAATACTCCACTGTGACGGACAAGAGCAGCTTCCTCAAGCTGAAAAAAAATGAAATAACAGTCCAATGTCTGTCTCATAAATGTTTCCATAAATTTTACATATTAATATAATCGAGATAAATTCCACCAATAAATAGATCTGCTTTCAGCCAAGAACTGATAACTCCCTAACTGTAAATAACTTTTCAATTTCATATTTCATAAAGAACAAAATCTTAACATGCCCAATGAATTGTAACGCCCAAAATAACTACGGTGACGAGTTGACCAAATATCTGCAGTAAGACATAAGTAAGAGATGCTGTCTAGTTTATTCTTTAGTAGTGTTCTTGTCACTTTCCCTTCTTCTATAAGATTCCGGCCTAGCGTCCGCCTTGAAATCCGTCAACCGAAGAATTTAGACCTTCGGTAGTGGAATGTATGATTATTTTGAGTAAAATTGATTTTCACAGTGAAATGAGAATATATGGTATGCATATAAAATTTGCTATATTAAATATAGCTTATATGAATATCCTATAGCTATATAGGACTGGTACATTAATTCATAAATATATTTTTAGTCCTTCATATTCAGAATTACTTAGTAAAATATTGACTTTCAGTATTGTTAAGAATATATACATTATCAAGCTTTATTTCCTACATTTTTGACGGGCGGGCATGCTAGTTTTGACATAATAATATACAGATATTGCTACTATCACGAAATATATCGTTATAGACAGTGATGGGCAGTCCGTCAGTACCGATGACGGAAGGTCCATCAGTCCGTCACTGACAGACTCCCGTTTCGCTGGCAGACTGACGGAAACTTTGAAACACTGACGAAATAAGCGCCAACGGAAGCGATTTTCGGCCATCACCCGAACAGTCACTAACCCGAAAAGCAAAGACGACCTTCGGCAAATAATGTTTCCATCAGTCGTCAGCGAAACGGGAGTCCGTCAATGACGGACTGACGGACCTTTCGTCATCCGTACTGACGGATTGCCCACCACTGGTTATATGAATTAATCTAATAACTACAAATAATCGATCAATAATTGTACTAATTATTCATGAAAACTTTTATTCAATAATATCTTCAAGTAAATGATAGCGCGCTTTAAGGATATATGTATGTGGATTCTTAGGAAATTATTGTAATATATTAACCTCTGTTGTTTGTATGTCTTCCTTTATTTAACTTCGTTATATAGCCTACATAGTGAACAATGATCCGAACGCTTTAGTATTCGGTCGTTATAAGAGCTTAACCTGTACTACTAATACTATAATTGTAAAGAACATTTGTAACTCAGAACTCATCTTTAATTAATCTCACAAAAGCGGTTGTTCCATGGTTGATAGGGAATAAACACCTTGTATGATAAAATCTGCAATCAGCTTATCAACAAAAAATTGTTTGACCTTCTAAGAATTCACCGTAAAACACTCCGGTAATGTCTTTACTTTAACACTGATGCATGAAGGACCATCGTCTAATACAGAACAATTTCTTTTTTAATCTTTTCTTTGAGCTGTCACGTAGTTTTCCGCTTCTTGCAACAAAGCAAGATGCTTTCTCTGTTGATAAATCTACATGCTGAGATAAATGAATGCCATTTGTTTCACGTTAAATTCAATCAGCATATACTATAAATAAAAATGTTGCATAAGGAAGCAGGTAGGTCCGTGCATGGTAAATCTACGATACTTAATACTATAGTTAGCTACTAGCAATTTTGACATTTTTTAAAAATAGGAAATAGTTAAACTTGTCAATTCAATTAAGTATTATATAATTAGCTTTAATAAAATCTTACCTTCAAATGAATGCGTAAATTGGAAGTAGCATTGATTGCCGCAGATATTTCGCCATTATATAATGTACATACACACTTCACTTTTTTCCCGTCGGAAGATTTCACTCTAAAAATTTACCATTTTGTAAAGGATTACTATAATTACATGATTCTTTATCTTTCTCGTCTTTATCATTATCTAATTTCTCCTTTCACCCTCTTTCCAAGAAGCTGAAGTCGCCATCCAGCAGTTGAAATAACGCTGAGCGCTCTCACTATACAACCAAACACAACTGTGGTCATCTGTTAACTGAATTTGAACTGATGCAAGCAATCTTCCCCTCACTGGCGCACGCAGTCAACCGTTTGTGTCATGCTAGTCGTGACTAGCTAAAACATGCATTACATGTTCTTAACAAATTTATAACCTATTTGCAGTGTGTAGGTACTATTGAACTGCACAGCTGTGGCAGCGTTATTAATTTTAACCGCGAATGAGATTCTTTATTCGTAGACGCCTTTCGACCGTGTTAGGTCATCTTCAGGGCATGAACAGAAATGGAATTTTTCACAAATTGCTACATTATATATAGTATTTCTCGCGAACATAAATATTTCCCACGCCAATCATGGCGGGAAATTTTAAGGGAAAACTAAGCGCTACAAGAAACATATAATATTGGAAGGCTCAGATTGCTCAAGCGAAGGAAAATATGAGCTATATCGACATAGTATGATGGTACGTGTCAAAGGCATTTGATAAAGTATGGCTAAGGGGAAGGCAATACAAGATCCTCCAGCTGAGTTTGAGCGCAAAACTTCAAAAAATGCTCCGTGATTATGTCATGGAGAGGTCGGCCTACATACCTATAGGGCGCACGGACGGTCCCACCTTTAATCTACAGGCAGGATTGGCTCAAGGTGGGTGCCTCACTCCAACCTTATACTCGATATATACAGCCGACATCGCAGAGCAAACCCACCCGACTAGCCTGAACATCCTGTTCGCCGATGACATAAGTCAATTCATAGTTAGTGGATTTTAAAACGCGCCTTGGCAAGCTCGAATGACCTCCGAGGAAATAAGGAAAATCAACGTTTATGAATCAAAATGGAAAATCCGAACTAATGGCGACAAATTCAAGATCACCCCATTAGGAAGAAGAAAAACAGCAGATGTGAGAGTGGGGGATACACGTTATCCCTACACGAACGAGTGCAATGTACTCGGGATTAAGGTAACTTCTAAAGGATACAGGAAGCACGTCACAGAACGGATCCAAAATCATCTTCGGCAGTCAGAACATACTATAGGTTGAGAAACCTTAGCCAAAAGAATAAAAGGAAACTGTATATGGCGCTAGTAAGATCCACTCTCATCCATCCCTCAGCATCTCTGTTCGGAGTATCTAAAACAGGAAAAGAAGAATTCCAGAGGATACAAAATAAATGTACGTATATCATCACCAATACACAAAGGAGGGATAAGGGGAAGCAAGTGGATCTGCACAGAGCGGTGGACATCAGACCGCTCAATACGATCTTAAAAGAAAGAGCGTCAGATATGGAACAAAAAATTAAAATGAATAACAACGAGGAAAGTAGAGCACTCATCGCAGAAAACCAACGAGCTCCCAGTCGCGCAAGATGCCCAAGCAGCGTCAGCAAGCTTGGAGACGCAATTGTCCCATTTTTTTGGATAGGGAAAAACTATCGACCAGAACCAACGATGAAAAGCAACCGATAACGACAAACCAAACCGATTTTACCTCAAAACCAAAGAATACCACAACTACATAGTGAAGAGAATGAAGAAAAAATGAAGAAAATAGGTAAGTATGAATCACAAAACACGAATACTAACAACCAAAGATGAATATAGCAAAAACATTCGCAGAAATCAAATAAGACACACGTAAGAATTAATGTAGAAACAAAAAACACAAATGAACCTAAACAACCAAACTACAGGTCAAGTTACATTAAAAAGCCAAATTAGTACACGATTCCAAAGGTTTAAACGCCTTATAATATATATATATATATATATATATATATATATATATATATATATATATATATATATATATATATATAAACTCACAAAGTGGAACGTGAGGAAAGCAATAATATGAAAATTAACCCACAGGAAAATGAATAGATAAATCCAAACACTTTCGAACTATATTTGCAAGTTCATTTTCAACGAGGGCAGCGTGTAGTTTGATGGGATGTAGGGCACGATGATCGAGTTGAGAAATTTTGCCCGGTGATAAGTCACGACTGGTGTTTGGCTTTTATCATAATAACATAACATATAACTAATTTTACGGATGACAAAAGCCACAAGGGCCTATCAAAGGTCATCCGCATCCGTCAAAACCCACCCACATAGGACTATATCAATAATCGCCAAGGGAAGACAAAATCAAAGACTCCCACAATATAATATAACATATGACAAAAGCCACAAGGGCCCATCATAGGTCATCCAAGTCAAACGGCCTCTTTTTTAAGGCACCCAAACTCCCAAGAAAACTTCATCCAGAGGATTGCGTCCAGAAACAAGGGTATCAACAATCAAGACTTGTCAAGATGGGGTGAAGGGGATTTCCAGGTTCATGCGTTTTTATATTACCGTACGCATAACCCATCCTGAAGTTGCCTTCAATTAGGGGACTCTTCATAACATAACATAACATAAAATCAGAGATGACAAAAGCCACAAGGGCCTATCAAAGGTCATCCACATCCGTCAAAACACGCCTAGATAGGACTATATCAGATCATGCAACTACTTTATAAAAAATCCATAAGATTGTGTTAGATCATGCATCCAGAATACACAATTTAAACAATCCACAGGATTGTGTCAGATCACGCGCCCACAATATACAATTTAAACCAGCCACACGAGCGGATAAAAAACAAAAAGCACCATCGCCAGGGAAAGCAAAAATCAACGTCCACTACAATATAATATAACAGATGACAAAAGCCACAAGGGCCTAGGGTTGGTGATGGTGTTATTTTTTTAATGAGTTTGTTGAGCTTCGTTTTTTGATCGTTACTGGGATTCCGCGTTATATTTTTGAATTTTGTGGTGTCGTGCAGTACTGTTTTCATCTTGGTGAGGTATTCTTCTTGGCTAATCATAACATAGATTGAGGATTTATCGGCCCCCTGGATGACAATATTCTTGTTGTCTCTAAGTTCTTCTGCAGCCTGCCTCAGTTGAGGTGTGATAAGGAAGCTTCGACTATATTTTTACAGTAGGGCCGTAACAAAGGCTATACCCCCACACACAACCATTGTTTGGAGCACCTCTTACAAACGGTATCATAACAACCTGAAGTTTTCATTTTTCATTAAGCTCCCATTTCGAAGGCGATTTTTATCCGACCTGCGATAAGACTGGAAATGTATCTGTTCACACTGTTACTGTAAGAGGAAGCAAAAATTACTTAAATGGGTAAGTTGACGTACAATCAACCTAGATGGATTCTACTCCACGTCTCTGTATCCTTTCGAAGATTGATTGAAAAGGGGTAATTGTGTAGAGTATGGCCGGATCCGAGTCGTAGCTTATTTTGGGCTATTTTTCCTAGCTACTTTTTCAGAGCTGCAATCTATGTGGACGAAGTTTATGGCGATTCCCAATTATTTCCTGGGGTCTATGCCCCCCAGACCTCTCCCCTCAAATGATTGAAATCTCAGGATCATCGTAGCTGTCCCGGTAATTCTGAAGATCCATACCCCGTGAGCTTTCACGCTCACATTCCCATAATATTTATTCCACCTCCCAACATGTTTTCACCCCACTGTGTGATTAACTTGTTTGTTTACTTGTTCCTGAGGGCGAGCGTAGTGAGTAGGGGGGTATGGGGGGGGCTCCCTCTTTAAGAAGTTCTACCTCCAGGATTCAAGCGTAAGCCCAAATGGATGACACAGACTGCCCTGAACAAAATAAAATAAAAAGAGGAAGCATGGCTGAATCATAGGAGTAAGAGAACCAGAGCCAGGTACCATAAATACTGCAGGGCTAGAAACAAAGCCATATGGGCTGTGAGAGCAGCCAAATACCACTTTGAAAAAAACCTCCAGCGAAGTGAAATCTAACCTTCGTGCCTTCTCGTATACTCGAAGCAAGACCAGAATCAAGGAAGAGGTACTGCGTGTCCACAGACCAAACGGATCTCCCACAAGCTGCACCAGAGAAACCTGTGAGGTCCTGAACAAAGCCTTCCAAACGGTATTTGTGAAAGAGGGTACGCTCCGGGTACTGGAGATCAGGAACACCTTCCAGGGGGAGAGATTGAACAAGTGTAACTTTAGTAGTGAGGATGTCCAGACCATCATGGAGAATCTCAAAGAAGACTCATCATCGGGACCGGATGGAATATACCCCAAGGTCCTAAAAAAATGTGCGGGAAACCTGGCATATCTCTCTGGATCATCTACAGATCCTTGCTTAGCACAGAACTCCCAAGGGACTGGAAAAGGGCTAGCGTGTCACCCATCTTCAAGAGTGGAGACAAGAGCAACCCATTAAACTACTGTCCAGTAAGTCTAACCTCAGTCACATGCAAAATCCCGGAGAAACTCGTAAGACTCAAGTTAATGGATCATCTTGAAGTTAACGACTTGCTGTGTGCCAACCAGCACGGTTTTAGATCCGGAAGATTGTATGACTCAGCTTCTCGAATATCTGGAGGAGATGGAAGATGCCACCGATGAGAAAGACAGTGTCGATGTTGTCTACCTTGATTGCAAAAAAGCCTTTGACACTGTCCCCCACTGACGCTTACTTGTCAAACTGGTGGCATTAGGAGTGGGTGGTGAGGTATCTTGGTGGATACAAAGCTTCCTGTCTGGTAGGAGTCAAAGAGTAAGTGTAAGAGGAACTCATTCAGAATGGCTGGATGTCTGGAGTGGAGTCCCTCAAGGCAGTGTCCTTGGACCAGTACTCTTCCTAGTGTTCATCAATGACCTACCGGCCTCCACTGATTCAAGGTGGAAACTCTTTGCAGATGATGCCAAAATCTACCGTCGCTTAAAGTCCCCAGTGGATGGTGAGATTCTGCAAGCAGACATCAACAAGCTGCTAGAGTGGAGCCAGAAATTGGTAATGCAGTTCAACAGCAGAAAATGTAAGGTCATTCACATAGGGAAGAATAACCCAGGGTACGAGTACTACATTGGGGACATTCCACTTGAAGAATCTGAGGCAGAAAAGGACCTCAGAGTCCTCATCACAAAGGACCTAAAGCCCTCTATGCAGGTCGCAAAGGCAGCGGCTAGGGCAAATTCCATCATCAGACTCCTACAAAAAACTTACACGTATTTGGATGCTCAAATGTTCCTTCCCATGTATAAGGCACTGATAAGGCCACGGCTCGAGTATTGCATCCAGGTCTGGTCACCATACTCCAAGAGGGACATGAAGAAGCTGGACCAGGTCCAGCGGCGAGCTACCAAACTAGTCCCTGAACTGGCAGACTTGCCCTATGAGGAGAGGTTGGCCCACCTTGGACTTACTACACTGGAGAAATGGAGGGTCCGAGGTGACATGATTGAGGCCTTCAAAATACTCAAGGGTGTGGTCAAGGTGGGGGATGGGAGCTTTCTCCAACTTCCTCCAAGAGGTGATCACCCAGAGACCAGAGGTCACAGCCTGAAGTTGAAGAAGCTACGGTACAGGACCACCAAGAGAAATAAATTCTTCAATGCGAGGATTACAAACAAGTGGAATAGTCTCACTGAGTATATAGTTAGTAGCCCTAGTGTTAACACCTTTAAAAATAGGTATGACCAGTACGAGACTCAAAACCAGAGAAGAGGCACTTTATACGAGCACTGACTCCCTTGCCTCTTAATTTTCACTAAGGTAAGCAGCCGACCCTCAAAATAAGCTAGAATCGCATCCTCCCATACTCGCAACATTTACTTGAAAAGGTTCAGCGTAGGGCTACAAATCATAAGCATATCCCCACGGCGAGCTGTCCCTAACAATGAGCCGATGCTGAAAATAATCGGTAATACTTATGTCAGACAGGTGGGTAGAGTTTACCGGCAGCGAGCCAGAACTCTTGGAATCTCTCTTTAACGTGCTGGCACCAGTTCTGGATCCACAAAATTCTGTGAGTGGTTGACAGTTAGATGTTTATATTCTTCAGATGAAAAATTTGAATAGGCTGCCCATCCGTCAGATACGACTGTCGTTCCCAGCAAAATCCACTTTTTATCACTGCAAGGAGGGTTTCACAATTTCAATTTTCAACCGAAACAATGAAAATTTTCTTTGATTCACATTCGAACCCTCCCAAACCCCACTGCCCTTCCACTACATGGCTGCAGTTATATTTGTGCTTGCCAAATTTTGCCTCATCGATTTCGACTGTTTTCCCGGCACCTCCAAGCGGTGTAGAAAAATTGTTGAAATAATGTAAAAGAACTTCCCTGCAAAAACTAAACCAATTGACGAGGGGTTTTTGACAAATGCCCATATGTGAAGTTACTAACATAACATAACATAATTTCATGGATGACAAAAGCCACAAGGGCCTATCAAAGGTCATCCATATCCATCAAATCCCACCCACATATTGTCATAGGGGTAATGCTTCAGATTTGGGGCGCACAGTAGGTGGCGCTGTTAGTAGGCTACAATATATATCTTATGATATCAGATGGTAGCTTCAGATGTGACCAATCATGGCGTTATATTTTTTTGTTGTTTTGGGGATTTGTAACTTTTAGTCTGTATTATTTACTAAATATCTGCGCCTCTGCTCGTTTATAGTTTTTTCTAAGTTAGGTAAAGTTTCTTGATGTCTTTTATAGTTTTTTATTTTTTTCATATTTTTTGTTTCACAGTGAACGATAACAGCTTCTTACTGGCAACGTCGTAGCTCTAAATAGAACCCGCTTAGCATTTTTTTCTGTTTCATTATGGCTTTTTCGTGCTCTAGTTGTGCTTCTTCGTCATTATTCAAATTCTGGTTTATTTTGCATGACCGCGAAAAACTTTTAGATTATTTAGAGGCGCATAAACTAATCAAGAAACCTATAAAAGTAAGTATTGTTTTTGTTAGATTAGGTTTTACTGCCAGTAAAAAGCTGTAGGGGGGGGTGAACAGTAAATTCAAGGGGACTGCTCATGGGGGAGATATCACTGGGGAACCACCCTGCAATGATCCTGAGTTTCAATCAATTGAGGGTGGGTCTGGGGGGTGCAACCTCCCAGTATATACTCGTATACAAAAAATATAACGCCGTAATTGTTCATATCTGATGTTACCATCTGACTTCATAACACATATATTGTAGCCTATAAACAGCGCCACCTACTGTGCACCCTGAAACTGAAGTGTTACCATCAGAGGTAACCTATTCTAAATGAACCAAAAGATGACCGCAACAATGTTCTCGATATAGAGGCAAAAAAAAAGCCACCAATTTATATTTACAGGGTTGGCTTTTGCTGTCAGTGTCAATACCCGATTTATCGCACCAAAACACCCAAATTTTGTTCATTCTGAGCTCTGCCTTACAATTAACACTCGCTTGTAGATTTTTATAGGCCATGGGCTTCAAGAAACGAAACACATTTATTGTTATCAGTTAAAACCACCTAAATGGTTAAGATTTAACAAATACACTATGCAGGAAAATGACATTTTGATGAATGGCCCCAAAAACGTGTGGATGGGCGTTTAAATACGACCCGTGTAGCCGGAAAAGTGTTGACATTTTTTTTTAGACCAAAATTGAGAATTTATGTTTCTTGAACTACACATATATATTAATAAAAACACTAATACTGAATGCATCCTTTTGTAACAATAATCAAAATGAAGGTCGTAAAAAAAACTTTTTAAAAAATCAGAGAAGTCAATAAAGAAGCAAAAAAATGAAAAAGTCATTTTTTCGTCAGAATTAAGAGGCTTTGTTAACAACACCATATGGTTTAATCGAGCATTAAACAATGGAAAATTAAGTAACAAGTAATTAAAAAGACTAAATAATGTCAGGCATATGGTAGGTAGGATATATAGAAAAGAAATAAGGGAAAAAACATCTAAAATAAAGAAAAACCTAGTTTTGATAAATATAAAAAGCACAAAAAGCCTTGAAACAAATAGAGCTTTCTGATTGGTCATTAACAAAACTGAATACAGATCTGTGATTGGCCAGTGCGATAGCAGAAAAACACTGAAAAGTAGCCCCCCAAATAAGCTAGAATCACATCTGGCCATGCTTACCTAGTTCAATCCTATGGGAGGCAAGAACAAGTCTTTTCATACTCCCACCTCACTTAAGTACTTGAGTTGGATGTATGCTTTATTATTGACTTTTTATTTATTTATTTATTTACCAAAAAATACCTGAAACGAAAAACACTGTTTACTTACTTTATTGCGGTAGGTATACTTCTGAAATAGCGATGAGAAAAGTGTGGAATCCTTCTTTAATTCCCATTTTGGTAAATGGGAATTGCTTGCAGAAAATGGTGGTTGCGAGATAGGCACCAAACTGGTCGGTTTTTCTTCCATATCTGGGGATTGAACTTAGTGCATCCCGCCAGATGCGTTCAATATTTTGGGGTGATATCTAATGCCTGGACATAAACTTTGCAATCAATTTAAATTTTAAGTAAATTATGAAAGTCAAAAAAGTTTTAAAATTTATCTTGATCCAAAAATAAAGTTAATAATTCGTCAATAGACGACGGCACTCTTCACAAATGGGTTCCATTTTAAAACTGCGTAAAATGCGCGTGTACTACACCCAAATGGCTAAAAAAAAATAGTTCCTTTAAACAATCTAGTTAAGTAGATTTAAATGTATTAAAAAAGGTAATAAAAATAGTAAAATGGGGAAAAATATATTTACAAATAAAAATGACTCCAAATGAGGATAATATAAAGATATTAAATGAAAAACAAAATAAAAATTCAAATCAGTCATTTCTGATGTCAGACCCCACCCCCATTATAATTTGCACAATGATTAAAGGCGCTTAAATGATTTGGTTAAATCATTCACCTCTGTAAACGTTAGGACATTATTCTATAAACAATTATGATTATATACTGGGGAGCTATGCATCCCCTCCCCCCCCACTTGATTGAAACTCAGGATCATCGTAGGGTGGTCTCCACATTGTGTTTACCCCCACACGAGCCGTCCCCTTAAATATACTCCAAAAATGTGAAGCATTTTGGAACACAGATGAAATAGTACGTCACATCGGTCCCATCGGTCCAGCTGCCAATCTACATATATTTACCATTTCATTCACCCGTGCCTGAATATTCATGTGCGTTTGAGTCCTAGTTCTTCAAACGTTAGAACATTATTCTATAAATAATTATGATTATATACTGGGAGGGCTGTGCCCTCCAGACCCCACCCAATTGATTGAAACTCAGGATCATCATAGTGGGGTCCCTCTGCAGTGTTTACCCCCACACGAGCAGTCCCCCTTAAATTTACTCCAAAAACGTGAAACATATTGGAACACAGACGGAATAGTTTATGTCCCATCATTCGCGCCACCAATCGACATATTTACTGCTATTTCTGGGCTACAATTAATGCCATTGGCTCTTTACGTTTATCAAAATAATAAAGACTATAGGGCTGCCTAGTTTATGCTATTTCCACCAAAAATTAAAAAATTTTACCTTTGCCCCCACACCTACCAACTTTAAAAAAAAACTTGTAATATTCCTGATTCAAAAGGATAACATTTAGGAGATTGTTAAATGTTGGCCACATTATCGTTGTCTTAAATTACCAAATAAATAATCACTTAATGACAAAGACTAAACCATCTCCACCTTTCACTATTATAATCAAGCCATTCTTCTTTTCCACACCTGTCACAAATCTTGGCTTTTAAAATGAGGCCATGATATATACAAAAGTCTATTAAATTGACTGAGATATTAACAAAAATTGTATTAAAGTCCAACAAACCGAATGCACAAGAATCACCCTCTTTTAATTGCTTGGTCCCAGGGTTGCCAATATCTGAAATAAGGTTACCATTATGTGAAAATAATGGTTTATTTTAGCATTAAGAGAAGCTGTGCAATTTTATCTTTAAACAAAATAGGTATATGAAATCCCCCCCAAAAGAAACATTATGAAGCATGAAAAAATTTATTATAATACTAATTAATATAATTGAGTAGAAGTGCAGGTACTTACTAAATAATAAAGATAGAGACTGTAAAATAAATAATAAAATAAATATTTTGCTGATTGGCCATATCTGAAGGTACTGTCTGACATCATAAGGCCTAAATTCTAGCCCTGAAGTAGTGTGCCCCTATATAAGAACATAAGAAAAGAAGGAGACTGCAAAAGACCATTCATGGCCTACACTTGGCAGCTCCTGTTCCATTCAACACACAAAAGATTTCTTACCAGAGAAAAGTCATCAACATTGTCACCCTTAACAGGAGTTCGTCAGATCTAATCTACAATATACATAAAATGCATCCAGAGGATTATGTCCATTCATGCAACCGCAAAATATAATCTTCCCACTCCTTAGAAAAATATATACATATGTACATAAAAAAAAAGTCAGTCCCATCTAGCAGCTTCATCCATATATTTATCTAATCTATTCTTAAAACTACCCAGAGAGGAGGCTTCTATCACATGCCTAGTGAGCCTATTCCATTCATCTACCACACGATTTGTAAACCAATTCCTCCCAATCTCCTTCCTAAACCTATACTTATCAAGCTTAAACCCATTGCTACGTGTCCTGTCATGTTCACTAAGTATAAGAACCTTACCCAGATCCCCTTTATTATATCCTTTTACCCATTTGAAGACTTCAATCAATTCCCCTCTGACTCTTCTCCTTTCCAATGTATGTAGATTTAGTTTTCTGAGCCTTTCACCATAAGGTAAGTTCCTTAGCCCACCAATCATCTTTGTCATCCTTCTCTGCACAGACTCAAGCAAATCAATATCCTTCCTATAATATGGTGACCAAAATTGTACTGCATAGTCTAGATGAGGCCTAACTAACGCCAGATACAGTTTTAGAATGACTTCAGCACTCTTATTGCTTACACTCCTCCTGATGAATCCCAATATCCTATTAGCTTTATTCTTAGCATTTAGACATTGCTTTCTAGGATGAAGGTCTGAACTTACCAAAATACCCAAGTCTCTCTCACAATCAGTCCTCCCTAAAATTCTGCCATTTAATTTATAACTATTCAATGGATTATTTCTACCTATACTAAGTACACTACATTTGTCTATGTTAAACTTAATTTGCCATTTCTCGGCCCAATTGGACAGAATGGTCAATTCCTCCTGCATTACAACAGCATCAGAATCAGCCCTAATGGCCCTACCTAGCTTAGTATCATCAGCAAATTTACTCAGGTCACTACTTATACCTATGTCAAGATCATTAATATAAATTAAGAATAGCAAGGGACCCAAAACAGATCCTTGAGGAACTCCACTGCTAACACACCCCCACTCAGATTTAACTCCATCTATACTAACTCTTTGCTGTCTGTCACCAAGCCATGACTGAATCCACCTAAATATACTGCCATCGATCCCGTGTGCTTTAACTTTGCTCAGAAGTCGTAAGTGTGGCACTCGATCAAAAGCCTTACTAAAGTCCAAGTATAAAATATCATAGTTTTCATCATTATCTGCTGCTTGATACACCTTACTATAAAAAGACAGCAAATTAGTCAGACAGGATTTACCCTTACTAAAGCCATGCTGTGATTCTTTTATCAACTTATGCTTATCCAAGTGATCTCTAATATTCCTTGCTATAATAGATTCCATCATTTTCCCTACCACTGATGTCAAACTTACTGGTCTGTAATTAGACATATTTGTTTTATCCCCTTTCTTAAATATAGGTATCACATTGGCTTTCTTCGATGCCACTGGCACAATGCCACTCTCCAATGATTTTCTAAAGATGCATGCTAGGGGCTCACTTAACACATCCTTACATTCTTTCAAAATTCTAGGAAAGAGCTCATCAGGACCGGGTGCTTTACTACTTTTGATTTTATCAATTTCCTTTGTCACTATCTCCTTTGTGATCAATATATCCTTTAATTTCTCTTCATCATTACCCCGAAAGATCATTGACACCTCAGGTATATTTAGAGTATCCTCCTGTGTAAATACTGAGAGAAAAAAGTCATTTAGCATTCCAGCCATTGAGTCCCTATCACTCACTAATTGTCCATTGGAATCTATAAGTGGGCCTATTTTATCTCTAACCTTAGTTTTGTATAATTGATAAAAACTTTTAGGATCTTCCTTTGCCCTATTTGCCACTTTAATTTCATAATTTCTCCTTGCTACTCTAACTAACTTTTTAACATCTCTTGCTATTTCATTATATCTCTGCCTTAAGTGATCCTCTCCATTTTTTATTTTCCTATAAATGCCCTTTTTAATGCCAATATAATGCTTAATTTTATCTGTCATCCATTTTGGGTCATTATTTTTAGTCCTAATCTCCTTATATGGAATGTTAATCATCTGACCTGTAATTAATTGCTCAATTATTCTTTCATACTCCTCTTCAATTGTAATCTCTTCCTCCTGGTGATTATTGTCTCCACTAACTGATATCATTGAATCTATTCCTGAATTGATTTCATTGCCTGGTTTCTGTACAACTGCCTCCAGGTAAGTCCTGAGCCCATTATAATTTGCTCTTCTAAAGTCAGGAATTTTAACATTGTTCATGCTACTATCAATACCATTCCATTTCATCTTGAATCTAATTTCACAATGGTCACTATTACCCAAATTTCCTCCAATCTCAGTATCCTTAATAACTTCTTCCCTATTTGTCAGAACTAAATCCAGTATATTATTACCTCTAGTGGGTTCGTTAATAATCTGCCTCAGAAAATTATCTTGGACAACATTCAAAAATTCCTCAGCCTCCTGATCACCCACAAGAGCTTCCCAGTCTATATTTCTGTAATTAAAATCGCCCATTATACACACATGCTTACTTCTACATGCCCGTTCAATCTCCTGCCACAGAAGATTTGAAGCTTCCTTACTAAGATTTGGTGGTCTGTATAATAATCCTAAGACAAGCTTGTTTTTACCTTCCTTTACATTTAGCCATAATGACTCTGTGTTATCATCTAATTTAATTGTACTGTTTACACAACACTGGAGATTATCTTTAATATAAATAATAACCCCTCCTCCTCTCTTCCTATTCCTATCTGTATGGAACATGTTAAAGCCCTCAATCTCAACCTCAGGTTTAAAGTGATTACCTGCCAAATCAAGCCATGACTCTGTTATCGCAATTATATCAAAATTCTCTTCACTTGCTAACGCTCTTAAGAGATCTATCTTATACTCCGACCATTTGTGTAGTATATTTTTAAGGTTTTTTTATTATTCCCATCTTCATTGCATTGTGCTCTTTTATTCCTAGTTATCTGCTCATTCACTTGTGCATTAGTCCCCCTATAACGCATCAGTATGCCCTCTCCCCTAGCTATTCCTCTATCACTGCATCCCTTCCATTTCCTACACCTGCCCTCTCTTCCTTTTATTCCCTTACCTCTAACAGCTTCTAGTTTCCCACCCGTAAGGACCTAATCACACTATCCAGCTCCCCCCATAGAACCTCAACACCTGCCCGACTAAGATGGAGCCCATCCATCGCATACAACCTCCTATTCCCGTAAAACCCTCCCCAGACATCTACAAACACCAATCCTAGCTCCTCACACAGTCCTTTCACAAATTCATTCAAACCTATTGCACGCGACAACCATTCTACCCCCACATCCAATCTCGGAAGCACACCAGAAACAACACCTTTTACCCTGCTTTTACTCATCCTTTCAACTAACCTTTTATACTGCTCACGTAACTCACATGTACCCACCTTCTTTACATCCTTCACTCCCACATGCGTAATCACAACTGCATCCCTCTCACACCCCGAAACCAGCCTATCATACCTCTCACAAACATCACTTACACCAGCACCCGGCAGACAAACTCTCATTCCCTTCCACTTGCTATCACTCAACTTCCTATCTAAATACCTAATCTGAGAGTCACCCATCACTAGCACCTCAGTCATTCTCCTATTCTGTCTTGGCCTAACATTACCCTCCCTCCTGCTCTCAGTCACGCTACCACCCATCCTGCTTTCATCCACAATCACACCAGGCAAATCACTTTCACACTCTTCCTCTCTCAGGACATTGAATCTGTTAGTCAACCTAACAGGTTCTATGTCCCTCTCATTCACACACCTAACCTGTCCTAACTTATCTATCCTATCCATTTTCACCCACCATTCATCATCACTCACAACTTCCACACTGTTCCCAGTCCTAGCCCTATCTTCCACCCTCTTAGCACTAATCTCACCCTTCAATCGCACACTTGCATCTCTTCTCACCTCAACACCAAATCATTCAACCTCTTACATTCCCCACTCAACCTCCTAACCTCCCCTTCCAGAAAACACACACGGCATTCAGTTACATTCACTCTCCTTTCAACTCCACATGCATCACACACCACATACACACTACTTTCAAACGGCATGCTCTCACGATCTATACAAGAAGCCATACTCTCAGAAATTTACTAATGAAAAAGTTAACACTCACCAAAAAAAAAAATTCTTGCTCAGGATTGCTGCCAGTTATCTTCCCCAAAAGTATTAATCACTAATGTATTTATTATACAGTGATTGATGTATTAAATAAATACAAGAAAAATTACACACCCAAATCAGTATTATATCCCAATCTTACAATGAGAATCAGGAGCTCCTGTAAGACAACCTTCCAAGTATTACTCAAGTATTACTAATTACTCATAGTGGCTGGTGGTCTTTACTAGTTTTTCTTCTCTAAGGATGCAAGTTAATTTATTATTTTAATATAGTGGGTCCACAAAGGGCTATTCAGCCCATCAAGCTTATATATTAAGGGATAAATAATTAGAAATTGGTAGGTATTTTATGACATCTGCACTCACTAGGACGCAATTCTCAGTAGGCACATAATATTATGGGTAATTTGGATTTTGAAGAGCCTTAATAATGCTTTTTATTTTTGACACATTCTGGTGAATGGTTTAAATTGTATATTGTAGATGCATGATCTGATATAATCCTATGGATGCATTTTGTGGGTGGGTTTTGACAGGTGTGGGTAACCTTTGATAGGCCCTTCTGGCTTTTGTTATCTGTGAAATTATATTATGTTAGGTCATTGAGTCAACACACCCCATAAACAGCATCTACAAGATTCCATCAAAACTGCTTAAAAAAGTGGTAATTGTTTACTTTAGGGGCGGATGCTATTTCTAGCTATTTTGGGTGGTTATTTTTCTACCTACTTTTTTTTTTGCTTCATTGTTGAGTCAATAAAGCTATTATTTTTATGGGGCTTTAATTCTGTGGGGTTGCACTCCTCACACATCCTATTTATTTTTTTAATAAACTAGTAGTCTGTATACTAGTAAACATTAACAAAATTGTATATTTACTTACTTTAGGCCTTGTGCTAATCATGATGGTGGTGTTTCAAAATACCACCATCATGATTTTTTTGATAGAAATATGTGAGTCAGCAAAAAAAGTCTCTTTGCGAGTGGTTGATTGAAATTTTTAAACTTTTACACTTGCCCCATGGGGCAACAAACTATTTATAATAACGGAAAAAGCTCTTTGTTAACTGGAAGTTCAGAATTATAGGTAGGGTACTCGTGCTTAATTTTTATTAATGGATAGTTAATTAATAATTTGATCCTCCATCATTGTCAGTTAAAATCAAACCTATGTGAGGAAGAATACACAGTGCACACACTTGACATCTTGAAAATCTGATAAAAATAGGCATGTTCGTGATCTGGAGTTTAAATACTAATGGGGTGGCTTGAAAAGAAGCAACCATTTGAAATGTAAAACGATTGAGTAAGTGCATGTAGAATGTCACATTTTTTGCAATAAACTAAGTTATACCAAATGGCTTTTTTTGCACTAATAATAAGAAATAGTTTGTTAAAATGCAATGGAGGGAAAATAAAAAAAAAGGCTTTTCATAGTTTGATTCAGGCTTCACTCAGTGAACACAATTCATTGGAAAAAAAGATTTTTTTGAACAATAAACAAAGGAAAATTAAATAAAAAGATTAAATAGTGTCAAGCATAGATTATTTAAGAGAGATTGATAATCAACTTTAGAAAAAAGCTAGAAAATAAAAAAAAAACAACCCTATTTTTTACAAATGCTCAGCATGAATTTAGTAGTGGTCGATCATGTTTAACAAACTACTGGAATTTATGGATTATGTAACTAAATAATTAGCTAGGGGAGAGAATGTAATTTTTGATGTAATCTTTTTATTTAATTTTACTTTGTTTATTGTTAAAAAAAAATCTCTTTTTTTTAATGAATTGTGTTCACTGAGTGAAGCCTGAATCAAACTATGAAAAGCCTTTTTTTTTTTATTTTCCCTCCATTGCATTTTAACAAACTATTTCTTATTATTAGTGCAAAAAAAGCCATTTGGTATAACTTAGTTTATTGCAAAAAATGTGACATTCAACATACACTTACTCAATCTTGATGCATGGATATGTGGAAAAGTTTTGAATTGGATAGCTGAATGGCTGAAAGACAGGAAAGAGGGGAGCTACTGAATGGGGTGAGTTCACAATGGAGGGATGTTAGTGGCTTATCTCAGGGATCAGTTCTAGATGCATTATTATTCCTAGTTTATATAAATGATCTTGGGGAGGGTATAAATAGTACTGTCAATTTTGGCTGATGACACAAAATTGGCAACTGCAGTAAATGAAATTGAAGGTAATTTTGGTTAATTTGGGGATTATGCCCACCCTTGAATTTTGTGGGTGCTTGTTATAAATATCTCTATTTTTTTAAAAATATGCAAATGCTATATATTGTATAGCATAGATATACTTTACATATCACTTTCACTACTTAGTGTGGGCAAATTTTTAATTATGATATTATGATGAAAAATAGTGACCGCCATCTTGGAAGGCTTATATGTCTGAAGTCGAGCAATGCAGTAGAAAAGCTAAAGGTCTAAGGATAATTTAGCAATTGCCTATTGAATTCAAATCTAATGTTAGGCTTTCGAATTAGGAATATTACAAGTTTATTTAAAAATCTGGGGTATGAGGGCAAAGCCCCCCCATTTTTTTAAATTAGCTTAAAAATGATATGTAATAATATATGATGCAAATAGCCTACCTCCCCCCCAAGTTTTTTGTAATTTGTCCAAGAAAAAATTGAGGGTAGGCATAATCCCCAAGTTAACTGTAATTTTAAAGTACAGTGGAACCTCAGTTTTCAACTTTAATTCGTTCCTGAAGGCTGTTCGCGACCCAAAAAGTTAAAAAAACTTAAACAATTTTCCCCATAGGAATCAATGTAAAATGGATTAATCCATTCCTGGACCCCAGATGATTGCTTATTCAAACTTTTACAACAGTGTTGAAAGGAGGGTAAATGTATCTGAATGCGAGAAGTGCAAATGTGGCTTTGGAACAGGTGAGTCAGTTGCATGATGGATATATGAGATTAAGTGAATTAGTGCATGAAGTGAAAGCTGTTTGAAAACTGAAACAATTTTTCCCATAGGAATCAATGTATGGATTAATCCATTCCTGGACCCTAGATGATTCCGAGGGACTGCCAGGCCACCAGGCGGGAGGGATGGTCCTGAATGGCGGCACCTGGCTCAGCCAGGCCTGTACGCACCCCTCGCAGGGCGGGCTACTGTGAGGGGTGATGAGCTATTGCATCCCGTAATTAAAAGAGGGTCACCATGCCCAATGATGAAGAAGTAAAAAATCTCCCCTTAATTTTCCCAGTTCCATCGTCGGAGTTGCCCTCGGGCAGCTCCACAATAAAAATGGAGGTTCCTTCCTCTGTGCTTGCACAGGAGACCCTCCAAACTTCTCTAACCGGAGAGGAGGCTTACTCCTCTCCTACACCTATGGGTGTAGGGGACTCCCCCTCACCCCCTTCTCTGGAGGTGCTTTCGGGCACCTCCCTGTTTCCAGCGGCAGTCCCTCCTTTTCTTTCCAAGGGGACTGCCAAGAAAGCCAGCAGGCAGCTCCCTATTGAAGCGGCTCGGTAGTGCAAACCCCCTTAGGGGGGAGAGGGAAGCCAGGCCCCTCTGGTCGCTTCCCTCAAAAGACCTGCTGGCAAGAATATTGAACCTTGCCAGGGTCAAGGTCTGTGCCTCCCCACACCACCTGACTAGTGACAATGAAACCCCTTCTGAGAGAGACATGGTCCTTGAGGCAACCTAGCCTCAGACGGTAGGGACTTCCATGAGGCGGAATCCGGCCTCGACACCCAGCACTGAACCCGAATTCGCCCTTATGCAATTTTCTCCTCAAATGGCTAAGGTTTCTGAGGCAGTACAAGGAGGGGAGGGATCTCCTCCGACCGGTGCCCCTACGACTGCCAGGACCTTCTCCATTTCGGAGAAGGACCTAGCTGAGGCCGGTCCATCTGGGCTGGGGGCTCCGGCCGGCGGAGGGGAGAAGCGTGTTCATTCCCCGCCCTCCTCTCTTAAAAAGAACAGGGAAAAGACTCGGGGCGCCTCTCCATCCTCGGAGGCTGCGGGGACGGATGGGTCTGCGGCCACTTTGGTAAGCGACCAAGCCAAGATCGGCACATCCGGCCCCTCTGACCCCCGGGTGCGGAGCCCCCGACTAAGACGAAAAGAGCGCAGGGCGGAGCCTCGATAACATCGGGGCCCCTCATTCAAAGGCTACCTGGCGTTTTCAACCCAAGGGCAACATGATCCATCAGAGGAGAGCATTAGCTAGTGTAATTGGTAGAGAGCCGAAGGTGACCCATTTCTCGGACGGGAGGCTTCTGGCGGATCCCTCCGAGGCGGCCAAGATAAGTGCTCTTCGGACACTTCATGGCACCCCGGTGAGTATGACGCCGCACTCTACCATGAACTTTGTGAAAGGAGTAGTTTATGCGAGGGAACTCGTTGACTACTCCATAGAGGACATCACCTTAGAGCTGGTCGACCATGGGGCGGTCAAGGTCCAATGTGTGATGAGAAAACAGGGAGTGGCCTCGAGACCCACCCCTACACTCTTTGTCACGTTCGACTGTGACAAGCTCCCTGAGTCGGTGCGTGCCAGGTGGTACCGCTACCGCGTGAAGGCATTCGTGCCACTGCCGCGGCGGTGCTGTTACTGTCACCGCTTCGGCCATACGAATCATTCATGTAGACGTGCAAAATCGGGGTCACCCGAAATCTGTGTAAATTGGTCCAAGGCCGCACACGATAAGTCTAAATCGTGTGTGGCCAAGTGTGTCAATTGCAGAGAGCCGTACCCCGCTTCTTCGAAGCAATGTGGTGCATATCTCCTTGAGAAAGAAATTCTGGTCGTTCAAGCCTAGGATCGACTCTCATTCCGCGAGGCTAAGAACTTTGTCCTGGCGCGTCCGGCTCTGCCTGGGACGTCTTATGCCTCAATAGTTAGAAAGGCACCCTCTGCTCCTGGCCCATCCAGGCCAACGAGCACGGTTGTTTCCGTGCCCATTCTGAGCCCTTCTGCGGGCTCTACTCAACACGGGCGCTTCCCTGGTAAAGGGTTCACACTCAGCCCCGGCTAAAACCACGGCTTCCCCTCTTCCCCCAGCGTGACCGTTTCCCGCATTCGAAACAGCCACGCGCCTCCACCGAGTCGTTAGACTCACAGGAGGCAACACCCCTGAAGTTGGTCGCCAGGCCATCTTCCGGGGTTCCTAAAGCTGTCCCCCGAAAGGAGGACAGCAACAAAGGAGCTTCGGCTCCTTCGCCCACGCCTAGTGGAGGGCTGAGTGGCTCGGAGACGGTGGTTCCTGGAAAAGAGGGACCGCCGCCTCCGAAGCCGCAACGCCTGCTTAAGGTTTCGAGGCGGAGGGAGGAAAAGACTCGCATGGCGAGCCCACCCTCCCCCAATAAGCCCTCGAAGGCAACAGCGCCCGGGGTTCTGCCTCCGGTAAGCGGACGACCATTCCCGTGAGGGTCTTCTGTTCGAAGAGGGTCCCCGCGTCTCCTCCGAGCTAGGCCTAGAGGGCATATTCCTTCAATGAAATTGCCGTGGACTCCGGGCCAACTGGGAGGAGCTGTGGACGCTCGTCCCGATCCCCGTTAGCTATTTTTCTGCAGGAGACCATGCTAGGCGCGTACCCCCTGCCCGCTCTCCCGGGGTATAAGGGTCTTGCCACCCCACCACCACGAGATGGCCGGGCTGGGGGATGCGCGGTTTACACCCGGCATGATGTCTCCGTTCTTCCTCTCACTTTAGATACTTCCTTTCAGGCAGCAGTGGCTGTGCAACTTCACTTGGATAGGAAGTATACTATCATTTCTGCGTACATTCCACCGTCAGCTGATCGATCTGATCAAAGAGCTTGAGATAGGTGTCCTAAATGTGGATGAGTTTACGCATCACTGCCCGAGAACCGCTTCATTTTCTTGCCTTGATCTATCTTTGTGCTCTTCGGATGCACAGCCTGATTTTGATTGGGGGGTGGTCGATGACCCCTATGGTAGTGATCACATCCCATTCAAATATTTTCAGGGCAACTCCTGCCTGAAAGCCCACCTCGGTGTTGCTTGGCGCGGGCGCGGTAGCCTGCATTTCAGGAAATGACTGAATTCTCTATCTCAGTCGAGGAGTTTAGGCAACCTCTTCGCCGCGGGCCTGACTACTATTCCTTGAACGTCTGGCCGTTTTGCACGCCGACCACTCCCATGGTGGTCGCCTGAGTTTGAGACGGCTCTCAAACAGAAGCGTTATGCCTACATGCGCTATAAGCGCCGTCCGAGCGATTTCACTGTCGCTGAATTTCGTCGGGCTAGGGCTAGGTTCCGGTTTATTTCGAAGCACGCCCGCCGCTCTTCTTGGCAGGCATACGTGTCTTCACCTAACGGGAAGACCCTTTTAGCAGAGGTGTCGAAGCGAATCAAAAGGATTCTGGGCAAGTTCTCCCAGGACCCCCCTCCCGTTCTCCAGGAGAATGGGACCGCAATCTCGGACCCCGCGTCCGTGGCGGAATCCTTCGTGACCGCTTTCTCTGCATTCTCTAGCCGGGATGCTGCTCCGCCAGCATTCAATGCACGTCGTGATGTCGCGGAAAGCCGCCCATGGTCCGGACAATGTCCCGTACACCATGCTTCGACACCTGGTGAGCGAGGCATGGCCTTTCTGATAGATTTGTTCAACAAGATCTGGGTGGAGGGTCTCCTCCCAGATTCCTGGCGAATCGCTACTGTGCGCGCCTTTCGCAAACCGGGGAGAAATTATCTTCTGCTGGGTTCCTGGACATGTAGGAATTGCGGTGAATGAGGGCACCAGAGTCCGCGAGGACTCTGCGACCGGACCAGCGTTTCGCTCTTCCTCACACCGACTACATGGCAGGAATACGGGCAGCTCTTCGAACTTCTTGGCAAAGAAGATGGTAGACGGTCGAAGGGAACTTAAAGTTTCGTGCCATTGCGCCGCGACTGTTCCCATGGACCTATCCCCCAATGCCGCGACGGATTCAGGTCGCTTTCTGTTGTCTCCGAATCGGACACACTCTTGTGACGCATCGCTATTTGATGGAGCGCTCGCCTGCGCCATATTGTGACGACTGCGTCGTCCTCTAGACTGTTCGGCACATTCTTGTCGAATGTTCCAGTCTGGGTTATCTTCGCGCACGTTACCTGTCCCGGTACCTGGATGGGCGGGGTCGCTACCGTCTGTCCCTTGTACTCGGGACTAGTGCGTGCACATTGACTGGTGGACTTGTTGACTTTTGGGGGGAGGCTGGCCTTCTTCCTTTTATTTAATTAGGTTTTATTGTTTTTTGTTATTGGTTTTCTTTGTAGGTCGCACGCTCCTGCGGCAGGGGGACCTCCCCCCGACGCTGGAGCTTGCTTCCTAATTGTCATTCTTCCCTTTTTTACCTTTTTTTTCAAATTTTTATTTTAAAGTAGCCTAGAACTAGGCTGTTTGTTTGCGGCGACTCCTGCCCAATTGTGCAGTCGCCAGATAGCCCCTTAAAAAAACCCATAACAAAGCTTTATACAAATTTTAACTTTCGAAGAAAGTCGTTGATGTTAGCACGGAACCAACTGACCAGCCGTAGTTCCTCGTAAACAGATCCTTATATTTCTCTTTGGCGGAGGTTCGAGGAAGGTGTTCTTGATTCCCTTCAGGTTTCATGTTGCTGGCGTGGTGCTGTTAAACACTTAAAGACACTTCATCAATTTTTCTGTCCACTGTCGGATAAACTTTATTTTAGTCACCAGTTGAAAAAAAAATGAGCCGATGGGAGAGTTGTTGCTCCTTCTTCTCCAAATGCTGGCCTAACGGCGACTGTATAAGGTTGGTCGTTCCTGTTTTGCGTTTTTTTTTTTAAGAGTTAAATAGCTGGGCTTTGTGGAAAATGCAAATCAACACTTTTAGATGGATAATTTAATATAGGAAAATTTGGGTTAATTTAATAAGAGATATGACAAAGAAACAAAATTGACCTTTTCAACTGTTCAAATTTCATCTAAAGCTCCTAAAGGGAGACGGAAACTATAAAACCACACAAAAATGTAAATATTAAATTAAACATTAAAAATTGAAAGCGATTCAATTTTTTTTATACAATAATAGAGGTACAAATGGTTGATTGAAAGGTGTTGTTTCAGATCTGCTTTCGAGATTTGATTTAGGGATGGAATGGTTGTTTCATGCAATTGGACTGTATGAAAATGTAAACTCCCTGAGTGAGGAGTAGTGATTGATGTTTGTAGATGTTTGGAATGGGAATAATGCATTGTAGTAATGGATGGACTTCATCTAAGCTAGGCTGGGGTTGAAGTGTTATGGGAGGAGTTGAATAGGGTCATTGGGTTTTTGCAGATGGGAAACTAGATATTGATAATGCTAAGGCAATGTAAGACAGGGCAGGAAATGGGAACAGGAAGTAACCAAGTAGAAGGACTATAAGGATAAGAGAGTAAGATCACCAAAAGTAGTAAAGTGCATTGAGGCTACAGTACAAATGGGTATGGCTATGAATTTAATTAATGGAAAAGGTTCATTAATGGGAGGGAGCATTGAATTGTTTTTATGCAAATGCCCAAAGTCTGTGTAACAAGAAAGAAGAATTATTTATTAATATGATTGAAGAAAATCTGACTTAGTTTGTATTACAGAATCATGAGTAAATGAAAGAAAATTCAGAGAGAGTAGGAGAGAGTATGAATTTGAGGGATATTCAATATATCTAGATCAAAGAACTGACAAAATAGGAGTGGGCATAATAATTTATGTAAAGAACACTATTGCTAGCCAGATAAGTGAGGTAAATATCGGAGATAATATAGAATCTTTGTGGGTTGATAAGAAAACATCAGCAGGGGAAATTCACTGAAGCTTTTTAAGACAAGGTCACGGCTGGATATAAGGAAGTATGCTTTCCTGTGTAGGGTGATAAATAACTAACTAGAGGGAGAAATATACTAAATTTAGTGTTATCAAGCAGTGATCACCTAGTGAAGGATATAAGTATAGGTGAAGCATTAGTTAGTAGCAACCACCAAATAATTTACTTTTATCTTGCTGTTGGTAGGGCTGAAAACAAAACTACACTTCCAAATTATCATAACCAGAAGCAAAGGGTAAACCTAAGGAATGGCAGATGGTTATGCAGTGCCAAACGAGGTTCCAACTGTAATGTATACCAAGTTTCCAGGAACTGTGAGGGTTCTGGGAGTCGTTAGCAAGTGACGGAGATGTCATGCCCCTCACTTTGTTTGACAGGGCTTAGAGTTAATGATGCTGACTACGCAGAGGTTTTGGAGAAGATTGTGAGACCCTGGATAGGCAGAGTACACAACGGAAGAACTTAAATCTTCCAACAAGACTGTGTGTATCTCATAAAGCCAAACAACCCAAGCTTGGATGTGTGTCAATTTCCACGACCATGTTCTCCCATACACATGGCCTCCTAGCTCACCCGACCTCAATCCACTGGACTATTACTTATGGGGCGTCGTTGAAAGACCTTAATCCACACCATTCACCCACTCAAGTCCACTATAACTTAGCCTTTCCGAAATTGATTAAGATTATCTGATCTGGGCATTGTCAACGATTCAGACTCCCATTCGAAGCAGTCATTGAGGCTCTTTAATGGTGGATTAATTGAATAGGCCTATTATAAGGATTCTCATTATTATTTCTATCGATATTTCATATGAATACAGCTTCTCTCGGATGTGTCATACGTCTTTTTTCTGTATTCATACAAATGACCTCAAAATACTGGCGCACACACACACACACATATATATATATATATATATATATATATATATATATATATATATATATATATATATATATATATATATATGTGTGTGTGTGTGTGGAAATCGTGTCACACTTTTACGTTATTATTTTTTTTTATTTTAATAAGGCCTCTGAGGAGGAGTAAAAAGAGAAGAGGCGCTATTGGTTCAAATTCCCCTTTATTCATGTTCCCCTTGTTTTTATGTTGTACTCCCCCCCCCCTCCCTCTTTTGTGGCGATTTTCGGCAACCGAGGCAATTGTCATTGGAACTTGTAATGGGTGCAGTTTGAATGAATCTTGAATTGAACCTTCGAACATCATCCTCGTTGATTTGCGCAACGCACGGCTCAACTTGCTGCTCAAGCTGAGCTCAGTTCTCATTTCGATTTGGTCTCGTGCGGTTCATTTTTCTTATCGCTTCGTCCACGATTGCAATTTAAAAAAAAAAAATCATTTTCGTTGTAATTCATCAATGATCTTTTCAAGTTTTTTTGCCATTTGTGCGGGATATTTTTAGTAAAAGATGACACCGAAGCATTAAACTTCGGTCATCTCCGCGAGGCTTGTTTTGATTAGAGGTATATATAACTGGGCTCTGTTATCACTACCTTTAACCTGCAATTCTGAATGCCTCTTATTCTTAGTAAAAGTGAAAGTATTTTTTTATAGACTATAATTGGCTGAGTGGACATTTGTCTGCCCTAAGTGACCTTCTCTTTGGTTCCCAAAAAATTGGTTTAGACAAACATTACATTATTACGGTTTTGGCAGACGATCGTGTTTTTAGAAATGATCAGACATAGGTAAGGTATTACACATTCCGATTTTTGTGTGTTGATTTGTATAACGACTTTGCTGTTGTACGTATTGCTTTATCGCATGCTGCCCTCTTAGCATTTGTCCGACAGTGTTACCGTTGTTTCCCGCAAGGAGGAGGCTGTACTTGAGTTTCTTTGATATTACGAAAGCATTTTGAGAAATCTTAATAGCGCCCCGCTCCCACCACTACGGGGGCGGTTTGCAAACACTAGATGTTCTCTGGTTTAGTTTTGTTTACATCTATTTGATGACAAAATACCCCCAGGGCCTCTCGGATTTTATCTACCTTGCTACAACCCCAAGATTTCGACCCTGCAACCCGTTTCGGCTAAAAAAAAGAGCAAATAAAATAACATCCGCGCACAAGTATCATAAATCCCTTCCACCCATAACCCCCCCCTCCTGGGATTACACGTTTCTTTTTCCCGCAAGAATAAACGTAGGGGAGGGAAATGATATTTTTTTTCTCTTTTCTAATTATCGGTACGTTTTATTAAATTCGTGAGTACTGCTTATCCTTGATCGCTTCACGATGTTTTGTTTGTTCTTTCCTCGTTGAGTGGATTACGCCTTTTCGTTGCTACCTCCCTCCCCCACTTCAGCACGACCCCGCCGGTGTGGGTTGAATATGGAGAGTGCAAGAATGGTCGGGGGCATAGTTTGATTCTGTGTTGAGGGAGTTAGCTTCGGTAATCCAGAGATGAAAGAAAGGGGGTGTAGGCCGGACAGAAGAAGAAAACGAATGACCGGGATCATTGGGGGGAGGGGGGGGGGTCGCTTGCTTACTTTAATAAACTTTTTCTGCTGTCATCTAAATGGTACATTCAGGTTTCGAAGCACGAAGGGGTCTTCGCAAACAAACACCGCTATTCTCCAGCAACCCTGCCCTTTCCAAGGTTCAAACCCCTTCGTGTTTGGGTTCGAGTCCTTTTATGGACGAGGTGGCCATAGTGGAGTGGAGCCTCGAAAAGGCTACAAATCCAATGACAAATCTAGACATTTAGGTCTGGTGGCTTATTTGGGGAAGTTCTTCGTATTCTTCCCCAATCATCACTACCCCTGTGTTCTCTTGTTACTGTTCGTTTTTGCACCCGTTCCCGTTGATCCTCAGTACCCACGCATCTCCCGGTAAAGGTGCGTGGAAAAAAAATGGCTAGGGTACCGCTAGACCGCTCGAAATAGTCGTTTTTGTTGATTCCTTTTAGGTTTCAAACCAGTTTGTTTACAGCAGGGACGCACGCGCGCAACCTAAAGCGCCCATTGACGTCTTTTATCTATTCCTAAAAAAAAAAATGAAAGCCAACAAAAACGTTTGGGAAATGGAAAAGGTACGTTTACTAAGTAGACCATGTCCCTTGTACTCGGGACGTGTAAGTAGTCTAGTACTAGGATGATTTTTTAATTCCAACGACTTATGGGCGCTTAAAAAAAAAAACAAGTAGACACTCGTTCGCCTTAGAACTAGGCTGCCCCCCCCCTCCCATCTCTCCTCACCCCCAATTTCTTTAACGATGATGGATGTGCTTCTCGTCCAAACTTGAGTAACGGCCGCTTGAAAAATTCCTCTGGGCAGAGCCACATTCGGTCGAAAGAAGATAAATGTCCTCAATCCCAATATCTACGAACAGTTCGCAAGTATTTTGGTGCTAACCTATGATAGAGAGTTAGGGCAGAAGTAACGAATTAGCTTGGACATCATCACCACCATGGAAACTGCCGAGATCTTAATCCAATCGAGGAACTTGTGGGTGATCCGCAACAAGACGGTGTGAGAAGGGGAAGTTCTTGTATTATGACACCCTCTGATCACCGTTATTCAGTTATGTATGTAGAGTCATCGTTCGGGAGTTGCTCGTAAAGTTTATATTGAGTCAAAAACGAATTGCACAAGTTCTTCTTTTTTTTCCTAGAGGGGTCATAATACCTAAAAATTGATTGATATTTGATTCTCCTGTAAGATGTGCCTCATTCAAAGGAAGACGTATTAGGAGGAGGATCATACATAAAGAACGCCTATGTATATTTGCATTGTAGCCAAGTTTTTATTAGTGTTATATAAACTCGATATGCCGAGCCCACTCGTTATTGGATGATGACGCGATCCAATGAATGCAGATTATAGTGACTTTATGGGTTTTGGGATGACTTTAATTTGGCCTAGTTGCCTTTTTCATCCTTTATTTTTATGCTATGTTAACAAGGCTCAGGAGTCGCAAAATTTCCCTTTCCCCATTTTTTTTTCATTATTGTGTGTAGGCACATATCCTTAGGGGATAATTGAAAATCACATGACACGTGATATATAATAGATGTATTTTAAAGGCCCAAAGAAATGAAAACTGGTAACACAACCCGGAAAAACGCTAAGGAAATTATTATTACGTGTACTATTAAAGCTTAAGAAGGAAAATGGGAGATATAGTAACAGAAAAATAGGGGCAAACTATTTTAACCAGAGCTACCATCCTCATTTTAGCGAAGAGCCCTAAAAAAATATATAATGACACAGGTTCGAATCCAACTCCTTTATTCATTTTCTTATAACGGTTAAAATAGTTTGCCCCTATTATGTTTCTATATCTCCCATTTTCCTTCTTAAGCTTTAATGGTGCACGTAATAATAATTTCCTTAGCGTTTTTCCGGGTTGTGTTACCAGTTTTCATTTCTTTGGGCCTTTAAAATACATCCTTAGGAGATGTTTGGCAAGAACCTCTCTACAAGGCAAGAAGACCTTTATCGTTGCTCTCTGTTTACAATGATGTGATTAATTGGCGGCAGGTTTTGACATCGTTTTTAAACTGCTCTGCATTCCCCCTTGATCCATTAAATCGCTTCTTGTTTACATCCACCATAACGTGGTCGTAGAGTTGAAGTTTGTTGCTTAGTTTGTGTTAATTCGCATTGCCCTCGAACTTCGGCCTTTACGCTTCCCCCGTAATGAATTTTCCTCTTGCCCAGTGAGTCGATTTTCCCTCGTGGCCCGAACGCAAGTTCCCTCACTCAAGTGAGAGAACTTGTCTGTGCTAACTTGTTCCTGGCGGGTTAGGATTCGCCCACCCGGTCCAGGCTGTTTCCGTGGACCCTACCCCCCAAATCATCCGGATTCAGGTCGCTTTCTGTCGTCTTTGAATTGGGCACACTCGCGGGACGCACCGCTATTTTGATGTAGCGCTCAACCCCACCTTAATGTGACAACTGCATTGACCCCCAGACTGTTCGGCACTTTCTTGTTGACTGTCCCAGTCTGTGGGGATCTTTGCGCACGTTACCGGGACAAGCGGAGTCGCTACCGTTCGCCCCTTGTACTCGGGAAGGAGCATGAGCACATACTTCTGGACTATCTGACTTTAGAGGACTAGCCTCCTCCCTCTTATTTCACTCTGATATTGGTCGCATGATCCTGCACCAGGGTGAGGCGGGCTTTCCCCAGACGCCAGAGCCTGCTGCTTCTTGTAGTTTTGGCTGTCTTTTGCACCCTTTTTTAATCTATCCTAGCACTAGGCTGTAGGGTGATTACGGCGACTTGTGCCCTAGAGGGCAGTCGCCAAATGGGCGCCGAAAACCCTCCTCACCCGGTCCCTCGATGGGCGGAAAAGGGGAGGGGGCGTCTTTGCTATCGCGAACCTTTCCCCTATTCCTCTTTTTATGGGTATTGCAGGGATTAGTCCTCTTTGCCTTCTCGATTTACCCCCAGTTAGAGGTCGCCTCTCCGTTTCGTTCGTTAATTGGCTCCAAGGGGCTGGTTGTCGGGTGTTAGCGCATGGCTGAAGCTGCTTCTCAGCGGTGGGGAGAGGGCGGCGCCGTGCCTCATGGGTGTAGGGATTGGGCGTTACCAGCTGTCTCCCACTTTCAATAACTCCCATTCTTTTTGCCCCCACAGAGCTCCGTGACCCCGTTTGAAGCCGCCAATCTCGCCCATTGTCAACTCGCGCAGATGGCGGGGCCAGATCCGCCGTTTTCTCTAACCCCGTTTCCCCTAATGGGGAATCTGCCGTCGACGCCTGGGATAGACGTCTCCCGCCCGGCCCCGTCAAACCCTCCGGGGGGTTTTTTCTCCTCCCTCCGCATCCTCATCGCCGGCATGACCGGGGGCGACCCTCCTCCGAATGACACCTGCCTCTACAACTGTTCCGGACGGGGAGAGTGTCTCCAAGGCACCTGCTTTTGCCAGGTCAGTCCGTCGAGGGAACCGGGTAACCCGCTCTTGGGCAGACTCAATATCCACTGAGGCGGACGATGGATAAATAAAAGGCGAAACAAATTTAGGTCTGAATAGATGCGAAGACGGAGGTTTAGATAGGTCGAGATTTACATTTGCGTACGCTCAAGAGCGATGGGGGGGGGGGCAGCGCAGACAGACGAACCGATAAACCTGGGCAGACTTGGGTAGATGCCTAACTAGATAAGGAGTAGTATTTAGTACTAGATTTTTTTAAGAATAATAAAGTGCCATCACTGCTGAAACCTGGAGTAGCACCACGCCTTCCTTGCCCTACTGTCCCTAACAGAAACTGTTGCTCTCGGGGCATCTTTTTGCAACCCTTTTAATAACCCCCCCATTTTTTCGCCCTTGTTTACACCCAGCAAAGGGTGAAAGATAGCTTTAAAAGTTCTGAAAAAAAATTGCAGCTGAAAATTTACGAAGTTTCATTTTTGTAAAAATGTTAGAACACACCTGGCGTCTATCGGGTTTTTATTTATTATAGATAGTGTGGGATAAGTAAGAGAGAGTGAGTGAGATTCGGTGTGAGGGATGTAATTTTCTCTTATTGGTATTAAATAAATTGTCTCGCGTGCTTTGGGGAAGGAAATTCGCCCTTGACTTTCGACGGGTCTCCTCGGAGACGGAGGGGGGGCATTTTCGAATGGGGGAGTGAAAGTGGGTCAAGGCTTGTTTGATTTGCGCCGTTGGGGTTAGCTTGCCAGTACTCATCGCCGCCACCAATGAGGGAGAGGGGTATTGCCCCTAAATTTGCTTGCGTAGTTGCCAGTGAAAACCAACGAGGGCCCATCTGTTATAATGTTTTTTGTAGAGGAAGTGAGAATGTGTGGTGGTGCCTAGGCAGTAGACTGTGTGGCGCACAACTCTCCCGAGGTGTTTGATAAACCGTCCAAATTTCAGTCCGCGATGCGACCAGCCTGAAACGGTCGAGTAATCGAGATATTTTTAATGTTCCCCTGCCTCTCTCTTTGCCTCTTTTGTCGGTCTACTGGTCGTTCAGGAGAGTTGCGTCCCATCCACATTTTCGATTCATCACCCTAGTTACTCTTCAAAAGCTGGTGTAAATGCGATTCTAAATGTATTCAAAATTAATTATGAGACTCACTGTTAAAAGCGAATTCCAACGGGGAGTGGGGGGGGGAGTCTCCATTTTTATGATGGGAGTGGTAAGGTTGTGAAGTGAAAGTGTGCTGAAGGCAAATGACCCTATCTAGCAATTACTACTATATTGGGCCATCTGCCCTTTCGTGGCCGAGATCCCTTCGATCGGATAATGAAATTAACATAAAAATCAGAATGCCAAGCACCAACAAGCCCAAAGACATTATGGATAGATAGATCCTAGTTGGGGAGGGCATGATTAGGTAGTAGTGTGTTTGGATACCAATCAACGATAGTGGAATCCTTCGTGAGCGCGGGTGGAGGGGGGGGGGGGGGGCTGCACCCTTTTAGGAGTCGGAGATATTTGGATACGGGGCCTCAACAACATAGTTCCGGAACGGAAGAGGGGAGGGGGGTTATAGCGGCGTTTGTGATAGTCTACTCCCACGGGGAGTAAGTAGCCCGGCGCATTGAGCAGCCAACCCGTGAAGCTGAAGTTTTTGTGCCGCGCTCGCTGCGATACGCCAGGGATTCACTGCGTACCCAGGAGGCGAGCGACAGCTCTATTAATCTAGTGAGGAGACCCCTTGGTGTACTGGGTGTTCCGCAGTTTAGAATCCATGCTGCAGTTGACATCTGGAGTATTGGCTCTTCTCCCCGCCTATCGGGGTATATGTGGCCATATATTTTCTTCGCATTTTGGCTTCATCTTCGCCACTTTACAAATTTATAAAGATGCCCTCGTTGGTTTTCTATTTAAAAAGAAGGTGGGTCGCTAGTTATGTATTCGCCGAGACAACCCGGAAGACTCGTCGGGGGGATGTAATACACCACCATTTTTGAAGGTGTTGACATTCAGCCCGTTTTTGCAGGCTATAAAAGAGTGAAAGGGGGGAGGGTGATTCCGCAACTTGGGGGCAAGAGAACCCCTGTCCCCCACCCCTCTCTCCATGTGGATTAGGGCTATGGAATTGAATTGCCAACCAACGCAGGCAGCAAACGTTCCGGGCATCTCTAATAAAGTAAGGAAGCTGTTTAGCCGCAGCTTCACCTTTGGGCTTGGGGCCAGAAGGGCGCACAATCCTTCCGATCTCAGCTGCTGTAGCGTTGCCCATTACTATACTCGGTACCCACTTGCGGGAAGAAGCACTCTGACTCATAGATCCTGAGAAACCCAATGTCGCGACGGCTTCAGGTTGCTCTCTGTCGTCTCCGATTTGGTCACACTTGCGGGACGCTCCGGCATTTGATGGAGCGCTCGCCAGCGCCCTACCCTGAAGACTACGTTGTCCCCCAGGCTGTTTGTCACATTCGAGTTGAATGTCCCAGTCTGGGTGATTTTCGCGCACGTTACCTGCGGGGTCGCTACCACTTGTCCCTTGTACTCAGAACTGGTTCGGCACGCAAACTTGCGAACTATGACTTTTTGGAGGAGCCTGGCTTCCTCCACTTTATTTGACTCTTTGTCGTAGGTCGCATATTCCTGCGCCGGGGGGAGGGGCTATCCCCGACGCCGGAGCGCGCTTCCTCTTGGTTGTTTGTTTTTTTTTAGTTTGTCTTAGCCTTTGTTCTTTTTTATCTTTATTTGTTTTTTAATCTAGCCTAGTATTAGGCTTAAGTGTGAGTACGGCGACTTTTGCCCTAGTAGGCAGTCTCCAGATGGGCTCTTGAAATAAAAAAAAAAGAGAGATCTCGAGAGGTAGGTGGGGCAAGTTCTTTATTCTGGCTACCTATGCTTTTTGGTGCGGACTTGGTTATGAGTGTGTTACCCTACACCCCATCCACTCTGCCCCCATCCATGAGGGTTGACGAAGTTTGGTATTACGGTCTCTATCACCCTGTTCTATTCGTCCGTCTTGTCCTATCTTCTTTTGCTCCATCCCCCGAAATGCACTTGTTGGTTGCATCAGTTCTCTTTAATTCTCCAGACCCACGGAGAGGACATAAAATAAATTTTGATTGCCCACAGTATGGGGATTCCCCTATGTCCAGGAGAGGTGCGCTACCCATGGTACCGAGCGCGCCAAATAATATCTCCTTTAAGCATCTCTGGCCATTTTATGCACACCCCACGCATCGTCACTTTCCACTAGCCTCACCACTTTCTTTATGAGCCTCTTCAAACTACACGTGACCCAGCTGGCAGGCGATGGTTTCCGCTTCTCTGTTTTAAGTAATCAGGGATTATTAATAGAAATTTTGAATGGTGTAATCCAAAGAGAGCATATACGAACTCCGTGAGAAAAGAATGAGTTGGGGGGGGGGGGGTGAAGCGGGCGAAGGTACTTAGGCGGAATGCGAAGCTGGTTGCCAAGCGATGGACTTGGGACCTTCCCCCATTGCGGTGTCCCAGTGGAGTTGCGCATTTCGAGTATTCTCTTTTGGCTACCCTAACTCTGTAACCTCTACGCATTTTCACTTCTCGAATTTCACCAGCGGATCCTTTAAAATTTTGGTTTCTTCGCATTTTTATTCGGTTGTGAAGAAGTCTTCGTTTGTAGAAGACGCAACAAGATACTTCTTAAGAGTTGTCAATTGGTTCGAACTTTGCTGCACTTTTTAAACGTAGCTGCAACCATTTTCAAGCTACATTTTGTTAGAACCTTTCATTGGTGATGGCTGCAAATGAAACAGATGGGTCTTATTATGCTTTTTAAATACAAGAAAAGGAACATTCGCGGTAAAAAAAAAAATACAAACGTGTTGAATATTAGCGTGTCGGCGTTGGTTAAAAAAAAATTCCCATCAGGCGATTTCGAGCTTTTAAAAAAAAATGATGGGGCCATATGCGAATTGGACTTGATGGGTTGTGGGTCCTAATTCCCAACAGGGCACTTGGAATGGCACGAATTGTAAATGTCAGCCTCACATGAAACAGTGCATAAACATTTTATAAACAAGAAATGTTTGAATGACTACGTTTACAACGTGTGCACATTTGCCTCTTTCTCTATTGGTTCGAAATTGGAGTGCGGCATTTCTGAACAAAATTGTTACGGGAGAGGAAAAGTGGGTTGTGTAGTGCAATATTAAACTCAGACAACAATGGCTTGAATCTCCCCCCCCCCCTAAAGAGTCCTACTCCTAGACGTATCAGCAGAAAAGCTGTTTTACATCTGGTGGGATTGAAAAGGAGTTATTTTAAGGTCAATAATCAATTTCTTTAGACCTGTTCAACGCTTAAATGAAACTCTTGGTCAAAAGTGATATTAAATGGTCAGCCAAATGGGTGTCCTCCTCTTTCATAACACTGCCCGCCCACTCGTGCTACGTTTCCCTTCCCCCCGCCCCTAGTAATTGCGTATGTTTAGGGAGTTCTTCCTCTTCCTCCAATTTAACTAGACTTTTGCACCATCTGATTACTCTCTTTGTTATTACAACATCAAATAAATGGCAAAGTGTAAGCTCAGATGGAGTGGGGGGGGGGGGTATCAAATTATGCGGTTTCACTCGAACCGAGTGAGTTGTTAATAGCTCCCCAGGTGCAGTCCGACCACTTAGGGGGTTTAAGGTAGAAGGCTTTGACCCTGCAACCACCCTTGTAGGCTCCGTCAACGTTACCACATTAAGTGGGACCGCATTTACTCTGAGGCTGCCCTGAGGGGCCAGGTTAGAGTGGAAGGAGGTTGTTGCATGCTGTGGGGATATTCTTACGCCTCCCCTGTGCTAGCAATTCATGCACCAACTAGGAAGTGATCCATTGATAAGTTAAACGATGGGAGAACATTGCCAATAATGATCGAAACTCTTTAGTTTGGTAAATGTATTTAATTTGTTTATTAAAATTAATTTACTGTACTTTAAAAATATATTAATTTTGGGAGGGCCTAATCACAGTGCTATGATTTTCGACCCGACGTTAGCATTTGTTCCTCCACCGACAGGTTCAGTACCACGGGGCGTCGTGCACCGACCCGAATTTAGCCTACTTCGTTTCCTTCGCCTCCATCTTCTACCTGATCGCCTTCGTGTCCTTCACGCAGCTCTTCGTGTGCGTGCATTCGGAGTACACGCGCATGAAGACCCCACGGTTGCGAATTGCGTGTACCGTCACCACGCAGAAACTCCTTTACGCGATTACCGGGGTCGCGGCTGTGCTTCGCGGAGCTTACTTCTCGTCACCGGTTAGTATAGGCCACTTTTTTGGCCCTATTAGATTTTCTTTTCTTTTTTTTAATCCGCGTTATATGTTTCCCCCCGCGTTCTGTCCTTTTAGTTCATTTTTAAGTTAACTGCGATTCGTATTTGTGTGTGTATCCCTTTCATAGTCATGTAGATGTGTATCTATGCTTCCTTATTTGTCGCTAGAGAACCTCCGTTCTTAGCAATTGTAATGGAGTAGGATTGAGGCTTCCCTAATCACTGTTTTTTGGTTTCTCTTTCTTTGTTTTTTCTCTTTCTTTGTTTGCGGTGCAGTCCCACGCCGAGCTCCCACTCTCGTCCAGCTTCATGAGCGCCTTCTACCCCATCATCCTGACCGCTGGGTCCCTCATCGTCTGCTTCTGGGCAGAGGTAAGTGGAAGTCTATGAATCATTGGGAGGCATACAAATAGGAGGAGAGGGGTTACTTGGAAGAAATGCTGGAAGCAGTTCAGTTCATCTTCAGGGGTTGATAAACAGACAGACACGTCCCGATCTTCAAAAGTCGACCTGAACTTCCAACTCGCCATCTGCCAAAGTGTGGCAGGTTCTGGATATCTGAGCACCATTTTATACCGCCACAGCGTCCCAAATTGTCACTACTTTTCAAAAGATTCTTGAAAATACCCCATTGGCTTTCGATTTAATGTTAGAACAATATAATGGATGAATGGGACTGAGAAGCTGTTTAAAGGGCCTACTCTCTTGTTTAGTAATTCCATGAATGCGCTCGCTTGGGTTGGTTTGTTTGCCCCGCTCGAGAGGAACTTATTGCGTCGCGACGGCTTCGGGTTGTTTTCTGTCGTCTCCGAATTGGACACACTCGCGGGACGCACCGCCATTTAATGGAGCGCTTGCCTGCGTCATATACTATGAAGACTGCGTTGTCCCCCAGACTGTTCGGCACATTCTTGTTGAATGTCCTAGTCTGGGTGATCGTCATGCATGTTACCTCGGGACGAGCGGGGTCACTACCGCTTGTCCCTTGTACTCAGGACTGGTTCGTGCACACCGACTTGTGGACTATACGACTGTTCCTTCGCCGGGGGAAGGCGGGCCTACCCCCGACGCCGGAGAACGCTTCCTTCTTGCCTTTTCTCCTTGTTACTTTTTAAGCATTTGTCCTTTTTTATCGTTGTTCTTTGTTATTTACATATTGTTATTTGTTTTTTTAATATAGCCTAGCAGTAGGCTGTGTTGTGTACGGCGACTTATGCCCAAATAGGCAGTCGCCAGATGGCCTACCAGAATGAAAAAACCCCGCTCCCTTTACCCGCCCTATTTTATTTGTTTTGTTTTTTTAACATCCAGTTATTGAGTTTATTTTAAGTTCAAGTGGAATAATAACAAAATGAGTGTACTACGCATGCAGGCCACTTACTCTTCAAGGTGTATTTACGTGCTTCAGCCTATTTATTGACATCCATTAACGGAGAACATCTATTTCCGATTATTTAAAATCAAAAGAGCGTCGAGCTCTTGGATTTGCGCTTTGTATGGGGATTCAGTTCGGAGTTCGAGTTTATGCTCTGCGAATTACGCCGAAGGGCGGGGGGGCTTTAAATGTCTCCTCTCGTCCTTTCATTTTCGGTTTAAGTGGTATATAGCGGTCTTTATTTTCTCTTAATCTTTTTAACTATTCCACTTCTTCCCATTCGCTAATTTCTAACAACAAAATCGTCGATGTATTGTTTAAAGGAAAGGTGCATGCATATCCTTTTGCGTGTATGGCACGTGCAGAAAGAGCTCCTACAAAAATCACCCCCCTTATGTCCCCTCTGCATCACATTATTGATTAGCTCCGGGCGTGAGCGAACCGCCTTCTTGGCATTGTTCTCGCGAGTGCCAATGAGTGTCAGAATGAACCGAGAATCGGATTCGGTCGCAGTGATGAACAGAAGCTCAGATATCATCTTGCCTCAAACAATAGAGACGCATTAATTGAAGAGGTGAGGAATGCTCGCCTGTGGTGGCAGCGATGGGGGTAAATGACACTCACTGTATTTAGGTCACTATCCCCTCTCTCCAAGTGGGTCTTGGGGGCGGCCTAAATTCGCTCCTGAGAGTTAAAAGCCACCTTTGGTCGGGACTGAGATTCTTTCCGCTTGTATCGACGAGGAAAATTGCGAAAGGCGTCTTGCCAGGGTTCGCGTCGCATTTCCCCCGAAGCACATGCTAAAAATGCCCCCGCTCCCAATGTGCAATAAAAATGGGGGTTAGATCTCCGAAATCATTTCAAAATTCGTGTTTTCCCCGCTCCTTTATCGCAATCCCAGAAAGGCCTCTTTCCCGGTATGCGTATACCGAATTCTCTTATTCTCCCGCAGGGCGAGCTCGTGTTGCCTTATTGTGCGGAATTATTCCTCTAATTTCGCTATTTGGTTTACTGCCGCGTCTTTTTTTTTTAATTATTAATTACTGACCCACGATGCATACGCTTACCTCTCTGGGCCCGTAGAGGAAGGGAAGGTGTCGTCAAGTGCCATGAGCATCAACGGTATCACCTCTCTGCGGCTGGAAGTTATTTTAGCCACGCTCTCCCCAGAGGAAGTTTTCATTGTTTTGTGGGGTGGTTTATATATATACTCTGCACCGCCAAATCTAACGGGTTCTAAGCCGCGTGCGTCCCTCTTTGGCCAAAACCAGGTGCCGTGTACTTCGACTGCTGTTGTAGACATCACTCCGACCAGGAACTTTTCTCTAAATGGGTTTTTTAGAGGCGTGGTAGATTCACACAGATTCATTTGTCTCTTTTTTATGTTATTTTACCGACGCCTCGTCTAAGAGTCGCATATTCGCAGCCTTAGGGCTTCTTGTTCCTTCGCCATGGAAATTCTCCGTCTTGTGGCTCTTAGCTCGTAGGATGCTTATGGTTACCTTTTTACCGCTCCGAGAACTTAAATTGCATAGTAGTACCCCTCCCTGACTATTCCCGTGGACATATGCCTTGATGGTTTCAAATCCATTGTCTCACCGAATCGGACACACTCGTGGGATGCAATACCATTGCTTCGTACTGGGGACTGCTGTTTTTGAGCCCGGTCACTGTTTTAGCGCTAGAACGTGCGATTGTCGGTGTCCGACGTATCCCCCCCTCCTCTCTTAACACCCATTGATCCCTCCATTCTCGTCGACTTGTCTAAGCCTTTTCCCTCAGTCTATTGTCCCTTCAGGTGAACCCGCGCGGATGAGTAAGACGCAACAGCTAGCGTCAATCGGCCTTTAGCAATAAGAACAAAGTCACTTCGGTTGAATGGCCTGCCTTGTATCACAGAGCTTCGTGTGCGGTACTTGTCTCGGTACCGTGATGTATGAAGTCGGTCCCCTTGTCTCTGGTGCTGGTAGCAAAGTCCTGCGCGCCCGATTGTAGTGTCACTTTTGGAAGGAAGCAGGTATCCGAGATTCTATTTGAAGATTTTTTTTAAATTGAGGGTTGCGCACTTGAGTCAGAGAGGGAGGCGGGCGTACCCTGCCACCCGTTTTCATTGTTATTCATGTTCATATTGATGTTATTCTTGTTTTTAGACCTATGCTAAAGATAGGGTTTTTGTAAACTATGTGGTTGTGCCCGTGTTGACATTCGCTAGATGCGATCCTTAAAATCTAGGAATTCTTCCGCTCAAAATTTGACTAATGGTGCAAGATTAACTCCACATCCTAAAATCGACCTCAGGTGGTCAATTCTATCGACCGCAGTGGTCTCTCCTTTTGGTGAGATGAGGCTTCTTCGCACCCCTTTTCGACTCGAGACCTTTGTTCAAAAGTCTCCGCCTCGCTGTGCGCGCTAAAGCGTTCACACTTGCCTTTTCCAATCGTGAGCGATCTTGGCACTGGACGCCACCCGAACCTTGACCTGGGACCTTACCAGAAGGCGATCTTTGCATTCATTTGAAACTCAGGCGTCCAGAAGACTTCTTCCCAGGAGTGTATGTAGTCTATTCTTTTTAAATTCATTAATAATCCTAAAGATATAGCAATTATATCCTGCATTTCACGCTTTTCTTTGGAAAGAACCACTTCTAGAATTAAAAATGATTAAAACCTATATTTTACAAAAATAATTATTATGAAATAGATTATAATTACACATTATTCATTAAACCAGTATTTGCCAGGGCTTAAACCCACCCCATGTAGGAATAAGGACCAGAGCGCGATTTTGGATTCTGCGAAGGAATGCAGTTTTTTCTTATTTTTTTAAATGCTAACTTTTTGTTAGCATTTAAATAATAATTATGTCTACCACATAAATTTTAAAAACCGAATCAAAAAAAGAAAAATATTTGTCACCTTTTAGCCATGACTTTAGAATGAGTTAGTTTGCATGGCGCAAAATAAGGATCGACAGTAAATAAAAAATAAGCTCCCATTTTTCAATCGTTAATCTTTGAATAGAAATTGCCATCAAAAATTATTTTTCTTTTTATAAAAAATCCACTACGGAAATTTGGAAATAATATCGCCTTTTTTGTTTTATCTAAATGAAAAACTATTTGACCAAAAGATTGGTTGATCACACAAAAAAAGGTTGATTATGCGATACATTCTCGACGGATGTATCAACCTGGGGGAACTTTGTGCGCACGCGAGGTCGCTATCACCTTGCCCCTTATTCTCGGGACCGAGTTTGTCCACTCCCGATTGTGGACTAAATAGTTCTTGGACGAAGCAGACCTCTCACTTATTTATTAGTTCTTTGAGTGTTGTGTATGCTCAGGCTTGCCTCCCAACATATGGTCTTCCTTTTCCGTATTTTTCTTGGTCTTTGTTTTTTTGTTTGTTTACATTTTTAATCTTTTCAAGATAGCCTATGTTTTGCGGCTGTGCCCTTGTGGGCAGCCGAGAGATGGGCTCATTAGAATTAAAAATGTCTACGTTCCTTCTGCTTTTGGCTCTACTTACAAAACCAAAAAAAAAAATCTTTGTCACTTCTCATTGCATCAGCAAACCATCCACTTAGTGACGTCATTCCATGCAAATCTACCTCCCCTTACAGATATGATTACCATAGCGATCTGTATCCTGGTAATCTTTGCTCCTTTACCGATCCCAGTGTTTAAGGCTGGAAGGTACCCTATAATAATCCTTCCCTTCGTTGAGGGGCATTGGAATCTCCGCATCCCCTGGTTCGCGATATCCGTGACGCCACGGTTTTGGCGAGCCGGGTGGATTTCGAAATTATCTTCTGCTGGGTTCCTGGACATGTAGGAATTGCGGGGAATGAGGGCGCCAAAGAGTCGCGCGCGAGGACTCTGCGACCGGACCAGCGTTTCGCTCTTCCTCACACCGACTACATGGCAGGAATACGGGCAGCTCTTCGGACTGCTGGGCAAAGAAGATGGGACACGGTCGAAGGGAACTTAAAGTTGCGTGCCATTGCGCCGCGACTGTTCCCATGGATCTATCCCCCAATGCCGCGGCGGCTTCAGGTTGCTTTCTGTCGTCTTCGAATCGGACACACTCGTGTGACGCATCGCTACTTGATGGAGCGCTCGCATGCGCCCTATTGCAACGACTGCGTCGTCCCCCAGACTGTTCGGCACATTCTTGTCGAATGTCCCAGTCTGGGTGATCTTCGCGCAGGATGCCTGTCCCAGTACCGGGATGAGCGGGGTCGCTACCGCCTGTCCCTTGTACTCGGGACGAGTGCGTGCACCATGACTGGTGGACTTATTGACTTTTGGGGGGAGGCCGGCCTTCTCCCTTTCATTTAACCCGGTTTTATTGTTGTTGTTTTTGTTATCGTTTTTTGTTATTGCTTTGTTATTGTTATTTCTTTTTATTGTTGTTTCCTGTTGAATTATTTTGAAGTAGCCTAGAACTAGGCTGTTTGTTTACGGCAACTTATGCCTAAGTCGGCAGTCGCCAGATAGCCCCTTAATAATAAAAAAAAAAATCCCTTCGTTGATCTTTATCATTTCTATCCTATACTTATAGTTTTTCCTGTTCCTTCTCCTCATCTTCTCTTTGATGAGTGAACATATTAGTGATTCGACCCCTTCCCTTTCCCCACCCCACTTATTTCGACAAAGTGAAGGAGCTTGTATGTAACCCCCCCCCCCCTCCCCAAGAAACCACTTCATCCGCTCCAGGTTAAGAGTAATGTGGCTCCTCAAGAAAAGGGCGCGAAATGTCTACATAATATTTTCCACGCTATCGTCAACTGGGCGCGAGGACTGGGGTCGTGTTTACGTGTGAGTGACGGCTCTATTTACATGTGTATATACGTTTGTGAAGAAGTGTTGAAAGGTTCTTGGTGTGTGTTAACAGGTGGGTTCAGACACGGTCATAATATGTTTAGAGTGTGTGCGCGCGTATACAGGGCTTCGCGATGCTTTCATTTGCATGTTTTTGGTTTACATTTTCCGTCGGCTGCAGCATGGTTTCCTTGCTACACTTGCCACTTGGTCCTTCTGGTGAGTTGTGTCGGCAATGTTGCCACCGCGAGCCAGCTGAGTCCCCGTCTGCGCGCGCGCATCATTCGCCATTGAGTGCATCTGTACTCGGCCACAGGTAAGGAAGGGGAGAGGTACGCATGCAGATACATCGATTTTTTTATCTCTCTCACTCTATCTCCCATCTATCCTTTCTTTAACTCTCTCTCTCTCTCTCTCTCTCTCTCTCTCTCTCTCTCTCTCTCTCTCTCTCTCTCTCTCTCTCTCTCTCTCTCTCTCTCTCTCTCTCTCTCTCCCGCACAGGGATGTATTATATAGCGTGGACAATCATGCTACAGATGACATCTGAGGAGGATTGTTTCCCCTTCTTGCCCCAACATCTCCAGTTTGTCCTCCTCCCTGTCCCAATGCCTCGGGTTAGGATATACGGCTATGTATGTATTTTGCACGATTTTCACCACTTTCTTTCCAGATCTCTCCATACAAACTTTGTGGCGGTGATGCCTTCGTGTGTTGCCGGTTGAATTTTAATTTAAACAAGGTCTGCTGACCAAATAGTCGCGTGCTCTCACTTATTCTGATTTATGACCTTACGACCTCCAAAACTTTCAATCATTCAAAGACTAACCTTAAGAGGACTCTGTAAGTTATATCATTCGAAATAGAATGTAAAACAACATAAGGGTTTCAAATTTCGTTAGAATCGGCAGAATAGTTACGGTGTTATTGCCAAAACAAAATAATTTGTTAGCTAAACTTGGGAGGACCATGGAAGTTATACCATTCAAAAGAGAATGTAAAACAACATAAGAGTTTCAAATTTCATTAGAATTGGCCGATTAGTTACGTTATTACAAAAACAAAAAAAAAAAGCAAAACGATAACCGACCGACCGACATAGTGTAGAGTTGCCAGCGACTGAGAAAGGTGGTGACGCCTCCTTCCATTTTCCTGTGGGGTCTGGGGGCGGCTGTAACAGTCACCGTCATCCCAGATCCTTAAATCGTCGCCCTCTGAACCGAGTACTCTCGTTGTTCGCATCATTGAGCGCCAGATCTCTGTTAGTCCCTGCCGCATTCTCATTGCCCCAATACCCCCCCCCCCCCCTCTCAAAGACAGGTTGTATTAGGCCTTCCCTCACCTATTCTAATTTCCCCCCTCATTGGCCACCACTCCCTTGGGATTCCATTATTTCGTGCGGGTTGTAATGGGGGGATTGGGTGGGACGGCCTCGACGAAACACTCCCCACCACTCGTGTGCCCCCACATCCCTCCCCTTGCGTATGAAGTAGGCTTCGCGCGCAAGTGTGCGTATTGTGTGTGCGAATACCAAGGAGTGTGGATGAGATGTGGCTAAATTCAACCCGGAACAATCGACTCGAGGAGATCCCGGGGTAGTTGCGGGGAGGCCGGGCGGGTGCAGGTGCACTGGCGAGCGAGGTTGAACCACTCCCACCCTTGTTTAGGGCTCGCGTGTTTTTACGCCCACTATCCCCTGGGGTGTGGGCGTGCCGGTGTCACTTAGTGTATGTGGGATATTGGGGTACAAAACGGAATGACAGGGGAAAAAGTTTGTGTGAACCCCCTTCCCCGCCCTAAATCGAAAGAGGTGTGTGGGGGGGGGGGTTAAGGTCTTTCTTGATTTACTCGACGGATCGAACCTGGGAAAAATGAGTGCGTTAGACCGCGCTCTGCGCCGTCGCATGAGTGTGAACGCTTAGGCGATAATTCGTAATATGGCTGAAAAGGAGACCGATTTTATCTAGAATCAAACATAGCTGCCTGACATAGCGTAGAACGCCCCCCCCCCCTCCGCTCCTAAGGCAAAATAAATATCCTCCATTTTATGAGGAGACAAGCGGCTGTCGATGTCTTCACTCCAACATTTCATCCTCGATTATTTAAGTGTAGTAGAATATTCGTGGAGCAAACGGGGTCTGACTCTCGTTCTCCTTGGGAGGCAGCGGGGATAAGTGTATGGGTGTTAGTGACCTCTTTCGTTTGTGCGCGCGCGCGCACACTTGCACACAGGCCTGTAATCTCGCTTTGTGGATTTGGGTCGCATTTTATTAAGAGAAGCCTGAGCGGGAGTTTCGCCTCTTGTTCCAGCTTCTCGGTTGACGGTTTTGTTCAGCTGCTTCTTATTTTTTTTTATTCCGCCCCCTATTCCCGTCTCTCTCATCTTATTTTATCTCAAATATTTAGGCATCTGCTGTCATGTGTTCTTCAGTTATCGGTCATTTACTAGTTTACTTTTCTTCTCTTGAGTGTATATATTCTATCTACTGGTACATAAAACCCCGATTGTTATCTCTTAATCCTCTGATGACTCACTCTTCTCGAATTATTTGTTATTTTTTACGCTAAGCTCGTTAACACGAGGCTTACGTGTGTGTTGTACGAAGCGAGATCTAGTTTTGTACTGGCAGAAGGCGGTCTCGGTGCTTGTGCACTCGAGTATCCGCATGGAGGGGGAGGGGGGCAGGATGGCGCTTATACCATTTGGCTGTGCTCAGACGAGTGTCATGTTAGGAGAAACTAGATTAACCACTCTTGGTCTATGAGATAACGAATGACTTCTTGCCTTGGGCTATGAAGGACAGGGCGTTGAAGTTCTTATTGCGTTGAGCTGTCGAAACAAAGGTGTACATGACATTAGGGATGCACATGGGATATATATATATATATATATATATATATATATATATATATATATATATATATATATATATATATAGTGGGTGTAATAAATATCAGATACATGGTCAAAAGTTTATTTACCATAGTTACACAACAGCAAAGTAATCGAAAATTGAACATCTTATGTATTTTGTACGTTGAATACAAATTGTCATCTTATTGCAAAAATAGTAAAACATTTCTATGATTATGGCAAAAATATCAAACGAACGTTTCAAAAAGTATCCGATACATCTATGAAAACCAGATAGTATTTGGTGATATGAGCTTTCGTTGCTAGTACAGCTTCCAACCGTTTGGGATATTTACTTATGAGGTTCTTACAAATATTTGTAGGTATCTTGCCCCATTTTTCTTGGTATATTCTTTTTAAATCTGTTAGATTTCTTGGGTCCATTTTCGGAATCTTTAGTTTTAATTCTCGCCACAGGTTCTCGATAGGATTTAGGTCTGGCGACCGACTTGGCCATCCCATAACCTTTTGGATCGTTATCATGCTGGAATGCTCATCCTCTTGGCAACTTCAAGCCGTCTGAAGACTGTAAGAGATTATCATCCAGAATCCTGCGATAGGAGGAATAGCCCTATACCATTATGCGGCCTCCTCCAAACTTCACTGTTCGGATTGTATTTTTAGGATCATGCGCTGAGTTTTTCTGCCTCCAAACGTGACTAACACTATTCCGCCCAAATAATTCAATCTTCGTCTCGTCAGACCATGGTACAGCGTCCCCAAAATTGCAGGCTTCTCTAAATGTTCCTTGGCAAAATTTAGGTGTCTTTTTTGGTGTGCGAGACTGGAATCTCTGGTTCCTAAGAACTGCTCTAATTGTATTTTTGCATACATTTGTCCCAGCTGCTTCGAAATCTTTCTGAAGTTCAGATCAAGTCACTCGAGGATTCTTCTTTACTTTCTGGACTATATGTTTAGCCGCACGGTTTGAAATTTTAGATGGACGCCCTGAACGTGGTAGACTTGCAGTGGACTGATATGACTGACATGAACCGGCGAATCGTGTCACCAATGGTTGAGATTGGTATTTTTAGTATAGATGAAATTTTTCTATAGCCCAAACCACTTTTATGTAACTGAACAATTAATTCTCTACTCCTTTTTGGCAATTCTTTAGTCTTCGCCATATTAGAATTAGAGTGTTGAACGATGACCTCCTTCTCATGCAGCTTTCAGACACTGACTGAGGTCCGCTGTTTCACGTGGACGAAGTAGATTATTTTACTAGAAAGTTCTACAGCATTCCTGTCACGTAAACCGTTCTGGAATGTACGAGAACTGTTTAGTATCGCTTTAAAACTAATTTTGTGGGTGTGCTGGATACTTTTTGAGGCGATAATCTAACACTTTTGTCGATATAATATCAATGCTTTACTATTTGTGTATTCTAATACCGAATTTGTATTCAACGTACAAAATACATAAGATGTTCAATTTTTGATTACTTTGCTGTTGTGTAGCTATGGTAAATAAACATTTGACCATGTATCGGATATATATATATATATATATATATATATATATATATATATATATATATATATATATATATATATATATATATATATATATATATATATATATATAAGATAAGATAAGATAACTTGGACGACCGAGAGAGCGTGGAAAACTTCTGAATCCGCTCGTTCTGTAACCAGGAGATAGCCATTGAGTGATATTACCCTCTTTGGTTACCCCACATTCTCTTTATTTTTAAAATTTCAAATGTTCCTACATCTTGAGCCCCCACGCAGAGTGCGAGGTCCCCGTAATGCTTTTTGTAAATGGTTTTGTTTATCCTCGCGAGCGTCATCATTTTGGGGGCCAAACTCCGGGTCCTTGTGCTGGGAGGGGGGGGGGGGCTTTTTAGGTGGCCTTTTTTTCCTTTTTTTTTTTGCCGCTGTCGTGTCGCCTTTCGTGGGATCCTCGTTGCGCAGTGGACCTTGTGTCTTTTTGCTCTTCTCAGAAGAGGTATGTTTATGGACAGCGCAGAGGATCGTGAAATGTCGTCCTCGATAAAGCTCAAGGTGACACTGAAACAATGGACGGTTGTTGGGAGCATTTTGTGGGTGACACACACACACACATTTATATATATATATATATATATCCACCTGGAATACACACGCATTTCATTTGCACATCGACACAAGTAACTTGCAAGCGGGTATGATCCTTGTCGCTGGTGTTTTCCTGCACACCAGTTCAGTGATAGTGATTCAATGAATTTTTGCAATATCCTCCAATCCCCTTAATGCGTTTCTGCCCCCCCTCCCCTCCTCCCGCGTTCTGGATTCTAATCCCTCTGGGGTTTTCGATTCGTCATTGAAATCGGTTATTGCCGGTTTTGTTCCCTACCTTGGCCACTTGTTCACTTGTTTAACGAACCCCCGAACAGTCTACGTCGGATATGTATTCGTTGGTTCGCGCTTTTAAGTTTTATTCGAATTATTATAAATCGAAGTCATTCACTACTCAAACGAAGTGCTAAGAATAGAGCTCATATGGTGTTAAGGTTTTGTGGGACGAGTGTGCAAAATAGAGCTGATGTTATTCTGAAACTGTATCTGTCATTAGTTAGGCCTCATGTTGATTGTGCGTTAGAATTTTGATCATCATATTATTGTGTGGATATTGGTTTGCTTGAGTATGTGCAAGAAGGATGACTCAGATGATTCATGGGTTGGAGAGAATACCTCATGGTGAAATGCTTAAGAGACTAAATTTTCATACTTGAAGAGTTCGAGGGGGACTTGATTGAAGTCTTCAACTAGCTAGATGGTTATTTATGGTTGGCCAGAAAGTCCTGACTCACTTAGGAAGCGGAAAGAAAACAACAAATTTTATGGAGCAACACCAACATTAGGTTAGGTTAGCCTTACCCATTCGACTACCAGCCTCCATACGCTGCTATTGTTCGTTGCTCTTGCGCAGTTTATTGTTCTTTGCGTAAGCCCCAACTGACAGAAATGAGTTTGGAAGAAAGTGGAATTAGTTTTTGATTCGCTACTGTTACAAGCGAAAACTTTCTACACGAGTTACTGTAAAGGAAATTTGCGATACTGAAGGAGAAGGTACAGTCAGTCAGGCGAAGATCTCGAGGTATTACAGACGTTTCAACTCCGGGGATCTTACCCTTGACGATCAACCACGTTCCGGCCGACCGTCAACCTGATATCTGGGACAGATTCTGATGCTGGTCGATCGCTGGAAGAAGATCGTAGAGAATGATGGACTTTATTTTGAAGAATAAATGATGGTGTTGCTTCATAATATTTTGTTTTTTCTTTCCGCTTACTAAGTGAGACAGGACTTTCTGACACCTAATAATAGGTGAGAAATAGGTAAAGTTCTTATTTTTAGTGAACAGTAAGAAGGTTAGCAATGTTTTTAAGCTGGATAAGTTTGTTTAGGAAAGGGTGGTAGATGAATGGAATAGCCTTGCTAGTCATGTGATAGAAGAATAGATTGGTTAAATGTATGGATGAGGATGCTGGGTGGGGCTGAACTGGGTTATGTTAGTATGACCCTATTTCGCCCGACGGAGGCTTGGCTTTATAAATTTCCCTGGGATTTATCGCCTTTCACCCTTTTTAACGACTCCTGTTCCTTCTATACAACCACCCCTTTCCTTCATCTGTCTTCGCGAGGTCACCCGCTTCCGTTGGGTTGCGGATCGGAGGCAGTTTCAGGAGTTGCGTCCCTTATCGGCTTCATTACGTCTTGTAAGAGTGGCGACTATATATATCTTCCATATATTTTCGCTTCCTCCCATCTTCCCATTTTCTTTACAGAACTCCTCTCCGCTTTTCGCCAGAGGACGCTCTCGTTGGTTTTCGCTTTTTGCTTTTAGTAACAATTGTTTGCCCATGCTCACAACGGCTTTCTGACCCGCACTCGAGCCGAAGTTATAACGCTGTTTGTACCCATCGCTCACTTTTGTCACTGTCGCTATTTACTTAAAACTAATAAAGGGAAACCCAACGAAAGTATCTTCGACAAAAAGGCTGGACGACGAGAGCGTCTTAAGAAAAAATGGGGGGGAACAGTGTGCGAAAGGTATATGCCCCGAGTAGTCTAAAGAGACGACTACTTGCGGGGTGTTCGATAGCAAGAGCGCGCGCAACTCTACAAAAGCTAGCCAGCCTACAAGGCAAGTCCCCCTTAGGACGTTTAACCAGGGAAAGCACGTAGTTCTCAAAGTTTGCGTGCACCATATTAGTCCTGAGACCTTGCGGCCTATTTTGTCTGCTTTTAATTTTCTTGGAATAAAATCACGCGCTTAGACATGCGCGGAACCCCCGTCTGTTCGCCGGTGCCTTGAAGCACATTGGTTCCCAATTAAAATCGGCTGCCAGGCAGACTGATTCGGACGCGCGGCTATAAAACGTAAATCTTAAAGGACATTCGGGGGATTGTTGTTAGGGGACGTGAAAATTTGCTGTATCTAGCTATGTATGCCGCGCACGTCTTCTTAAGTGCTGCTATTCACTGGTACCCCGTTTTGGTCTTGTGTGTACATATCCGGTTCTTATCTAGTTAAATAAATGTCACAACTCCTTAAGGATATGGTTTCGAACGCCTCTCTCACAAGGCGAGGAATTCCCGAGGAAATCTTCTACCCTTTATTACATAAGAACAGAAAGTAAATTGCGATCATGTTTTCTTTCTTGAACAATAGGTATACAGCATTGTGTGCACACGTACTCTTGCCACATCGTTCCCATTCGTGTGACCCCTTTTCGGGTCATCTCTTGGGTTAGGGGAGGAGGGACGCTAAGGTCCTCGACCTCGTTGGCTGGGCCGAACCTGTCGGGGCTTGAGAGACGGGGATGGGCCTTTCTCCAAAAGGAAGAACGGTTCTGTTATTATTCTGCTTCCCGCCCATCCCCTGAAACCAGGGTGAAATAAGCAAGTAGCTTATGGTATGAGGCCTTATTATCCCTCCCCCGTGGGGAGTTGTGAGAAAACCGACAATTCATTATACCCCCCACCCCCTACATTCACCTGCACAAAATTCGAGCTATTAACTTAATTCCTGGCCATTATCTGTTCCGTTAATTCGTTTTTGCTTATTCGTGTAAATGCCTTTTTATTCCCTGGGTGTTGGTTGTTGCTATCCGTGGAAGTCAATTTTGCCCCCCTTTAGAGTGGCGAAGGTGGTCCTGCGACGGGAAGGAGGGGGGGAGCAAACGTGTTTCCACTCGCAACAAATTCCAGGAATCTTTCGCCCCTCGCGTCGGGCCGGGAAGGGAGCATCTTGGGATGAGGGGAAAACGTGCTTTTGATTTGAGCGGTTAAGCCGCATTGACTGTAATTAGTGGCACCAGATACCTGGTGGTTCGTATCTCACGTTAATCATTCGGTCTCTACTGAGAAATAAAAGGCATCTTAATTGAGTGCAGGTGGGTGGTAAGCCCACCTTAGCAAAGTCATTTTTGCCTCCCCCCTTCGTGAGCGGCGGTAGCTAAATCTTGGAATCTTTGCCAACTCGGGAAAGAGAGCAAGCGGGTCGTGGTCGCTTGGGGTTGAAGGGGAAAGGGCACGGCGGTGCTTTAATACCTCGGGCGCTCGCATCCACTCTGTTGCCTGAGTGTGGTTTTGGTTGTTATCAGTTGATTTCCCGGCTGGAAGATTTTTTTGTGGGTGCGTAGGATGGAGACGATTATTTTCTTGGCATTCAGGATATACTGGTTGGTTTCTTATTGATTGCTCGCTCCCCAAAATGTAGGGCACGCGAAATGTCTCTTCTGTATCTCATGGCCTCACCAAAAAGCCCCATTTAATGAATGCTTCTGGTCGATTACTTTGCCTCGCTTAAATGAGACCATATTTAGGGAGGAACTCTTTCTAGTTAGGTGGTATCCAAACTAATTTTTTTTTTTTAAATGGAAGGAAAGGTTTATTTACCCCAACGTCAACGTTTAATGCGCCACTAGAATATTGAAGAACAGAATATAAATATAATCTGAAGAACAAGAGTAACGGTGGAAAAAAATGTCAACAATGGATGGGCTGCAATCATAAAGACTTGTAGCCACAAGGCCCATTCGAAACGTCCAGGAACAAGTTGGTACAGATCACGAACGAATCAACCTTGTGTCGTTACATACATAACAAAAAGAGAGTTACCTACTTGAATCCGTCGGAGCCTCTTTCCATATCTTCCTCGCACGCAATGAGCGGCGTTTTTCCTCGGCAGCCGCGCCTCTCCATAGTTCCGCTTGCATTTCGTCAGAGGTTATTCGTGTAGTCTGCTACACCTCGTACGCGGATGAGCTGCACCCCCTTCCTTATCTATCGCATCCAGGAGTGTCAGGTGACATCTGTAGCCTCCTCTGTAGTAGAATATGCGGTTATATCTTTTCCACACATTCTCAATTCTATCTTCACTTTATTTACAGATCTCTCTTTACAAACTTTCTGGACGATACAGCCTCATTGCTATTTGACCCCCCACCCACGCAACGATGCATTTCTTCCTTGTAGTACGAAGGCGGGAGGAGTGCTTAGAGACAGGTGGGCGTTATCGCGATAACGATATCGGGTTATCGGTTATCCGATATCCCCCCCCCCCCCCGCGTTATTGATTCATCGGCATCGCCGATACTTTTGGTTCCAAACTAGCGATAATCGATAATTTCAGTCTTTGGTTCCAGTTTAGCACAGGGGCGAGCCGCGCGTTCCTTAGAGGCAGAAATAGGTAGGTCCGAGCTGTGAGGAGGATCCTCAAAACCTATGAGGAGATGAAGGAGAGCTTCACCAGGTAAGAAACTAAGAAACAGTATTCAAATATTCTTACTATTGTATTATAAAATAACGCTATATATAGTCAATAATCAATATTGTATTATAATTTTGGATTTATCGATTTGGCAGTTATCACCTTATTGGGCGATAAATTTATCGCCAGTTATCGATTATCGGTTATCGCCAATAAGGTTATCGGTTATCGCCAATAAGGTTATCGTTATCGATTATCGTGAGACATTTTTTCGTTATCGCGCCCACCTATGCTTAGAGAATTCATCAACTCTCTCCCCGCAGTCACTTAATTCATTATTATTATTATTATACAAATTGAAAAAGGTGAGAAGACCCTGGGCAGCGAGGCTCCGTCCAGCAGGGATTGTAACTTGCTACGGGAAATGTAAGGATTTAAGGACCCCGCCCGCCTTAATTGCAGGACATCTAACAAGACTGCGGTGGTGCATTGTGGGAAATCAAGGAGTTCGGTGCCCATAATTATTTAATAATCATTCGACGCCACGATTATGAAGTGAATACCAACGAATGCACCTCCGCTAATAATTGGTGAAATCGGGAAAAGTGTATGTGTGAAAGGCACATAGAGAGAGTAACCAAGAGGTTATTAATTACGCAGGACTTGCGGCCCCGCCTTAATTACAAAACCAATGGATCTTTTCAAAAAACTTTGTAGGGGAGTGGATGGCCATTGTTCATGTTTTTTTTTAAAGATATAAATACCCTCTCCCCCTCATTGGGGTGTCAGGTGTAGCCTGAGCAATCATACTGCAGGCAACATATTTACACATCTCTCCTTGCCAACATTCTGTACGAGATACCCTCGTTGGTTTTCGCTTCTTAGTTTTAATTAAGTTATAGATTAAGTTTACTCCTCGTCACCTTTCGAGGGTTACTTAATGAGTTGCCGATGTTTAGGTGTTGCGTTGACTATTTTGCAAATCTCGATTTTTTGTCGCTCCAAACTCGACTCGAGTCATTCATTTTAAATAAAATGGCCAAATCTGAATGACGTAAGATGACAGATTTTCGCCTCTTTGAGTCTTCCTATATTGCGTAAAAGCTGCCAAAATATATCTGCCGCTTCGCTAACTCTGAAAGGGATTAAAGTTCCTACTTGTGACTGCTCTCGCTACGAACTTGACCGCGATTTTTAATGCTTTTTTTTTCCCCAAACCCAAGTAATATGAATGGGGTCGACGAAGTTTAGTTTTGCAGTTATGTTTATTTTTTGTCACCGTTTTTTGTTTTCCTTTTTATTTGCCGTCCCTTGTCCATCGCTCCCTTCCCTCATTTTCCAGGGAATGAAAATACCTTCCTTGTTACACCAATTCCGCTTCTTTTCGCATAGAATGGACGCGATTGCGTTTTTCAGGAGTGTTTCTGCGGGGCTTTTGGCCCTTCCCGCCCGCTTGATCATTGGCTTTAAGGGGGTGGAGTCTTGCCTAGTCATTTGTATACTAGTTTCCCGGCTTCCCCCCTCTTAGTTATTCCTTTCTCGTTCCCGAATGCCGTGTAAAGCCCCCACCCCCACCCCTTCTTCTTACTTAGCCTTGGCAAGTCGATTGGTTCGCGACAAGGAATGATGTGTTATGCAAAAGGAGTCTGCCTTCGTACACGTGTCGCAAGAAGGGCCAAAACACAACAATCAATATCGAGCCTCGCTATTTCAGAGTTGGCAAACGCTCTCTGAAGAATGATTCTCTTACACTTCATTGAGAGGTATGAAATGTTATATTTGAATCTTTATTGATAATTATTTCACTTTATCAGAGGTAAAGATAGGCATGGAGCCTGAAACATCGTCAATAAAGAATTGGCATCATGAATACTACTTTATGGTTTCTGGCCCTTGGATTTATCCTTAAGATGGCAATAACCTAATAGTTGCCCCCACTTAAACCAACCAACCAGCCAATCATCCCTAAGATTAAATTATCCTTCGCTAGAAGAAATTACTTATATATATATATATATATATATATATATATATATATATATATATATATATAATTGAAAATCACATGACACTTGATATTAATAGACGTATTTAAAGACCCAAAGAAATGAAAACTTGGTATCACAACCCGGAAAAACGCTTAGGAAAATATTACGTGAACCATTGAAAGCTTAAGAAAGAAATTAGGAGATATAGAAACGGAGAAAATACAGGAAACTATTTTTAACCGTTATTTGAAAATGAATAAAGTAGTTGGATTCGAATCTGTATCGTCAAGCGTTCATCGCTATTATAACCACGACGTTCATCAGCTGAGCTACCATCCTCAACCCCCAAAATGTTGATTCAAGAACCATTACGTGAATGTTTTCAATGGTTCACGTAATATTTTCCTTAGCGTTTTTCCGGGTTGTGATACCAGTTTTCATTTCTTTTGGGCCGTTAAATACATCTATTATATATCATGTGGAATGTGATTTTCGATTATTCTAAAAAAAAGACCGTGCCCCCTCCTATTAGAAAACATTTGTCTTGTCTCTCCCTGAATTAAAAACCTCCACTTCGTTATTCAAAAGGCTTCTTGAATCAACCTTTTATGGGTTGAGGATGATAGCTCATCTGATGAGCGTCGTGGTCATAATAGCGATGAGCGCTTGATGACACAGGTTCGAATCCTACTCCTTTATCCATTTCCATATAACGGTTAAAAATAGTTTTCCCTATTTTCTCCGTTTCTGTATTTCATTTTCTTTTCTTTTTTTTTAAGCTTTCATTGGCTCAGGTAATATTTTCCTTAGCGTTTTTCCGGGTTGTAATGCCAGTTTTCATTTCTTTGGGCCTTTAAATACACTCATCTCTCTCTATCTATCGTTCTAGGCTGTCGTATTTCCGGCGACTTATGCCCAAGTGGGCAGTCGCCAGATGGGCTCTGAAGGAAAAAAAAATCTCTCTCTCTCTCTCTCTCTCTCTCTCTCTCTCTCTATATATATATATATATATATATATATATATATATATATATATATATATATATATATATATATATATATATATATAACAAAACGTTGGGGCGTTTTTTTCTGCTTTTTGTGACTGTTTGTGTTTCTATTAGTTTTGTTTGTTTTTGTTTTGTATTTTCAATGTAGCTTAATAATAGGCTTGCTTTATTTTAACGGCGACGTGTGCCCATGCAGGCAGTCGCCATGATGGCTCTTAAAATTGATAAAAAATCCACCCCTTGCTAACCAGTAAAGGGCAAGAGCAGAGGCAGGTCTTCTACTTGGTGAAATTCGACTGATTTGTGAGTTCATTTGGAACTTGGCTTGTTTGTGTATGTTCCTCTTTTTTTTCCCCCCGAGACCCTGGATTAACTGTCTCTGTGTCTGCATATTCCAACGCACATCTATTGACTTTTCATTCGTCACTTCAACTACCCAAATATAATGACCCTAACCTTGCCCCTTCCCCTCCACTCTCCTGTGTGGAGGGGTGTTAGGGGACCCCTTCGATTTCTCCTTTCGTTTCTCATAATAATAATTTATGATGACTTGGCGAGTAGCAAATATCGTCTTCTTGTTACCGTGTGCAATACTGATGAGAGCTACGAGTATGTATTGCAGCAATGACTCCCATAGTCTTACTCAATAGTAAATAAACAGGACGTATTCATTCTGTAGTGTTTGCCTGGGAATTCTCCAATAATTATTAAATGAGAAAATTAGGACACCGAATTAACGTCAGCAATTTTCAAGCGATTAACAAATGGGACGGGGGAACAGAGGGAAAAAAAAAGATGAGGATTAATGGGAAATAGAGTCCCTATGTAACACTGCTGGAAAAGTTCTCGGAGACGAACAATGTGTGTGCGTGCGGCGGGGTAGTGGGTGGCACAGCTGAAACGGGCGATAGGTAATATTTGACGCGCAATTCGGGCAGCCTTAGAGCTTTATCAGTGTTCTGTATTATCTGCCTATTATTGGCTTTAGTTAGGGAAGCACAGTCACATTTTTATTTATTCATTTATTATTATTATTTCGACTATCCCCTCAATCTTTTGTATACCCCCACTTTGTACTAGGAGAAACTATTCTCACCTGGATAGAGTTCGGTTCGCTAGAGGTGGTGCCCAGGGTGGACTGCACGCCATCCTGCGATCACCTAGCGCTGGGGTATGATAATAATATGTGACCCTACGCGTTAGGGCACCCAAATATCTCTACTTCAATTTATTACATACCCTCCTACCCCTTTCCACACTTCCTCTTTTATCCACAGAAGTTATGGCTGCCAGGAATACTTTCGTCCTCTTATGAGGCTTAGTCGAGTGGCAGTGTATATACCGTGAGGTCACTAACTGCTGTGAGTCCCGAAAGCCCGCTGGCTAGGGCAAGTATTTGCTACGGGGTTTATTGGGCCGTCCACTCTGCTCACCTTCCTCCCAGCTCGAACCCGTGGGCTTGAATATGTGTAAATGATATCATTCTGGGATTTTCTGATTCTATAGAAAAATTTCTCTTAACCTCCAAAGGCATTGAGAGGTCATATTATCTACTGTCTATGCTTTTGCCCATTCTAGCCCGGCCTTATAAATCGAAAATTATATTTGCAATAACGCAATTGTAATTATGCGGTTAAGAAGGCAATGTTATGGCTAACTAAGCTCTTCATCAAGCCATCGGAGGGAGCTCTTCTAAAAATCATGAGAGGAGAACGTATAAGCGATTTTTCCATTCCCTTCGAAAGCAGGGATAACATTTAAAAAGGCTGATTGATAGCAATCTTTTTTAGATTGCTATATATATATATATATATATATATATATATATATATATATATATATATATATATATATATATATATATATATATATATATATATATATATGACCCTACTAAATTTCAGGTCAAAATTCAAATATCTTTGAAAATTTGCTGATTTCCAAGACACCCAGGAGGTATCAACAAGTGTATCGTACTTTTTTTTTAAGTGGAAGTTCCCCAGGAGCCTTATTATACCACTTTTCTTTCATTTATTACATCATGATTCAGATTAAACTTGATATAGTTTTTTGTATCAAATTTACATCTTACTCTTTATAAGAGATATCAGTGCATTTTTTTGTTTTATGTGCGTCCTTCTTTCTGTAATTTGATACAACTTGCAGCAAATACTGTTTCTGTTGTTCATCATTAGTGAGAATTTTGTTGTAATATTCTATCAGTTTTACTCTTCTTTCAGCAATGTCATTAACAACTGCCATGCGGTTAACAACATTTTTTGCCACCCAAAAGTTCTCTTCTTGAGGCCAATCTTCCACCGGTTTGCCAAAAAAGAAGATTATAAACTCATAATCTCGAAGAAGGACATTGTATTAGTAGTAACAAAATCTTGAATTTGCTTCCTTCCACAGTTTCAATATCTACTTGTGTTTTCTTTCTTGGATCTGGGTCTGATGGCGTTGTAAGAGCTTCTTTCATTTTTTGTTTTGTCTCATGACTGATTTCATTGTCAAAGAAAGCCATAGCAACTAACTCTTCTGACAAATACTACAAATGATTCTTCATTTTTTGTCAAAATTCTGCTAGCTAGTTCTTCATTTATACTTGTCTAATTTTTAAGGCTCTTGGGTAGGCACAAATCATTACGTTGAGTACTTGCAACACTGGGAGCAGAGAGCCGATGTTTGATATAAATTGAAGCAGAAAACAAACAAACTTCCCTCAGACCTTTCTCTTGTTTTGCTGTTATTTTGAATTGCTTTTTGAACATAAAGATTTTTCTCGAATATATCAGCTTCACCATCCAACGTGCTCTGTGGTAAGCTCCTGGTTTATTGGAATTTATTCCAGTGGATCGAGTGCCGCCTAGCAAGATTATTGTCAGTTCTAAAAGCTCTTTATAATCATCACGATATTGCTATTCACTCAGTTGTTTGGATGCAAAAGTAATCATTTCTTCCTTTTCTTGCTGAAGAAAGTTTTCTAATAAATCAAGTGATTTCAAGTCCAGTGTGTTCCAGTTTGATTTAAATCGTTTGAATACCTCAATGTTAGGACCTAAAGAATGTTGTAATGTAGGGGCCACCGCTGCTTCTAAGAGGATTTCAAAAATATGGTGTCCTCAAGGAAGCCATAGCACATCTTTTTCCATATCTTGTTCGATTAGGACACAAGCTCCATTTTTACGCCCTGTGTTTGATGTTGTTGTATCAAAGCACATTCATTTTACCTTCTCTGTTAAATTCCAATCACAAATTTCTGTATATACAGCAGTCGCAGTGTTTTTGTCCGTTCCATGATCTATCTTTGTTACTCTAAGCAGTTGTGTTTCTTCACTACCAGATATTAGAACTGGAGGACGATCAAATACTTCATCCCCAGTAATGTCTTCTCAAAGCTTGCCATCCCAAGTTACAATCAATGGTTTGTCAGTCTCAAAGCTTCTAGTGATATTTTCTCTTAGCTTTTTTCTTCCGTGCTGTCTCGCTCTACGAAGTGTGGAGTAGCTTACGCTTTAATTTTCAGGATTTTCCCCACATTTGATATAGCTGGAATAAGAATTAGAGAAGCAGATCGATCACTGACTTTAGACACATCTAATGAAGATAGTAGATTTTCATTAATAATTTTTTTCTTCTTTCTTGGTGGCCCTTGTTTAGATGTTGAAGGTTGGGTTAGATCAATCACTTCTGCACTTGATATTGCGTCACTGCTGGAAGCACTAGTGCTGACACTGCTGTCTTCTAGAACTACAGTTTCATCTATAGAACTTTATTGACGAATACGCAACTTTTCTAAAGATGTTTGCTTCTTTGCTGCTAATTCTCGGCGCTTTTCCTCTTCCTCATCTACTCACACGATCTTACCTTTACGACCTTCCCTCTGTAAACGTAGAAATTCTCTACCTTCTTCAATAGTTATTAGTTCATCAGTCTTGTCATGCGCAATGTCAAAGAATTGACACAAACTTTCCTTCCATTTATTGTCTTTTGCTATTTAAACTTTGATTTCTTTCCTTTGCTCTTTTTCAACATTTGCCACTCATCGTGCAATTTCTTTTCACTGTATTTTAGTTTAAATTTCTACTAACTCTTCCTATATATTTTAACCTGTAAATAGAAAGAAAATTACAAACTTAGGTTTCGCACTCAATTTTCATTTTCTTAAATATTTTGAAAGAGTGGCCGCGACCTCGGAATATTAGTTATTTTGTCTAAAATTTTGCAGTGTTTTTATAACATATAGAATCATATTAGAGGGTATCCCCAAAATCCAGGATGGTCCACTATTTTGCATCACCCTAATATATATATATATATATATATATATATATATATATATATATATATATATATATATATATATATATATATATATATATATATATATATATATATATATATATATATATATATATATATATATATATATGCAGACGCTGTGAATGGGTGTTAAAACCCAGCCCGACCAAATATTTGTATTTTTAGGCAATTTTTCTATTTTTTCTTTCTCGGTTGATCGCACACTCCGTGATTAAGTGGTTTATTGTAATCGCCCCTTGATATGATGGATCTAAGCAAAGTTTGGACCTCGCACTCCATTAAATTCGTTATAGGGAAGGGGTCTATTACAAGTTGAATCGAGACACATTCTCCTTGGGACCTTTTCTCGCCTGCGAGCAACGATTTTCTCCTTTTTTTCTACCATTTTGTCCAATTGTTTTTGTTCCTATGCAAGCGCCCTCTGCATTTAGTGCATCAAACGTGTATGAATAGTATTATATTCAGCTGCACACAATGCTACGTATATGAATATCTATATTTAGGTGTACAAAATGCCACATGTGCATAGCGCCACGCACACACGTGTGCATTGTCGCGGGTTTCGGCGTAGTTCCACTCTGGGATTCATCGCCCGTTTCATTCCCGAGTTTTGATGAGGTTTCGTCTGAATTACGACTCTATGTAAGAACATAAGAACATAAGAAAAGAAGGAGACTGCAAAAGACCATTCATGGCCTACACTTGGCAGCTCCTGTTCCATTCAACACACAAAAGATTTCTTACCAGAGAAAAGTCATCAACATTGTCACCCTTTACAGGAGTTACAGGAGTGCACTTAACATTGCGCAAGAGTCTCCACCACCCGAGTTGGGGCCTCGAATGTTAATCACTGAGGGTTGTCTTAAGTTTATTCCTTAATTGCGGTTGGAATGATCTTGCATAATGGCAACATACGCCTATGTGCAGATGCGACCTCACGCATGGCAGCTAAGTCCCAGCTGTTAAGCCGAGGCGGATCACGCAATTCCGTCTCGGTGAGATTTCTCCGAGTGCTCCCTCAAGTACGCTGGCAAAGAACATACAAGTCCGAACTTAGGGAGTTGAGGATCAGTTCCGTCGTATTCGATTTTTAATTTAAAAGATATTTGGGCCATAACCTTTCGAATACTATTAAAAGAAATTGAGCGAAAACCATTGATAGCATTTCCGCGTCAGGTTTTTGTAAAGAAAGTCATAAATTAGGGGAGGTGGCTATGCATGGTAGGTACATAACACGGCTAGACAAAAAGAGGAGACTGCTAAAGGTGGTGGTTTTGCAAGTCTCCCGAACTTACTTCCCATTCTCACCTGATTATGGGTCCTCTTACGGGATAAAAATAGCTGTTACTAGTAATAGGATTACCTTCAGACTGTGTAATCTAACGATGGCACAGCGGGAGAAAAACGCCTACAGTCACCGCAACGGAAATTGATCGCCGGCCTAAAAGGCCGAGTTTCGCGAGAAAAAACAGCAGCTTGGGATGATTCTTTTTCAGTTATGTAATGAAGGGATTCTTAAACACCTTCCTCCGTAGCAGCAGATCAGTCTTCTTTTGTCCCCCAGTCCCGAGTTTCCGCTAGGGAAAATCGTTGGGTGGTGTGCCATGGCAGCCACCCTCCTGACGGTCGCTTCTCCTCTTCATGTCCGGCGACAGATCTCTTTTGTAGACAAATTCTGCTCCCTCAAAGCGAGTATCCGTGCCTTCTCCGCTTCAGAGAGGCGGTTAGGCATCTCTAAAATAACACACGCACACATACACACACGCAAAATAATAGTCACCAACACGAACACAACGAGAATAGCCCAACCGAGCAGAAAACTAGCGGCAAAGCAACACCTGCTACGCAAGAGCTGAAAGCTGGTATCGTTTTCTTTCAAACCACTAGGCTGTACAGAGCTGTCAGACGTACGACGTTTGTAAACAAACCGTTCGCATGCTCTGAAGTGCAACCAAATTTGATCACGCTTTTTTGTGTATTTCTAGCTCTACCCGATCAATTTCCGTTGCGATGACTATACATAGAAATGAATACTGAAAGGGCTGCAGGGGCAAACGTTAATTTTTTTTTCTCCTTCCCTCACCTGCCTGTGCCGCTGTGGTAAAACTGGTTAAAAAAAATCATCCTTGTGGAGTACACTCAGCATTGGCCAGTTTGATTAGTATTGAAATTCCTTCTTCCTTTTCTTAACTCAGCCTGCCCTTCTTGGTATGCTCAAAAGTTCCTCCCACTAACAAATTACCAAAGGCGATAGATATTATTGCTAAATGTTAATAGCAGTAAGGTTTTTGTTTCCAAAGTCCCTGTGCTTCAGTTAACGCGACTTTGTTCCTTGGAATTTCGTAATGCGCTGATTCCCTTCCCTCTTGCCATCATGTCTTCGTTTCCTTCTGAAAATCTCAGTCACTGAAGTAGGTTGTGGTTCATTTAAGTGTAAAGACACGTTGCAGTCAAACTAGCGCAGGCATTTTGGTTGCAATTTGACGAGTACGAAGAATGAGGGTATCTGATGAGGACCAGAGCCTCGTCGGAAATAAAGTTTGATAGTTTTGGCATTCTCTCGCTTATCTAGGAAAGAACCTTAAATTTACTATGTGGTTCTGTAATAACTGTTGCATGTAGTTTCGTAGTTGCTACATTCCGCTAGAGACGATTTGTCAATCGTGAATAATGACATCCATATTTAGATATGTGTCCAAATAAATAGAATGTGCTTAAATGTTTGTCATATTACAGGGTAACCACAAAAACTCCTTAATTTCAAATATATATTATAGCAAAAGTTAAATGAATATTCTTATAATGTTGGTATCTACAGTTGCATAAACTAATAAAATTTCCTTCCTCATTTGCAGATTCTACTTGATCCGCTAGGTGGTAGTGTAATCCAAGATGGCCTTCACTCCACAACAACGTAGCTGGTGTGTGTTGGAATTTGCCAAAACAAACAGTGTTACAAATGTGCCGCGTGCTTTCAGATGCATTCATCATGGGAATCCACCTACTAACAAGTCCATTTTGAAGTGGTACAGTGATTTCAGTGAGAAAGGATGCATCTGTGACCAGAGAAAGGGACATTCAGGCTGTCCATCAGTGTCGGAGGAAGTTGTCGATATGGTCAGAGAAACCTTTCTTCGCAGCCACAAGAAGTCGACGCGCAGATGTAGCCGAGAGTTACGAGTCTCACAAAGCACAGTAAGCAAGATCTTACGCAAGACAATGAAATGCGCTTTGAATTTCGCAGCAATCTCCAGGCGTTAATGGAAAATGATCCTGATCTGTTGTCAAAGATCATTTTCAGTGATGAAGTAACCTTCCACTTAAGTGTAAAGGTCAATAGGCACAGTGTGAGAATATGGGGGACTCAGATTCCGCATGCCACCCTCCAAATTAATGTGTTTTGTGCAGTAACAGAGCGGTCTGTGTACGGACCGGTTTTCTTTGAAGGACCATCCATTGCTGGGCAAACCTACCTGGAAATGTTAACCAACTGGTTGGTTCCAAGCCTAGTTGCTGAAGGTGGTGACTACATTTTTCAGCAGGACGGCGCACCGCCGCACTGGTTTCTCACTGTCCGCACATTTCTCAACGCAAACCTACCAAACAGATGGATTGGCCGTGGTCGACAACATGACCAGGTGTTTTCCAAATAGACCCCCGAGATCACCAGACCTAAATGTTTGTGACTTTTTCCTTTGGGACATGTCAAGGACAAAGTTTATTTACCCCCATTACCCGCGACCATAGATGAACTGCAGGAACGCTCTACATGCGATTACGCCGGATATGCTACAAAGAGTCTGGACCGAGCTTGATTATCGCCTTGATGTTTGCCGAGCATCATGACGGGCACACATCGAGTGTCTATGATATCAACCAAAATACCACATGAAACTTTATTAGTTTATGCAAATGTAGCCACAAAAATTGTAAAAATATTCATTTTTTTTATAATATATATTTGAAAATAAGGAGTGTTTTTGTGGTCACCCTGTATATTTACCACTCTGCTCGAGAGGTCGGAGGGAAGCTTTATTTAGGTTCTTTTCCCCTACATCTCTTGAAATGGTGAGCTTGTGAGGGTATAGCAGAAGGCAACTAGTTTTTTTAAAGGTAATTTTATGAGTTCGTTTTTCTTTGTTTCATAAAACGGTTTGTGCTGCCAAGTTTTTCTTAGTGTTTATTGCGTGTTTGTACTTTCAGAAGCGTGAAAAAAAGAACTCTAACCCAGAGTTCTGTCCTCACTCTTTAGGTCCGGTGCTGTTTGCTAAGAATTCTAATATCTTTTTTTTTATTTCCCCTTTTTCGGAATGCTCAAGTTCATCCTCATAAATCTTGGGGCTTTTTTACCAACTTTTCCCTGTTGGCCTAAGATATTGGCTTCATGCCTAATTGACCTACCCTTTTTCCTTATCTATCCGCTAATTCACTTTACCTCCTGCTTTTGTCAGATTTCGCAAGGTTTAGCTACCTCTAGCAGGAAAGAGCTCCCAGATTCTATCCACTGACCAAATCAACAAATGTATCAATTATCATTATAACTATACTCATACATGATGGTTGGAAGTATTTCCATCCCATTGTCCCCAATCTAAAAGGTTAGATTCTAGATACAAAATCTAAGCTGACTGACCAAGATATTCATCATCTTTTAAAGGTTGCGACTTTGCTGTCTACAACTGGAAGTGAGAGTTTATTCGAACCTCTGTATTAAATCTCGACTCTTTTAAGTTGCATTGTGTCCTCGTCATTTAGAAATAAAAAGTTTAACATATACTATTAATTGCATTTAACATTCGAAAACCTGTATAAGATCTTCCACACATTTCTTTACCTGCTTTCTCAATCTCTATAAATCCTTTCTAACGCAGATCCCCCTATTTTGGTTTTCGCCTCTTAGTTTTAATAATACCAACTGTTCTCTCATTCGCCTGACTCTATTTTGTCATTGGATTCTCCCGACAGTAACACAAGCAAATTTTGTTATTGTTTCTTTTGCACCTCTGCCAAATTTCGGGGAGTGTGGAGTATTTGCATGCTCCTAAATGTTTCGTAACGACGTCTGTCTGTTGTTCAAACAATAGGATTTTGTTCCTGTTTTTACGCGACTGGGAATGTGGTTATTTTTTAATGTTCGTTTTGGTAAACAGTGCTTCACTGGCTCGTCTATCCCTGTACACATATTTGCGTAGTAGGCGCACATGGGGTCGTTATTGAATTCCTTCCCCGCGCATTTCTTTGTTGACGAAATTTGGTGGTGTACATATTATGTTTATGGTTTTGTTATCGTACGAGTGTTCCGGTAAAGAAGTTAGCTACCAGGTGCTGCAGATCGTTTAATGTGCGTACAGAGAGTAATGCTAAGGGGTTTGTATTTTTGACCTGCTATATACAAACCTCTATTTAGAAGGTGTCGTGCATGCTGGTTCTTCTTGGGTGTGCGAGGGGCGCAGTCTTTATTTGGTGAGAAGGAAATGACTGATCAAGCTCAAGTATTAAGAGGGTGGGGGAGGCATTCCCTGCATCTGCCCTTTGCGCTACGTCCTGCTTCCTTTGGCCCGGGAATGGGTAGAGGGCGGGATAAATTTATATATCCTGTTGCGGACACTCCGCAGGAGGCTCGACATGCCTTCATTGTGTAAGGGGGATGGCTCAAGACTTTGTAAATGTTTCTTGTGAGGAATATCCTCGTTGATTTTTACTTTTTAATAACTTTGGAGTACTTCTTATCCATCCTGCCAGGAAATCTTATTTGAGACGGCCTCTTTTGTAGAGCTACGAGTTAGGACAATCCGCTTTGTCTCGAGTATAAACAAGCCTTTATATTTAAGCTTCTTTCGTTATTATTTGCAATGCCGTTTGTGGTTGGTATTCAAAAGCGACTTCAGCCCGCCGCGGTGACGGGTTCCCACGGCAACGATCCATTCACACGACGACCATGGAACGCCATGCAGGGGGATTTTGTGTTGACCGAAGGGGTAGAGAGATTGGGAAGAAAGCCAGGTGATTGGGGGTTTAACTCTAGCCAATTCAGCCCCAAACAGAAGAAAATGTGTAGATCCTTTTAAGAGAGGGGGGGGGGGAATGGCTGGTCGTGAGGAAAGCATGAATCAGACGAGAATCCTCGTGCCTCCGGTTTCAGGCTGAAAGGAGTTGTTATCTGAGGAGGGTGAAGGGCATGACCTTGGTTGGAGAGGGAGGGTATCGAATCTAGGAGAGACAAAGACTATAGTCCCGCAGAAGTATGTGGACGAAACAAAGGCTTTACCTTGGTTTCATTTTTCAAATGACATTTGGCCCTCATTTTTACGCACACATACGTACATGGTAAGATGTTACGTTTAGATTTATTCACTAAAGGATACAAATTGTATATTTCGTCTTCCCGTGGGTTGCTTAGGTGGGGGCCCCGACGGGATAATGAACCCGCCATAAAGATCAGAATGACGTTTGATGGCAATCAAAAGAAGGAAGAAGTGAAACACTGCATTGACTTAAATTGGCGATGCGCGTCAAGAAGATTTCATGCCTGCGCACATGCACGCCTCCCTAGCCCGCGATTGGCGGGAGTTTCCTACAGAACCGTCTGTCCCGGTACCGAGATGAACCGGGTCGCCATCCCTTGCCCCTTGTCCTCTGGGCAGATTCGTGCATACTGGACTCGGAACTCCCCCATTGTTTATATTTTTTTTAGGGTTTGGGGTGGATGCTCTGGTCTTCCCCAGATGAGTGGGGTTGATTTTTGTTTGATCTTTTTAGTTGTATGGTTTGTTTGGTTTTGAAATTTAGAATATCCTAGAAATAACGTAACGGATAATTTCTGCGACAATGCCTCTTCGGGGAATCGTCTTCGCCAGGTGAGTACCCTAAAAGAACGGAAAAGCCTACCAAGCCAATGTTTGTTTTGTCTGCTCTCGTTAGTAATCGAACCCGTTCGCGGGAGGCCCCCCCCCCTTCACAAAATAAAGGGGTAGTCAACCCAGAAAAATCATCATTGACTTTTTGAGTAGAATAAAAAGAATTGTTTTCACCCAAACACCCGTGAGATCCAGCATGAGCAGAGAAGTGCCGAGGTCCTGGTTGCCACAAGCGATGCCCTCACCGGGTCGAAAATGTCGGGGACAGAGCAGGGCCCTCTAGCAGAGGTGTTTAACTTCCACGGTGGCACCATAAGTCCATGACTAAACTCTTGGGGCTTGTTGAATGCGTTTACTTTTGAAGACGATCCGAATATTAGAAAAGCAACGTAAAATTAAATTCTTGGATGCAAACTGAGATCGGGAAACTTCTTGTGATCCTTAAGAGGCAGTGCATTTTACTCTCATAGCATTGATATTGAATAATTATACTGGAATTCATAAGACGCAGATTATATAAAAATTAAATTATTTCCTATAATTATAGTTCACTTTGGGCCACATCCATTTTCTAAAGGGCCACAGGGAGATGGAGCCCTGATTTAGTGAGAAGGGAGCGCGATTCTACGGGTGAAATACCCCACTTTTACTAAATTTTAGATTGAAAATCATGACACGAATTTGGTCCGTGTAATCCAACCTAAATTCAGCGATTTAACAAATAATGAATTTGAGTATGGGAAGATGTGAATGTATTGGGTTGTTTCATCGGAAATATTTTTACATCGTGGAAGAAAACGCTAAAATAAAGGACAAACTAATGTAATTATATATTTTTTACAGCTTCATTGTAAATAGTGCAATTGAATGTTTTGGAACCATTTACCCCTTCAATGAATTCAAATTGAGAAATAATTGCTATTTAAGCTGCATATTACATCAACAAAGCATTTGGGGCGAACAACCTCTACGGTGAGAAGTGCTGAGCGTTTGTTTAAAAGGTTTAGCTCTATGGAAGCTCAAACCCTCCCTTAATCTCTCTTAATGATGAACAATTATGTCAAAGACATTGTTGCACCTCAAAAAGTTCTGGTCATAGTTTGCTGGATTATGGGGGCGGGGGGGAATCCTTCGTTTTTAGAACAAGGGGAAACATTAACAGCCTAAATGTTGAAATGCATTGAAGATTGGTCATCAAATGCCTCCATTGTTCAGTAAACACGGGCCACATTACTTGCTTCATAACAATGCTAGGACCCAACACCTCTCCGCTGGTTCGCTGAAATTGAATATTATCATTAGAAGATCGTTAGTCAAAGGTAAATATATTTCTTTTGTTAATACCATCTTCAAGTTATTATTCAAAAATATCTTTGAGGGCGAAATTTACACACAAAAAAAGTGATTTCCTAGAAGAAAAGTTTTGTTTCTAATTGTTTAAGTCAGTATGATGTAATGTTTGGCGGGGGGAGAGTAAAAAATTGGGTGGCTGGAGTTGAATGAGTTGCTTTCAGAAGAGATGCTACGGCAGCAATATCCAACTGCCGACTTCTGGTGGAATAGTTGTGATAAGTGCAATGACACTGGTTTCCGCCGCTCGTCTTTTGTTTGTAAACATTCTCAGTTGCTTACTCTAAACTTTCAAACTAATTTAATTGGGGCAGTGGGATATGCGAGGGGACTTCCGAGGGCTTGCACAGTCATAAATCTCAGGGGTCTCCATCTTTCCTTTGGAACATTTCACTAAAATTATTGATAGAGTGAGGTACACTTGTAGCCAGCGATGAATCTTGCTCTTCAGGGGATAACAAACTTCCAACCGACCGACCATCCATGAAATAATATTTTTCTTATAGAAATTGAAATATTGGCTGTTGGCGGCTGCTCCGTAAGTTCAAAATGAAATTTCACTTTTTATCTTCTGTTTTCAATTTTTGATTGAGAAATTTTAACGCTTTCTAGTTCGCTTCTAAAAACTCTTTTAAAACAAGAAGTACAACATGAAATTAAAAATGGGTAGTGATTTATCATAAACTTGGCCAAATGCCCGAAGCGTCCTCCTCGCACATGCTTTAAATTTGTTGTTGATGTGGGGCTTGTCTATACCTCGTCCTTCATTTTGTTGGGTATGTTTGAATTGTTACCTAGTGACTTATTACATATTCAAGTATCAGGAATTCAGGCCGATTTGAATAATCTAAGGCTGAACAAAAAAAAAATGACTAAATAAATATTTGGGGTATTAGATCACCATGACATTTACTTTTCGTTTGGGAATTATTCTAAACCATTATAAAGTAGGATTTTATGACAATTTATTCACGTTTCACATTGATTATGTAAGTTACATTAATATTGATGTGCAATTATCACTGCTGACATTAGCTCCCCCCCCCTCCTCTCGCCTAAGCCATGAAAAAATTAAAGGCATTGTTTGACTGGTGGAATATCCTTCAAGATTGTGTAAGTGGTAAAATAAAATAAAATATAATTTATATATATATATATATATATATATATATATATATATATATATATATATATATATATATATATATATATATATATATATATATCAAGCTGAAATAAGAGCTTGATATATAATAAAAAACAAAACAAAAAAGCTTTTCCTTCATATTATACAGTTGGGAAGTAATTTGTTTGGAATAAAACCAGAACGTTCATGAATGGAAGTTTGAATTTGATGTTTATAAAAGTGCATTTGCCATAATCTTTTAATCTCCTCATTCAACAGAAGCAAGGCAGTGATAATAAAAAAAATGCACTAGGCAAACGAGCACAGTCGTATTTTACCAATAAACACAAGAGTTAAGATCATGATTTCATTGGCAATTTCAATTTAATATTAGCCCCTAAAATCGATTGTGGTTAAATCTTCTCAAGAGTTTAAATGACGCAGTTAAATAAATATTTGCCGCCACATTTTTCACTACAAGTTTCGTGGTGTTCTTAAAACCACCTTTATACAATTTTTTTTGGTCAATTTTGCAGTGGGTCGAGTTTGATTTGAGTTGCGCAAGATTTATCAAGATCTATACCATGTTGTGGTTTGTCTAAACTTTTATTATTGGTTAGGTATCGGCGAACATCAATGAATCAAACGACTAATTTTGTATGCGTCATCGAAGGCTTTTTTTCGTGTTTTCCCGACTCTGAAACTGGTTGAAAATTTGGAATTTTTTGCTTTTTTGTCCCCAGGTCTGTGTGATAGCGTTGAGGGCAAATAAATAAACTTGATTATAGCTCAGAGAGGTTGAATCCCCTTCCCCCATTTCCAGTTCATTGGAGACATGATTATAGCTCAGAGAGGTTGAATCCCCCTCCCCCATTTCCAGTTCATTGGAGACGACCCGTGAATGCTCCGGCTTCAAAGTCGTGAAATCCAACTCATCAACGCGGTTGTACTCTGCGCTCTTCCATATATCCGCAGATTTTCCCTTAGTTCTCCTCCCCAGTAACCAGCACCCACCGGGTTCTTGAGTAGGGGAAAAAGAGTGAATCCAGACTGATTGGAGATTCCTCCTGTTTCTGGCACTCCTCGGTCGGGACGGACTGATTGGAGATTTCTCCTGTTTCTGTCTTGACTAGATCATTATAGGCGATCAGAAAACAAAAGTGAACAAGGATCCAGCCAAATCAGAGGAAAGAGAGGTGAAAATTCATCGACTCTGAATCTCCAACCCGGTAAAGGAGGAAAAGTTTGGGGGAAATTCCCAGATCCCGAAACTTCTGCAAAACTCTTACCCGGAACTGGCAGTGCTCAGCCTCGAGTATCTATCTCGGAGCATTAACCGCTGAGTAGCACTTTGCTCACCAAGGGTATCGCCCTACCTAAGTGATCTAATAAGGAGAGCCAGACTGATTGGAGATCCCTCCTGTTTCTGGCACTCCTCGGTCAGGGCGGATTGATTGGAGATTTCTCCTGTTTCTGTCTTGACTAGATCACTAAAGGCAACCAGGTAGTAAAAGTGAGCCAGGACTCAGCCAAATCAGAGGAAAGAGAGGTGAAAATCCATCGACTCTAAATCTCCAACCCGGTAAAGGAGGAAAAGTTTGGGGTAAAAATTCCCAGACCCCGAAACTTCTGCAAAACCGGCCTACGAACAAGCTTGTCATCCTAAGGATACTGGAACTGACAGGACCCAACCTAAAACGTCAACAGGGAGGCACCCCCCACTGACAAGTGCACTGCCCCCCGACTAGGTGGCGGCGGACTGATTGGAGATATCTCCTGTTTCTGTCGTCTCTCGAGTACGGGACGTAGCCCTGGTGGACTGATTGGAGATACCTCCTGTTTCTGCCGGGGTTATAGCAGTGGCGGGCTTCCCGAACCCGCACTTCTCTGCCTCACGAATCTAATAAGGAGTGCCGGACTGATTGGAGATTTCTCCTGTTTCTGGCGCTCCTCGGTCGGGACGGACTGATTGGAGATTTCTCCTGTTTCCGTCACGACCAGATAAGTGTATGACCCCAAAGTAATTAATGAGAAGTCACCCTCGCCATGAACGGGAGGGTGGGGCCGCTGGACTTTCGAGTTCCGCTTAAATTGACCATTTACCAAAAACCGGAAAAGGCTGAGGTGTTTGAAGCCATCTTCGACAAACTTGGCATTGGCCTCAAGCGTCTATTAGAAACCAACAGAGGCTACACAGTCATCTGTCACACTCAAGATGACCCTGAAAAAATATCCTCAGCGGAAGGCACGCTAGAACTCGGCAAGATCGGCCTAGAATCACGCCCATCCCCAGCTCTGGCTGCGAGGAAAGCAATAATTTGCAGAAGAGTGGATCCATGGGTAGGCGAAAGACCGGCCGAAGAAATAAAAGCAGAGATTGAGAGGAATCATCAATGGGCGGAGGTGACCGAAGTAGTCAAATTCCGTAGCCTCTCCCATGTCTTCAAAATTATATTAAAAAAACGTGGAAATGGCAGCAAAAGCCAAGGAAACAGGCCTCAGACTGTTTTCCATGATAATCTCCTCTAACCAAGTTGAGCGGGAAAGGTTCTTCGAGCTCCTTACCTGCTTCAATTGTTACAAGGTAGAGGTTCACCCAATCAGCGCCTGCCCCGACTCTGGGAAGCCAAAGATCTGCTCCGAGTGCTCGCAGTCCGGACATGACTGGAGTCACTGCGTGAGCAGCACTAAAATGTGCATTAAATGCGCAGGGAATCACCGTACCCTAAGCATGCAGTGCCCAATCAGGAAGGAAGAACTGAGGAAAAAAAGAGAGGCTGCGGACAGACCGAAGCAATCTTACGCCGCTGCCGCGAAACAACAAACCCTACCGAACGTAACGCCGACTCAACCACAGATCGTGCTGCAAATGAGTGACAATACTTCTACCAAAATGCTGGCATGCATTCTACATGCACACGTCATTAACCTAGCTTGCCCTGGTTCATTCAACTCAGAAATGAACAAAATGCTGGCAGCTAACAACATGGAGACGATCAAATTTCCGGACAACCCTCAATCCGAAAAAGTCCTTTCGGCATCGTTCAATAATACAAAGCAGGCACAAGCAGCGAATAGTCAGGATACTGCTAAACCCCAAGATATTGTACAGACAGCAGCTCAACAAGAACAGACTGACGCCCCAGCACCTACACCCAGCTCACCCAAGCAGAAAAAGCCCCCCCCAAAATAAAGTGGAGTCAAAGGTTCAGGCAACTGACTCTGAACAAAAAGAGGATGAACTCTTGCTTGACGGCAGAGAGATCAGACTCACCTTGGCTCTTAACTCTCAGAACATCAACAAAAAAGAGATCTCCACTTAAGAGGTGGCAGCCGGAGTCAGAAAAGGGCAGATCAAATGGTGCTATGACTCACCAGTCACCGGGGAGACAATTAGAGCCTCTTTACTCGCATGTAAAACGAAGCTTTACAACGAGAACTTCAGGCTCTATGACTCGAAAATATACAAGCAGTTAAAATCTGGCCGTCAAACGGTCAAAGAATAATAAAGACTAACGGGATAGCATATAGAAATAGGCTAACCATCCTAGCACACAATGTGCAAGGATGGGAGCCAAACAAAAACCAATTGTATAATGTCTACAGGGAACTAGGCCCAGATGTTCTTCTGCTGTCAGAAACAAGTGTCAAAGACTTAGACAAGCAGAGGATCTTTGGATACAATGAGGTACAGAAGAACTGCACCGGCGAAAGATTTGATGGTGCGTTAATAGCAGTGAAAAGGGAGTTACAATACAGACTAGGTAACCCTACGGATGAATCGACTCTGTCAATCATATTAAGGTGCTCTATGGGTGACATAGAGCTGAGCGCGGGGTACCAGCCCCCTCGCAGGTCATATCTTCCTTACACCCTGTTCATAAAAGAGCACCCAGTTCTATTCGCTGGGGACCTTAACGCCAGGAATAGAGCAGCGGGATACTCTTCTACTAATTCAAGAGGTAGATCACTTGATCTCTTGACAAGAAGAGGCGTTGCAGAGCGCATTGGTCCAAACTTCCCCACGTTTTTCTACCCAGGGACAGCCACCAAACCAGACGTGGTGCTCACGAATCCTAACTTCCCATTTCACCATCGTGTCACGCCAGGACCCCTAACATCTAGTGATCATCTGCCAATGCTAATCACCATTGCAACAGCCCCTATCCCAGTCCCAGTCATCCCTAGCAAAGACTTCTGGAATGCAAAGTGGGAAGAATACAGGAGAGCATTCCCAGAAGTTACCCCTGAATTACAAGGCGCATCCGAAGAAGATCTGGATGAAGAACTGACTGCTATTAACGACATAATATCTAACGCCGACGCTATAGCTATCCCGACAACGTCACATAAATTAATCATGCCCACAAAACCTACACAAGAGAGTGGTGCTACAGCATCGTTTCTCCAGAATCTACGAGACCATCCTCAACTTGGGCTATACTAGACCCATGGATTTTCGAATCGTTCAGCAACTGAGAAATCAGCTGAATTTCACGCTAGGAACTGAAATTCGTAACAAATGGAATAATCTAATAGAAAAATTAGACACTGAGAGAAACCCTAAGGCATTTTGGACGACCATCAGCAAACTAAAGGGAAATGCTCGCCCCCCAGGTCAAACAGAAATCAGGCATGAAGGAACTAAGGCGGCCACTCGTAAGGAGTAAGAGAAGCTGTTCCGCGGAGTCTGGGAGAATGTCTTCAAAATCTCAGAGGAAGAAGATGACTTTGACCTAGGCTTCGAGGACCAGGTTCTCAAGTATATGGAGAGGAGAGAAGGGAGGTTTGACCCTTACAGAACATGCCACCATCGATTTCAAGGCAACTCAGGATGGAAAGAAAATATCAACTGAAGAACTATTGAATTCCATTTCCTCATTTAAGTCTAAAGCCCCGGGGCTAAGCCAAATTACCATCAGGCATTTAAAAGAAGCTCCGGAAAGACTTAAGACCAGACTGCTGAACCTGTTCAATGCGTCTCTAGCAATGGGATACTTCCCGGATGGCCTGAAGACATCCAAAATGATCTTCATACCCAAACCGGCAAAACCATCTAACCGGGTCATGAACTACAGACCCATCTCACTGCTGGAGACCATTGGGAAGGTTTTTGAAAAAATCCTCAACAGTAGACTGGCTAAACACCTAGCTGAAAAGAACCTCCTGAACGAAGAAGAACATGGGTTCAGAGAACACCGAGGCACAGAGACAGCGATAGCCCATATGCTGCAACACGCGGCAGCATGGCGAGCTAGAGGTTGTTGGATTGATGTCGTATGCAGCGACGTAAAGAAGGCCTTCGACAAGGTCTGGATCGAAGGCCTGAAATACAAAATCTCTAGGCTGAGACTCACTCCCCACTTCGAGAAAATCCTCTGCAGCTATCTCACCAATAGGCGAGCGGTGATAGCCTTCGAAGGATACACAGGGGAATCCTTTGACCTCGCCTCCGGTGTTCCACAAGGAGGTTGCCTTAGCCCCACTCTCTACACAGTCTACACGAAAGACCTCCCTAAACCAGCCGACGGAAAAACTCAATGTACAGTACGCGGATGATGTCACCCAAGTTGTAGTGCGAAGGACGAAGTCGGCAAGACTGGTGGCTATAGCCACGGCGGCAGAAGCCGAGAAAATCTCCAGCTTCGAAAGACGCTGCAAGATACAGACCAATGTGGCTAAGTTCTCTGCAACTGCAATAGGAAGACATCGGACCGTCCCCTTCAAAATAGGACATTCTGATATTGAATACTCTCCTCGCGCATCTATTCTCGGATTCGGACTCTCCAGTTCCGGAATGAGCAAACACGTGAGGACCAGAATTGGATACGCAAAAACCGAACTAGATAAACTCCACCGATTTAGAAACTTATCTACAGCCAACAAAAAAAAAGCTATACATCAGCTTGGCTAGATCCAAGCTGGTGTACCCCAGAATACCACTCAATGTAGCATCCAACAGAAACATGTCGATGCTTCAAAGAGTACAAAACCTAGGACTCAAATTTATTACAGGCTCCAAGTGGTTCGACTCCCGGACCTCAAGGAGCCTACACGAAGAAACGGGAATAGAGCCGATAAATGTGTACCTCTCCAAGAGAGGAAAAAGCATCTGGGAGAAACTGGAAGGGTTTCTCCCCAACGAGACACTCGTCGCTCTTAATCCTGAGGAGGGAGGTTACATGAACTACCTCCCAAACACCAAAAAAGAAGAACCTGAACCTAGATTCAAGTGAATGAACTAAAAAAAAAAAAAAGTATATACATATATATTCATATACGCAAAAACAAAACAACATGAATGTTAAAAAAAAAAAAAGTTCAAAAACCCAATTAAGAATCTAAATAATGGAGATGGCCCGTACACCGGGCAACTACACTGTTAACCTAATGCTTCTTTCTTCATTTCCACATCTTCCCCCCCCCCCTCTCTTTACTCACTATCTACCCCCTCTTTTTCACAACTTTCTACAAGAAGAAGAAGATAATGGTCAGGCGCCCTGCCCTATTTCCTAGGATCTAATTAATGGGGAATCTAATCACTCGTTCTTGTGAAGTGAAAAATATATTCTTATTGACTCAAATGGGAGTGTAATTGTTGCTCGCCATCCCCACTTGTGTCCGTCATTCGAACCTTCGTGGAAGTGTCACAATGCGAATGCGGCATTGCTGCGTTTGTTAAGATTTCACAGTCAAAGGATTTTTGCTTTGGTTGGGTCTCTTCTGGTCTAGCAAGAATGAAAGAGGACTGACAAGTAAATAATGATAAAATGCCTCATTATTGACCAAGAGCGAAGTGATTTCTACACCCTCGCTACTTCTAAATATTGGTGCGGATGAAAGCGAAAATGCATGGGTGGGAGAAATACGAGTATAGTCTGAGCAAAATATTGGGAGAACAAGGGAAGCGGTAGGGCTCGCATCTTTCATTAACCTGCTTCCGTTCTCTGATCTTTTCACTCATTTTATAATTGTACATGTTAGACAGGCCTTTTTGCTGGATAGCGGATGCCACTTGTCTTCCGCTACCCTGGAGGGTACCACCTTTGACTTTATGACCACTCCTCTGCTCCCAAAGCTTCCACAGCATCAGGAGTATTGCGTTTGACCTTTTTGAAGTACATTCGTTAGCGACTCACAAGGCGCCTCTTGGGGCTTTAGAATTTCACACCCTCTGGTTTGCGGTATCCGTGACGCCACGGTTGCCGAGTTTATCTTCTGCTGGGTTCCTTGACATGTGGGGAATGAGGGCGCCAAAGAGTCCGCGAGGACTGGGCGACCAGACCTGCGTTTTGCTCTTGCTCACATCGACTACATAGCAGAAGGGAACTTAAAGTTGCGTGACATTGCGCTGCCTCTGCTCTGTTTCCATGGACCCTCCCGCGACGGCTTCATGTCGTTTCTGTCGCCTTCGAATTGGGCTCACCGACATTTCATGAAGCGCTCCCATGCATCTTACTGCGACGACTGCGTTGCCCAACCAGACTCTTCGGCACATTCGTCTTGAATGTCCCAGGTGACCTTCGCTTGCGTTACCTGTTCCGCTGCTAGGACGGATTCGTGCACACATACTTGTGGACTATCTGACTGACTTTTTGGAAGAGGCTGGCCTCCATTTTATTTGACACTTTGGCGTTGGTCGCATGTTCCTGCGCCGGCGGAGGCGGGCCTCACCCCGATGAATGTGCTTTCTTTTTGCTTTTGTTTCTCGTTTTGTTTTTCGGTTTGATGTTTCTTAGATATTTTTTTTATTTTAATGTAACTTGTAATTAAAAATACTTCCCATCCTTTCTCCCTTCTTTTCCATTCTCCACAATAAAAGGATCTGGTGTTTGTAGCATGGAAACCATCCTCCAGCTGACACCTCTAGGATATCGTGCCCTCCCACCTCAAACTTCCACAGATGCTTTCTCTCACTAACCAACTCTTACAGGAGCCTTTGCGCCTATATAACTTCCACTTTCCTTACAGATCTCCCGTTACCAACTTTGTGAGATATCCCCTCGTTTGTTTTCGATTTAAATTTTGAGGGGAGGAGGGATTTTACTCACGAGTCGTGCGTGGGGGGAGAGCAGATGAATTGCCGGCAACAACGCCGCCCCTCTGTCAATTTAGTTTCCCAGGCGGCGCGGTGAAAGGACCTCTTATAAGGCCTTGAACCCTTTTGTAGCTCCCGAGTGACTTTCTCTTTAATGTGCTTATATTTGCTCTGGGGGAAGGGCGTGTTCTCGAAGACCCCTCCTCCCTGTAACGGGGGAGAACTGGCTTCGTTGTGGAACGGAGGTAGAATTTTTGGAGTTGTGCGCACAACGTGTTTCCTCGGTCTGTGTACCTTCATCATATTGATACTTCCCTTAATACCATCACATTGTTAACTGATATTTTTCTGCTCCTTTTGGATTTTGCCTTCGAAGTTGTCCAAGAATCCTTCGCTCAGAAATGCTTTGCGAGTGGGGACTTCAGAGGCCGTTTAGGTGTCCGTTCGGGTCTTATCAAGCAATTCCTTCTCTCTTCCCCAGGCCTTCCACCTTCGTGATATCCGATGCGAGCGGCCCCGCTTTCTCAGCAAGTCATTCTGCGGGTTTGTCACCTTCAACGCCATTACCTATTCCTTGTTCCTCGCCGAGGTTATTCTGACGAAGGAGACTGCGACTGAAGAAGGGCGGGTATGTTCTGACCAGGGACTTGCCTTCCGTTGATTATAATTCTTTTTTTTTATCAATCTTTTTTAATGCAATCTTTCATCTCATTGGGTGGGATGGACTCGAAAAGAGAATAGACTGAAAAACAAAAAAAAACAACTTGATATTCGTGATCAAATTCACACGAAGAGCACCCGGACTACAAAGTACTAATCCTCCCCCCTCTAACACCCTCTCATCCTTGTCTGAACTTGTGTGCGTGCGTGTACACGTTCGGGTTTTTACTATTTGGGGCTCCACAGGGGAGGGGTCATACTCTTGCTCTTTTTAATCAATTTGTTCCCGTGAATGAAATTTTCCGGGCACATTTAAGGTTGACGCGGTTGGCTCTTGCATTGCTTCTCTCTTTCCTCCTGTCTTGTCCCCCAATTGATGCCTCTCTTTTTGCGTTCCTTCAATCATTTTCCAAAATAATAATCCCACGAGTCTCTTGTGGAATTGAGGGGAGGGGTATTTTCGGGTGTTTTTTGTTCATATTAATGCATTGATCTGTTTGGGGTTCTTTGTTTTTCTTGTATTTGCCATTTAAAGTTGTGTAAAGGGACCAACCTTTATTGCAAAATGGGGACAGGTTCAGGAAAGCCTTGTACCCATTTTGGTCCTTAGCATCCCCAAATAAACAACATGGGCTACTCGCGTGTTTATGCTTTCCCTTCGTCATTCCTAACATTTTTTTGTCATACTTTATTTTAATAAATACCCATACATTTTATTATTTAACGGAGTTCTTCAAGGAGGTGTCTTTTCTCCCTCAGAGTTTCTTGGCTCACGTCTTCAACGGGTGTTACGCTGTACTCTTGTTTATTGTTGTCGTTTTCTTTCTCATCTACGGAGTAGAAGTTTACTTTAAGGTCAGTACACTTGTCCAAGAACGAGAACCTTTCAGGACTTTTTTTTTCTGCCAACAAAAGACAGCTGCGAATGGGCGTTGACCGCATCGATTCCATAAGATTAAAAAAAAGGGGGAGAAATTAGGAAAGAGTCAGGAAACCACCCTTAACTTCCCCTATACCCCTGGTACAGCCCCGAATCGACCATGACATTTATCCGCTCGCCGCCATCCTTATGCAAGGCACCTCGGGCTAAGGCATTTCGTCGTACCCGGAGGTTCATCCACCCGAGCGGGTCCTTGTTTCTTCTTGTTTAATTAACGAGTCCTTTCTTGGGCAGGTTCGCGGAGGGTTCGTAAGTGACACGATAATCGTAGGGAGCGTGCAATCCCGTTCCATATTGGAGGCAAAACCACCACAGGCGGATACCCTACTCCTCTCAATGGACTCCGCCACTCCCTCTCCCCAAGACGCACCCCCACAGAACCCCGACCCTCCGCCGGAACCTTCCTCAGCGCTCTCTTCGCGGGAGGGGAGCCATGTCCCGGACAAGGAAGAGAAGAACGAATCTTCACAAAAGCTTCTGGAGCAGAAGGTAAAAATGGCGACAGGTGTGCCGGAATTATTCCAGGTCTCGAGTAGGCAAGGAGCCACTGAGCCTCTTCCCCTGCCTTTAGTGGACCAAATGGCACAGCAGTTTCGTATTAAACTCCAAATTTGTGGGGATCGACGCCGTTAAGCCCTTGAAATGCAAATACCCTACAATACATGTTATCGCCTTGTTAAATCTCCTTTAATGGGAACGCAAAGAGTTTTGTCGCTAACCCTCGTGTTTATCTGTGAATCTCTGACGAGGGATTTTTATACTTGGCCGCAGATGACCGTGGATGTGAGCCGTTTGATATCACAACGAGGCATCGACCACTCTCAGTTACATCAGTCCCGTTTCGGCCTCATCTTCCAAGCGTGTATGCTCATGATTACAGTTTGCTTCTTGTGTTCTGATGTTCTGGGTGGCTTCTGGAAAAACAAGTAAGTCGAAGTGGTTTCATTTTATATACGGTGCGAGTGGTGTCGCGGGTATTATTCTAACTATACAGTCTCCTCCACAAATGTTTTTTTCCGTGAAGGCTACAAAATGAGACTGTACCGTATTGAGGCAAAGATGCTTTATTGAGACGAGCGTGAGAAATAGGAGTACTGATGGCATTCTAAACTACTTGGCATTAGGTTTGTGTCATCTCGACCATGCGTCCAATTTTGGTCACCGTATTATAGTATAGATATTGGTTTGCTTGAGTCAATACAAAGGATAACTAAAGCTACATACCTTAGAAAGGAGAATAGTTCGAATTGGACTTGATTGAAGTCTTCGTAGTTGAAGAGTTATAATAGTGCAGACAAGTAAGGTTCTCACTTTTAGTGAAAGGATAGAACACGTAGCAATGGGTTTAAGCCGGACAAGTTTAGATTTATGAAAGAGATTAGTAAAAATTGGTTTACAAATCGAGTGGTAGGTGAATGGAATAGGCTCAGTAGTCGTGTAATAGATTTGTGGATGAAGTTGCTAGGTCGGACTGAACTTGGCGATAGGAACGAAAGCTGTATCTTATACGTTATTAATTAGCCTTTTATAGACTCCTTTTTCTTAGGTATTCAGTCGCTTTTTTTTTTGACACGATGACTGATAGAATTTGATCCAACCTTAGTTAAGTTGCCCTGGTCAAGGCCCATCCTTATGTCCAGAACATCCACGACAAACTCTCCCTTCCCTCTTCTGTCCGAGTTTGAAAGATTTTCCTCTTCAGAGTCCCTCTGATATCTCGGAACGCTTACGACATCATCTTTCGGGTGGTGGAATTGGCTGTGGCTCTGTGGTTTCCGTGTGTCCTCTGGAATTGTATCTCTCCAGAGCAACTGTGGATCCTAAATCCGAAGAAGATCCTGAAGAAATTGGATTTCGAGAAGACCCTGGAACTTGGGGAAGCTATCGGGTCCACCAAAGGTGGGTTCTCGATTATCCTTTGAACATCTCCATAAGTCCATATACATAAGTTTGGAGATGAGAAGATTTTTTTCAAGGAAACGATCGAACTGTAATGACCTAACCTAATTCAGGCTCACTTCCTTTAACTTTCCTATTTGTTAGACACCTGTAACTTCGTCTTAACTCGTGCCCCTTTCTATCCCCGATCACTTATTTAGGGTTAGGTTGGGTATGTTATCACATCTCCTGTCATCCGTGATTCCTCTTTATTTCAATGTCGTGTGCTAGTATCCTGAGAACTTGCCCTTGTTAGATTACACGTCTACTTTTGTGTAGTAAAAATTGTTTTCGCTTCGTAAGTTACTATTAGGTGGAAGAGTCCTTCCCAACCCTGCTCTAATCACCTTCGTAGCTTTTAGGGGCTATCCATCTATTATACCTCCCGCGGATAAATTCCCCTATATTGCCTCTCTCAAAACCGAACACTTAAAAGAACCTGGTAGTTTATAAATTTGTTTAGCAGTTATTGAAATGCGCCTATTTTCCTTTTGTATATTTGATTACATTTTTGTTTACCACGTCTTATTTTGCCTATTCCCACCGTATCCGTGTGTTTAATTTTATCAAATGTATTCATGCCGCCTTCCTCCTATACAGCCAGCCCCAAGTTGCAGCTGCTTGGTGACTGCTGGATTTGTTACGACACCGATGCGATAAATTCGGGTCCGCTGATCAACCCGTGTGATTGTAAGGGCGACGTGGGCGCTGTGCATCACAATTGCCTCAGGAAATGGCTCATGGAGGTGGGTCGAATCGCGTTGAATACTTAACCATTGACATAGTTTTCCCTGTTAAAGAAGACAAATCATCTTCACCATTCTCCCAATCCGCTTCCCACGCGTTGTTAGTTGCGGTATTGAGTCCCCATTCCGGTTGACTTTGCAAGGGCTGCTATATATTGTAGCTACCCGTGGTTCGGATCGTAGTGTAAACTGTGTCCCCACTGAGAAAGGTGCCAGAAAAAGTGCGCTGATCCCGCACCAAGATCGAATACATTTTTTCGGTTCTAAAATAGAGAAATTTCTAATTCAATTATTACGCCTTTTCTTGACATTTTCCCCTCGATATCTCTCTTATTCTTATCTACTTCATACATCCGAGTTCGTTTGTTCTTTTATACAAACAAATTCTCGGAATTTTTACTTGTATCCTCTCTCGTGGCAACCACTTTAGCCATTCTTCTGTCCTATGTTTATTTCGGCATCAAGTACGGTTTCCTGGGGCTAAGTCAACCCTTCCATTTGTCAGTGCGCCCCAACAGACTCCCACGAGACCTTGAGCTGCAAGGTCTGTGGAGCCCCGTACCAGTTGGAGAACAAGAAGATCTGGTGGATCGGGAAGGGATTCACCACGAAGCAGTGGTTGCAGACTGCGTCACTCGTCACGGTGATGTGCGGTACCGTGGCGGCTTTCTGGGCAGCCATGCAGCTTTGCGACGATGCCTTTAAGAGGGCCCTCGCCGCTGGTGGCACTCTGATTGTCCTCAACATCTGCCTCAGGTAATTCGGATTCCTCATGTATGACCAGCCTGCTTCTATATATCGCCCATTCCCGTAAGGGTGGGGCAAGTTCGTACTTTAGTAAATAGTGTATATTTATTGTCTATTTGGAAATAGTCCTACATTCAGGCCCCAACTGTGTATCATAGGCGACTACAAGTTCGCTACCGCTTTTTCCTTGTACTCGGGACGCATTTGTGCAAATCCGATTGTGGGCTCGCAGTTTCGAGATGGGGGCAGTCCTCTTCCATTGTATTTTCTTTTTTACCTAGTTTTGGGGTGAGAGAGAGAGAGAGAGAGAATCTCCTCTCGCCGACACCTGATCATGTTTTTCCCATTTTCCTTCTCGTTTTAGTCGTTTCTTTCCTTTTTACTTTTTTTGCATGTTTTTTTGTTTTTGTTTTAAAACTATATAATTTCTAAAATAGCCGAAGCTTAGGATAGTTTATTTTCGGTGGCTTATGCCCTTTGGCAGGTGCTAGGCGGGAACCCCCTTGAATTAAGTCCCGCGACGCGACAAACACTAATCGAGATCTGGGTTGATCTTCGTATACCCAGGCCTTGCACGAAAATTTTACCCATTTAATTACCCAATCGAGACAGGCTAATCAAGCCCTTTTTAACCCAGATTTTTAGGATTCGGTTTCTTTACCGGGTATCAACGAGCAAAGATATCAGCCGTGAAGATCCTGGGTAGCCGTTTTCACAACAACGACACTTCCTCTGCAGCGACTCCGATAGTCGCTTCGGCGATGACCCCCGATGTCCGGATGAGCGACGAAAACTCCGGAGACGGTCGCATTATCGAGCACAGTGGTATACCTCTTTCGATGGCCCAAACAGATATTTAAATCCTGGGCTTAATGAGTCGTTGGCTTATTGTGATACTATGATATAAGCAGAAAATATTTTACATACTTAAGTTTCTCACTTTGCAGTGATTGCGATACTTATTAAGGATAAAAGTGTCTCGGTTACGCTGTAGCAATAGTATAGGCAAACGTTACTATTCTCGTGTTTGGAATAGATAATAGAAAGGTCATTGAAAAAAAATCCAAATGCAAATATACAAAAGTGAAAGGACAATAACCAGATTAAATAGCATGATTCTCATGTTCTCTTACCTTTCCTCCTTTAAGTTGGTGGGGCCCAAGCCACACCAGTGAAGTCTTAGGCGGCTATATGGAAACGCCTCGAAGAAGTAATCCATATTAATAATTTTTTTTTGTTTCTTTGCCTACGGTAAAGTAATTCCGATTATTGGCCTCTCTTTGTGATATATTTCCGTGTCATTTACCCAAGAACAAACCCATGAATAGTTTTTTTTATATCGTTCATTGCATTTTTCTAATCAATTTGGTCCAAACTTGCTTCAGAAGAGGTAACGTAGATCATTCCAGTCGTTCTTTTTAGGTTTAAGAGAAGAAAGCTCCAAGGCTTTCAAACTATTTTTATTAGGACAAGACAAACTTGTGGAAATGCTAGTTGTAGGTCAGATAGGCGTTAACAATCCCTTAGTTCTTAAGAATTCCCCTCCACCCACACTTAGCCTGGAACTTGAAAATCTGGATTTTTTTTTTCTTTGATGTCAAAAATGAACACTTTTCATTTTTCTTTGGGGTGGGCGTAAAAAATCGAGGAGCATCTTGTAGCATTGGGTTCAAATCTTTTTACTTCTTTAATTTTCAAACGAATTTTAGGCCTTCTCCTTCCCTAAAATCCGTCATTAAAATGCGAATTTTATAGTCTGATGTAATTAGACTTTTGGCCCTCGTGGGGCAGACTTAGCAGTGTTTTAAATTGCTAAACCTCGCTACCTATCGCGTCCTTCGCATAATTACGCTAATCGCTATTTTTGTGTGTAGGTAATTACTTGTCTCTCAGAGTGGCACGCACTAACCAGGGTCACTTGCCCGTCGTAATCTTCTACCAATAAAAAAATAAAGTGGAGGCATTGCGATAAGATACGAGCTATTTTTCAAGCACTCATTACTACCGGCACACAAATGTAGCGATTACCTTTACATATAAAGATTGTAAAACGTTTGTAAAATTGGTCAGTATTTAAATATTTTTCAAAGGATAAGCGTTAGCTAGTCATTAGAGCATTTAATCTTTATTTAAAGGATTGTTTAAGTTTTCATTTCTGCATAACTTGAAAAAAATAAAAATTCTCTTTATATTACACGCCATTGTTAACTTCCTGTTATTGTTGTGGTGTATATCCAACCCCAGTTTAAAGGGAGATGGGGGGGGGGGGCTTTTTTATTATTCAATAGCAATGAATTGGTAAGAAATGGTCAGAATGGCTGTATTTAGGAATTTAGGGACGATTGTGTGATGATGTGGTAGACAAATATGTCCCTAGCCAATTGAGGGTTTGGGTGAATTTGGAACATCAGTGGCGGTTCCTACACGCTCGAAAGAGGCGAACAGCCAGTTTCGTTATTTTGTCCCCTCCCTCCCTTCCTTTGCCAAGCTAGCTTTATATTTCCATTCCAGGGAGTGTGTCTGTATGGATTGCCTGTAATGAGCTAATTTAATTATTTTCAAAAAATGTTATGGTAGCAACGCATTAAGTTGAATTTTTAGCCAGTTGTTTCATGGTACCCCCCAAATTGTCATTTTGCAGCTTAAATCTGGGAGAATAAACCAAGGGACAGGTAGTATGGTATCTTACGGGTATAAAAACTTATTTTTCTGACGAACTGTTTAATTACTACACGCACACAATCTCGCCTCTTCTCCCTTTGAGTAAGAAATAATGGAAGGAATAAAACAGTCTGGTAGAGAGAAAAAAAAAGAAGATTTATTGAAAATTTCTCGAAGGAATAAATATATTCAAGATATGTTTCTTCCTATCCTATTTTGAACCTATTCAAGGAAGAGATTTTACCCTCTCCTTCAACTGAACGAGATGCGACTCGGTCAGGGGCAGAATGGCTACTACTTTTGGTCTTATCATGGCAGGCGAATTTTCTATTTGCAACAGGCGGCACATCTTAATTAATTCCATTTGGCACCGGCATAAGCGCTAGAAAAGTGGGTGAGGGGAGAAATTAAATAGCTTTCCAACCTACCATAGATTTATTATTTCAAACGGCAAAAAAAAAACCCAAGTAAACGTTTGAAAGGGAGTGCACAAAAAATGGATCATTTGGTCGAGGGGGAAACTCCATCGGGCCTGGTTAATCGCAATCCCCCTTTTGGGGTGTTGTTTTTTTTTTCTCTCTTTAATTTTATTTTAAAGTAGCCTAGAACTAGGCCAGTTTTAATACGGCGACTAATGCCCAAGTAGGCAGTCGCCAGATGAGCTCTTAAAAAAAAAAAAAAATGGTTAATCGCAACATGGAGTACTAATTTAGATAAATTGCGGCGGCTGCCATTTACAGTTGATTATCGACTCGGAATGTGACAAAATATAGACCCCGATTGAAATGCCCACATCCCAGAGCTTCGAAACGGAAGGAGGTGGCGATGTTACTACCTCTTATAACAAGAACATATCTTAGTCTTTTGGTTACAGGGAACACTTCACGAAGAGTAAAAGGCACTGCACAATGGGGTAGGCGCACGTCAACGCTACAAAAACGACCCGCCCTGTATGTCCTAAGAGCACAGCCATCCATTCTTGTCAACGTTGAATGGCCGGTCAAAGATAAAGTGTGTGTTGTAGCATCTCGTCCATTCAGTTTTCATCTCTGGACCGAAGCGCCCCGCTCTTGAAACTCTATGCTATCATACCCTGCACTTTCTCTCTCAATCCTCATTCATGATCGACCCAACTTTTACGCGGTTCACACCCAGACAGCGACTCGTATATTCCTTCCAAGTTTGTTTCCATCCATTTTTCTTACATGTTCATACCACCTCATATCACTTATTTACATCCATCTCTTATCCAGTCGTTCCTCTATCCACCGTTCGCACACTAAGCAGCCCTCACCCCATTCACGCTGATCTCGCTAGATCTTTCCTTCTCATTCTAATAGATTAGCTACATAATTTTGTTGCATATTTTTGCCACTCTTTTTAAACTGTTTCCAGACTTATATCAGAGTAGGAACCTCAGCTTAATGTGGATTCCGATTTACACTTCTACATCATGCGATCATTGCCCAGGCGTCTCCCATCCTTTACTAACCACAGTCAACGTAGCTTAATTTCTGCGAGTGAAAGAAAGCGTGTAGTTATGGGTGATGAGAATAAGAATTTATAGTATTTTTTTTTAAACACTTTATCTAAGCATGAAATATATATATTGGAAAATGACTGATTTAAGAATCTAGCACTTAATTTTCAGTATTTTGTTGATTCGGAAATGAAATGCGGACCACACGAAAAGCCTTCACGGACCACAGCTTGGCCACCTGTGTAACTAACACCAGGTCATTAGCATATAGCAAAAGTGTTAGAAACCCCCCCCTTCCCCCAATAAATTAAATGGCATTGCGACCTACCTTTACCTTTAGAAAGTAGTATAAACTCAAATCCTCGGGTAGTCTCGCATATCTAGCAACAACATTCACACATCCAGATGATGAGCATTTTCTAACGAGTCGAATTCGGAACAATTTAAAAATTAAGGAGGATGTGCGCGCCCAGCAGGAATGATATGCGGTCGCGAACCAGCTCGTCACCGTAGCGGGACATGTACGACGCACGAAGCCTCTCTAGACTAGGACATTCAATCCAGAGGTGACTGGGGTTTTCCTAATTTGCCTCAGGCCAGGAGGACGTGCAGCTCCTTCTGGGACCAAGCGAAATAGGGTAGACGATACCTTCTAGGGGGGGAATTCATGGTAGAGTGGTGTCACTTGCACAGGCAAGTCAATGAGTATCCAAACAGCAACAATAATACTCGTATTTTGGAAACGAACTTGGCGGTCAACCAATCAGCCTAGCTAGTGGAGGCTCCACTCGCTACACTAGCAAAACTAGTGCTTGTCTGACCAATGGCCTCCCTGCATGTGGGCGCTTCGAAGCCAGACGTGGCTTTATCCACTGCCGAAACAGCTTGGTACTCATCCGTCCTCGGATGGAGAGGAACCCAGTCTTTTTACTCCTGCTTTTCTTTTTAGCAGAGGTCGGGGAGTGAACCCGATTCTCTCCACCCCGAGAAGAGACCCAAAGGCCGCACAAGCCAGCCTCAGACTTATCCTTCTCCAAGAATGGTTAGTTTTTGGCTGATAAAGGGACAGGAAGAGGGCCTTCCTCTCCTTGAGTTCTCGGATGCCCGTGGCTCCTCAGAAGGATCTTGCAGAGGCGCGAACGTTGGCTCAGGTGCGGGGCATCTCCAGGACCAATTCTGCTTCAGGGGTCTTCAAATGACCCTCCCACAACTTTTCAAGGAGTCAGACCGGAAAGTCTCAAGGCATATTGCCTGTAACAAACGTCATTGGAGCCGGTGAGCCCAAATCTATCGGGATAGAAAGAGCAGGCACGCCGTTCCCAGCATGGTCAGGAGGCGTGAGTCTTAAGACGCGGCTACAACGAAACGGTGAATGGTCACATTTGATTCAAGGAAGGGACTGAGGGGAAAGCAGTTTCACTCGTATAGATAGGAGAGGCGAGGGGAGGGGAGGGGGAACGCTAGGAGGTTAGGGATCCCTGAGGAAGCTAAGGGGTGGCATTAAAAATGGTAAAGGAAAATGGTGAGAAGAGAGTAGCGTACACCAGTCAGAAGTGTGTCGTCGAACTTTACATCGCCACTCTAACACCAAGGATAAGCTTGTGACAATCAAGAGAAGAATGTTTGTGGGCTATATCCCGTGTCTTGGCTCTCCAGGTCTCCGACTCTTGCATTAAAGAATGGTGTTCGCACCTGGGCAGCAACGTACCTCGAGCAGAAGTTGCCCAGTAGATGGTTGTTCGCCAAAGGCAGCAGCATCCAATTTTTTGTAGCACCCATCTGGCGACTGCCTACAAGAGCATAAGTCGCCGAAATTAATTAGAAGCATAACATTAAAAAAACAGGAACAAATTAGAAGCAATAAGGAAGTACACTCAGGCAGGAGGCGGGCCTTACCCAAAAGTCAGTTAGTTCACGTATCCGCCTCGAGTAGAAGGGCAAAGCGGTAGCGACCCCGCTCGTCCCGGGAAGATGAAGCAGATTGGGACATTCAACAAGAATGTGCCGAACATTCTTGTTGAACGCAGTCGTCGCGGTAAGATGCAAGGGAGCGCTCCATCAAAAAATGGCGGTGTGCCAAATTCGAACACGACAGAGAACGAACTGAAGCCACCGCCGCCGCAGTGAGGGGTAGGTCCATGAGAACAGTCAGGGCATAATGGCACGCAACTTTAAGTTCCCGTCGGCCCTCTCCCATCATCTTAGCAGGATAGGGCAGAGTGCTGCCATGTAGTCGTGTAAGGAAGAGCGAAACGTAGGTATGATCACCGACCTCGCGGACTCTCTGGTACCCTCATTTCCTTCAATTCACACATGCCCCGAGAGCAAATCAGGGGTTTTCTTGAGTCTCGAATGATCCGAACCGGAAATGACGCGTTATCTCCCGTACCGAGGGGTGTATTGCAACTAGCTCGGCCGTAAAGACAGACAGCGCCTGTCAGAGCCGCGCTTACTTCAAACAGAGGGGATACGGCGTGGAAACCGAGCCCCTCTTGCGACTTGAAGCCATCCGTAAACACTGGCACGGTCCCGGCGTGACACGAAGTGTGCTTCAAAAATGCAAAACGCAATATTCCCGGCGCTGTAGAAGCTTTGGGAGCAGAGGCGTGGCAACAAATAATCAGAGGTGGTACCATCCAGGGTGGCGTCTTGGGCAGAACCAGGGGACCAACCGGCCCGAGAGCTATATCGAGCTCTCGAAGGGGTTTCCTAGCCCTAAAGCCAAAGGGCTTAGGGTATGACTAGCGTCTCTCAGCGGCATAGGCACCGAGATCAGCTGCGGATGTTGTGAGAGCTGTTGGCGACTGAGGGAGGTGCCGGGCTCGCGCGTACAGGCGAATAATGCAACCGTGCACGACGCAGAGCGAGTGGCATCTCCCCAGCATCGACAAGTAGGCTCTCAATGGGCGAAGTGCGGAAGGCACCGGTCGCCAGGCGAAGACCGGTGTGGTGGATCGAGTCCACATTCCGCAATACACGCTCGGCTGCGGATGCATAAAACTCGCATTCGTAGTCTAGGTTCGAACGAACAATGGATCGATAAAAAAAGTAAGCCAGTAGCCTTATCAGCGCTCCAGGAGCTGAACATCACGTAACGAAGAATATCCATGGTGCAGGTACAAAAGACCCTAAGGCTGCGAATATGAGCCTCTTAGGTTAGGCGTGGGTCGAAAACGAGTCAATGGAAACGGTGCGAATCCCGTTTAGGAATAAGTTCGGGTCAGGGTCGAGCCGTGGCTGATGGCAAAAATGTATCACTCTAGTCTTGCCAAAGAAAAACCGAAGCCTGTGCGCTCGGCATAGCGAGAGACGCGGTTCAATTACTGTTGGAGTCGACGCTCGAGTTGGCATCTGGGTCGCGCCGAGATCGAAAGGTCGTCCGCGTAGAGCGTAGCGAGAACATCTTCCAGCACCACCGAGGTAACAAGGAAAGAAAGTACCCTAGAAGACCTTACGGTCCATTCAATGAGGGTACCTTTGGACTAGCAGTCGAGCGGGCACATCTCTGCTCAATTGCTTTACGTCCTTAAATGGCCACTTTTCAAGACCCTGTCTAGTCTTGTCTTGAACTGGTCAACAGAATTGCTGTTGACAACCTCCATCGGAGGTGCGTTCCAGCTACCGCAGATACTGTACGTGGAAAATTTACCACACAGATCGCGGTTGTAACGCTTCAGCTCAAGTTTGAAGCGGTGATTTCTTGTTCTTCTCTCATTAAGGCTGAAAATATCCCTGTGGTCAACATTGTCGAACCTTCGAAGTATTATGAAAACTTCGATGAGCTGACCACGCAGTCTACGAGTTTCCAACGAGAACAGATCTAATCTCCTTAATCTATCTTCATAACTTTTATGTCTGATAGAGGGAATCAGTTTGGTTGCCCTGGCTTGCACCTGTTCCAATCTCGCGATGTCCTTTCTAAATGAAGGACTCCAAAATTGTACGGCATACTCCAGGTGTAGTCGGACGAGGGAGTTGTACATACACAGTACTATCTCCTTGTTCCGATATCCAAACTGGCGCTTTATATACCCTAACATCCTTTGGGCTTTCTTCTCCACCTCAATACACTGTTTCGAGAACTTGAGGTCACTGGTGATAGTTATACCCAAGTCCTTCTCAGTGTCGGTGGATTCAAGAGCAGTGCCCTTAAGGATATAGGCTGATTGGGAATTTCGGTGGACGATATGCATCACTTTGCATTTGTTTACGTTGAAAGGCATTTGCCACGTATCAGACCACTCCCCATTCTTCCGAAGATCATCTTGCAGGCGGGCAGTATTTCCATCCTTTGCAACGTTCATACCAAGCTTGGTATCGTCGGCCAATTTAGAAATCTTGGCAACCATGTCACCGTCCATGTCGTTGACGTAGATGATTAGTAGTGGTCCCAGGACAGAACCTTGAGGCACCCCGCTAGTAACGGGCACCCACTCAGAAGCTTGAACATTCAGCACCACCCGTTGCCGTCTGTCATTTAGCCAGTTCACTATCCAGCCTGCTACTTTTCCGTCTATGCCCAGCGCTCGCACTTTCCGGAGAAGGCGGCGGTGTGGTACCTTATCAAAGGCTTTCTGAAATTCTAAGTAGACCACATCCACCGCCTTGTCCCGATCGTGCTCACTGAAGACGAAGTGGAAGAATTCCACAAGGTTCGTCAGGAATGACCGTTGCCTTCGGAGCGCGTGCTGGGAATTCCTCAGTAGTAGGTTTGACTCTAAATGCGACGTCATTTTGTCCACCATGATGCTTTCCATGAGTTTACCGACTATCGAAGTCAGACTGATAGGTTGGTAGTTCGACGGTTGGCTACGGTCTCCTTTCTTGAAGATAGGAGTCACCTACGCTTCACGCCACTCTCTAGGAACGCATTCGGTCCGGATTGACATGTTGAAGATTGCACTCGTGCGTGACACTTGATCGCGCACTTCTTTCAACACTTTAGGTAGAAACCCATCCGGGCCAGGTGACTTATTCGTCATTAGGTCAGTGATCTTTTTTTATTTCTCCTTCGGTGAAGTATAAATCTTCCAGCTCCCCCCCCCCCGAGTAGGAATCCGTTAGCTGGGGGATAGGACCACACTCTTCAGTAAACACTGAAGAGAAGTAGTCGTTGAGGTTAGCATTTTCTGCAGCTGAGTGCTTTAATGTTCCCTCCTCATTCCTCAAAGGGCCAATCGTTCGACGGATTGGTTTACGGCTGTTTACATATCCAAAGAACTCCTTGGGATTCTCTTTACAAAGTCTCGCCACTCGGAGTTCACCAGACCGCTTAGCCACCCTTATGCTGGACTTCACTCTCCTGGCTAGCCTCCGGTATTCGTTAAAGTCACCCGAGATCTTCGATTGCCGGTACACATTTCTCCCTAAGCAGTTGGCCGATTTCTCGATTAAACCACTTTGGTTGAACAGAAGACCGACGGGGGCATTTCAGAGGGATGAAACGCGACTGAAGACTCATGAATGTGGTTTTGAAACTGTTCCACGAGTTTTCAACAGCCTCGCACACTTCTAGCCTCGCGTCAGTTAGTCCAGCACGAAGACCTGCAAAGTCTGCTCTTCTCAAATCAAGTTTCCTCGATTTACTAGTTGCAGGCTGTGCTTTGGGGACTTTGACTACAAATCTAATTATTCAGTGGTCACTGCCACCGAGCTCTTCGCCAACAGAGAGGTCCTCAACGATGTCATCCTCAGAGGTGAAAACCAAGTCGAGGATATTGTCTCCTCTCGTTGGCTCTCTCACCCATTGAGTCAGGAACTCGTTGTTCGCGAACTCCGGGAGTAGTGCGTTCTCGCCACAGGGTTCTCTGGTTTCCCAGTCAACTTGTGTGTTGAAATCCCCCATGACGATACACATTCTGTCTTTTACAAGTTCGCCCAAAAGCTGGTACAGACTCCTGGCCTGTTCTAAGAGTTGGGCAGGGGGTCTAAAAAGCACCAGGGTCCAGTATCTGGCAGGACCTATTTCTAGGTCAACACCTAGTAATAATTCATGGTCGGATACGATGTTGCAATTCGTCGAGTTGAGAGTATCCTTGACATACAACATCACACCGCCACCCTCTCTGTCTGGCCTATCTTTCAGGAAGAACTGGTAACCGGGAATCGTGAATTCACCTTCAAAATCTCGGCTTGAGGTTTTTATCCACGACTCCGTTATGGCCACAATCTCAGGTTCTTCCTGATTGACCTCCCATTGAACAGAAGAACTTTGAGGGAGTCTCCGAGTTAGGACTCCCTACGCTCTTCCGTTTCCCGGCTTCTTTTGTGTGGCAGTACCCCCTCTTTGCCACATCTAAGAAGGTCGTTCCAGGAGTGACACGGGTATACTCTGGATCGGACGCTCCTCTGCGTCCGCTCCAAGACATCCTGGATTAAGTTACAGAGTACAGCCTTTCCCTTGAATGAAAGGTGCACTCCGTCCCTTTGGTAGAGGTGGTTTCGACCGTAAAAGGTGCGGTAAGGGTCCAGAAAGAAGACCCCCTCCACCGTACAGAAGTCGGCCAGGCGCTGGTTCAAGGTCACGTTCCTTGAGTGAGCTGCCCGGCTAGGACCTCTTCTTGGGAGCATCACTACAACGACACGTCTGCGAGTTTTCAATCCGCAGTCGTCCACGGCTCCCATGACCGTGCTGTGAATTTTCTCACTGGGGCCTACTTTGCCTCCTCGGAGGTAGAGGTCATTGCCACTCACCATCAAGGCAACGACTGAATTCTCGGAGATCGGAGATTTCTCAGCCTCTACCCTGATGTGGTAGTTTCCCCGTCCTGGCTGGCAGCATACCTTCACACTAGTACGAAGGCGGAACGCTAGCAGGGGTTGCAAATATCGTGCTTGGGAATCGCCCACAAGGGTGACCCTCGGACATTTCCCGGCAGAGGTTTGAGGCTTTCTTTCCGGAAGCGAACTCTCAGTTCCCTCTTTCTTCTCCATCTTATTTTTCTTGCTCTTCTTTTTCTTATTCATCTTTTCCCCCCTATCTTCCTTTGTTATATACTCTTCTGTTTCTACCTTATGTTCTGTTTCAACTTTCTCTTCTTCCTTCTTCTTTCCCTTCGTTGGTTCATTCGTTGTAGCATACGGACCTAGCTCTGGGGGTAATACTGCTGATGCAGTGTTTACTACAGGGCTTGAGGTTAGCTCTGCTATCCTGACCTCGAGCCTGCGAATCAGTCCGGCGTGTTCCAATTCCAGGTTCTTTATTTTCTCGTCCAACTTCCTAGACCTCTCCTTGGAAGCCCTGCATGTTTCTTTTAACTCCTTAATTCGGCCGTTTAGAATGCAGCCGGTGCAGGAACTGGCCGGGTGGCATTTTGAATAACACCCCTCCGGAAAGTCCATGCACCACTTATCTATCTGGCATATTGCGCACGTGTATTTGAGTGCTCTTGGTCCTTTCTTGCCAGTCATTTTGAACACTTTATGACAGTAGAAGCTTTGCGACCAATCAGTATATAAAAAAATGGGGGTGGCGATTTCACCCCGCGTGAGTCGCTCCCAACCAAGCAGCATTGACGGTCGCCGAAGGGGCCATCGATTTCTCACCAGGTGAACAACGGAGCACGCCCCGTACTAAACTCCTACTAGTTCCCTTCACGACGGCCAGGATCTCGGAGTAGCGTTCAATGGATATCCCGCCACACCAAGAGACTCGACCCAAGGCTTTTTATTGGCCTGGCAACTAACCTAGGAACAAAGGGCCGTCACCTCGCACCGATGCTACCAGATGCACCCGTCAACGGTCCCTGGAAATAGCCAATAATTACGCGCCAGGGAAGGGGTACTACCCTCATCCCATTCATCGTGCCCCAACGCCTAGGATACCTCTATTCCTAGTCTCTCGCAACCAGTGAGCGTCGATTGGCGTTGTTTATAGAGGTTCCAAAGCCTATCTTCTGACGCATGAGGTAGCTGCAAGGTCCTTAAATGTAGAAAGATGGAAAAAAGGGTAAGAGTGACATGATAGTAGTAGGTTTTTCTTTTTGTATAATAAGTGGAAGAGATGGGATAAAAGTGAAAAAGGAGAAGTATAGAGTAGAAAAAAGAAGAACGCACTTAGTCTGGAACCTAGTTTCCGACCATATCGACAAGGAAAGCCCTACCAGGGGTACCCCAGCCGACATAGCTCGAAAAGTCAAAGGTACACACAAGCTCTCTTCCCGCGACAAGGGGGCATCACCTCTCACTCTACGAGAGAGAGAGAGAAAGCCGTTGATGCTCTGGGCAAATAGTGTGAGACTGAGGACATCCTTTTCCTGCTCCATTGGGAAGGAGAAGGCTCACCCCACCCGTACGCGGAATCGACGATCTCCCCAAAACTCAAAAATAAAGATTGGGAGGTAGCCCTCACCCCCGTCGTGTCAAGAGTCTTCATGATACCATAACGCAATAGGGTATCATATCCCTTCTCCAGATCGAAAAACTCACCTAACATTTACCAATTTCTCCATAATCTTACACACGCAGGAGATTAGAGGGGTAGAGTGTTCTTTCTCTAGTTTGCGAAAAGCAAGCACAGTATCCATTAGCTAGGAGTCTAGGATCCCCTCTACCCAGATCCTGGTGGATAAATCTAAAAGAAAGGCCATGCCTCGCTCACTCAGGTGTCGAAGCATGGCGTACCAGACAAGGGGGGGTAGGGCTGACTGTGCACGAAGCGAGAGTGGAACGCAAATCACTCAAAGTAAACCTGTCGTTGAATAGTTCTCCGCCTCGAGGTAATTTTTTTTTTTTTCATTGTAATAGCCCATCTGGCGACTAACTACTTGGGCATAAATCTCCGTACACAACACAGCCTACTACTAGGCTATATTAAAAACAAATAATATTATGTAAATAACAAATAATCGATAAAAAAAGGACAAAGGCCAAAAAAAATAACGAGAAAAAGCAAAGAGGGAAGAAGGAAACGTGCTCCGGCGTCGGGAGTAGGCCGCATTTTCCCGGAGCAGGGCCATGCGACCTACAAAAAGAAACACAAAAGAAGTCAAAGTGGAGGCCAGCCTCCTCCGAAGGGCCATAAAGTCCACAAGTCAGTGTGCACGAACCCGGTAGCAACTCCGGGTTCGTGCAACTGTCCCAGTACCGGGACAGGTAGCGTGCGCTAAGATCACCCAGACTGGGACATTCAACAAAAATGTGCCGACCAGTCTGGGGACATCGCAGTCGTCAAATGAGGCGCAGGCGACTTAAATGTCGGTGTGTCCAGCGAGTGTGTCCAATTCGGAGAGGACAGAAAGCAACCTGAAGCCGTCGCGGCATTGGGGGTAGGTAGTTCATGAGAACAGTAGCGGCGCGATGACACGCAACCTTAGGTTCCCCTCTTCTTTGCCAAGCACCCAGGAGAGCTGCCCGTTTTCCTGCCATGTAATCGGTGTGAGGAAGAGCGAAACGATGGTCTGGTCGCTCGTCCTCGCGGACTATTTGGCGCTCTCATTCCCCGCAATTCCTACATGTCCAGGAACCCAGCAAAAGATAATCTCGACATCCGCCCGGCTCGCCAAAACCGTGGTGAACGGATATCGCGAACCAGGGAAGGGTGGCGTCATGGCCAGAACCAGGGGCGCCACCGGGCCGAGAGATATACCTAGATCTCCGGGACATTATGGCGGGTGTAAATCGCGCATCCTCCCGCCCAGCCCCCTTCCCGTGGTAGTGGGGTCGCAAAACCCTTATACCTCGGGAGGGTAGGCAGGGAGCAAGCACCCTGCATGGTCTCCTGCAAAAAGAGAGCTAACGGGGAAACAGAGGAGAGGAGAAGGAACGAGCCTACACAGCTCGTCCCAGTTAGCCAGGAGTCCGCGGCAATTCCATTGAAGGAATATGCCCTGCAGACCTAGCTCGGAGATGCGGAAGCCCTCTTCGAGGAGAAGGCCCATACGAGAATGGCCGTACGCTTCCCGGAGGCAGAACTTCGGGCGCTGTTGGCCGGACAATGCGCTGTCGCCTTCGGGGACTTATCGGGGGAGGTTGGGCTCACCATGCGAGTCTTTTTCTCCATCCGCCTCGAAACCTTAGGCGAGTGGAACGGCTTCGGAGGATCAACCGACTCCGAGCCACCCAGTCTACCAATGCGTGTGGGCGAGGGAGCCGAAGCTCCTTTAGGAACCATGGAAGATGGCCTCACGACCATCTTCATGGGGTGTTGCCTCCTGTGAGTCTAACGACTCGGTGAGGGTGCGTGGCCGTTTCGCCTTATGGGAAACGGTCACGCTGGGGGAAAGGAGGTAAGCCCTGGTTTTAGCCGGGGCTGGGTGTGAACCCTTAGTGCCGCCAGCTTTACCAGGGAAGCACCCGGGGTGGATAGAACCCGTAGGGTTCCGAATGGGCGCGGAAACGACCGTGCTCGTAGGCCTGGAGGGGCCAGGAGCAGAGGGTGTCTTTCTTAACATTGAGGTATAGGAGGTCCCAGGCAGCGCTGGGCACGCCTTAGCCTCGCGAAATGACAGACGATCCTGGGCCTGAACGCCAGGATTTCTTTCCCAAGGAGATACGCACCACATTGCTTCGAAGAAGCGGGGTGCGACTCTCCGCAATTGACACACTTGGCCACACACGATTTGGACTTATCGTGTGCAGCCTTGGAGCAAATTATACAGACTTCGGGTAACCCCGACTTTGCGATTAATATGGCCGAAGCGGTGACAGTAGTAGCACCTCCGCTCTCTCAGCATAAAATTGATAGACATTGAACAAAGAAAAAAGGGAATGTGAGGGATGTGTGGGTGTGAATGAGTAGGTTGTTAAAAATTCACCAGCTCAGGCCGGAGCTCAGGGGGTGAGAGAACATTGTACCTTTTCTCTTCAGCCCCGATCTGGATAGTCGGATGAGAGGAAGCTGGTCGGCACCAACCCTGTGAAATTAGAGGCCGACCAGAGAAATTTGTGCGAGAGGTTGTAGGGAAAGTTAGGAAGTAGGGTAAAAACATAGGTTGTCAAAGAAGAAGAGGCTAAGCTGGGGCAGGACGGGGCACTGAGTCCCGTCGGCATCTGTAGGTAAAATTCCAGTTGGCGGCCTTCTGCGACAACATGACGCGCATTTAATGCTGGCGGAGAGGCATCCCGGCTTGAGAAAGCGGTCGAGAGGATTCCGCCCCGGACGTGTGGTCCGAGATTGCAGTCCCCTTCTCCTGGAGAACGGGAGGGAAAGTCCTGCGGGAACTTTCCCAGAATCCTTTTGACTCGCTTCCACACTTCTGCTAGAGAAGTCTTCCGGTTAAGTGAAGACACGTATACCCGCCAAGAAGAGCGGCGGGCGTGCGTCGAAACATACCGGAACCTAGCCCTAGCTCGACGAAATTCACAGACAGTTAAGTCGTTCGGGCGGCGCTTATAGCGCATGTAGGCATAACGCTTCTGTTTGAGGGCCGTCTCACACTCGGTTGACCATTACGGAAGCGGTCGACGTGTAAAACGGCCAGACTTTCTAGGAATAGTAGTTAAGCCCACGGCGATGAGGTTGCAGAACTCAACGGCCTCATCCACAGACCTAAACACCTCGAGTGGGACAGAAAAATCAGTCATTAATTGAAATGCGGACCGTCGTGTCCACATTTCCGGTAGCGGTCAGGAAAATATTTGAATGCGAAGCTGAGTAGAGGTAGCACCTTTTGACTCCTGACTACTGCATCTCACTGGAGTGCGAGGTGGTCAGGTCGATTGGTCCTCACTCTCTTCCCAACTCTCACATGCTGGCTCCAAGCGCCACACCCCGGTAACCACTTCAGCAGTTAGGCTAAACCATGTGAGGGAAACTCATCTATGGCAGCAAGTAAATGGGGGGAAGGGAGAGTATAAAGACTTATACCTCAGTTTTGTACTTTACTGCGTCTATCTTCATGGAGAGGGGGAACACGCTAAAGTTAGTAGAGAACTGCGCCTGGGAATTCTTTGTCATGTGGCCATGTATAACTCGCTCAAATTGTTTCATGTAACCAATGACAGCAAGCAGACAAAAAGCAAGGGCTCGTTACGACCTGCGCCCTTAAGTCAAGTGATCACTACCATAGAGGTCATCAACCACCTCCTACCCAAAATAAATCAGGCTGTGCATTTTGAAAGCACAGTAAAAGATCAAAACAGGATAACGAAGCGGTTCTCGGGTAGTGATGCGTAAAGTCATCCACATTTAGGACATCTCCAGTCTAGCTCGTCAAGGACCTGACCCATGGGATCAATTGAGTAGTCTCCCCAGAGGAGGTGTCTAGGTTTCAAATCATCAAGCAATAGAAAGGGCCTCGGCACCGTTCCACGATACGGCGGAAGTCCCCCGAATCTAAGACCACTGACGGTGGAATATACGCAGAAATAACAGTATACCTCCTATCTAGGTGCAGCTCCACAGCTACTGCATGAAAGGTTGTAATTAAAGCAAAGAAGAAAACAGAGACTTCATTCCGGGTGTAAATGGCGCATCCTCCTGCCCGTCCCCCATCTCGTAGTGTTGGGATCGCGAAACCCTTATACTCTTGGAGGGTGGTCAGGAAGCACACGCCCAACATGGTCTCCTGTATAGATTGTTAACCTGGAACGGAAGGAGACGATCCTCCCCAGCTGCTCCTATTATTGGCACGCCTTGTATGTCTTATGGGCGCAAACAGCTCCACCCACAGCACACGTCATCACCTACACACTCAGCCAATCTCTCTGGCATCCAGAAGGGGTTTTCAAACATCCACTCTTTAGACTTTTTAGACTCGAAATGGGTGTCCCTCCACCGGGAGAGGAAGGATTTCTTATTCTGGTTGGTTCCAAAACCTACTACCAAGGATTTTCATTCTGATCTTCAATGTCTTCCATTACCCGATGGATAGAGCTCGTTCACGATCGAAATGGGATAGGTGGGACAATCATCAGTTCTCTCCTTACTCTTTTTTTCAAATTTTATCAAAATCGCCTTCCGGGAATACCCACAACCGTATGAGACTGCCTATGCTAACCTTCAGTTATTTAGCAACTTGTTCAGGATAAAGAATAAAAAATAATTAAAAAAGAAATCAAAATATGCTGAGAGCATATCATTTTACCATACCTGTCCAACAGAGGTCTTCAGTTGAGGATTCAATATCGCCTCTTCTTTCTTCACTTTGAATTCCTCCACCGTCATCCCTATCATCTCTCTCAAAACCTGTAAAAAATCCACAAACCATTTTGCAAGCCACGTTCGGGCAAAAGGAAGGAATAAGAAAGCTAGAACTATAAGGGAGAATATTTGTACTATTATTAGCAAGGAGTGTGGTTAAATTCTGATAGGGCGTGTATGAAGGATAACTAAGAATTAATAAAGGACTTATTTTACTTTGTCGCCCCCGGGTTCTGTTCAATCGAATCCGGCAGCGCCTAAGAAAGCCACGGAATACGGTTTCTCCAGAGGACTACTAGAGTGATTCTGAGATGGTCAAGGGGATGGGGGGAATGAGATGGGCCATGTTTTCAGGTTACTGGAAGTTGAAGTGGGGGCAGTTAAGGTCAATTTTTTGTATTCTTGTAGGTTAGGCTGGTGCCCTAATGGCAGGCGGGCCAATGGAACTATGGCTAGGCGATCTAGGGTTTCTTCAGATTGGTGATTATGGTAGGTGTGTGTGAGCTTTGGAGTAGGTCATTTTGGGACTGGTTTCGAAATGATATGCGGGTAAAGTGATTTATAGTGTTCTGGTTATTTGAGGGTTCTTAGGGTGGGGGTAACTGGTCAGGTCCTTAAACTTAGACAGAGGATTGAGGGGATAATAAGAGAGGGAGGCAGCCACAAGCAAGCTTAAGACGCATGGCTGCAGAACACAAGGGGCGTTTGGCTTGTCGATCCTTGGCCCCCTACTTGCTGCTTTCTTGGCGGGCCCCTGTGAGAGAAAAGGAGAGGTTGCCGCTGGCACAGAGCTGGAGGCGTCCGAGGGTCACTCCAAAGAAAGGGGTCGGGGGAAAGCAGCCTCAGCTGTAGATATACGAGAGGGGGAAGCCCATTCTCCAATAGAAGATTGGACAGGCCCCTGAGAAAGCACAGAGGGGCCACTTCCTCTTCTGAGGTTGAACTGCATGCAGGTGGTACCAAAGATGGCAAAGGGAAATCCTTTTTAATGCAAGAAGATGGTAAATGGAACCCCATCCTCCAGTCAGTGTGATGTCAAATTCCTCGCCCACCACAACACCAAGGGTGGGTGAGGTCTCGCTGAGAGGGATGTAGTCGGAACTTTTGGAGGAAAAAAAAACCCCACATGAAAGTTCCGAAGTTTGTGTCGAATAAAGTGAAGAAAAAAGCGTCTAGCTGCTCCCGCCTATTCCACATCAGGTTTTCTGACTTTTCAGGGGTCCACCCTGAGTGCCGTAATGATGGTGTTCGCAACTGTGCAGCAATGCACACCGACCAGAAGTTGCCAACTTACCCAAAGAGCGCAGCTCCCACCTGAGATGCCCAAGAGGCAGGGCGACTTCACGCATTTCCTTAATAGATCAAACTAATCGTCGAAGTACGTCCAGAATCTGAAGATCTGTTGTGGCAGACCCACAGATAGAACCAGAAACTTTTAGTTGGCCTGGCAACCAACAAGGCAGTAAGGCCCGCATGACATAAAGAGTAGAGCTTTATACACTCGAGAACGGCCGCAGGGAAAGGATTATTGGAATAAAATCAATCTTCTCATTAAGTATGGTCCAATGGCCAAGACCCCTCAGGTCCTGGTAATTTGCAACCTGCTGTTGTTGTTTATAGCCGTTCCAAAACCTCTCTCCTCATATGGTATGAAGTAGCTGGCCAGGAGTTTAAGCCTAGACAGTGGCTTGAGACTATAGTCGAAGAACAGACAGAGGGAATGAGGAGGAAGGACATCAACTTCGCACGGCCCCATCAGTTTAAGTCAACCCAGTGATGGGGCTTACTTAATTGTCACTCAGGCAAGGAGGACGGGCAGCTCCTTTAGGTACCAAGTATAAGAGGCTACATAACGTACCCCCTGCGGGGAAAAGGGTAACAAGAAAGAGAAGGCAAGATCTTGAGTGAAAGTAGTGTCAAAGGCCACTTTGAGACGGATGCTTGGCGTAAGGAACGAGTGGTAAAGAGGCGTTTCCGGTGTGTAAAAGGGTGTGAATGAGGTTGTGACTGTGTTCAGACGTAGTAAAACCATGTAAGAAGAATCGATAAAAAAAAGAAGACATGGAAAGAATATGCGAGTGAGTAGCACTCTTACTAGCCTAGTGGATAAGGCATTGGACTTCCAACATCATGGTAATGGGTTCAATCCTCGGGTGAGTAGAGACAAAACTTAGAGGGAATTGGCCACTTAATGGCTGATGCACTGAGCTTGCCCTTAGTGACAGCACATCGCCAATCATAACACCGCTGTCTCTTCCTTCTCATCTTCACACATAAAACATATCCCACTTGTCCTGCTCAGAACCAGCTGAAGGGGTATCTACATCTACCCACAAACCCATGATGTGAAATGGATGGCTCCACTTTGTGTCACAAAGAGTTCTCTTCTCACTGTCATTACACAATATTACCCTGCACTTTCTTCCTCCTTCAACGAGGAACGTTTCCTAGTGTCCTCAGGCTAACCAGCAATTGTTATTCTGATTCTTATGTGAATTTCATTATCTGGTCAGGGGGTCTTATCGACAAATGAAAATGGCTAGATGGCAAAACTAACATAGTGGCGTGGCGAGCAGAGGGTTGGAAGAGCATGGATAAGGTGGGTTGATTTGGTGAATATGTGAGTAAGAGAAAAAGGGTTGAAGGAGGAGCAAAATGAGGAGATTGTAAATGATAGGTGTACTTATGGGCTTTCTATCTAGGGGATTAACCTGGAGTGGAGGGGGTGTTACAGAAGATGGCACCTCACCGCTATGAAGGGCCAATTGTGCATGGGTAAGATGATGGGTGGCGGCTTTATGCTGATGGGACAGAGGAGTGTGGGTGTTTTTTTAGAGTAGTGTTGAAGATGAAGCAATGTCATCTCCAAGAGGAAAGAAAATTGATAAAACCAACAAGGGAATTTTCAATCAGGGAAAAAAGAATGAAGGGAAAGAGCACAAAGAAATGGAAAATGTGGGAAAATAGGAAATAGAAAGAATGAAGGTGGAGGGAGCATATAAATGGAAAATGTGGGAAAATAGGAAATAGAAAGAATGAAGGTGGAGAGGGCATATAAATGGAAAATGTGGGAAAATAGGAAATAGAAAGAATGAAGGTGGAGGGAGCATATAAATGGAAAATGTGGGAAAATAGGAAATAGAAAGAATGAAGGGGAGGAGAGCAACACAGAAAGAAATGGAAAATGTGGGAAAATAGGAAATAGAAAGAATGAAGGTGGAGGGGGCATATAAATGGAAAATGTGGGAAAATAGGAAATAGAAAGAATGAAGGTGGAGGGGGCATATAGATGGAAAATGTGGGAAAATAGGAAATAGAAAGAATGAAAGTGGAGGGAGCATATAAATGGAAAATGTGGGAAAATAGGAAATAGAAAGAATGAAGGGGAGGAGAGCACACAGAAAGAAATGGAAAATGTGGGAAAATAGGAAATAGAAAGAATGAAGGGGGAGGGGGCATATAAATGGAAAATGTGGGAAAATAGGAAATAGAAAGAATGAAGGTGGAGGGGGCATATAGATGGAAAATGTGGGAAAATAGGAAATAGAAAGAATGAAAGTGGAGGGAGCATATAAATGGAAAATGTGGGAAAATAGGAAATAGAAAGAATGAAGGGGAGGAGAGCACACAGAAAGAAATGGAAAATGTGGGAAAATAGGAAATAGAAAGAATGAAGGTGGAGGGGGCATATAAATGGAAAATGTGGGAAAATAGGAAATAGAAAGAATGAAGGTGGAGGGGGCATATAGATGGAAAATGTGGGAAAATAGGAAATAGAAAGAATGAAGGTGGAGGGGGCATATAGATGGAAAATATGAAATAGAAAGAATGAAGGGGAGGAGAGCACAAAGAATTGGAAAGTGTGGGAAAATAGGAAATAGAAAGAATGAAGGTGGAGGGGGCATATAAATGGAAAATGTGGGAAAATAGGAAATAGAAAGAATGAAGGTGGAGGGGGCATATAGATGGAAAATGTGGGAAAATAGGAAATAGAAAGAATGAAAGTGGAGGGAGCATATAAATGGAAAATGTGCGAAAATAGGAAATAGAAAGAATGAAGGGGAGGAGAGCACACAGAAAGAAATGGAAAATGTGGGAAAATAGGAAATAGAAAGAATGAAGGTGGAGGGGGCATATAAATGGAAAATGTGGGAAAATAGGAAATAGAAAGAATGCAGGGGAGGAGAGCAACACAGAAAGAAATGGAAAATGTGGGAAAATAGGAAATAGAAAGAATGAAGGTGGAGGGGGCATATAAATGGAAAATGTGGGAAAATAGGAAATAGAAAGAATGAAGGTGGAGGGGGCATATAGATGGAAAATGTGGGAAAATAGGAAATAGAAAGAATGAAAGTGGAGGGAGCATATAAATGGAAAATGTGGGAAAATAGGAAATAGAAAGAATGAAGGGGAGGAGAGCACACAGAAAGAAATGGAAAATGTGGGAAAATAGGAAATAGAAAGAATGAAGGGGGAGGGGGCATATAAATGGAAAATGTGGGAAAATAGGAAATAGAAAGAATGAAGGTGGAGGGGGCATATAGATGGAAAATGTGGGAAAATAGGAAATAGAAAGAATGAAAGTGGAGGGAGCATATAAATGGAAAATGTGGGAAAATAGGAAATAGAAAGAATGAAGGGGAGGAGAGCACACAGAAAGAAATGGAAAATGTGGGAAAATAGGAAATAGAAAGAATGAAGGTGGAGGGGGCATATAAATGGAAAATGTGGGAAAATAGGAAATAGAAAGAATGAAGGTGGAGGGGGCATATAGATGGAAAATGTGGGAAAATAGGAAATAGAAAGAATGAAGGTGGAGGGGGCATATAGATGGAAAATATGAAATAGAAAGAATGAAGGGGAGGAGAGCACAAAGAATTGGAAAGTGTGGGAAAATAGGAAATAGAAAGAATGAAGGTGGAGGGGGCATATAAATGGAAAATGTGGGAAAATAGGAAATAGAAAGAATGAAGGTGGAGGGGGCATATAGATGGAAAATGTGGGAAAATAGGAAATAGAAAGAATGAAAGTGGAGGGAGCATATAAATGGAAAATGTGGGAAAATAGGAAATAGAAAAAATGAAGGGGAGGAGAGTACACAGAAAGAAATGGAAAATGTGGGAAAATAGGAAATAGAAAGAATGAAGGTGGAGGGGGCATATAAATGGAAAATGTGGGAAAATAGGAAATAGAAAGAATGAAGGTGGAGGGGGCATATAGATGGAAAATGTGGGAAAATAGGAAATAGAAAGAATGAAGGTGGAGGGGGCATATAGATGGAAAATATGAAATAGAAAGAATGAAGGGGAGGAGAGCACAAAGAATTGGAAAGTGTGGGAAAATAGGAAATAGAAAGAATGAAGGTGGAGGGGGCATAGAGATGGAAAATGTGGGAAAATAGGAAATAGAACGAATGAAGGTGGACAGAGACAAAGAGCTAGAAAATACAAGAGAGAATGGGGACAGGTCAAAGCATCTAATAGACATATTTGTCAATCTCAAATTGCCTCCTTTAAACTCCAAAATACAAGAGCTGGAAGAGGAGATTATATCCCTCCAGGCCCAAGTTTAAACCAAGTTAAAAAATACGAAGTGGACCCTCCCTTCCAGTGGGGATCTTGGTAAGGTCATGGGGTAACTAAACGGGGCAGGTGGCATACAGCGAGAATAAACAAATATAAGGATTTACGTAGCAACCCCTCACAAGTGGTCAGCGAGAACGGGGCAATAAGGAAAGTGAAAGAAACAAGGAAATTGTAGGAATTATCAAGAAGGAAATGGAAATTGGTGTAAACTTGTTTAAATACCGAGTGAAAAACATGAGGGCAGCTCTTGCAGAAAGTTTTTAAGGAAAGATCTGTAAAATAGTGAAGAAAGTGAAAATGTGCAGACAATATATAGCCGCAGGTCTTTTGCGTGCATTAGGGCTAGAAAGGCTAGAAATCCTCCAGGTAAAAGCTGCAGCATGTGCACCTGATATCTCCTTGCAAACTTAAATGAGAGCTTCTTCACTCAGAGGGGAAAGCAGAATGAGTAAAAAAAATGAGGGAATATTAAAGAATAAGGTGGCAAGGACTGCTGTACCAAAATATCCCCTAAAAGTGTGTGGCAGGGAATATTTAGTCATTTTGAAATTTGCACAAACAGTCAAGGAGAGGAACTTGAACATCCTCAATATAATTCATGGCCTCACCACATCATCAAAGTCGACATCACAGGAGCCAGTGCCATCATTGAGCTTTGCCGACAAATGCCACTTGCTGTCATTCTGTTCCAATTTGGACAATAACGTCGTCACGAAGCCGAGGATGATGTAGGTCACCTGAGTGAAGAAGTGAGGAGTAAAGAGAATGCTTTCAGTTATACCAAACATGCATTCCCTATCAACCGTACACAGCCTTACACTTGTCAATCTAGGTAAAAACTATTCATTTCAGCAAGACAAAACCATAAAAGACACCAAAATAAAGATTAGTCCTCACTAATTCGGGAATAAGCATTCTAAGAAAGGATATACGACTTCAACATGAACCCATTTCCAACAAGTGGGGTTGGCCCACTACAATCACACAAAAATATATCCATCCTCTTCTATCTCTTATCTATCTCATCTAGTCAGGGTTCACCCCTGAGCAGAAGGCCCCTAGCATGCCCTCTTACAAACTCCATACATGCCTAACCTATGATACACAATATCATCCATTTCCTCTTCAAATATTCAGTCATTTAATCAACTCACCCTTTACACATTCTTCTAACCTTCCTCACACTCACGGCATATTCTTTTTTACTGGTCTATTCCCATCCATATATGCCCATATCGCCTCAGAGCAGAATTATGAATGGGCAAAGACCCAATGATCCACTTGAGACCAACTGAATAATAGAGGGAAAGATGGAAGTGAGAGGTTTAGGATAGGGATAAAAAATTACTCACAACTGGAATTTCTGCAAGGTCATAATTTTAAGTAATATTTATCAATTCTATTTGCAAACATATTTATTGTAGCACTTGCAAAGACATTACTCATCATGTTAGAAAATAAATTCTGTAGTACCTCTTGTTTACTAGTTTGAAACCATTTTTTCTAGTTGCCATCTGGTTATCTAGCTCAAATATTGAGTCATAATTTATACTAGTAAGCCACTTTAAAATTTTACAGACTTCAATAAGTTGGCCACACAGATACTAATCTTGTAGTGAAGGTAAATTGAAATTGATGTGTGTCAGCCTTTCTTCATATAGTGTAATTAGACATTTGTTGTAAATGAATTCAGGATATATATATATATATATATATATATATATATATGATGAAAATTAATGCAATATCACAAGAAAAGATGAGGAATTAAACCACATTCTCCGAAGACAATTTAATTCAGAACAGTTTCGGTGTATCTCACACCCTTTTTCAACTGACACTGGGCAGAAAATATAAGAGAAATGCATAAAAGCATAACACAGGATCCCCTCTTTTTTCCCCAATCCCCCACTTGTGGCTAATCTGGGGGGAGGGGGGTTAAGCCTAAACATATTGAAGGGCTGACATTTTACTATTTTATTTATTTGCGATCTTATTACAGGATTAAAAGAAAATTGACCCTAAGATAAATTTAAATTAGGAACTGACGATATCAAGCTCGATTCTACGATTCTTCTCTTAACATAGTTAGCCGATTTAAATAACATTTTACTTCCATTGAAATCGATCGTATGATTCTTGTCTCTAACATGGCAAAATATTCCACTACTTTCGCTGCCCACTCTAATATCTCTTTTGTGTTCGTACAATCTCTTGTCTAGATTTCTCCCCGTTTACCCTATATAAACTTTATGGCAATCGTTGCATGGTACTGCATATACTCCTATGTTATGATGTTCTTTGGGTTTCCTGGCCATCATCAATTGGTTTAAGGAATTATTATATTTAAAGGCTAGATTAATACCCGCTTTTCCAAATATGTCCTTTAAACTATTTAATTTATTATTGGCATGTCTCTTCAAGGAATATTTTGAGACTGAACTCCTTCCCACAATTTCTCCCCCTAACTTTATATGGTTAAGGTACATGACGATGTATTTTCTGCATGGCCTAATGTCCATGATTTTGATACCTTTTTTAATAATTTGAATAATTTGCATGTCTCCATCAAATTTAAATATGAATGGGAATATGATAATAGATTACCCTTTTTAGATGTCCTCATTAATAAAGATCACCATGAATTAAAACTTGACGTGTATAGGAAACCAACCCACTCGAATGCCTATATACATTATTTTTTGTTTCACGATAATACTGTTAAAAAAATCGGTAATTTCTAACCTTTTCCTTAGAGCATACAAAATATGTCATCCTTCCTATTTAGATGAAGAAATTGTCATTATCAGGACCATTTTTTCTAATTTGTATTACCCCGGGTTCATATCGTCTGTCCATTTTGCAGCTAGGAAACATTCTATGGTAATAAGCCTTCCCGCACTAACGACTTCAACAAATGTATAACATTGCCATTCCTACATTGCCATGTAGGAATATTTGGGAGAAGTGCTGACAGATGGCCAGGTGGATGGTGTTGTGTATGATAGGTTGCCATAGAGGGTTTGAGGGGGGGTGGGGTGTGCTTGAGGCCTTCTGCCCAGGAATGACCCCTGACTGAATGAGATACCCTATGGGTATGAAGTGACAATGGCATGAAAAAATTGATGGGTAGCATTGTGCCCGAAAGGAAATGATGGGAGTTATTAAACGAGCCCATTGGCAACTGCCTGCTGCCCACGGCGCCGTAAACACGCTACAGCCTACTACTAGTCTAGATTAAGAGACAAAAATAAAATAAAGATACAAAAACAAAAGCAAAGAAAACCTAAAAATATGCAAAAAGAAGGAAGCGCGCTCCAGCGTCGGGGGGTAGGTACACCTCCCCACGGCCCATAAACAAGCGACCAATACCATAGAGAATAAAAAAAAATGGAGAAGGCCAACCTCCTCCAAAAAGTGGTACAGACTGGTTATTTTTTTTTTTTTTTTAGAGCTCATCTGGCGACTGCCTACATGGGCATTAGTCGCCGTATTAAAACTGGCCTAGTTCTAGGCTACTTTAAAATAAAATTAAACAAAGAAAAAAAAACACACCCTAAATGGGGAAAAAGAAAAAAACAAAAACAAATGCAAAAAAAACACAAAAACAAACCCTGCTTAAATAATAGGGAGAAGGCCGGCCTTCCCCAAAAAGTCAATAAGTCCACCAGTCGATGTGCACGCACTAATCCCGAGTACAAGGAACAGGCGGTAGCGACCCCGCCCATCCAGGTACCGGGACAAGTGTCGTGCGCGAAGATCACCCAGACTGGGACATTCAACAAGAATGTGCCGAACAGTCTGGGGGACGACGCAGTCGTTGCAATAGGGCGCAAGTGAGCGCTCCATCAAATAGCGATGCGTCACACGTGTGCCCGATTCGGAGACGACAGAAAGCAACCTGAAGCCGCCGCGGCATTGGGGGATAGGTCCATGGGAACAGTCGCGGCGCAATGGCACGCAACTTTAAGTTCCCTTCGACCGTCTCCCATCTTCTTTGCCAAGCAGTCCGAAGAGCTGCCCGTATTCCTGCCATGTAGTCAGTGTGAGGAAGAGCGAAACGCTGGTCCGGTCGCAGAGTCCTCGCGCCCTCATTCCCCGCAATTCCTACATGTCCAGGAACCCAGCAGAAGATAATCTCGACATCTGCCCGGCTCGCCAAAGCCGTGGCGTCACGGATTTCGCGAACCAGGGGATGCGGAGATTCCAATGTCCCGAGAGCACTCAGGGCGCCTTGTGAGTCGCTATAGATCACAATCCGGTCTCCGAACCGGGCACGTCGCGTAATCTCCCGTACCGAGTGGTGTATTGCCACCAGCTCGGCCGTGAAGACAGACGCAGCGCCTGGTAGAGCCCCGCTGACTTCAAACAGAGGGGATACGGCGTGGAAGCCGACCCCCTCTTGGGACTTGGAGCCATCCGTATACACTGGCATGGTACCAGCGTGACACGATGTGTGCTCCAAAAAGGTCGAACGCAATACTCCCGGCGCAGTACAAGCTTTGGGAGCAGAGGCGTGGTGACAAATAGCCAAATGTGGTACCCTCCAGGGTGGCGTCCTGGGCAGAAACAGGGGCGCCACCGGCCCGAGAGCTATATCTACCTCTCGAAGGAGTTTCCTGGCCCTAAACCCAAAGGGCTTAGGGTATGACTGGCGTCTCTCGGCGGCATAGGCACCATCAAGATCAGCTGCGGATGCAGTGAGAGCTGTTGGCGACTGAGGGAGGCGCCGGGTTCGCGCGTACAGGCGAGTGATGCACTGCACGCGGCGCAGAGCGAGTGGCATCTCTCCAGCATCGACGAACAGGCTCTCAATGGGGGAAGTGCGGAAGGCACCGGTCGCAAGGCGAAGGCCGGTGTGGTGGATCGAATCCACCTTCCGCAATAAACGCTCGGCTGCGGATGCATAAAACTCGCATCCATAGTCGAGCTTCGAGCGAACAAAGGATCGATAAAAAAGTAAGGCGGTAGCCCTATCAGCGCTGAACGTCACGGAACGGAGAATGTCCATGGCGCGGGTACAAGAGACCCTAAGGCTGCGAATATGAGCCTCCCAGGTGAGGCGTCGGTCGAATACAAGACCAAGGAAACGGTGCGACTCAACCACATCCAGGCGCACCCCATTAAGAAACAAATCTGGGTCGGGGTGAAGCCGTGGATGGCGGAAGAAGTGCACCACCTTAGTCTTGGCCAAAGAAAACCGAAACCTGTGCGCTTCGGCATAGCGAGAGACGCGGTTCAATGCCTGTTGGAGTCGACGCTCCAGAGTTGGCATCTGGGCCGCGCCAAAAAAGATCGAAAGGTCGTCCACGTAGAGCGTAGCGAGAACATCTTCCGGCAGCACCGAGATGATGCCGTTGATGCTCAGGGCAAAGAGTGTGACACTGAGGACACTTCCCTGCGGGACACCCTCTTCCTGCTCCTTTGGGCCGGATAGAGCTCCTCGCAAAAATTCAGATATAAACATTGGGAGGCGTCCCCTCGCCCCCATCGTGTGGAGAGTCTCCATGATACCGTATCGCCGTGCGGTATCATAGGCCTTCTCCAGATCAAAAAACACCGTGGCGTAGTGCTGTCTACGAAGGAAAGCCTCGCAGACGGCATTTTCCAGTCGGAGCAGAGCATCCGACGTGGAGTGGAACTTACGGAAGCAGCACTGTGCAGAAGACAGATGGCCTCCGCTGTCCAGGAAATAGGTTAATCAAACAATTACCAATTTCTCCATCAAATTGCACACGCAAGAGGTTAGAGAGATTGGGCGGAAACCGGTCGGAGTAGAGTGATCTCTCCCCGGCTTACGAAAGGCGAGCACAGTAGCGATTCGCCAGGAGTCTGGGAGAAGACCTTCCACCCAGATCCTGTTGAACAAATCTAACAGAAAGGCCATGCCTCGCTCACCCAGGTGTCGAAGCATGGCGTACGGGACATCGTCCAGACCATGGGCGGTGTCCGCGCACGAAGCGAGAGCGGAACGCAACTCACTCACAGTAAACTTGTCGTTGAAGGGTTCTCCGCCTCTGGAGGTAAAGTCCAGCCGGCGGCCTTCCGCGACATCACGACGTGCATTGAATGCTGGCGGAGAAGCATCACGGCTAGAGAATGCGGAAAAAGCGGTCGCTAAGGATTCCGCCACGGACGCGGGGTCCGAGATTGCGGTCCCATTCTCCTGGAGAACGGGAGGGGGGTCCTGCGAGAACTTGCCCCGAATCCTTTTGATTCGCTTCCACACCTCTGCTAAAGGGGTCTTCCCGTTAAGTGAAGACACGTATGCCCGCCAAGAAGAGCGGCGGGCGTGCTTCGAAATATACCGGAACCTAGCCCTAGCCCGACGAAATTCAGCGACAGTGAAATCGTTCGGGCGGCGCTTATAGCGCATGAAGGCATAACGCTTGTGTTTGAGGGCCGTCTCACACTCGGCCGACCACCATGGGAGTGGTCAGCGTGCAAAACGGGCAGACGTCCTAGGAATAGTAGTCAGGCCCACGGCGATGAGGTTGCCGGAGAAGAACTCAACGGCCTCATCTACCGACCTAAACTCCTCGACTGAGATAGAGAATTCAGTCATTTCCTGAAATGCAGGCCACCAGTTGCCCTGAGAATGATATTTGAATGGGAAAGTGATCACTACCATGGAGGTCATCGACCACCCCCCAATCAAAATCAGGCTGTGCATCCGAAGAGCACAAAGATAGGTCAAGGCAAGAAAATGAAGCGGTTCTCGGACAGTGATGCGTAAACTCATCCACGTTTAGGACACCCATCTCAAGCTCTTCGATCAGATCGGCAAGGACTTGTCCCCTGGGATTTATGGAGTAATCTCCCCAGAGAGGATGCCTGCCGTTCAGATCTCCAAGCAAGAGATAGGGCCTCGGCAACCGTGCCACGACGCGGCGGAAGTCCCCCGCGTCGAAGTCAGCTGACGGTGGAATGTACGCAGAAATGATAGTATACCTCCTATCCAGGTGCAGCTGCACAGCCACTGCCTGAAAGGAGGTATCTAAAGAGAAAGGAAGAACGGAGACATCATGCCGGGTGTAAACCGCGCATCCCCCAGCCCGGCCATCCCGCGGTGGTGGGGTTGCAAGACCCTTATACCCCGGGAGGGCAGGCAGCGGGCACGCGCCTAGCATGGTCTCCTGCAAAAAAATAGCTAACGGGGAACGGGACGAGACGAGCCTCCGCAGCTCCTCCCAGTTGGCCCGGAGTCCACGGCAATTCCATTGAAGGAATATGCCCTCCAGGCCTAGCTCGGAGGAGACGCGGGGGCCCTCCTCGAATTGAAGACCCTCACGGGAATGGCCGTACGCTTCCCGGGGGCAGAACCCCGGGCGCTGTTGGCCGGACAAAGCGCTGAAGGCGCTGTCGCCTTCGAGGACTTATTGGGGGAGGTTGGGCTCGCCATGCGAGTCTTTTCCTCCCTCCGCCTCGAAACCTTAGGCGGGCGTTGCGGCTTGGGAGGCGGGGGGGCCCTCTTTTCGAGGAACCACCGTCTCCGAGCCACTCGCTCCACCTCGGGGCGTGGGCGAAGGGGCCGAAGCTCCTTTGTTGCTGTCCTCCTTTCGGGGAACAGCTTTAGGAACCCCGGAAGATGGCCTAGCGACCATCTTCAGGGGTGTTGCCTCCTGTGAGTCTAACGACTCTGTGGAGGCGCGTGGCCGTTTCGCCTTACGGAAAACGGTCACGCTGGGGGAAGAGGGGGGAGCCCTGGTATTAGCCGGGGCTGGGTGTGAACCCTTTTTGCCGCCAGCTCTACCAGGGGAGCGCCCGGGTGTAGTAGAGCCCGCAGAAGGGCTCCGAATGGGCGCGGAAACAACCGTGCTCGTTGGCCTGGATGGGCCAGGAGCAGAGGGTGCTTTTCTAACTATTGAGGCATATGACGTCCCAGGCAGAGCCGGGCGCGCCAGGACCAAGTCCTTAGCCTCGCGGAATGAGAGTCGATCCTGGGCCTGAACGGCCAGGATTTCTTTCTCAAGGAGATATGCACCACATTGCTTCGAAGAAGCAGGGTGCGGCTCTCCGCAATTGACACACTTGGCCACACACGATTTGGACTTATCGTGTGCGACCTTGGAGCAATTTACACAGAATTCGGGTGACCCCGCTGGGAAAAGGGAGGTGCCCGAAAGCACCTCCAGAGAAGGGGGTTAGGGGGAGTCCCCTGCACCCGTAGGCGAAGGAGAGGAGTAAGCCTCCTCTCCGGTTAGAGAAATATGGAGGGTCCCCTGTGCAAGCACAGGGGGGGGGACCTCCATTTTTTTGCTGGAGCTGCCCGAGGGCGGCTCCGTTGTTCTTGGGGAAGTTGGGGGTTGGGTTTTTTTGGTGTGATTTTCATCATTGGGCATGGTGACCCTTCTTTTAATACGGGATGCAATAGCGCACACCTCTCGTAGTAGCCCGCACTGCGAGAGGTGCTTACAGGCCCAGCAGAGCCAGGCGCCGCCATTTGGGACCACCCCTCCCGCCTGGTGGCCTGGCAGTCCATCGGCATGGCGGCTCCACCTTGGACACGGCGTATAAATGATAGATTTTGAAGACGAGAGGAAAAGGGATGTGAGGAAGGTATGGGTGGGGATGAAGCAGGTAGTTAAAAACCAGCCACCCCAGACCGGAGCTCAGGGGTTAGGGAACATTGTCCCCCACCCCCTCAGCCCCGATGCGGGACGGTTGGCTGAAAGGAAGGTCAGCATCTACCCTGTGAAATTAGAGGCTGACCAGAGAAAGTTGTGGGAGAGGTTGTGTGAAAAGAGAGGAAACAAGTGTTTTGAAGGAAGGAAGAGAGGCTAGGCTGGGGCCGGACGGGGTGCTGAGTCCCGTCAGCACGGCGGCCAGAATGGCAAATCGTCGCGCCCCTTACGGGGTGGGGAGGCACAAGCCTTAACCCCGGCAAGGTTCAATATCCTTGCCAGCAGGTCTTTTGAGGGAAGCGACCGAAAGGGCCTGGCTTCTCTCTCCCCCCTAAGGGGGTTTACACTACCGAGCCGCTTCGATGTGGAGCGGCTGGCTAAGGGCTGCCTGCTGGCTTTGGTGGCAGTCCCCTTGGAAAGAAAAGAGGGGACTGCCGCTGGAGAAAGGGAGGTGCCCGAAAGCACCTCCAGAGAAGGGGGTGAGGGGGAGTCCCCTGCACCCGTAGGCGAAGGCGAGGAGTAAGCCTCCTCTCCGGTTAGAGAAATATGGAGGGTCCCCTGTGCAAGCACAGGGAGGGGGACCTCCATTTTTTTTTTGCTGGAGCTGCCCGAGGGCGGCTCCGTCGATGTTTCAAGGGAAGTTGGGGGTTGAGGGGTTTTTTTTTATCTTCATCATTGGGCATGGTGACCCTCTTTTTTACATGGGATGCAATCGCGCACACCTCTCGCAGTAGCCCGCACTGCGAGAGGTGCTTACAAGCCCGGCAGAGCCAGGCGCCGCCATTTGGGACCACCCCTCCCCCCTGGTGGCCTGGCAGTCCATCGGCATGGCGGCTCCACCTTAGACACGGCGTAAAATATATAGATTGTGAAGAGGAGAGGAAAAGGGATGTGAGGAAGGTATGGGTGGGGATGAAGCAGGTTGTTAAAAACCAGCCACCCCACACCGGAGCTCAGGGGTTAGGGAACATTGTCCCCCACCCCCTCAGCCCCGATGCGGGACGGTTGGCTGAAAGGAAGGTCAGCATCTACCCTGTGAAATTAGAGGCTGACCAGAGAAAGTTGTGGGAGAGGTTGTGTGAAAAGAGAGGAAACAAGTGTTTTGAAGGAAGGAAGAGAGGCTAAGCTGGGGCCAGACGGGGTGCTGAGTCCCGTCAGCACGGCGACCAGGATGGCAAATCGCCGCGCCCCTTACGGGGGGGTACAGACCGGAAGTCTGCATGCATGAACCAGTCCCGAGTACACGGGACAAGTGTTAGCGACCCGGCTCGTCCCGGTACCAGGATAGATAACTTGCGCGAAGATCGCCCAGACTGGGACATTCAACAAGAATGTGCCGAACAGTCTCGGGGACAACGCAGAGAAATGTATGGAAGAGGACGGTACTAGTGGGGTTGATGCTTGCGGCAGTCCCACGGATCGGGAAAAATGGTTACAGGTGATGATATTAGAAAAATACAAAGAACAAGGTAGATACCTTTTCTAATGGATGGAGGTCGATATAACATATATATTGATAAGGAGGACACCCTTCTATCCTTTTTCTGACTTCATTACCACCCGAGGGGGCGAGGTCGCCTTTCAAATCGATAACTCGCACAGCCCTGTTCGATCTCTTCTCAAAAGCAAAATCGTCCAACCTCCTCTGCTTCGAACTGGGTTCCTGCGGAGTAGGAACCGACTGCGGTGGACGACTCTCCCCAAGGCCACAAATCTGGTTTGGGACCCTTCGCTCTGGGTTAACCCGGACGACTTCCTCTGTGCTAATTGGCACAGAAGGGAGCTTATAGTTGCTTCTGAACACGTCACTCGCCTCCGGCGTTACGCGTGGTTGGAGAACTGGACGAGCAAAATCGCTGAGTTTCGGTATCTCTCTTTTGGGGTCTAGGGGGGATTCAAACGGTGGGGGAGGATCGGGTATCTCAGCAGCCGCCAAAAGTAGTAACTCATCATCGTCGTCCCAGGAGGGTTCCTGATCCTCCAGAAAGACGGAGGAACGGGGGGGAGAGGGATCGACAACGGGGTGGGAGAACGACTTGCCCGAAGCGGTAAATCTACCCCGAGGGAAGTTCCAAGACGTCCTCGAGTCAGGCTTAGATTGAGAAGGATAAAGGTGGAGTCTGGGGCTGGAGGCGGTGAGCGGGCGCTGAGGGAAAAGCTTTTGACGAGCGACGTTTTGAGGTTTCTCTCGCCCAGACTGAGACGAGACAAGGGCAGAAGCTTTTTGCTCCGCCTCGATGAGAGCCATTTCCAATTCGGGATCCAAGAAGTCGTCAAAATCGTCAGGGAAATCATTGGGGTTCGAAGCGAGAATTGAAGAACCACCAGAGTTCAGCGCACGAACATCCTGAAACGAATTCAATTGTCAACGAACGCTTAGTTAGCTGCCCTCTGACTGGTTATTATGGCCAGCCCCAATGCGGCATGAAGGCTGATACCTCAGATGGCTGAACTCACAAGCCTCTGACTGAATATATATCATGCCTCTGTCTGTTCGTTTCAAGGTATGGTCATGCTGTTATTAGCTGTTCAGGGCTTTGTGAGGAGTGGTCACAGTGTGGGCAGTTTTGCTTGTGTTTGGTTTAGGAGGTGTCTTTAGTATTGCAGTTTTGGGTGGTGGCCTGATCTGAGGCTGGAGAATGACAATTGTTTTTAAAGAGACAAAATTCTTCTTTTGCTGTTTGGAGATGGTGAGTGTAGTATGGGATTAATTATGAGGTCGTATAAGTGGGTGACGGTGGATGTCAGTGCTTTCTCTTCGTTGGGGTGGGCAAGGTAGTAGTGAAGTCAGGATTATATTGAAGTATGCTGAAGGTGTCACTTCATTGGTCATGAGAGAGGATTGGATTTGTGATGAGGCTGACATTTTTTTTTTTTTTAATATCAAATTTAAAGCAAATCGGGCAAAGTTTGTAAAAAGAGATCTGCAAAAAAAAAGTGAGGAACCTAGAAGAAGTGAAAATGTGTCTAAGAGAGCCACATATCCTCCTACAAACATTGTAGCTGGGAGGGCACACAATCCTCCTGTCAAGAGCAGCATGGTTAATGGCTGCCCATGCTGCACCTCACCTGACATCCCATTACGGGTTGGATAAGGAAAAGAAAGAGGGAGCACACGGGGGTACAGGAATTGATAAGGTGTTACACTCAACGAGAGGCCACGTGTACCAATATCCAGAACCCCCTTTCCCCTACCAAAGCTGTGTCATGGGTATGAGTAGGAGAGTGTCTTTTTGTAGAACTGTGTATGTATGCGGGATAAGTTTGGCTTTTCAGTATATATAGGTGGGTTGATGGGGGTGTTTATAGCCAGTGTGTGTTCTAAGGGGTTTGGTTCCTTTTCAGGGTTATGTTAGATTTAGCAGTGATGGGGCACGAGGCAAGTTGTCCAAAAGGGTTTAAGATTAAAGCAGAGTTTTTTGTTACTTTTGCTGCAGAGGTTTGTAATGTGTGAAGGTCACGCCGGTATTTTAGGAATAGTTAGGGGTCGCAAATGAAATTTCACTTCCACATACCCACTCCTTTAGTTTCTGCTACGGCAAACACATTGATTTCCGCTATTCTACAAACATTATTTAGAATGAACATATGAAAGCAGGTAAGAAAAAAAAAAAATGAAAATAATCAAATCATTGTCTGGATTGTGACGAAAGACAAAACGCTGACTCAAAAAGCTCAATTCAATGGATGGACAATTCTAGCCCCTCCACAATCGCCGAGTATAAAAAGAGTTGGATCAAACGGACCTCTTAAGGCAGCTGTGTTTTTCTACCCGTCAGCCCCTACAGGCTGGACTCAGTAGTCAGCTGATTTAGGTGGGTTACTGATCAGAAGTGCAGCTGAAGTATTTACAAAGGAACAAAAGAATCTAGTTCAGAAGCATGAAAGTTGCCCTTGTGAGTAGCAGGACATAAAAAAGCACACAACTCTCCCAAACCTGTTCTTGTTCAACAAAAGGAGAGGTAGTCATGCGGCAATGTGCCAACGAACTCACCTGAGAGGGGCGATTAGTACCAGTGGGCACATTCTGTGTTGTCTGTGTGTTGTAATATTGGGTGAGTTCTGTGTCAGCGACCGTAGTATCAAGGGCCAATGATGCCGTGACTTGAATCGGTGTTTCAGTTTCTTCGAGCCGTCTGTAAACAACGGAGGGAAATTAAGTGAACACGACTTGATGCCATCTAGGAGGTGGATGGAGCTTAAATTCTATCGTCTTTTGCGTGTCACATTTTTAAAAGTAACAAGGACAACAGACCTAAGTCGTGTGCTCTCAATTATTCTGACTTATGACCTTCAAAACTTTAAAAAACTCATTGAAAAGTAAAATGGTTACCATCCGACTGACCGATCTAAGGACTGATATACTAACTTATAAAGAGTCACGTCCATGTGACGAATGGGGGCATTTTCACTCAATGGAGAAATATTGGAGAGGGATAAAATAATAAGACATAAACGGAAATAAGAAAAAAAAACAAGGATGCAGATAAGTGAGGATGGAGACAAATGTACTAATAATGGTGATGCAACCTCCACCTTAGGGCCCTGCCCCTTGAGCAGCGATATTGGTACACTCAGGCGAGCCGGAAGAGTTCTCCCAGAAGTCCAACAGTCTGGATTTTTATAGTTTTTTTTTGTCTAAAATTGTAACGGTTGAGTAAGTCTTGAATATGTGTAGAAATGACTCTGGTCGCCGGAGTTAGTCAAAGTGGGGCAAAGTCTATTTAGTTTAGGATGGTGACAGCAACAGAACCTAGCCAAAGCAAACTAGGAGCAGTGGAGAGGTTTTTTGGGTGAATGATGTCTAAGAGAGTGTGTCGACCTAGAGAATGGATGCTCTGTTTTATAATGCGAGGAGGTTTATACGTGTGAATGGGGCTCAAATTTAGGTGAAGCGGGTAGGATCTTACATTTTTTATAAAGTGCCGAATGCCACATAAGGCATAAATAGCTGTATTAAAAAGAAAATCAGCCAATTATTAGGCTACGTTAAAGAACACAAAAAAAAAGAATACACACAGTAAAAATAAAATAATAACACATCCCGCTGGAGCATGAGCCCAACGGTAAAAAGAATAAAATAAAAGGAAGTAGGCCAGCATCCTCTAAAAAGAACAAGAGTCCACAGGTCTGTATGCATAAATCCATCTGAAGCAAAAGGGATAAGCAATAGCGACCCCGATACTCAAGGTACTGGGACATTCAATAAGAATGTGCCGAACAGCCTGGGGGACAATGCACTCGTACCTACAAGGTACATGGGAGGGTTCCATCCAATGAAGGTGAATCACGCGAGTGTGCCTAATTCCAAGAAACCAGAAAGCAACCTGAAGCTGTTGGGGTATTAGGGGGTAGGTCCATGGGAACAGTCGCAGTGCAATGGCATGCAACTTTAAGTTCCCCTCGGCCATCTCCCATCCATGGAGTGAGTTGGTGTGTGAAGTTTGATTGGGTGTTTTCTATGTGAATGTGAATTCAGTCCACTTGGCTTTTTGTACTTTGTGTCTGTTATTTTGACTGAAATGTAGACAAGTTGAGTGGTATGTGATGAGGATATATAGGTGGTCAAATTGAACTATGTGGAAGGATTGCCAGGTGATTTAAGTGTGGAAGTGAGGGGATCAGAGGGTTATGCCTGGGGTAGTGGGGTTGTGGTTGCATTGTGAGGGTATTCTTGTTGGTTGGGTTCGATTGTTCAGTGAGTCTAGTTGTTTGATCATGGTGGTACATCTTGGTCCATCTGGCTGTGGGTTAGCCAGACGTGGTGGTGTACATTGAACTCAACCCTTAATAAGAGGTTGGGGAGCTGTGTGAGTGGCGCCAAGTTTGGCGAAAAACCTACTGGGCAACGTTGGGTTGGTAGAAGGTAGATGGGACATAAAGGTGGATAATGTTATACATAAGTAGTTTTGTTGACTTTTATGGCAATTAATTGTAGTTTTGTACAAGGGTTTCTGAGTATCTGGAGGTGTTGTAAAAAGGATGGCTAAATATTAAGGTAAGCTGTGGAGTGCTGGATGTACATCATATTTTAATATAGTGTAGTTGTGTAAGGTATATTGGTGAAATTAGGATTCTTTGATTAGGGCAATGTTAATAAAGTAGGTGTTTATTATTTTTGTAATTCTACCCGTTTGTTTTGATGCCATTTGTAATGAATTGGATGTTAAGAGAGGCGGGATGTGTGAGTAGTTGTACATGGGCTGCAGGTTCAGGGAGTGTATAATTGTTTTGGGCCTGTAAATGGATGCATTGGAGATGCCATTTGTTGCAAGCGTTGCAAAGAACAAAGGCTTGTGAATGGTGGATCTGCTTGTTGTAGGTGCTACTTATGTAGATGAGGGGGTCTAGATTTTTGTTATATGCCTCAGGCTAAGAAGAAGAGACTAGTGATTGCCTGCAGCTGCATCCCTTTTGAAGAATAGGGGAAATGGGGTGGGGGTGTCATTGACAAAGGTCTGGATACTGTGTTGTCTTTTGCAAAGCCCTTGTCCCTGAATGGGTTTGCCACCTATGGGCGGCAGATGTTGATGTTCCGCCTCAGAATGTCTTAGTTCCTTGCTGCTTTGAATGTGTTGACAAAATGTGATTAAGCTGTGTTTATGCAACTGAACTGGCTGATTGTTGAGTTGAGGTGGTGAAGAGGTACAATCTGCAGGCAAGAGTCTCCTGGTTATTTTGATTGTAGATTTTGAAGGGTTTGCAAGTGGTAGTAGAAGAGTCATTTAGGAATGCCAGCTAGGTGAGGCATGGATATAATTAGTCTCCCATAACATTGTTCTGAAATTGGATTGAAAGGTTGCACAGCACTAGCTAAAAGTTTAGTTGGCACAAGTTGGAATGTGAAGGTTAGTAAAACTGTATTCTGTTTTGTTGATGTCAGAAAGTCTCTGAATTTCCAATGATATGTGAGATGGGAGCGAGGCGAAGGGAGACGTATTAGTAAAAGGAATATCATCTCTGATATTCAATGATAAAGTTCATGTCTTACATGATTAGGCTTCTGCCTCCACCTTTTCTCTGCCTGTCTTGCCTAATATTAGCCAATGAGTGTAGTGTAGTATTTTTGTGATAGCTCAATATGTTGAGCTTTGCATTTTTGAAAGAAGGCTGTGGATGTTATGGGTGAAAAGAAAATTCTTTAGCTCCATGTGTTTGATCAGTGGGGCATTTATGTTTAGTTGGCACTGCAAGGCTTCTGGTTTGTGAGGTGGATACTGCTAAGTAGTTATTTGATTTGGTTTTTGTGTGAGGTGGCAAGTCTTGTACATGTGAAGAGTGTCATGCAGGCGGCAATGGTAGTGGGAACCAGCAAAGCATGAGTTAAAGTATGACAACTCCAACAGTTCATGTGTTGATCAGAGACAAGTGACAGAAAGGCCAAGTGAAAGGTTGGCTCATAAAATTTCACGTTCTGAACTTCCGGATGTGTATTGCGCTGGAGGTTTATCGCCTTAAGGGCAGGAAAAATTGTGGGAGACCATCTATGTCTGAAGCAGCTGGTACTATCTTCTTTCTATAAGGAAAGGAAAGACACTAAAGAGGAGAGAGGAGCACTAAGAAAAGATCAAGAATGGCAAATTTGTATTAAAAGGAAAAGGGAGTCACATATACAAAGTTAAAGTCCATTCAGAGGAATTTAGGTTAATCTTTAAGTCAGTAAATGTCCATTTAAAGAAGCAGTGACCAAAGCAAGGAAATTTAGATAACAAAACTCCCTTGTATATCACAATTCAGAATACTATAACACTCAGGGGTGATAACCCTTCCTAGCCTCTTTTAGGGTGAGAAAGAGGGGGGGTAAGAAACAATGCACACACAAAAGAAATAAGAGCAGAATCAAAATAATCAATTCTGAGTAAAGCAGGCAAACCTTTCATACTAATTTTTTTTCTCATAGATTTACTATTAACTTTAGGTTAGAAGTTGTCAGAAAATGAGGGAGAGAGAGAGGGAGCGTGTGTGATTGAATCACAAGAAAGGGATTTTGAGCGAAGGAGCCCTGCTATTCCCGCCATCATGGCTGTGGGACCGAATGGATAACGCTTCCATGGGCAAACATTGGAATTTCCGGCATAGTTCCAGTATATATTCTCTATCCCAAGAACAATCTTCGAAGTATTTCTAGAGCTTTCGGGTTGCAAGCTGTCCCCATGTTGCTTCCAAGTAAGCAAGCCCACGTAATACAGAAGGTATTCACGCAGCATTATAAGAAGTCTTTGGAATTATTCATCAATGATGCACAATCCTCGAGCAACATCTCCAGTGCTATTCGGTCTCGCAGCAGGAATCCATATTCGGAATGACGAAGACTACATCTGGAATATCGCGCTCGACTCCGCTTCCTCTCAGGTAATTATTCCAATAATTATTGAGCCTCGTACAGCTAAGACTCACCTCACAGTTGCCTCCCACTTTCATTTGGGTAATTATTGTACTTATTAAGCATAGTATGGCTAAGACGATTCATACTTGTCATTTTAATTTCATTCATTTAGTAAACTGTGTTAACTAAATTGCCTGTATATTATTCTGTGAATATCTATTATTATTTGTATAGGATTAAAGATTATTTTTGTTTCTCCTGTTTAAATCCTCCAACCACCAGAGCATAATTAAATAGTAACAATACCAGCCAACGATTAATTCACTCTCACCATTTAAAATCCCTAAACACTCAAGATGAAATCTCTTCCTAATTTGGGCTGTCGTCTTCCCTCCCCTGCATCTTTGGAGGGAAGCCAAAAGGGTCAAGTTCGAACTACCTGAATTCTACTACAGAAGTCTACATACAAAAATTAACCTTTTATGAGTATAAAATTAACTTACAGAGCCTTGCGTAAAATATTTTCTGGGGCATTTGGAATCAGGAGTGTATCTACCTGTCCCCCAAGGACAGTCACATGGTTCTTGGTGAGCAAAAGCACTCCCCTCCTCACTTCAATGGGTCCTTTTAGCAGGATCTACAAAAGAGACAGTGAAAAGTCTTTTGATGATAAGAAGGAATTGGGTCATTATTAGTGATGGGACGATGCCAAATTTTTTCCTGATTCCGATTCTTCATGTATCTATAGTATTATATCATGTCAATATATATGTATAACTTTCTAAATGATGAAATCTTAATTCTTTTTTACAATAAGATGTAATCAATAATGGAGTTAGATAAACACATAAAAGAAATTTCCTTTATTGAGAACAATTAAATTCTATAAAAATATTTCCAAATAAAAGCAAATATAAATAATTGAATTGCTTGGGTACATAATTATAAAATAAATATAACCATAAAACATAAAATTTAGTAATTAAGTAGATACCTTATACGAAAATTAAAGCAGATTTCCTTCAATAATTTTTTTTTTAACTCAAATCCTAAAAATAAAATTCTTTTAAGTATAATAAATTTAGAGACTATGGTATTTTAGGTCTAGAACCGTTTAACACAGACTCATAATACTGATCCATTTTACCTAATTATTAAACCCTTTTTTAGCTCAAAATGCCACTAGAAGGGGACTTTCATCACACATTCTGCCAAATTCCAACCTATATATTTTTTTACTTCTTGTAGCTTGCATTAAAAAATCAATTGTTTTGTAATTGACCTCTTTCCACTTTTTCCAAGAAGAGTAACAGACTAACCACTTCCTCCAGTGGACATAACCTTCTACAATTGAGTGAGGGTTTGTTTGTCTATGAAAAAGCTAAATCCTAAAAAAAAAAAAAAAAAAATATATATATATATATATATATATATATATATATATATATA